>OY856186.1:127042070-127098005 GCA_963693315.1 Diogma glabrata | reverse complement strand
TGGTCGAGCGGGACGGTCCTGAAGCTTTGGAGTATCAATAACATTTGTTTAAACCGGCTTGGATAGGTTCAAATTTCAACAAAAAAAAATGTCAGTCTTAAAAATTTCCAAGTTCAAAAGATCAAGGTGTTGATTTTGTTACGATGTGGAAAAGCTCAAATATGATGAAATTTATGATGCTGATGATAGTAGAAATGAATCAATCGATTCACCAAATTTTCAAATAGTTGACAACCAGAAATTTTGTCAGTGGCAAGTATGTTGAATCACCTATGAATAAATTTAAGAAAATAATTGATAGTTCTATTGCCGACAATAAGCTCCGACATTGTCTATTCCTGTATTCGCAGATAACCTAATTTCAGGCCAGGTGAAATGCTGGCTTGGGTTTTAGATATTGAGATTCTTCCAGGGGGCGAGGTATGGAGATTGTGGTTACCCGAGGAATACGCTGACGAGTGTATTGCGAGGGCCCACAGTCCACCAGCTTCCTCTCTTGGGGGTTTAGCAAAAACAAAACATTGAATTCTGTCGTAATATTATTTTGAGCGATGCGGGGAACTGCAGAAAATCCTCGGTACCGCTCTCACAAAAGGTTGCGAAGCCAACGTTTGAAGGTTGGTAAGTAGCGCTGCTTACGAACTGGAGGACCTGGCTTCTAAACGTAGAGGTGTTTACCATTCCAAGGACATTCGTGCCTAATATCGGTGATAACTTCTTTTGTCACTATGTTAGTAACTTTCGCTTGTGTTTTACCGCCATTGTAAGTCAAGAGTATCGACGACCATATGAGGGTAGTTTCGTCTTGAATTCACAGTTCAGTAAGCGTGTATCAGCTGTGGTGTTCGGGTCTTGTTTCAAAATTTTTTTTTGTTTTGACTATTTATAAGTGCAAATTCCGTGATTGAACGTATTTGAATTTGGTTCAGTTGGTTACCTTGAATCTATATGAACAACCTTCCGAGTCACTTGGACGGGTGCGTACAACAGTGTGGCCCGGCTAGCGAGTCGGAGACGCATGAGACTCGTGTTAGTTCAGGTGTGGGTTGCGAGCCTGCATAACGTAAAAACGAAATTGTGACGGATGTTTCAGTAAAGAAGTCGGTCCTACGGTGTTTTTCCTTTCGATCTGTAGCAGATTGAATCAATTTTTTTTGTAACTTTAGAGTCTCGGGAACCCCCAGATCTGCCCGAAATTGGGTCTGGAAGATTTGAGTTATCCACCGCTTGCAATAGAGTAGAATACTGATTTTATCGATGCCCCTCCCAAAAGTTTTTTTTGCATATTCATAGATACTTTGTTACTTTGTTTCTGCTAAGACTGAGTTTGTAATACCGACCGCATTGATTGCTAATCTGTGGTACGTCGAGGTGCTTCACCATACTAATATGTATATACTAGGTCTATTGGCGACCAGCCTATACCTGTTTCAACTTCTTTTTGGTCGTAAGTGTTCGTCCAAAAAGCACTTGTTCTGTAATGGATAGTCTGGATTGATGTCAGAACGTAGTGTGTTACAGTCGCAGTTTCCTTAGTTGTTGTTCCTTATATTAATCTGTAACGCTTGTAATAGATTCTCATCCCTTCATCATCAATAGTCATATTTCGTTTAGTTTCCTTAGCCCATAGTTTCCTTATGTTTCTTAAAATCTACTAAATCTGCAATAGCCGGACAAACGTATAGGAGAAAGACAATTGCACTAATTACCTTGATTTATTTATTCATTAATATAACATAATATTGGTCAATTTGAATTAATTAATAGTTTTCATTAATCATCATCCGTGTAACCACAAAAAAAAATTAATCAGAATTTAATCTTGCAACGCACTAAAATTGACGCGCGTTGTACTTCCATTCGATTGTTCTCGCCTTACTACTTGAGTTTGAACTTTTTTTTTAAACACAAACCGTAATGAAACAACGAAATTCTCAAAACCTCATAACAGCTACGTGTATTTTGTTTCCAATCGTCAACATACAACGAATTGCTATTTTTGCTTTGTTAAACATTTGATTTGTCTTTGTATGAGTGTTTTGCTTTAAACAATCCTTCCGTGATTGATCTGAACTTCACTGTATTGATATTGCCGAATGTAGTTATTAAATGTCTAAACATCATAACATTGATCGAACCTGTATTTGATTCATTTTGAATTCAATTATACGTGTTATGGGTGTGTCGGAAATATTCTGTGTCCCAACCTTATTTTAGTACAATATTATCAAATAGCAAACGGTTTTGTGAACTATAAAAAGTTCCCAATAATTTGAAAATCTGTTGTAAATTAATTATCTCCCATCTAAACACTGTATTCGAGTTATTGCGAGATTAAAAATTTGACTATATAATGAGCACGGTAATTTATTCCCTCTCTTGTTTCATTTTGAAAAATCTTTCGTGAAGATCACAAGAAAAATATGAAGTTTCTTTTTGACTTCACGTTTTGTTTTTTTACTTTAAGTTTTTTGGTTTAAGTAGTAAAATTTTAAATTAAAATATAATTAAAATATTGCACTTAGTCAAGTTTGGTTTTTTTTTATCAGTGCAATTTAATAGTGTAATTTACAAAAGAAAATTTTTTTTTTGTTTTTGCGGCATCATTAGCCTAAATTATACAGAATGTAAAGCTAATTTAATAAGTATTCATGTTTGTGACCTTCAAATTTAATCCAAAAGAAAAAAAAATATTATATATGTTTGTATAGTTCAAATTGCTGACATAATTATACATTTCAAATAGAAGCAAAATAAATTAGGTATGTTTGTTCCTTCAATTCGTTCAATGTTTGTTGTTTACTATAAACCATTAGAGGCAAGTTAAAAAGTGTTAGACAAACAAAGGAATTTTTTTTTGTACGTTTGCGTATTAAGTTTAAAGAACAGTCATTTGCTACGCATGTAAACCTTCTGCTCGAATATTTTCAATCGTTTGTAAACGAACATAACCGCGTTGTTCGATTTGACGTTTTGAGGAGTTGACGATTTCAAATTATTATTGGTGAAAATTAAACTAGCAGCTTGTCCGCAAAAAAATTTTATTATAAAAGTTCTTAAATATCTATTAATGTGTTGGTGTTGATTTAAGCGAATGCCGTAAAAGCTAGTAAGAAATAATTAAATGGAAGAGTGATATTATAAACTCAGATACATCGTCACATCTGTCACGAAACAATATTTATACTTGTGCGCAGCTAGCAAAAGTGATATCTAAATTTCCTCCCGTGATTAATACAAACATAGCAAAAAATCCTGAATTGAACTTAATTACGAAAATGTCTATAAGTTAACAATTGCCGGTGAATCTCGTCATCTAATTCAGTGGTTTAATGAATGGAGTGAATTACAATGGGATGTTCTCCTACCTGATTTTATGGTATATATTATTAAAGATACCAGTACTGGAGTTTATGTAAATGGAATTGTAATGGGAATAGCTGGAACGTGGAATTTTACAAAGAGGAATAACTAGGTGAGTCATATTTCAATTTTATTTTAACAGTATAGATAGGACGGAGTGTGGATACTTGTGAATATGCGTGTGAGTTTGTGTCATGCTATTTGTTTATAGTCATTACTCTCCGCTAACCCGTAATTGAATTTAAAATTGAGATAATTGCTCAAAATTGTGTTAAATTAAATAAACAATTTATTATTTTTATTGTATTTATTATCGTTAAAAGAATTAATTTAATTTATGGCACAATTTCAGAATTCTGTAATGAAACAATTTGTCCAACAATGTCAGGTGGTGCTAGATATAAATATTTGTGGGCACCGAAATATATAGAATTATTAATGGATCGGACGGAATCACAAAGATATAATGAAACGTTATTTCCAGTGTCGGCAGACGTCCCATTTCCTGAGTCAATTGTGCCATTACGTCGTAAAATATTAACCGGACATTTTTTCGGGTATTTGTTCACGTTTATAGTCATCATTTTGATCGTATTGTCAGTATTGGAGCTGAAGCTCATGTAAATACATGTTACAAGCATTTCTACTATTTGATACAAGAATTTGATTTAATCTAATAAATAAGAATTGGAACCATTGGCAACCAAAAATATGTAAAGATTAGAATTTATTTTTTTAATAGTTTTTGTGATTTTTAAATTATTTTTATTTGAATTTGAATGATATGGAGTTAATTTTGGTTTGAAATAATTGTGATATTGTGAGAAATGATCCCATAGGTGGCATCAAGAATAGGTAAACCCTATGTCAAAGTGAAGCAAAGATCTCATGCTTAGCAACTGGATTGGTATCACTAGTGTAATGAATTTAGGACGATACACGTCGGCATTTTTCTTTTTTTTCGCGAAATGTTTTATTTTATAAATTAAACAAGATGCTGGAGCGCATAATGTTGATAAAAAAAAAGATGTGTCGGTACATGCCTTTATAAAGTAGTTAAACACGGATAAACTGATTACTGTTTATTCCGTACTTAATTTCTGTTAGCTAGGGTTTTCAATAGTTTAACTATCTGAGGGACAAAGAACGCTTAAAATTGCCTGGATTTTTTTGAAAAATGTTTTCGAAATATTTTTTTTTAAATTAATCTTTCACACTCGCAGGTTAATGCACTTCTATGCAACGCAATCTATTAACATTTACGGCTTCGCCGAACTAAGATTGCACGTGTATTAAAGGTAACAAAAACATACATATCTCCAATATCAGATCGATTCAAATTTTCGTAGAAATGAAATAGTTTTTTTTTTGTCAAAGTTTAATGTTAGGGCTATGCTGTTGTAGACAAAATAAGTTTTTATGATAATAATTAATTTTTAACATTTTGAATAACATTGATAAATCATTAGTAATTTAAAACAATAAAATTTCGTATACAACCGGTTACGGTAGGATGTATCGTCGTTATCGTTAAGTCAAAATAAATTATGCTATGCCATAATTGTATACACCAATAGTTTATATAATCTACTGTTATAGTTAATTTGATTTGATTTGAAAAAAGGAAAAGGGAAAAACGGCAATTTTCAGTTGTCAAATATAAACAATAAAAATTTTTTATTTTAATTTTGCTTGATAGACCCGACATAGTCTATTTGATTTCAATGTGTAATTCGAGGAATTAGATTTTGTTTTAGTAGTTCTATTGTCATGTCTCATTCGCCTATCGATATTTTTATTTGTTTTAACCCAAAGAGAGTAGTTGATTCGTTAATTTTTTTTTTTTCTCCTTTTCGCCTTCTACACTACTTTGTAAAAGTTAATTAGTTATTGGTGGTACAAGTAACGACCATGTATCCGTTCATCCAAGTCGTTCCATGAAGGGGATCGTTAGTGTGTGAATGAAGGATGGAATATAGTACGTGAGCGTGTGAATGGGTGTGTGTGTGTGTGTGTGTGTGGGCGTATGTGAGTGAACGTAGGGGTTGGACGTGTTGATCGTGGGTCTTTCGCAACAGGGGTCGCCAGAGTCTTCGTTTTTCCACTTGCATTTCTTTCCATTTCTGCAAATTTTCGTGAATAGCGTACATGTCTGTATTTGTGCTGAAGTAGCAGGGTTACTTTATCGTTCCCATGGACTGAAGCTAGTTTGGGGCTTGAAAATCAATCTCGCTAGGTACGCTTCCTGCTATGTCCTTCTCATTGGTTCGCCACTGAGAAAGCGCTTCATTACAATATACTAAATTAGTATTTCTTATAAATAAAAAATGTTCCATTCCCGTTTTTTCCAAAAATAGAAAGGGATGCTGTTGTCATTATAGTATGGTAGGATGGTAACAAAAGTTTATAGTATCTTCTTTGGGATTAATATTATGTAATATTAACACAACATACATTTTTACCCTTTCTTTATTGACTATTGACCGCCTGGGTTACAATTTGTTTGTAAAAAATTTGAAATAAAAATTGTTAATTTATTAAAAATACTTATCTGCACATCTAATGTTTTCATCTGTGCTAAGGTGTATCAAATTTTAGGGAGACCATCCGTCCTTTTTTTAGAGGATTTGTCCTCTTTTCGACCTCCGCTCTTTTTGTCCTACCTCGTTTTGACACGATAATCTTTTTTGTCCTCTATTGGCAGTTTGTTCTCTAAATGTTATCTTTTTGTCCTCTAAATGTCCTCTTTTTAAACTTTTCTTGCAATAATTCAGTCATATCACTTGTCAACAAAGGCAAATTAGATTTACAACAGCATCTTTCATAACAAATACTGAAAGATAATACCGCTTCAATAAAGATTTCCAGTCGCTGGAAGAATGTTTTGTGACATCAAAAGAAGAGCATACAGCATCTGCTTGCGAAACTACTTTACCGTACCACACACTGCAACATCACTTCAGCTTTCAATCTAATGATTGTTCTACAAAACTTTATACACTCCTTTTTCAAGATTTTAAAACACCGTTTAAACTTTATTGTGCTAGAACAAAAACGCAAGCAATAGTGCACAATGTTATATGTCCATTGACCATACAAAACTTCAGAACAGCTATTGGAAAAGGTAGTATAAATCACGTAGGAGTTTTTACGGATGCTAGCAGCCACGGGTCGACAAAAAATTTTCCATCATTAATTCAATATTTTACAGTTTCTTCTGAATTGAGTTTCAAACTGATTCATCTACACTCTGTACCTAATAAAAAAGCTGAAACAATTAAAGACATAACCGTTGACACTTTAAATAATTCCAACTTGATTGGAAAATATGTTGCTTTCGGGAGTGATAACTGGCATATAAATGTGGCGATAATGAATTGTGGTGATAATAGTTAATAAATTAAATTTTTTAAGTAAGGCTACGTACAGATCGAAAGCTGTGAGCGGTGCTGTGCGCAAAGCGGTGCTGAAAGCGTAGACTTCAAAAATAGCTTCAAAAATGCACGCGTATAACTAGCTTCAAAAATGCACGCGTATAATCAAATGAGAGTGTTCACAGTAAAGCGAAGCTTTTTGCGGTGCGTAAGCATATTCGCAAGCGGTGCGCTTTGTTGCGCATTTGTTGCGAGTTTTTTAATTTTACGTGTTTTCAACTGATTCATTTGCAAAAGGTTGTATTTGGTGATAAGACCTAAGAAATGGCTTTCTAAATATTGGCGTTCACCAGTGAGAATTTAATTGCTGCTATTTGTGTTAGAAATGTGTTATGGAATCAAAAAAATAAAAACAACCACAACCATTAATTTTTCACAAGCTGTTTTAATAAAATTGATCCAAATTTTTAATAATTTTGGTTCAATTAAAATTAAAAAAAAATCAAATGTTTCTATGGACATTCTAGTGTATTCAAACAATTTAGTTTTATCCTCCCGAAGTTGAATTTATAACTATTGAAATTCAGCTTTGATTTTTCGATCTAAATTGATCGATTATGTATACCAATTTTCGTTTTCAAATTTTTTTACCGTAAATAAAGACTTTCAGTTAAAAATAACTTATCTTTTGATGATGAATTCATTTTGAAAAATGACCAATAAAATCAATTTTTGTGTAAGCATATAGCTTCGCGTAAAGCATTACTGTGCGCAGTCAATCGCTTTTCTCTAGCGCGAAACAGCACCGCTTTGCGCACAGCACCGCTCACAGCTTTCACTCCGTACGTAGCCTTAATAAAAAGTGTGTCCTCTTTTTATTGGAATTGTCCTCTTTTTTTTACTTGGGTTTCCTCTTTTTGCTATCAGCAGTTCTGGTCACCCTATTATCAAATGCTTTTGAAATATTTATTTCTTATTACAATTTGAAAGAAAATATAATAAAAAGAAACATAAAGTTTGTATGGCACACGTTGGTCGTTCATCGTTGTATTAAGGGTCATTCCATTGTGACATACGTAACATTTTTACCCTTTTCAACTCTTACTTTTGCCTATTATTCATAAAAAACATTGTTATTTTATGAAATTTATGTTATTTTATGCTATTATGCAGGTAAGATATACACTATCAATGAAAAAAAGCATTTAATTAAATATATATTAAGTAATAATAACAAAATTCAGTGCTGTGACCAACGTAACAAAAAAAGTACCACAGTAAAACTTACTCACACTTTCAAAGCAATTTCTCTGAAAGTATGTCTTCAATAAATTCAAATTTAGGTTTTTATAAAGCACGAGTTATCTGTTTTTAAATAAGCATATGTTTTTTACAAATGCTACAAACAGTAAGAGGTCCCTTTAAAAAAAATTGTGTGACCAACGTAACGTGACCAACGTAACAGAAAAAAACACATAAGAAAATATTGCATTTCTAACAACAATTTTATTACTTATTTATTTTTTTCCATCTTTTAAACAATTTATTTGTTTATTTTCTATCTTTGGTATCCATAATGACGGGCAAGTTTCCAATTAGATTAATTTTTCCACACAGCATAAACTTCATCGCAACTATTGAGGTTTATGTTTCCATGGAATGACCCTTAAGTGTTAACGCAGTATTCGAAAAAACATGTTCGTTTAGCTTTTCTCCTTTATATAATACAATTTGAAATAAAAAAATTAATAATTTGGTCATGTTAACGTATGAGTAATGTAATTACTTTTAATATGAGGTTGATTTTAGTAAGCGGAAAAATTGTCGTTTAAAAATCCACAATGATTAACTTAAGTAATTTAAATCTATGTACAACTAATTCTAATCCTAAAAATTGGAAAAATAACTTATACTAAACTAGAACTATCATCAAAATAAATATAAAATAAAAGAGACTAGCTCAACTTATAGTCTAAGATCCGGCTGCAGGATTATTGCGCTCATCGATTTTTTGCTAAAACCAAATTTTTGTGTTTATTTATAATTAGGAGAATATATATCTACCAGGATGCCTATCAAAATTTGGCCGCCAGTATTTTTAATTAAATTATTTTTAATTGATTTTTGGGAAAAAAATTCGTTCACTTGTTTTTTAAATACAACCAAAGAACACTTCATAGATAAAATTTAAGATTGACTAGCGATATCTTACTACTATTTCCTGTGGTATATGATATCTCACGTTCACTCGTTTGTCAATACTAGCCAAACTATTATTAGAAATGTGCTGAAGGATGTGTTATTCGATTCCCGACAGACGTTCAATGGAGGAGCAAGTGAAATTTGATTAATTGTTAAATAAAAAAGTGGTAAATATATGCTATTCTTGTGGATCAAAAGGAACATCTCAATTTTGAAAAGGAAATTAAAGATTAGCTTACGTATTTCATATCAGTGATATATATTAACATTTTTTACCAGATACTTACCTTTTACACAAAGCCTTGATAAAATATAGGTTGAGGAGCTTTATCAAATTTTAAAACCAGTCGCAAATGCTTTGAACAAATGAATCAAATTTAGAAGCAGTTACGACATGATTCAGATTTTATTTTTGGCCATCAATTGTGATGCATAAAATAATCAAACACGCATATTCAGTATTTTTGTCTCCGTTACTCAGCGTTTTTGTCTCCGTTACATTACGGTTATATTTTAAATTTAAATAAAATTATATTGCTTTAAAAATTCAAATTCAAAATCTTGTTGTTTTCAATAGATTTTTTGTTAAATGTACTATATCGTTACAGCGAATATTCTTATAAGAATGATATTAATATCGTAATCTGTGATTTACAATCAGAAACTCAATTTATTTATTTAATCAAATCGTTTACCTGTTTTCCATAATATTTTCAAGTTGAACTATTTAGGTGCATCACGACTCGGAAATACGTAGGTCGCAGAATTCAAATCATAATTCAAATTTCTGAAGTTTACGTTAACCAATTATTACAACCAATTAATACCATTAGATTGAGGTGTTAACTATTCTTAGTCATCTTGGGACAACTATTTGAGTAGCTACTGAGAATATTCAAGAAATCTTGAGAACGTTTAAGATTCTCAAGATTTCTTGAATATTATCAGTCAATCCTTAAGAATAGCCACAAAATCTTGAGAATCTTTCCGAATATATTAAGCATTTTCAAAGAACCTTAAGAACATTTGGACGTACAGACCCTCTTCAGATAAAAATTTTTAGACAACAATTATTAATCTGAGAATACTTAAAACACTTATTTTCTTTGGAGTTTTTTCACTCCAATTACATATTTTCATTTAAAACCAAAAAAAACGAATCTTTGTAGTATAAAACATATTTAAAACAAAAAAAACACAAAAAAAACAAAAAAAAACACAAAAAAACAAAAAAACTGTTTTAAACAATAAAAAACGCGTTTTAAACAAAAAAAACAGTTTTTTTTTTGTTTTTTTAAAAAAAACAGTGTTTTTAACCAACGCTGCTTACATGGTTTTAAATTTAAAAATCGTTTGTTTAATTAATTGTATTATACATACAATGTACAATACAATACAATACAATACAATTGTACAATACAATACAATTTAAATTACATACTCTTAAACTTATTTTAGTTTTTACTTATCACTTGATTAGTTAAAGATCTTTAAATTAATAATTTGAAATTAAAATGCGCATGATTTGATATCGAACGCGAGAGTTTGAGTGATGGTAGTCTTATCTAACCATTTGTACTAGGTCATTCAATAAGTCCGTAGGATGACACATAGATGGCGTTACTAGAATTTTTTCCATATGATTTTTATTTAGTACTAACCTTCAAACGATACGTGTATAAATTTGACAGCAATCTGACTATTTATTCGTGAGTTATAGCATTTTGTGTGAAGCAACTTTTGTTTTTGAAAAAAAATGGAAAAAAGTGAATTTTAATAAAGCATTGCTTTTTGATGAAAAAAAATACAGTGGAAACCAAACAATGGCTTGATAAACATTATCCAAGCTCTGCTCCATCGAGACAAATGGTAGAGAAGTGGATGGCTGAATTTAAATGTGGTCGTACCAGCACAAAAGATGCAGAGCGCAGTGGACGCCAAAATGAGGCTGTTATTCCAGAAAACATAAAAAAAATCCACAAATTAGTTATGAACGATCGCAAATTGAAGGTGCACGAAATAGCTGACATTGTAAAGGTAGCAGATGGTAGTGTTTTTACCATTTTACATGAACATTTGGGTATGCGAAAGCTCTGTGCAAATTTGTTGCCGCGTGAGCTCACAGTCGACCAAAAACAACAACGAATCGATGCTTCGGAGGAGTCTTTGGCACTGTTAAACCGCAATAAAAGGGAATTCTATCGTAGATATGTGACAATGGATGAGACATGGCTTCACAATTACACACCAGAATCCAAAAGACAGTCAGCTGAGTGGACAGCAGTCGACGAACCGAATCCAAAGCGAGCAAAGACGCAACAGTCGGCCGGTAAGGTGATGGCGTCTGTATTTTGGGATACGAACGGAATAATACTCATCGACTATCTCCAAAAAGGAACCACCATCACCAGCGAGTATTACTGTGAACTTTTGGATCGATTGAAGGCTGAAATCGCAAGGAAACGGCCACATTTGCAAAAGAAAAAAGTGTTGTTTCACCAAGATAATGCACCGTGTCACAGATCGATGAAAACGATGGCAAAATTGAATGAATTGGGCTTTGAATTGCTTACCCACCCACCATATTCTCCAGATTTAGCCCCCAGCGACTTTTTTCTGTTTTCAGATCTCAAGAGAATGCTTGCTGGAAAGAAATTTAAGTCCAATGATGAAGTAATCGCTGAAACTGAGGCCTATTTTGACGAGAAAGAGAAATCGTACTATAAAAGTGGTATAGAAAAGTTGGAAAATCGCTATACTCGTTGTATCGCCCTCGAAGGCAACTATGTTGAATAAAAAAATCGAGTTTTGTCAAAATGTTGTTTTTTTCTTACTTATCCTACGGACTTATTGAACGACCTGTTATGTGAACTAACAAGAGTTCTAAAGTTACTAACTATAAGTGTTCTAAGCCCGAAATTCGATGATCAATCTATTTAGGTTTCGATACCTTCCTTTTATCTAAACCTCAAACCATTTCAGCGGTAAGTTAAAAATTATTGTTTATATCTCGAACAAGAAAAAATAAAAATAAAAAACAAAAATAATAAAAACAAAAATTGTAAATGTTAACTGCTTCATCATGTTTATTATTGTTTAGAAAGTTAATTTGTCGTTAGTTATTCATGTTTTTGTAAATGTTGATTAGCGTTTTCTGATTGGAACTCAAGAATTGTGTATCTGTTTTATTGTTTACGGTGTTATTCTGGTTTAAGTTAATATGGATCATTTCTAAAGTTTCCCGTTTTCTTTTTTTTGTCTCTATCTCTAAAATTTTTGTTTTTGTAAAATCAAAAGTGTGTTGACTATTTAGTATTTTTGGCATGTTTTGCCAAAGCTGTGGTCTCTGCTTGATTTGAAACATCTCGTTGATGTTGTTTTAAGCGTTCATTTAAGGTTTTAGAAGTGTGACCAATGTAAGACTTGTTCTGGCAGTCCAAACAGTTTATTTTATAAACAACGTTGGCGGTTTTTGTGTTTGGTATCTTGTCTTTTAATTTAGAGAATAAATCTTTTTGGGATGTGTTAACCGTCTTCTTTGCAATCTTTGTTTTTTGTTTCTTATTAATTGTTCTCATACATTTTTCTGTGAGATGTGGTATATATGGTATACTTCCGAATAAAACATTGGATTGTGCGATTTCAAACATTTCGTAGATAATTTTACGCTAGCAGACAACAACGTCTTGTGCTCATTTGATGTAGTCTCTCTGTTTACGAATATACCAATTGAAGTAGCAATAGATGAGATCGATAACAGATTTGAAGAAATCAAATATGAAACCACATTACAAAAACCAGAATTCTTAGACCTTTTGAAATTCTTTATAATAGAAAATAATTTTTTCACGTTCAACGATTGGATTTTTAAACAAGAGAAAGGTTTGGCAATGGGTAATCCACTATTATCCATCCTAGCGAACATTGTAATGGAAAAACTATTTGAAGACAGTCTTAACCAGTTAACCAGAAAGCCCACGTTCATGAAAATGTATGTAGGTGATATAATTCTGGCGATACCTAAAGAATTGATCTACTCTACTAAAGAAGTGTTGAAGTGAACTCTATAACTTGAAGAAGTGAACTCTATAACTTTCTTGGATATAGAGTTAATAAGAACTGACAGAAAAATTACGACATGCTGGTTTAAAAAACCAACCACCTCTGGCAGACTTCTAAATTATTCATCAAGTCATCCACAATCGATGAAAATTAATGTCACTATATCGTTTATAAAAAGGGTTATACAACTTAGTGATAATAAGTTTCTACGGAAAAACATATATAAAATTAAAAAGATCTCAATCGAAAACAATTATCCACAAAAACTAGTAAACAGACTTATATACAAAACAACTTTTACATTGTCCGACAATAACACTGAAGGTGTCAATAATATGACAACTGCAAACGCACAATCCAATGTTTTATTCGCAAGTATACCATATATGGGTCATTTTCCCTAAACGTGACTTTTGCATTCCAATGGTTATAACTCGTTTGATTTAATATTATTTTTCATGATATATCATCATGGATATAATGCGTAGTGTTGTGTGTCATATTGCATAACAGCTGAGAACATATCAATTAAATTTCAAAATTTCAATTAATTAAAAGTTAATGAAATGTCATTCCCCTGTCTGTCCCTACCATCATACTGCAAACTTTGACAAAATATTAAACCCCAATATGCTCTTAAATTCAGTAAACTAATTTTTTAAATTTATTATTAAGGTTTTTGAAGACAAATTTTCTGTGAATTAAAATCTTAACACTCATTTCAATTTTTTAATAAAATTAATTTCAATGTCCCTGGCCATTTGTGTCATTCCCCTGTCATCAGTTGAAAGTTGATCCTTTCACTACTAGATGTCACTACTGATCCAATTCCACCCGTGAGTGTGACCTGATAAATCAGAAGTAACCATTGTGCTGCATGTTTCAGTTGTGACAATATTCTGCTACTGGAAAACAATTAAAACTACCAAATTATCATGTGAGTATTTTTATTATGTGTCATTCCCCTGACTTTATCTGTACTTTTAAATGTATTCTAAATTATATTTATGGCACAGTAGTATCATTTCTACATGTATTATATACTGTGTATAGATTTTAGGCCTAATATGCTTCAATCACATGGAGCTAGGAGCAAATAAGTTAATTTTTGTCATTCCCCTGTGGTCCTTCCCCTGTCTTATGTGGTGACAGGGAAAATACACCTTACACATGCGAATGACATTAATGGTGAAGTAGCTTTAATCATAAATCAAAACTAATGATTAATTAGTTTTGGTTTTGAAAATGTTTAATTTTAGGTAAATCTTGGAAGAACAATTAATAATTAAATTATAATTAGCAATAAGTACTTTGAAATTATTAAACAGAAGTGCAATTCTCTTTAGTATATTTAATATATATTTTAAATTCAGTTTTTTAAACATGTAATGGGGCATTATGTTGATATTTGTTTAATATCTATAAATTAAAATTAATTAAATTTTACTCATATTTTAAATACGAGTCAAATACATTACATTTTATTACTAATTTAGCTAAATTGAAAATATTAATGATATATATATTTTTGAGAGAAATTAAAATTATATGCATATTATAATTACTTAAAATTTTATTCAAAATTAATGTCAGCTATACCACTTTCACTAGGTTACGGCCTTATGGATTGTTTCGCCTAAAGTGTCGGATAGAGACACTGTACTTTGTCGCATTCACGATAATATGAAGATGCTCGTAGGGAAACTTCATGAAAACAAATTAATTGACTACAGGATCCCAGACCTTTTGTTGGAAACTTTATGCTGCAATAAAAGTAATATTTCGTGCCTGCTAAAACAATGTAGCTCTTGCAAAAATAATGCAGTACGATACAATGAGTATATCAGCCGAATGCGAACATAACTTAAATGAAGTGGAATACAGTAAAAGAAAAATTCACGGTCAAGAAAAAATTTGCAAAAAATCCAAGAAAGTAGAAATTGAAACTACTTTTGGTGAGACTGTTACAAGTCTTGAAGCTGATTTACCTAAATACCGGGAACATATAACAACTCAAATTCACCAGAGAATTGAAGCAACTAAAAAGCAGTATGAAATCGAACGAAATCTTAATCCACGTAGATTTTAGTGAGAATTATGCGTGCAAGTATGCTAATGATATTCAGGCCATCCATTTTGTAGGGGGACAACAAATCACTCTTCATACTGGCGTGCTATATTGGAAGGATGAGAATGATGTAATCATACCTGAATCATTTTGTACTCTTTCTGATTCCTTGAGACATGATGCTGCGGCTCACTTACACCCTGTTATCCAAAATCACTGGCAAGCACATCCTATTGTAGACACCATTCATGGAATGAGTGACAGTCCGTCAAACCAGTAAAGGAATAAAACGATGTTCTACATAATCAGAACTGTTCTAAAAGAAGCCTTTCCACGCATTAAAAAGGTCACTTGAATTTATACCGAAGCAGGGCATGGAAAAGGAGCGCCTGATGGGATTTGTGGAGTATTAAAACGAACTGCGGACAGAATTGTGGCTCATGGTGCAGATTTAGCCAACTACCACACCTTAATTGAGGCACTGCAGAAAGAAGTGGTTGGTGTGAAACTAACTGCTGTTACAAAGGATAAGATTATTAAATGTGATGGTTTATTGGATGGGAAACCAATATATCCATTTAAAGGGACTGCTAAGGTTCACCATGTAACCTGGTCTGAAGCAGCCCTAAAAAACAGTTACAGAAAGCTGAGTTGTTTCGATTGTAGTTCAGGCAAGCGCTGTAAGCACTATGAAATTAAGTCAGTGGCAGAAGCCAGCTAACAAGCAAAGACGATGTCAAGTAGCATCCAAGAAATCAAACCCACCTCAGGCTGGAGACCATTATACAAATAAAACTAACACTGGCAACTTGGAAAATGTACAGATTGGTGATTGGGTTGTTGTGATCTATGACAGTCATCTTTATCCAGGTGAAATTACCAACATTGTGGGATGTGAATATGCGAAATAAACGCAATGGAACCTACAGGGAATGGAGTGTTCAAGTGATCAATCAAGAGTGATGTATGCATGTATCAGCAAGATGACATAAAATCAAAAATATCAGCACCATTACCAAGCAAAAAACAATCTGGGTCCAGAATCACTAAATTTTATTTTCATGATTATCCTTAATTTCCAAAAGTTTTGAAATAAAATTGATTTGATTTATGTTCACTTATGTAGTAATTTGTATTGCAGTCTTCCTTTACTTTGTTGTCATTCCCCTGTGTGTTGTTGTCATTCCCCTGTGTGGTCAAAATTTTAACATTTTTTTTATGTGTTAATTTTTGAATTTGTTTTGTTGCTGATAGGATAGTCATCATTCTGTATATATTGAGTTTCCCAAAAAAAATTTTTTAAGATTTTTTTTAAAAATTATTTTTATTTTCATTTTTTGCTAAAAAGTCCCGTTTAAGGCAAATGACCCATATACCACATCTCACAGAAAGTTGTATGAGAACAATTAATAAGAAACAAAAAACAATGATTGCAAAAAGACGGTTAACACATCACAAAAAGTTTTATTCTCTATATTAAAAGATAAGATACCAACCACAAAAACCGCCAATGTTGTTTATAAAATAAACTGTTTGGACTGCCAGAACAAGTCTTACATTGGTCACACTTCTAAAACCTTAAATGAACGCTTAAAACAACATGTGAATGTTGACAATATTGTGAATTTTGTATTGCAAAACATTAAACGGTAACGGTAACGATTGCCCGGAAAACGAATTTCGCATTATTGTCTAAATATAATTTAGAAAAATATGGAGGGGCTGCAATCTCACAGCTCTGAGATATCAAGACTTCGGTCTGGGTTAAGGATTTGTATATAGTTTTCGGCAAAATACTTTTATGAGGACATGGTTTTTAGTTTTGGGCAGCGATGTATATCAAACATAACTCTTTGTTAAAGTACAAGTATTTTTTATCTCTGTTTAAAAAGTTATTACAAAACTAACACGAAACATCAATAAGTTGCCGGAAAATTATAATCAAAATTCCAAAAATATTGTTAAATTAAATAAAATCAAACTTTTTCAAAATTCCAAAAATATTCTAAAAATTAGAATAAAATCAAATATTTAAATATTTTCTAAATTCCAATAATATTTCAAAAATTCTTAAAAATTCAAACTTTTTCCAAAATTCTAAAAAATCGGTCTGGGTTAAGGATTTTGATGTAGTTTTCGGCAAAACACTTTTATGAGGACATGGTTTTTAGTTTTGGGCAGCGATGTATATCAAACATAACTCTTTGTTAAAGTACAAGTATTTTTTATCGCTGTTTAAAAATTTATTACAAAACTAACACGAAACATCAATACGTTGCCAGAAAATTATAACAGATCATAAACTAACATAATTTATTGAAAGATGATGATACACTCAGAAAACTACTCAAAACTACCCTCTCCATTTAGCGTTTTTCGAGAAAAAATTACAAAATCACAAATTCGTATTTCTTTCAAAATTCCAAAAATATTGTGAAATTAAATAAAATCAAACTTTTTTCAAAATTCGTAAAATATTCTAAAAATTAGAATAAAATCAAATATTTAAACTTTTACTTAATTCCAATAATATTCCAAAAATTCTTAAAAATTTAAACTTTTCCAAAATTCTAAAAATATTGCAAAAATTATTACAAAATCAAAAATTAAAAATTTTTCCAAAATTCTAAAAATATTGCAAAAATTATTACAAAATCAACAATACAAAATTTTTTCAAAATTCCAAAAATATTTCAAAAACTATAAAAAATTCAAAAATTTTCATGTCCAATTTCATTTTCAATTATATTTACGTCATAAAAACAGCTACATTTTTTTTCCAAAAAAATGGCTAAATAAATAAATGAAATCATTTATTGACACACTTGACATTATTTTTTTGACAAACTTATAATGCCATAATTCTCTATAATAATAATAAAATTTCATGTCATACAAACTATTAATTTTATTTTTTTCTAAAAAAATTGGGTAAAAAGTAAATAAAAACCTTTCTTTTGACACACTTGACAACATTTTTTTGACAAACTTAGAATGCCATAATTCTCAATAATAATAATAAAATTTTATTTCAAACAAACAATTTTATTTTTTTCCAAAAATGGGGTAAAAAAATAGATAAAAATCTTTCTTTTGACACACTTGATAACATTTTTTTGACGAACTTATAATGCAATAATCTAGTTTTTGATCTCACATACTAATCCCTACCATCAATATTTCTCCAAATTCAACGTTCCTACTCGTAATAACTTAAAATGAACGTTTTTTAAGCCAAAAATATGAAAATTTGCTGTTTTTGACACACTTAATGATTTTTTTGACACACTTCCGGTACAGTTATCGAACTTTTCGGACCTGTCCCTTGAGTATACCTATTTTTAGAAAAACAAATTTTTGAAATCCCTCCTGCGGTTTTCCCTGCAGCGTAGGTAATGGTGGCCGGCCGGATGGACGGACAAACGGCCGGCCGACCGGCAGACAGACATACATTTTTTTTTTTGCTTTTTTAGAATCAGTAGGTCCTAAAACGTCGAGAAATGCCAAAAAAAGTGGGGGTAAGAATTTCACTTTTGACTCATGAATGTAATACTTAGGTCTTTCAGACCGAAGTAATATTGTGAAATTCGTTTTTCATAAAATCGTTACCGTTACCGTTTAATGTTACGCAATACAAACTTCACAATATTGTCCAAATTCACATTTATGTGTTCGGGAATAGAGCCTCTGTAGATTTCTTCATGGATATATTTTATTTTGCGAGATCGTCGATTCGCAGCAGTTGATGACTCAATTTTAGTAATTTGGTTAAATGAAAAAGATGTTTTATGTGAGGCAGTGTGTTTGAAATTTTGGAAATAAAGTTTGAGAAATTCTCATTCTTTAGTTCAATTAGCTCTTCGTTTATTATTCTTATAGCAGGATTGAGTCTATATTTTAGACATTCGTCTCTGGTTCGCTGCCATTGTCTTCTGATCATTTAAGTTGTATAATTGGTTAATTAGTGTTGTGGGACCAAAACTGGTGTTCGCATTAATAAACTGTTTATAAGCTGGCCAATTGGCGTTTGAATAATCAAATTTTGTAGAAATATTATTACTTGAGAGAGTATGTGTTACATCAATAGTAAATTTAACGGGAAGATGATCTGAGCTGAATTTATTTACTGTTTTAATGCCAGTGAACAATTCGTTGCGATTTGTTAAAAGTTAATCCAATGTGGAAGGATATTTAGATTTCTTTGAATAATGGTTGGGCTCACTTGGGTAAATAATATCTAAGTTTTTAATCATTGACATGTGTTTAATAATCTTACCCGCACGATTTCCTCTAAAACAATTCCAACTTTGTTCCTAATCATTAAGATCTCTTTCGAACAAGTAAGGACTTGACACATTTGTAAGCTTACTCGTGTCTGAGTTAAACTCATTAATCTTGGAGGCATCGCTAGTACATGGAAAATAGGCTACAATAAATGTAACATCACCTACATCGGTATAAATTTTTACCCCTATAGCCTCAACGACTGAAAGAATTGATGTGTATTAGGTTTTTTATTTGATATTTCAGGAGTTTCCTTTACCTCATTAATCCCGTGAAAGCTGTTTTTTATGATGACATCATCCGGATATGTTATTTGTTGACTTTCATCCATATTTTAATCGTTTACGTTTTCCAATAAAACTGTGTCATTATTTGATGTTATAAACTATTAACTTTGCTGGTTCTGAGATCTTGCATATTGCTTAGATTTTCTATTTGCAATGCAGCTAGTTGTGCATTAATATTTGATCGTCTTTTTTTAATAATCATGGTGGTTTCATGTTTCTGATCACTAACCACATTGTTTATTTTAGGCACTATTAGTTTTTATAAATAGTCTTACAAATTGATTGATTTACAATTAATTATAATTTTTAGATTTTTTTTATAAATAATATTGATTTATTTCATTAAATAAATCCAGCACTACGTAATTTGTTTTTATTTAAACATCTTATCTCTTTCGAATACCGGATGATAATATGACATTCGTTTCGTTTTAATTTTATTTATTTTGGGGATTATATTTATATAATGTTTTCAAAAAAAATATCATTTGATTTCCATGTTGAGCTAAAGCATGACCACAACAAGTGTTCAATACAAAATGGTTATTTGTTTCACTAAGACAAAAAACTATGGGTTTTGGGACGCGCAAAAATGTTTCGGTGCGTCCCGATAGCGTAGTACCGCAATTTTGCAAGTTTCAAAATCCATTTTTAGTCCGAGTAAAACATTAACTTTTTTGTCAAACGTTATTTAATCTATTATTGAATAAAATTTGAAAATTATCAGCATATAAATTATATATATTCTCTTCCATTTATTAATATCAGCTTTATTTGTATGTTTTTTCGATAATAATAGTATGTATTATTGTATTGTTTTCTAACCTATAGCCTAATGAACTTAACCTATATGGTCTAATGAAAATTTTCCTATAAAAAAATTATCATTATTCAATTGGTAAGATTCCAATTGGTCAAATGGTTTTGATTTAATTAAAATTATTATCCAATTATAATCACAATGTCTTTGATACGTTTTGTTCGAAAATCAAGCTAAAGTCTCTTTTTTCGTTTAGTTGAATTTGGTTGATTGTATTGGAGGGGGGGTTTCTTAGCATCAGGTTTTTTTTAATCAGAAATTTCATTTATCAATCAAAACAATAAAGATTTATTGTTTTAATTGAAGGAAATGTTTTTATTTTATATAATACACAATTCTTTGTCAGAGAATAGAACAGTGTAATCAATTCGTGTGTAATGAACTTTTTCTACGCGAAAAGTAAACTCACTAGTGTAAAAAAATACCAAATTAAAGTTGCTATGGTTTTTCATATAATTTTACAAAGTATTTTAAATAACGTAACCATGAAAAAATAGAATATGAATTTTGAATGTTTTGTTGTCGATTTATAACTTTATAATTTAGAGTAAATATCGATTATATATTAGTATCATAAAAAAAATTGCATTTCCTACGAGAGACAAAAACGTTTTTCGTTCGTAAACATGTCTCACTCGACGCTAGCGCGTCTCGTGAACAAATGCTTACTCACGAAAAAAACAAAGTTTTAATCTCTTGTAGGAAAATATACTATTATTTTCTCGCAAATTTAAAATTTTCGCTCATGCCTCGCTCACATTTTAAACTTTCGCTTGAGAATAAACTATTTCATTACACACTGATTGATTAAAATACTATTAATTTACATCTCAAACTAAATTCAAACAATCATATCAATTTTTTGTCAAGTAATAATAAATTTCCAATTCAAACCTTGATTTTTGTTTTGCATAAAAATAAAGACTTGTTTAGTTTTTGTCCTAGGACAAAAAATGGTAGTTTTTGGGACTACCACCATGACAACTAGATGCAATACACAAATGACATATTTTTTGTAAAATATACCCAAGCCAAAAGTGCCTTGAAGGAAAAACATTTTTTAGAGTTTTTCTTGTTAATTTTGAGGCTATGGTGAAAAATTACCGAAACAAACATTTTAGATTTTTTGATTTTCTACAAGTTTTACATTAATTTTCTCAATATGCATATATTTTTTTTTTCGTTTTTATTTATGATTTATTCATATTGAAAAACAAAGCAAATTCATTTAAAAATGACAATGTTTTCCCTAAGAGGTCTTAAAATTAGATCTATAGTAGGATATTATTAACTTAAACCAAGAGAAAGAATACGTTAAATTACTTGTTTGAATTGTTGTTTTAGCTTTTGCAATATTGATGAAAAATTTTTGGATAAAATTTGCTTGCTACTAATATTAATTATCATATTTGATTTGATTTGATTTTGATAAATCATTTTCTATTTAATTTTTTAAATATTTCAAAATTTCAAAGAGCCTGACAGTTCGATTGCATATACTAATAAAATGATACAACGGAATGCAATTGTTGTTATTCACCGCTTATTTTTATATTAATCTAGGGGGAGAAAAATAACTTCTCATTAGAAAAATTATGTAAATAATGATTATTTCTCTGGCTATTAGTAAAAATATATGTTCTACTTGTATTTGTAATCGTTGAAGAGCAGCATCCTATTAGTCATGATAATATGAAAATTTACTATGATGCGATGCAACACACTCAAGACAATACTATTCTCATCGCAAAATTTTATCGTCTACAGCTCAACTTAATATACAACGGATGGAAACAAAAAATAAAAATCTTTTATAGATTCATTTTACATACTCTGGTTAGTAAAATGTTTTGTTTTAAGCAAATGTTTCGATATTTTTATACAGTTTTTTCTTTTCAACATGCATGAATTCATTAAATGCACTTTATACTTCCTTTAGTTGGAAACAATTTTGTTTTACTTGAAACAGTTTTTTACAATTCAACAACATAAAACTTTTGAAAACCAACTTGAATGCTATACAATTTTTTTTCAGAAAATTAAAACTAAAATGTAATTAAAACTACCACGAGAATTTACCTACTCTTCCATTGTCGATCTTTTTTATGTTTAAATTTCTTTTCAAATTGTTGTTTCCGGTTTTATTTCAACAAAAATTGAATACATTTAAAATTAATTTATGTACAACAACTATACCATCTTTTCGTTATTGTAACAAGTTGCAGAAGCCTATATTTTAAATTCTACGAATTTAAGTATATACAGTTATGGACAAAAGTGTTCTTAAACCCTTTAAATTTATAAATTTTTAAAAAGAAACAATTTAAGAAAATATTGCATATATTGAATTTAAATGCAATTTCATTTATATTACCAAAAAAACTCCGGAACATTTTATTTAAAACAAAGTAAATTTATCACATGCCTGCATTTAAATTGTAAAATCGAGTACCCAACTACTCAATACTCGACAATTTCGGTGGAGTAACTTATTACACGATTACTTGAAAATTTATAGTTGAGTACTCGAGAAAAAGGCGTTTTCTATTTCACACTTTTCTGAAGCAAAACAACCATACAAATTTTATTTCATCACTGAATACGACTGTTGAATTATTGACTGTTTTATAAAAAAGCAAAAATCTAAAATCGGTTTTAAGGGTTCCGTACTTTGAAAAAGAGAAACTTCGGTGTCCGTCCGAATTTCCGATTTTCTCACAAACTATAAAAACTTGAATTTTTTTAGTTAAAATATAATTGTCCACGCCTACTGAAAACAAAATTATGAATATTTGTTTTTATCTATATTTTATGGACATAGATAAGGAGAAAGCAAGACAAAAGTTTTTTTTAGGGCTCGATACACTTCGTTTAAAAAAATTGTAAAATATCGAAATATTTCAATAAATAAAATTCAATGAATTATCGACTGCTTAGTTTTTGAGTTAATTTCGAAAACGTTTGTTTTTTCCTGTCAGACCGCCCCCCTTCCTTCCCCTTAACTTCGAACATTACAAAAGAAAAAAATTTAAAAAATTCAATGTTGTAGGAAATGTTGTAAAGATTGAGCAAAAAATATAACGGTCAGCGTATCTCTTAAATCGTTATTTGAAAGGGGTTATTTGTCATTTGAAAAATGATAATTTTTTTCAAATCCAAAACTGTTTTTTTCTAATTTCTAATATTAAATGCCTAACTAGGGTTTGCCCTATTTAATTTTATATGGCGGATTTGATCGGGGCCTAATCTGACTATCCCAATCAGGACCTGATTTTAACGCAAAAGCGTTACATTCATAATAAAGACCCCCGGCCCAATCAAACTAGAGCCAAATTGATCAGAGTCCTATTTAAGCCCTAACAAATTTCTGCTCGTGCAGATTATAGTGCAAGCAAACTAAACAAAGCGTCCAAGAATGGTCATTCGAAGAGTTGTTGACTTTCATCATAACAATGCCATACCACACACATTTTTAATGACCCGATAAACATGACCAAACTGGCTGGAAACTTTTTGAAACATATACCCTAGGGCCTAGACCTTGCGCCATTTGACAACCATTTGTTTCTGTCTCTACAAAACCCTTGATCAAAGATTTTTGTCTATAAACGATAGAAGTTCTACACCGATGGAATCATTAAACTAACCATAGAATGGCAAAAGGTTGTAGATAATAATGGTTCGTAGGTAATAATGGAGAACAATTCGTTTACTAAAGAATATAGGGAACGTGTATGGTTCTCGTATATGTTTAGTAAACACAACTTTAGTATCATTTTCAGTTACAATTAGGTCGAAGAATCGATTTTCAAAGGTAATACCAATGTTAGCTCTCGAAACTTGTAGGTATAGCAAACAACAAATAAATACAGATAAATAATTTCTAGAAACACTATAGACTGTCATTTGTTTTACCTTTACTACCCTCTAATCAAGGTGATAAAATATAATATTTAATCTAAGTTTAACAGATAAAAGAATGACTTTTGAGCTTTATTATCCATAACCATATTTTTATTTTTAATGAACCCAAGATAAAACACCATTTACTTTATGTCAAGTCAAAAGTACGTACCTTTATCAACAACTGTCAACAATAAATTTAGATTAAAATATTAGAAACATTAGAAAGAAAATTTATCAAAAGTATCTCTTCAAATCTTAATGGGCATTAATATCCTGTCCGTTTCCTTAAAGTTTTAAATTTTATGCTATGCTTTTTTATTAAGGAATAATTTCATCATTTTCTGGTTTAGTTGGTATTTATTCAAATTGTAAGCTATACGATAAAAAATACGACAAAAATTTGACAAATGTTTTTCCGACAAACGTCAACTTTTTTTTGCTTTATTTGTAACAATAAAAGTGATTTTTCTACACCCGTACTATAAAAATACACTTATATGACCAAAATCCGTTTTATAATGATGTTCATTTCGATACAGATTTTATTACGAATTACGATACAGATTTTTAATCAATAGAAAGAAACCCATAGTTTTTCAATCAAACATGCTATGCATTTGACGTTTGTTGAAATTTTCGTATGGGAAAAAAAATTGAACTTTGAAATTTGAAATCTGAAAATTGAAATTTTCAGTTGTAATTTCTCAAGGGCGGGGATAATTCGAAATAATTTTTTGCCAAAATTTCGAAAGCAAGTATATACCCCTTGCTTGAGGAATTTTTCAAAAAATTATGAGAATTTATCAACGAACGAGGGGAATTCGTTTAGAAAATTTTTTGGCATTTTTCATTTATTTATATATTTTTTATGAATTATACGTTGGCCTACTTTGATAACACTGAATTATTTTAACATTAGAATGATAATTTTTAATATCCCAGTAGGCGAGACGTATAAATATTTTTATTAGTATAATTCAAATTTTATTGGTGAAATTGAATGATGTCATTACATTTTAGAGAATTTCATTGGTTTAAATTAAAATTAAACTAATAACATTTTTGAATCGCTCTTGATAATGGCGTAAGCCGAAATGCATTGTGCAAAAGTTTAGAAAATAAAAAATAAAAAAAACAAAATATTTGCGAAATAAAAACAAGTGTTATCAATTTTTGATTTATATGCAAAAAATTTTCGTTGTAATTTTCGTTCTTCGTTATTTACCGTGTGTAGAAAAAATAGCGTATGCCACTTTCATGTAATGGTTATTAGTACACTCTCATATACCATACGAAACTCGCCTACGGCTCGTTTCGTATCCCGGCTAATGCTCGTGTATTAATAACCGTCATTACATGATCGTAGCATAATACACTATTATACAATTTTAACAATGTCTTTAATTTTATGTTTTAATTGTTTATAAAAGCATTGAAATGTTTGTCTATAAACCTTTAGTTTAAGTTAAATTAATAAATAAAACTTCTTTTCAATAATTAAACATAATCAATATTTTAAATAATAACAAAAAAATTATGTGAACAAATATTTTCTATATTTAATTTCAAAATGTTTATTTTGATAAACATGATCTTTTAATTTTGATTCAAACAAAGAAGTCTGTTCCTCATATTTCAAATTTCTTGGAAGATTATTGAACCAAACCAATCCTCTATAAAAGAAAATCTTCTAAGCTTCAGTTGTACGATAAAATGAAATATAAAGTCGTCAGTTTGTCTATGCTGTTGAGAATAAAATTGTTTTTGATAATCCCAAATTTATAATTTTAAAAACTAGTAAAATTGTTTTTTAACTACTAACTTGAGAAATCGTCATTATTTACTTGAATGCCCCAATGAGAAGTAATTTTTCTCAAGCTAGGTTAATAATAATAACAAAACATTACCTAGGTTAATAATGACAAATTTTCCTTTATTTTTAATTGAAATGAAGAAAAAAACACAAACAAATAATAATTGCATTCCTTTATTTCGTTTTATTTGTATGAAACTAAACTTCCAGGTTACTTGATATTTTAAGATTTTTTAAAAATGCAATGGAAAATGACTAATATCAAAATCTAATCAAAGCAAATATGATAATTAGAGTTAGTAGTTAAAAAAATTCTATATATACCTCGGTTGAGAAGACTAATATAGACCTCGAACATTATATCCCTCGGCGCTACGCGCCTCAGGATCTAAAAGTTCTCGGTCAATAATAGCTTCCTTCTCAACCTTGTTATATAATGTACTATTCATACCTAAATAGCAAGTTAATTGGAAGACTATTTTTGTTATATAAAGTAATTTACGGTGTTAAATAATATGTTTATTTTTGACTTTCCAGTTTAATACCTCATAATTACTATTAGGCATAATTAAAATTTTCTATCAAAAGATGATTCCATCTTGGTTAAGCATATATAAATTAATAAAAATATTATAAAAATATAAAAAAATTCTCGGTTGTAGGAAATGTTGTAAAAATTGGACGAAAACTAAGCGATCGGATCGGCTCATGATTTAAAATGTTATTTGGAGGAAGTTGAGAGTGGACATTTAAAAAAAAATTATTTTGACCTTGACAAGTACGTTGTCATATGAATGGTGAATATTTTTCTTGTCCAAAACAATTTTTGTTGTAATTTGCAAAAACAACGTTTTTGATTTATTTCTAAAATTGATTTTTTGAGAAGAACTAGTCTGACAGAATATTGCTACGTTTTTCTAACCTTACTTTGAATTAACCTTACTCCTATTAGGATGCTGTTTAGTCAGATAAGACAATTCATTTTTGAAACCTTTGTTCTTTGGAGACGGTGTATGTAGACGAATTATACAAGCCACGCCTACTTTTCAATTTTGTTTTCAACATGCTATAGCTCTTTTCACAAGACAATAAAACTTGACATTGGTTATCATCTGATTTGTATTTCATAAGTTTTAAATGAATGTTATTTCTTGCAATTCAGGGTTGTTTCAGGTAATCTTTGAGTGATTTTTGAGTGATATTTGCAAAGTGGAATGTTGATAGTTCCTAAATCTAGTAAAAGAAAAATTGATTAGAAAAAAAATTGGCTATTACAAATTCAACATAACAAGTGCTTATATGTATACATATTTAATTATATTTATTTTTGGTGTTCATGTAGAACACAATTTTAACAAATTAATATTACACGAGAAAGTGGCTGTTATCAAAACCGGAATTAGTGTTTTAGTTGTTGCCGCCAGACGGTGTATTTCTTCATTCAACCTCAATTATACCAGTTCAAAACTCGCTTACCCTGATTTTGTCACGACAGTTACTATTTTTTTTAATTCTACGATTACCGACTACCGTTGTTATTTTTGTTATGTGGTGGTAAGAGTTCAACCATTGTCGGCATTCATTTGTTTTTCTCATCATTCACCATTGATTTTCCATTTGGTTTACTCCATCCATTTGGTTTACTCATCATTCAACATTAATTATATACCTACTCCCCATTTTTTTTGTGCTTCATTCAATATATGTCATAGAAATTCAACAATTATCAACCGTTGTTTTGAATTATCCTTGAAAATATTAAAAGCGTCCACAATTGTCATTGAGTGATTTTTTCTTCGGTATCAATGACTTTATTAACAACGTCAGCATCTGGATTAATGCATTATTTTTTTTATTAACAACGTCAAAAGCTGGATTAATGCATTATTGTTATTATTGACAACGTTAACATCTGAATTAATGTCTTATGGAGTTTATTATCAACGT
Source organism: Diogma glabrata (assembly GCA_963693315.1). NCBI lineage: Eukaryota > Metazoa > Arthropoda > Insecta > Diptera > Cylindrotomidae > Diogma > Diogma glabrata. Next base: position 127,069,879 of record OY856186.1, on the reverse strand, counting down.
CAGCATCTGGATTAATGCATTATTGTCATTATTAACAACTTCAACATCATGGATTGATGTATTATTGACTTTTTTAGCAACGTCAGCATCTGGATTAATTTTTTATTGTTTTTATTAACAACGTTAACCTCTGGATTAATGTATTATTGACTTTAATTACAACGTCAATATCTGGATTAATACATTACTGATTTTATTAATAACGGCAAGATCTGGATTAATGTATTATTGAATTGATTAACAGCGTGAATATTGTCAAATTTGCTTATTGAACACACGAACACAGTTAGTAGTTGCTAACGTTGCTTTTGAAAACCGCTGTTGACAATCAGTTTCCACTACTTTCTCAATTCGATAACGCAAATCCTAAATCACTTTCTGGATTTGATCACTGATTAGTAAGCATAAACACCAGGTTTTATTAAATATTTTAGTATAGACACAGCGTCCAAAACAATACACAAAATATTTCTACTCAAAAACGCTTAAAATTTTATTCACAAAATAGTTATTTATTTACTAGAACGAAAAGTGAAACTTTAAAGTACGAGCTAGTTGTTACTAGTGATTACTAGTGAGTACCTTTAAAAACACTTTTCGTTTGAGGTAAATTCAAAATTTTATTTCATACTGGAAATTTATTAAAATAAAAAGAAATGAGTTTTAAATTTTGCTCAAAAAGTTAAACTTTAACGTCCTAGGACTTTATAAAATTTTTAAAACTGCTAGGACGTTAAAGTTCAATGTTTATGGTACAAAAAGTTGAACTTTAACGCCCTAGGACCTTATAAAATTTTATAAAGTCCTAGGACATTAAAATTCAACTTTTTGCACCATAAATAATCTGAAAAATGTCGTTTCAGTATGAAATAAACTAATTGAAATTTCAGTTCAGTATGAAATAAACTAATTTAAGTCTTCCGTCTATGCCGTTAGGAAATATAAATATTGATTTCTTATTTAGATTAATATTTTTTGTCTTTAAGATGGCTGGCTATCTGATGTTGGATTTTGTAGTCGTGCAGACTAGTTCGTGTCAGTTGGTTATAGTTTTCATGCGTGAATTTATTTTGATGACATTTTAACGGAATAAAAATTTACGTATGACAATAAACCGATTAGTTTTGCGCAATATTTTACAAAGTAATCAAATATCTCTCGAGCATGTGTTTTTAAACGTCAATAAAAACAATTCCTTGTAGTCGATTTTTCTGAAACTTGGTACATAAGCATTTGGCATACGCAATTCAACAGTTCTATATCCAAACTGTCAGTTTTTCACTTCTGGTAAAAATTTTTTGAAGAACTATGGGGATAATTGACTCTAATTATCAAACGATTTGACCAAACTTCTGCCAAATATTTCATTCGATATGGAATTATTCAGCTTTTGAGGTATATTGCATAAAGTCTCGGCATTTTAAGACAACTAATTTGACTTTCTTTTTTTATTAAGTTAGTTGGAACACATACAAACTTTGTGCAGATACGGCTTTGAATGCAGACTTGAATGACAAAAACTAATCAATGTTTAAATTTACCTGATCAAGTAGTCATCAATAACAGCAATTCCTAAAAATCAATTGGTAAGCTTTTAGCACCTCAATCTAAAGTTTTTTGCTTTAGAATTTTTTGAAAAACAATTAAATAATTGTGTATGTCGGCTGGGACACAACATTTTATGTTAATCAATCAGTTTTGTTAAAACTTTAACTTAAAAATTATTTCTGATAACTTTGCTTACTAAAACAAATTGCTGGTAAAACAGTTGACAATAGATAAGTGGTTGTTTCGTTTAGTTGTGTTATAGGCAACTATAGGATACTCTTCTAAACGGATGTTAAGAGCACTTTTATTCATTGTTTCAAAACCCTAATAGCTAGTCCATTGTTTAATTTTGGCTGGACTTTACCTTTTTTGCTTTTAAACCATCCTTAACCTAACATGTTTGTTTTTATTGAACGCAAATATTCAAAACAATAAATAATTTGATAAACCAAATTGTATCTTGTAATTCAACTAAACCGTAAATTTCACCGAACACAGAAAACAATTTACATATTTATTCTATTACATTTAAATTTTCAATTAAAATAAATTTTCCATTCACCCCCACTTCAAAATACATTTGATTTTCTTTTTAAACATTTATTTGTCAGGATCACATCATAATCATTGTTCATCTCTCACCGTAAAACGTTAGTTTCATGTTGTCATGAAAAACAAAAATAAACCGAATTTTTTTAAGGAAAATTTATTTTCAATTTATATTCAAATTCGTGTTAATTGAAATGTTACGATAAAGTTTATAAATGTTACACAGAGACACAAACATATTCAGAGCCAGCAGTGTTTTAAAATTAAAGTCAAATTGGATAGAAATGGAATAATCGTAAAACAAAATAATTGAATTTTGGATTTCAGATATAAATAATAACAACAATAGCTTATTTAATTTAATTTTACGTTAAATAATTTACAATTGTCTGCTGCACATAATTCGAATAAGTTTTTCCAGGAGAAATTTATAGCCTTCGAACAGCATCGGTTTTGATTTAAATTTTCGTTTGAAGATAAACTTGATAATTTTTTAATAAAAACTATTCAGAAAAAGTAATTACAAAGCGTCATACCAACTCATAAATGCCTTTTAAAAATCAAGTCTTACGACAACATGTGTTCTGAGGCACTGACCCGAGTCGAACATTAACTACGATTTAACTAAAAGACATTCTCAAATGAACCTATTTTATTCTTTTCATACTTAATTACATGTAAATAAGAACTTTTTATCCTCGCTAAACTAACTAGCTCCTACAAAATCTAAAAACATATTATTTAACATAGATAAATAGTATGTTTTAACATACCATTTAACATACCATACCACACACCATACCTAACATACCATTTAACAACTAAGTAGAATATCAAAAAACTATTTTCAGACTATTGATTCTTAAAAATATAAATAGGCTAAAATCTCACAGCACTGAGATATGAAGACTTCGGTCTCTGTTAAGGATATTGATTTTGTTTTCGGCCAAAAGCATTTATGAGGGGATTGTTTTGGTTTTGGGCAGCGATGTATATCAAACATAAAACTATATGTAAAAGTAAAAGTATTTCATTTCTGTTTAGAAATTTATTACAAAACTAAAACGAAACATCAATACGTTGCCGAAAAATTATTACAGATCGTAAATTAACAAATTTGAGTGAAAAGATGATACAATCAGCAAGCTATTCAAAAATCTCTTCATTTAGCGTTCCAAGGAAATATTACAAATTCAAAAATTCATATTTCTTTCGAAACTTCCAAAATATTGTAAAATTACAATAAAATCAAAACTTAAAACTTTTTCCAAAATTCTAAAAATATTCAAAAAATTATTACAAAATTAATTAGTTTAATTGGTAGAATTGTAAAAATGCTGATAATATATATTTTATTTGTAGTAGTTTTTGTAATAAAACACCCGATCTCTGCTTCTGTTTTCAACTTTGATTTATTTTTATTTTGAATTAATATTTCGCCTAATCGGCAACATCAGAATTTTAATTTTAATTTAATAATTTTCTTACATAATATAAATCAAAGCTGTCTGGTCCCGAAATCTACCTATTTCTAGCGGATATACGTGCCGCTTGGACTTTTTTATATTGTGACTTATATAGTTCGACATCCAAAATAACATAATTCTAGAAAAATATTCTTTAGATAAAATGTTCCACTATAAAAAAATATAAAAACACCGGAATGAAAATACTTAAATCAATAAAAGAAAATATAACGTTACCAAAGTAAACACATAATTGGAAGTTTTTGTTTATCTTATAAGAAAGGATTCTATTAGAGAATAGGTAATAAACAAATTAAAAAGAATAGATCGCACACCTGTATCAACATTAGAAGATCGTTTTATTATGTTGATAAAGGAAGAAAAAAAAAGTTTGTGTTCTGGAATTTTGTAGAGATATTGAGGTTATTTCATGTAGTATATATAAGAGGTTGTGTTAGGGGATAAGATCAGTATAAAATTGTTAGCGATATAATTGAGTAGTAAATTATCAGTCGATAGTGAAATTTTAAAAATACAAAAGCGTAAATAATCCACCGATATTTTTATCGTTTTCCTAGATAGTAAACCGAATTGGTCTTATTGGTAACAGTATAGGTTTTGTATCCACTTAAATTGAATGAAAAAAAAATGAACAATAAATAAAAAGAGACAAATCGATAATGAAAACAAGGAAGCAAGTCGCAACTGCTATAACGAAGTGTAATCATATTTCATATGGCTACCATATTTTAGATCGTGTTTTACTTTAAAGATATGTAGATCGTTTTTAGGGTTCCATTCTTTGAAAAAGTAAAAACGGTACCCTATTGGTGAGACTATAGAGTCTGTCCGAATTTCTATATAATCGATCTACTCACATACTATAAGTGCTATTAATTTGAAATTTTCTAAAGTTATTAAATGTGTTTTCTCACACCTGTTGATAACAAAAAATTTAAATATTTGTTTTTATCTATATTTTATGGATATAGATAAGGAGATAAAAAACAAAAGTTTTTTGTAAGGAATCGAATTTAGTTTAGAAAAATCGAAAATGATGAAAATATTTTTTTAAAAAAATTCAATGAATTTTCGACTGCTTAGTTTTTGAGTTATTGACAAAAACGAGTGCTTTTTCTGTTAAGCAGGGTTCCTTAACTTCGACCATTATAAAAGAAAAAAATTCATGGTTGTAGGAATTTTGCATAAAAATAACGTTATTTTGTTTTGGTTGCTATAATTTCAAATTTTCATTGGAGGTGGTTTAAAGTAGAAATTTTGAAAAGAAATTATTTTTGATCATGTCATGGGAAGTGTTATATAAAAGCCGATTTTTTTTGTGGTGCTAAATAGTTCTTTTTTGTATTTTTCGAAAGCACAGTTTTCGACTTATTTTCGAAAATGTAAAATTTTTTTTTATACTTAACTTCGAACATTACAAAAAATTAAAAAAATTCATGGTTGTAGGAATTACGCATAAAGAAAACCGTTTTTTTGTTTTGGTTGAATAAACAGCTTTGAAGATTCAACCCAACGTGAAACTATACTAACAAAACCTGTTTTTTTTGAGCGAATGACTGTTTTTTAATCTAAAAATTTTGAAGATCTTTATTGGTGATTCAACTAAATAAATTAAACAAAAATCATTTATTTTGTGTTAAATTATAATTATAATAGGCGCGTTCTATTGAAGATCAAACTTACTAAAATTTGCTTTGATCTACTCTTCCTCAAACAAGTTGTGTAGTATAGAAGCACCCGAGCAGAAATAAGTTAAGGAACATCTGAATACAGTCAGGGCGTGAGCAGGGCCTGGTCAGTCCTACAAGGGCAATCCCTGTTAGGGCAATCTGATGTGGGCCTGTTCCGGGCCTGATCTAGACTACCCTTTTAGGGTTAACCTTATTTAAATATATCCGGCCCTGATCAGGTTTTTCGTATTTGACCTCTAGCTGAAATTTCAATTGGTTAAAATTCACTAGAGTATAATACATTTTAGAAATATATAGTTAAAATCGTTCATGTATATTTTAGTTATCGCTTCTCAGCTAAAAGACTATAATAATAGTGATTAAAGTGTGGTATGTCTGTTTTAATTTTTTCAATTGTAATTTTTTTATTTTAATTTGATTAATTTATGTATATACCCGAGCAGAAATTAGTTAGGGAAAACCTGAATACAGTCAGGGCGTGATCAGGACCTGGTCAGTCCTACAAGGGCAGTCCCTATTAGGGCAATCTCATGTGGGCTTGTTCCGGGCCTGATTTAGAATACCCTTTTAGGGTTAACCTTATTTGAATATATCCGGCCCTGATCAGGTTTTTCGTATTTGACCCCTACCTGAAATTTCAATTGGTTAAAATTCACTAGAGTATTATCCCTTTTAGAAATACATAGTTAAAATCGTTTCATGCATATTTTAGTTATCGCTTCTCGGCTGAAAGACTATGGTAATAGTGATTAAGGTGGTATGTATGTTTTAATTTTTACAATTGTAAATTCATTTTTTATTTTAATTTGGTTAATTTATGTATATAATATATAAATATATATCAGGGTCTGATCCGGTAATCCCAATCAGGACCTGATAGGGCAAAAGCGTTACACTCGTGATCAAGGCCCAATCAGGCAGCCCTACCAATGCCTGATCCGGGTTAGGGCAAACCAGATCAGGGCCTTACTTGAGCCCTGACAATTTTCTGCTCGGGTAGTATGTAAATATATATCAGGGTCTGGTCCGGGTATCCCAATCAGGCCCTGATCCGATTATCCCAATCAGGGTCTGATCCGGTAATCCCAATCAGGACCTGATAGGGCAAAAGCGCAACACTCATGATCAGGGCCCAATCAGGCTGCTCTACCAACGCCTGATCCGGATTAGGGCAAACCTGATCAGGGCTTTTCTTGAGCCCTGGCAAATTTTTGCTCGGGCAGTTTATTTTTCGATTTTATTTAGATCGGTTATAAGCTTGTTTTTGTATTTTTAATAATAAAATCGAACAGTCAGATCCAAATATCAGCTATCAAAAAATCTTGTGGCTATATTTGAAATTTTTTTTAATTTTCGGCGTTCAATTGGTGATCTACTCAAAAGCTGCTTTTAGCAGCTATTTTGTTCTAAAGGAACGCATGTAATATTATTATATGAAATGAGATAAAGGATAAACTTATTACTGAATAAATGGATGAAAATTAATAGTAATACCTTGTAAATTTAGTGGAATTAGGGAACATTATTGTTGCTATAAATAGGTGTCAGTGGACTTGGTCCATTAGTAGAAAAATCATATTGACCTTTTTTCTTTATAAAAAAAAATAATAACATAAATAAGCAGTGTACCGTACCGTGCCGTTAATTGGATATAAATAAAAAGAAATGCATTAAAGATATTGAGAAATAAATAGATATGCGAATTAGTGATTATTCAAGTTAGTATCGCGAGTAATCACACAGAAGTTTTGGAAAGTTCTGTCTTGTAACATCTAAAAGAAAAGGGAGATTCTATATATTAGTTATTGGGAGAAGGTGGTGGAATTTATAAATATGAGCATTGAATATTATATATGAGCATTGCAACATAGGATAATCAAGTAATGCGCAATATCGGGACATGTAATGAAATTGGTTGGAATAATAATTGAACAGGGAAAAGTTTAAGAATTGGATTAAGGGGAGAATAGCAGGACAAACAAGGATAATAAAAATGATAATGGTACTATAAGTCTTCATTTTTTTGTGTTATTATGAATTGCTTTTCTTTTCTTTTATATATGCATATATTTGTACTTTAGATTGAATTCATGTAAGATTAAGAGAAATTTATTGATAAGATATTTCTGAGTCTAGAATGCGTTGCAGGAACAATCCGGTTTATTACGGTTTTTCTTTCATTTTTTTTGCTTTGAAAAAAAGTCGACGGCATAATAGCTGGTGGTAATCAAATCATTACACAGTTATTATATACTGGCGCTGGTACAGGGACCCGTAACGTTTTTTTTTGTGGTTTAATTCTTTTGGTAGAACCAATTTGGTTGTGGATAATTTGTGGCGCGAAACAAAAACAACTTGTGCTTTCGTTTGATTGGATTTTAGTAAAACCAGTTTTGGTTCGTTTTTAATTGTGATTTTTTAGTAAAACCAGCTTGGTGTTTTGTGAATTTTTGTTTTAAATGGAATTCTTGTTTAATTGTATACGATTAAGCGTTGGGCAAAAATAGAGGTGTCTAGGAAGGTGCTCTTCTTTGAAAAGCGTCACCCGAAGCGTTGTGCATAGGACTGTCGGGAATCAGTTTTTTTTGTTCTGAAGGAAAATTATAAAAATGGCGTTATAAACTAAGAGATTTTTTTTTGTTACATATCAAACATTTTATTTTTAGATGAACTTTTTAAAATATTATAAAAACTATATATGTAGTACAATAAATAAAATAAATACAATTGTTAAAAATGATTTACTTATTTTACAAACAGAAGTTTCTTGTGAATAGGAAAACACTTCTGCAATTATTTTCTTTGTATTAGAGGGCATAAAAAAATGAAATGTTTATTTATCACTTTTAGTAATCACTTGTCACTCTTATAAAAAATAATTTGACAGTCTCGACTGCAAACAAAAAAGCCGTATAAATAACTAAATCTATTTAGGAACTTTTGACTGGAGAAGTATTATGTTCGTATTATGGTCATAAAGTAAAAGATTGTATTTTAACATTAAATTACAAATATTTTATTATTGAATAAACTTTTTAAAATATCATACAAATTATATAATGTAGGTTAAAGAAAATAAATATAGTTATTAGAAATTATTTACTTATTTTACAAACAAAAGTTTATTCCGAGTTGGAAAACATTTTTGCATTTATTGTCTTAGTATTTAATGGCACAAAAGAATGAAATTTTTGAGTTCCACTTATAGAAATCGCATTTTCATATCGATTTTGTAATTTTTTTTTTTGTTAATTGATATTCATTTTTATCGGCGTATCCAAAGTTCATGGTAGATTCCCATTTTAAAGCCCATTCGAAAAGTTTTTTTGGTGTATCAATAATATCTTTGCTCCCTATACTATAACGGTGTGCAGCACGCTTCAGTGTGCCAACAATCCCATCGCAAGGTCCCTTGCTATGGCTGATAGCATGAAAATGCCATTTTGCATCAACCTTAAAGTCTTTTTTATGATGGCATAAGTTAATTAGGTTATGTTTATTTTTGTATTGAGAAGGTGCACCTTCAGTGGTATAAATAATTTTCGTAATATTAGAATTTATATGCGTTTTGATGAATTCTATAAGTTTTGTAATGAAAAGATGGACGGTAGTACTGTTGTGATCGTTTATATCCGAAATGAGTATAAAACTTCGGTGCTGTGTATATTCACTTGCGGCACTTTTAAAATAAATGACAAATGGATGGATCGTAGCTTGTAAATTGTTATAATAACAGCTTTGAACCGCATCCTGAATTATGAAGCCGTAGTTTTCAGAAAAATCCCCTTGAACAAAGCACTCTCCTGCTTCTAATTTTTTTTTCCTCAATGAATGTAGATTGCTGTTTTGCTATAAAGTTGTGTGGTATCAAAATTTGTAAACGGTAAATAAATTTTTTCATAAATTCTTCTACAGTTTCTATTAAAGTATGCAAATTGCATCGATCAGTGGTATTTCATTGTTGATATTTGACTTGAAGGATTCCTTTAACGTCAAAATCATTTAGTAATTTTTCTTCCAGTTGTTGAAGTTTTTTTGAACATTCATTGCACTTCAAAGTATGACAATCTTCTGTTAATTTACCACATGAAACAAAGTCAATTAATGTTTTATAATTCTGGAAAGCAGCATCAGTAATCCAAGACATCTTAGAGTGTTGAATCATTAGTTTCATATTTTGATGTATGGTACACACGCACACATTATGAACTCCTTGGGATAATTTTATACATTATTGTGGTCGAAGAGACGTGAATTTAGTAAATCTTATTTTCACATCAGGAAACTTATTTTTAAACTCCACATAAGCTTCATTTAATGTACATTACAATGAGCGCTTTTGTCGATTTATGCAGAAATTGCTCATATTTTCTTTATTGTACATACTAGGGTTTCTCAAACGGGATCCCGGGATCCCGTTTTCCCGGGATCCCGGGGGTAAATTTTCATCCCGTTTTCCCGGGATTTCACCCCGGGATCCCGGGTATCCCGCTAATTTTTATTAACATATTTTTTTACTTTTTTCAAAGATATTAAAAATTTTCTCACTGGAAAATCGAGTAGTTTTTAATTCTTTTCCCCTCTGTAGTAATTAATTTCGTTCAAAATTAGGAAAATGTTTTTTGACACATATGGTGTCATGGTTTTTTTGTGTGGTTTTTTTTTTGACACATAGGAACACAACAAATTAAAACCAATAAAACTTAAAATAGGTAGATTTTTCTGAGAAATCTACCTAAAACTTGTGCTTCATTTCTCTTAATTTATGTTTAATGGTTCTGTTATGAAGGCGATTAATAGAGGAACGAGCCATGTTTACAATGTGATTTGCAATGTCGTCTGGATTTATTTCATTGTTAGCACGAGTAACTGAGTTTGAGCCATCCGGCTTCCGAAGAAGATTCCAAGCTGCCCTAATAGAATGGGAAAAATCAATGTTTTCAACAGCGTTAATCCACTTTTGTTTCCTCGCGGTGTCCAGTGAGTATATTAAGTCATCAACCACGTCTGCCTCACTACTACTAAGGTGCTCCTCAAATAATATATATATCGCTCTCTCTACTCCAACCAGGAATGTATTCTTCACCGGAAGTCTCTTGGGATGCATTTCTTTGCAGTTAAAATGATGGTTTCTACGAACCTATCGTAATTTTTAGGAATGGGTTGGATCTAGTGAATCATTGCATCCAACTCCGACCCATATTTAGCCCAGCCAGTTTTGTGAAAATTGCATCTAGTTTGAGGATTAGAGTTTACGTGTGGGATTTGAATATCTACCTCAAAAATTACTGAACGATGTTGAGAGCGTGGCAAACCTTGTAGGACAGCCCTAGATATTGCAATAGGGTTACGTTGTTCGTTTTTTGTGGAAAAACAGAGGTCGAGATTGTAATAACTTGGCCATCTAGCATATCTAAAGGTTTTCATGTCTTTCGTATCATATACCAGAAACATGTTGTCGATTGGTCCCGTCAGTTAGTTGTATGCCATTGGGATTGTTATTTGAGTAGGATCACTGATTGTGATGGCTATTAAAGTCACCAACCTATATTGCTGGGTGGTGAAATAATGGTAGAGTATCAGCTGGCCACGCTGTATTTAGTGGCTTATTTACGTTAACAATCTTCGTGATCGATATATCAACAACAATAAGATGTATATCGTTGTCCGTCTGGTGTCAGTAAATAGGTGCAATTCATGATTTCTGACTTAATATACGTGCCAGATCCATATGTTTGATGGTAAATAGCACTAATTAGTTTACAATTACAACAATTTTTCCTCTAGAGGTAAGTTGATCTTCATCTGTTGCATGAGTTTTCTGCCAGAATTACAACGTTGATATCGAAATAATAACTTTAATAACGTTCAGTTTTTGACTTGCTAATGCTTTCAATGTTCAATTGCAAAATACGGACTGAGGGTCCAATATTTTTTGTCTTATGGGGCTGAGAATTACCGTTGTTATTGTGATTTTGGTTTGTTTGTTTCACAGAACATGTATCATATGACGTTAAAAACATCACGAAAAATTGGTAATTTTTGAAGCAACTAAGCAGAGTACAAATAATTTAGATTATGCAATGCACTAATGACTATCACACCGACATCTATTGAATCGGAAAGAGCTTTTCCTGCGGCAGGACATTTCGTCACGAAAATTCGGACAAAATTGAGAGATGGCGCCATTGACAACCTAATTTTTTGAAAAATTGTTTAAAAATTAGTATTATGAATTTATTTTTGATTTGTTTTTATGTATTTTTTTATATTTAATTTTTGAAGTTTTTCTAATGAAAAATAATGGAAATTTAAAAATCAATAGCGCATTTTTTGTGCTGTTTTAATTTTACACATTTTTCTACCACCTAATTTGAAAAATCTAGCTTTTAGCGTTTCCCGGGATTTCCCGGGATCCCGGGAATTTGACATTTTTTGTCCCGGCTTCCCGGGATTTGAATTTCTACGGGAAATGAGAAACCCTAGTACATACATATATAATTTTTATAATATTTTGAAAAGTTCATTTAATAATAAAATATTTGATATTTAACATAAAAAAAATCTCTTAGTTTATAACGCCATTTTTATAATTTTCCTTCAGAACAAAAAAACTGATTCCCAACATTCAGATGCACAACGAATTTTATCTTTAAAACAAAAAATATCGCTAGTACTAAGCTTTCACAAGTGGTTAGATATAAAATAAGCTTCAATTTGGTTTAAAAAAAAAAGGCTATGCCATCTTTTTTTCAATTACACCGTTTTTTTATTATGTTACACCGTTAAAAGTTATTTCAAAAAATTAACAGTGTACGTTTTTAGAAACTTTGTTTTAATACCTATTCAACGACATATCATTTATGAAAATCGATTGAGTAGTTTTTCTACAATCGCTCGTCAAAATGCACTCACATCACAAAATAACAAAAAATTGAGGGCCACCCTGTGAAGACCCCTGGTCGAAAAAAAAAATTCTAAGAGAACTCGTATTTTTTATTTATGAAAGACTATCTATAAACAAAAAATAATCAAAATTATAGGGGTCAAGTGAAAATTTCCCAAAAATTTGCTGAACTTGCGTGAAACTGCTTATATATAATTTTTTTTTTTTGTTTTTCCGTCTCCGCTTATCATGCATAGTCGTTTGGCACCAAAATTTTTCCGAAATTCCGAGATGAAGCCCATTGCAATAGGTAGATTTTTATATGAAATCCACCTAAAATGAATTCATGACGATTTCCAAAAGTACCTCTATTTTTTTATTTTTTTGTTTTCTAAAGAATTATTAAAAACTCAATAAATACTTGCATTACAGAGAAGCTTTTTTTTGTTTTCAAGAATTGCTCAAAAATTTTGAGCAAACTAGCCTTTCGGGTCAAAACTTAAAAAATAAAAAAAATGAAAACACGTTTTTATGTTTTTTAATAAACTAAATTACCGAAGTTTTAGGGAAATCGAAAATGGTCGAGTTCACATCATTGGCGTCTTGATTCGATTTTCCATCTAAGAAATTTTAAACTACTAAACATTACAATCAGGCCATCAATAAATTGCACAACGGCACCAAACCTTAAAATATCAAAATTCCTTGAAAATGTCATTAAAAATAATATCACGCTACAAAACAGCCACAGCATAAAGAATTACAGCGAATTCGTCGATAAAGTAAGCAAAGTGAAAATCAGACCCGGTCATAAGCTAGCGTCGTTTGATGTGGTTAACATGTATACTAATATACCAATACAAGAAACTGTCGATATCACCATACAACTATTAAAGAACAGCAACAAGTTACATGTCAACCAAATCGACGACATTAAGAAATTACTCATCTGCACTTTATCTCAGAACTATTTTGAATATGAAGATGAATTCTACACACAAAATGATGGTCTAGCCATGGGATCACCATTGTCTGGATTATTGTCTGACATTTATCTCAACCACTTCGAAAACAAATATATTTTCAACCAATCAAATAATATACACAAAGACAAAATCGTTTTCTATTGCAGATATGGCGATGACACTTTCATCATATTCAACAGTACTAATCGACAAATTACTAATTTTAACAATATAATAAATAAACTTGTTAACAACATAACCTTTACTGTGGATTTTGAAACCAACAACACAATCAATTTTCTCGATTTATCAGTTACTCGACAAGCACAAGAATTGGAATTTAAAATTTACAGGAAGCCTACCACAAGGGACGTCACCATCCATAATAATTCATACCACCCATAGCAATGCATAATAGTTTTGTCAATAGGCTTTAGACTATTCCTATGAACGAGATGCAATACCAAGATGAAGTCAATACACTAAAATACATAGCTCAAGTCAACGGATATAATCCTCGTTTAATTGATAATTTAATTAAGAAACACAAAAAACGGTTGAAAAACAAAAACAACAGTATTAATGAACCCAAGGAAGTAGCCAAATTTATTTCATCATCATACTTCACTTTTATGCCATTCGCCATAAGTAATTTATTAAGCAAATACAATATACGCATAAGTTACAAAACAAAGGACAATTTAACAAATAAGTTGACCAAACGTAAAAAACACCCCTAGAAAAAGCAACAGGGATATACAAATTATCATGCAAAACATGCAAGAAATTTTAAATAGGCCAGACGGGAAGGCCCCTCATCAAACGATACAAAGAGCTTTTACCATCGAAAAGTTATGATGAAGAAACATCAAATTATGCACGACATTTAATAGAGGAAAGTCACGAACACTCAAAATTTCAAAAGAATATTAAACTTTTACACAAATGCTCTAAGGGTGTGGCTATCTTTGATCGAAGGTCTGCAAGGTTGCAGAAGCGAGTCAAATAAAATGAATATAGAAACCAAGAATTATATAACTAATATAGAAAATTATATAATTAATATAGCAAACAAGAATTATATTTTATCCCCGCGGCGACAAAACGCCCGGGACAAGAAAATGACCATCTCTCAAAGTTGTGAGGTGGGGTTGGTGATTGTGGGGGAGGGGGATGGGGGGCTATCTTTGATCGAAGGTCTGCAAGGCCGCAGAAGCGAGTGTGAAGCGAAATGTAATGTAAAGAAGCGAAATTTAAAGTTTTGAAAAACGTTTCAAAATAATTTGAAACAAAAATTAAAAACATTTTATTTGCTTAATTTGAGTCTAAGTTGTGTGCGTAAAAACATGCTCCTCAACAAATTGCCCAATTTTCAAGTAAAAGTCTCAAATATTTTGTAATTTGCAGTTTTCGGCGCTCTTTTCAATAAAAATGTATTGTATTTGCTTAAATTTAAGTTATATGATATATTGTTAGTAAATAGTTTATGTTTCTTGTATAAATATCAACTTCAATTATGATGAAAAATTATTATTCATGAGATTATTGATGGAATAAAATGTGCGATTTTGGTATGATATTTTCAGCAGTAATGTATTTTTATTTAGTGGGGTTCTTTGTCCCTGGGATTTTTGTCCCGGCGATTTTGTCGCTCGGGATTCTTGTTTCTGGGGATTTTGACGCCGGGCCTTATGTCCTCAGGGGATTTTGTCACCGTGCCTTATGTCCTCAGGGGATTTTGTCACCGGGCCTTATGTCACCAGGGGATTTTGTCACCGGGCCTTATGTCATCAGGGGATTTTGTCACCGGGCCTTATGTCCTCAGGGGATTTTGTCGCCGGGCCTTATGTCCTTAGGAGATTTTGTCGCCGGGCGTTTTGTCAGCGGGCGTTTTGCCGCCGGGGATTTTGCACCGGGCCTTATGTCGGTAACCCCAATAAAACCCAAGACAAAAATTCAAAAATACATAGCAATCAGCTCACCATCACTAATGACATCTATACATCAGTTAATCAAATGTTTTAGTTCAGCAATTTATTATTAAGTTTTAAATTCATTCTAGACCCAAAACTTATTTTATTAAATAGATAGACAATAACATTTTATCTAATTAGGAAAAGTACTTATGTCATGTATTTTACTCTTATCAGTTGCATTTTATCAGTTTTGTTTTGTTTTTTGTTTTATTGTTTTATGTCCTTGTATTAAGGTTGACTTGCTCAAATGGTTTTTAAAGTAAGATACTTAGTATAATTCGTTTTATTAATTTTGACAAACTGATGATGATAATTTAAAACTATCGAAACATGTCTTAAAAAAGACCAATAAAATATTATTTCACATGACGGCATTTTATTAATAATATTTTACTTCGGTCTGAAAGACCTAAGTATTACATTCATGAGCCAAAAGTGAAATTCTTACCCCCACTTTTTTTGGCATTTCTCGACGTTTTAGGACCTACTGATTCTAAAAAAGCAAGAAAAAAATGTATGTCTGTCTGTCGGCCGTCCGTCATTCCCTACGCTGCAGGGAAAACCGCTGGAGGGATTTCAAAAATTTTTTTTTCTAAACATAGGTATACTCAAGGGACAGGTCTGAAAGGACGCTGTGCTCGATAACTGTACCGGAAGTGTGTCAAAAAATTCATTAAGTGTGTCAAAAATAGAAAATGTTCATATTTTTGGCTTAAAAAACGTTCATTTTAAGTGATTACGAGTAGGAACATTAAAGTTTGAGAAATCTTGATGGTAGAGATTGGTATGTGAGACCAAAAACTAGCTTATTGCATTATAAGTTTGTCAAAAAAATGTTGTCAAGTGTGTCAAAACAAAGATTTTTATTTATTTTTTTACCCAATTTTTGGAAAAAAATAAAATTATCTGAAATGAAATTTTTTTATTATTATTAAGCATTATAAGTTATAAGTTTGTATTATAAGCATTATAAGTTTGTCAAAAAAGTTGTCAAGTGTGTCAAAAGAAAGATTTTTATTTATTTTTTACCCCAAAAAATAAAATCAATTATTTGTTTGAAATGAAATTACTTTGGTTTTATTATTATTATTGAGAATTAAGCATTATAAGTTTGTCAAAAAAATAATGTCAAGTGTGTCAAAAAATGATTTCATTTATTTTTTTAGCCAATTTTTTGGAAAAAAATGTAGCTGTTTTTATGACGTATATGTAATTGAAAATGAAATAGGACATGAAAGTTTTTGAATTTGTTATAGTTTTTGAAATATTTTTGGAATTTTGAAAAAAGTTTGTATTATTGATTTTGTATTAATTTTTGTGCAATACTTTTAGAATAAGAAAAAGTTTTAATATTTGATTTTGTAAGAATTTTTAAATGTTACAATCTAAAATCTTGTTAAAAATTACAAGAATTTTGAAATGTTACATGTTACAAATTAAAAAATGTTATTATAAATTTTACTTTGGACAAAGCACCCACCAGTGGTAAGCGCAAAGTATATTTGATTTTAATAATTTGTTATAAAAACTGGCTACTTTTGAGCGACCAATATGAATATAATATATATTCAATTGGTGGACCAAAAACAGTAACGTTAGTATTTAAGTTAGTAACAGTTTACATATCAAATCATGCTTTGGACTAGCCCCCACCAGTGAAAAGCGCAAAGCAGATTTGAAATTAATAAATGTTACAATCAAATTTTACTTTGGACATAGCACCCACCAGTGGTAAGCGCAAAGTGTATTTGATTTTAATAATTTGTTATAAAAACTGGCTACTTTTGAGCGACCAATATGAATGTAATATATATTCAATTGGTGGACCAAAAGCAGTAACTTTAGTAAAAATAAATTCAAAAAAAATTTACTTCTATATAATTACTTCGGTCTGAAAGACCTAAGTATTACATTCATGAGCTCAAAGTCAAATTCTTACCCCTACTTTTTTTGACATTTCTCGACGTTTTAGGACCTCCTGATTCTAAAAAAGCAAAATAAAATGTATGTCTGTCTGCCGGCCGGCCGGCCGTCATTACCTACGCTGCAGGGAAAACCGCTGGAGGGATTTCAAAAATTTTTTTTTTCTAAAAATAGGTATGCTCAAGGGACAGGTCCGAAAGGACGCTGTGCTCGATAACTGTACCGGAAGTGTGTCAAAAAATCATTATGTGTGTCCAAAATAGCAAATTTTCATTTTTTTGGCTTAAAAAACGTTCATTTTAAGTGATTACGAGTAGGAACGTTAAATTTGGAGAAATCTTGATGGTCGGGATTGGTATGTGAGATCAAAAACTAGATTATTGCATTATAAGTTTGTCAAAAAAATGTTGTCAAGTGTGTCAAAAGAACGATTTTTATTTATATTTTACCTAATTTTTTGGAAAAAAAATAAAATTAATGGTTTGTTTGAAATGAAATTTTATTATTATTATTGAGAATTATGGCATTATAAGTTTGTCATAAAAGTGTTGTCAAGTGTGTCAAAAGAAAGATTTTTATTTATTTTTTACCCAATTTTTTGGAAAAAATAAAATTGTTTGTTTGAAATGAAATTTAGTTATTATTGAGAATTATGGCATTATAAGTTTGTCAAAAAAATGTTGTCAAGTGTGTCAAATGATTTTTATTTAGTTTTTTACCTAATTTTTTACAAAAGTGTTTGTTTGAAATGAAATTTTATTATTATTATTGAGAATTATGGCATTATAAGTTTGTCAAAAAATGTTGTCAAGTGTGTCAAAAGAAAGGTTTTTATTTATTTTTTACCCAATTTTTTTAGAAAAAAATAAAATTAATAGTTTGTATGACATGAAATTTTATTATTATTATAGAGAATTATGGCATTATAAGTTTGTCAAAAAATAATGTCAAGTGTGTCAAAAAATGATTTCATTTAATTTTTTAGCCAATTTTTTGGGAAAAAAAATGTAGCTGTTTTTATGACGTAAATGTAATTTGAAATGAAATTGGACATGGAAATTTTTGAATTTGTTATAGTTTTTGAAATATTTTTGGAATTTTGAAAAAGTTTGTATTTTTGGTTTTGTAATAATTTTTGCAATATTTTTAGAATTATGGCAAAAGTTTTAATTTTTGATTTTGTAAGAATTGATGAAATATTTTTAGAATTTTGAAAAATTTTCAAATTTTGATATTATTATAATTTTTGGAATTTTGAAAAAAGTTTCAATTTTTGATGTTGTAATAATTTTTGCAATATTTTTAGAATTTTGGAAAAAGTTTGAATTTTTAAGAATTTTTGAAATATTATTGGAATTTAGAAAATATTTAAATATTTAATTTTATTCTAATATTTGGAATATTTTTGGAATTTTGAAAAAGTTTGATCTTATTTGATTTAACAATATTTTTGGAATTTTGCTTATAATTTTCCGGCAACGTATTGATGTTTCGTGTTAGTTTTGTAATAAATTTTTAAACAGAGATAAAAAATACTTGTACTTTAACAAAGAGCTATGTTTGATGTTCATCGCTGCCCAAAACTAAAAACCATGTCCTCATAAAAGTTTTTTGCCGAAAAATATATCAAAATCCTTAGCCCAGACCGAAGTCTTGATATCTCAGAGCTGTGAGATTGCAGCCCCTCCATATATTTATTAATAAAATAGTCAAAATTACACAAAAAAGTTGTATTACTTAATTTGTTTTTAATTACAATCAGCTTTGTAGGTTTTGGTATAGATTTAAATAAATACAGATAGGTTACGCAAATTTTTAATTTTGCATCTTGAAGTTAGACAAAAATTTAAATTTCAATAAAAGCACCATAGTAACTCACAAAAATCGCTTTGATTTAATTTTTATCGTATAAACAAAATTTCTATATTTTTTTCTCCCGTTCAATTTTAATGCTGATAATTCCTTGACCTCGTTTTTATATTTTTAGAGCACGTTTTCCAGTCAACGAAGTGTTGAAAATTGATTTTACAAAATATTATATTTCATAACAAAATTAAAGCTTTAAGTTTACCATTTAATATAAATTAATATTATGTAAAAACTATTTCCCAATGATAAAAAAAAACCCAAACGTTTCTCGTGTTTAATATAAATCATAATGAACAAAACATGCCCTAAAGATTCTTGTTAACAATTGATGTGACTTGATGTTAGCATAATGGTGATTGTTGACCCAATTTTATTCTAAAAGACGGATATACATTAAGTAGTTTGATAAAACTAGTTAAACTTTATCTGAAAAATTAAATGGAAACATTTGATTTCAATGTCATGAGAAATCTTAGAACAAAGAATTAAATGAGTTGGAAATTGGAATTAATTTATTTTTTGCACGTACTTTGTACCTTAAACAATTGTCTTCATTTTTAGTATTATTTAAGTTTTTTTGTGAAATATAAGAACGAGAATTTCGTTTTGTATAATTTTGAAAAGGAAGGAAAAACATTAAAGCAATGTGAAAAACAGTTTTCATTTAATATTTCTAGCTACATTTTTTTAACATAATTTGGTTTTTCTTTGTATATGTTTAAAAGGAAACAATTTCTTTGTTAAGTTTTTCATGGATAATTTTAAATTAAATAAAAGTTGAGAAAAAGTAAAGAAAAATTGGTATACATACATATATAAGACAACTTAGATCTTAGCATAAATGATCCAAAATGAGCAAGAATGCAAAACAAATATTGTTTTTAACTTCAAAATTGGTGAAATGGCTACGGTTATAACAAAATCAAAACGAAATATAACCTAGATTCAATTCAACGTAACAGAAACACCCTATAGCATCTTTATAACGATGATCATTGATTGATGATCAGAACGTTTCGGACTAAAGAATAACAATTTATTATTTTTCTAGATTTAAAGGGATAGTATTTTAACAGGTTTTTTCAGATAGAAGTAATTAGTTTTATTTTAGACTTCGATGATATTAAGTGATATTAATTGTAAACGAAACGTTGTGCCGTGCATATAAAATCGTGTAAATAGAAGTTATTTTTCAAATTCTATTGTAAATAAAGTTTTGAATGTTACTTAAGAGATATTTTGTGTACTATTTTGGACGGTGTGTTCTGGAAATTTGCACAATCAACCGTTGGAGTTTCTGAAGCTGTTGAAAGAATATTCTAGTTAGGAATATGACTTACTGTATTGTTTTCCTGTTGTTCTGGAACAATTAAGGAGTTGAATACTTAATAAAACCTGGTGTTTGTGCTTAATAATTAGTGATTGGATCCAGGAAAAGATTTGAGAACTGCGTTTATCAAATTTAGAGTAAGGCCATTTCGAAGTAAGGTTGGAAAAACTTAACATTGGTGACAGCGGTTTAATTAGTTAGCTATTTATAATTCTTTCTTAAATGAATTGAGGGTTCCTGATCTAAAGAAGGAACTTGAACAACGGAGATTGTCTACAACCGATTTGAAGTGATTAGTACAAACAGTGATTTAGTAGTAGCTGAAGAGGGGAACATATCTATTGCAGAAACAACAATTTTACTAACTTTACTAGCTTTACTAACCACCTGTAAACTGTGATTTTACGCATTTAAGTGCAAGGGTAGCGTTATCCGAAATTCGACGTCCAAGCCGTGCTGCCTGGGTAATGCTGACAGAACTAGGTTGATGCATCGGAGACAAGCAGGGTAAAAACTGCGTAGTCAATGCGCTGCATCTCGGGCATGGTTAAATTAATCGATTGTTTGATTAATTGATCATTTCGCAAATTGTTCGATTAATCGAACAAAAAAGTTTTTAATCGATTAATCTAAAATTATGCAAAAGTTTAAAATTTACAAATTTATTGGATAAACGAATTTTGCACCAAATTATAAAAAGGTTTACTGTCTAAAGGTGTATTCACTTTCCGTTACGAATTCATTTTTTAGTTGTTATGGGTATATAACACAAAGTACATTAATAAAAAAGGTTTTTTCACAATGCTAAAATCTTTACTTTGCCTTAAGCAATATTTTTAATTTTTCTTACTAATCCAACCAGTAAACTATGGTTTGAAGTATAGTGAACTTCCTTAATATTTTCCATTCTGTAGGATACAGCTTGTATAGTTTTCGAACATTTGCAATTAGTGCAGTTTGTTTAATATATCTAATTTTGTAAGGACAAGAAATTCCACTGATAGTATGGGTATCAAATCGGAAAGCAGATGAAAACTTTCTTTATAACAGGTCGTTCAATAAGTCCGTAGGATAAGTAAGAAAAAAACAACATTTTGACAAAACTCGATTTTTTTATTCAACATAGTTGCCTTCGAGGGCGATACAACGAGTATACCGATTTTCCAACTTTTCTATACCACTTTTATAGTACGATTTCTCTTTTTCGTCAAAATAGGCCTCAGTTTCAGCGATTACTTCATCATTGGACTTAAATTTCTTTCCAGCAAGCATTCTCTTGAGATCTGAAAACAGGAAAAAGTCGCTGGGGGCTAAATCTGGAGAATATGGTGGGTGGGTAAGCAATTCAAAGCCCAATTCATTCAATTTTGCCATCGTTTTCATCGATCTGTGACACGGTGCATTATCTTGGTGAAACAACACTTTTTTCTTTTGCAAATGTGGCCGTTTCTTTGCCATTTCAGCCTTCAATCGATCCAAAAGTTCACAGTAATACTCGCTGTTGATGGTGGTTCCTTTTTGGAGATAGTCGATGAATATTATTCCGTTCGTATCCCAAAATACTTTCGCATACCCAAATGTTCATGTAAAATGGTAAAAACACTACCATCTGCTACCTTTACAATGTCAGCTTTTTCGTGCACCTTCAATTTGCGATCGTTCATAACCAATTTGTGGATTTTTTTTATGTTTTCTGGAATAACAGCCTCATTTGGGCGTCCACTGCGCTCTGCATCTTTTGTGCTGGTACGACCACATTTAAATTCAGCCATCCACTTCTCTACCATTTGTCTCGATGGAGCAGAGTTTGGATAATGTTTATCAAGCCATTGTTTGGTTTCCACTGTATTTTTTTTCATCAAAAAGCAATGCTTTATTAAAATTCGAAATTCACTTTTTTCCATTTTTTTTTTCAAAAACAAAAGTTGCTTCACACAAAATGCTATAACTCACGAATCAATAGTCAGATTGCTGTCAAATTTATACACGTATCGTTTGAAGGTTAGTACTAAATAAAAATCATATGGAAAAAATTCTAGTAACGCCATCTATGTGTCATCCTACGGACTTATTGAATGACCTAGTATATATACAAAACAAGATCTCAGTGATATTCTCTTTCACTTATTAATCAATTAATCGGTGTTAAAATTTTTATATTGATCGTTAATCGAAATTTGGTCGCAATAGATTAATCGACCATGCCCTAACTGAATCACGGCAAATTGGTGCCTTAAAACCAATGCGACCCAAGCATCTGTGCTCCATGTTAGGGACGGGTGGGCGACTCGCTATATAGACGTGTAAAAAGGTTGTTTCTGGTATCCTTAATATGCAAAACGGACCCATTCACGACAATTTGGCTTAAGGTTAACACCCAAACCCCGGAACAAAAATTATTTGGTAATCAGAAAAAGAATAACCGGAAACAAAAATAGAATTTTACCTGGAAATGAAAAAGGACCATACTGCAAATCGAAACGTTAAACATGCGCAGTCTGAGCGCTCCTGATGCTCTTATAAGTCTATAAATAGAGGCTCAGAGGTATATGATGGATATTATTGCTCTACAATAAATTAGACAGCCGACAATCGGAAAACAATATTTGGATAGTTACTGTAGTGGTCATCCTTTTAGAGGAGAATTTGGAACTAGTTTTCTTGTAGGAGCACGCATACAAGAAGCTATGATGAAATTTATTCCGGTCAATGAGAGGCTCTGCTACCTACGGTTAAGCGGTACATGCAATAATATTTCTCTTCATGCCGTGCATGCACCTACTGAAGCTACGACCACCGACAAGAAGGAAACTTTCTCTACCAAACGATACTGCTATCTTAAATGTCTACAAGGACGCAACACCAGGTCCGCGAAGGAGAACTATAAACTGGCAAGACAAAATCTTACAAAGCTATGTAGACGAACGAAGAGAGAATGGTGGAAGTGAAAGTGAGAGTAGATTGAAAGCTTTAATTAGGAACATCAATCGTGTAACTTCTTTTAACAGGTTAAAGCCTTAAACCAGGTACCTCAAACTAGATCGACTGTGATTCAAAACGAAGATGGGCAGCTACAAGTTTATTTGTATACAAAAATATTTTAGATACTTGGGCCGCTTATTTTGAGAATATTCTCAACTTAAGTGACCAGCAAAGGTAGATGTAGACGAATCCATCAAAAAGGATTTCGAAGCGTCACTGTCAAAATTAAAACGCAATTAAGCTCCCGGTATCGACGATATAACATCCGAAATGATTGTCGAAATCCAAAATGAAGGGGAAACTCTACTTTTAAGATTTTTTGCACTTGTTCAAATGATCTTTAGGACTGAAACCATGCCGAAGGACTGGAACACAGCTATGCTGATCCCAATCCATAAAAAAGGCAATCGCTTACAATGTGCAAACTACAGAGGAATCGCTCTCCTCTGCACACCATAAAAGATCTTTTCATACATTTTGCTAGCAAAATCAATCCTTTTGATGAACAACTGTTTGAAGAATATCAGAGTGGCTTCCGGCAAAGCAAAGATAAAACCCATGCACATTTCTCGATAAGGATGATTTTGGAAAAGTGTCGAGTGTTTAACATACCTGTTTACCAACTCTTCATTGATTTCAGGCAGGCCTACGACTCTCTTGAACGAGAGACTTTATTGACTGCTCTGGTGTCAACGGAAATTTCTGATAAACTGGTATCACTATGCAAAATGACAGTACAGTACTCTGAATGCTGTGTACGAGTAAAGAACGAAATATTAAAGTTTTTTAAAGTCGACACTGGGTTAAAACAAGGTGATGCTATCTCTCCTATACTCTTTAATTTAGCCTTGGAATATGTGTGCCGTCAAATGAAACTACCGACTAACAACAATATCTTGTCAATAAACTCAGTACAGATGATAGCATACGCTGATGATGTTGTCATTCTCGGCCAAAGTGAAGCTGTTATGAGTGAGACTTTCAAGTCGCTTGAGAGTGGTGATAGAAAGATTGGTCTTCAGATTAACTACGATAAAACCAAACATTTGAATGTTTCAAGAGAAGCTGAGAAAAAAGATTTGATGTGCAGCGAAGAACGAATTGAGGGAGTTGAGTCTATTAAATATTTGGAATCCATGCTTGACTCAAACAACAGCATACTTACAGATAAAAAAGCTCGAATCGCTATTAGTAATCGAACTTTCTACTCAAATAAGCCTCTCTTTGGACCACCGTATGTATCAACTAACACCAAACTCAAGTTATACAAGACGTTGATTAGACCGGTTGTGGGTCACAAACGTGGGACAGAAACGTGAACGCTTACACAAAATGACGAATCACATTTATCTGTATTTGAGCGTAAGATGCAACGCTACATTTTTGGTCCACTTAAGACAGACAGTGGAGAGTACAGAACGCGATATAACTTTGAGATTAGAGACCTTCTTGAGGGTCCAGATATAATAGGTTGTATCCGTTCCAACAGGATTTCTTGGTTTGGGCATGTTCTACGAGCCGATTCATAGTCTGGAATGATTAAAAAATGTAAGTGGAGCGAAATTCGAAAACTGATGAATGAGGTGAATATTCGAAACTGATTAGTTTGGCAACTCTCTTACATGCTGCAAAAAAAAACATGCAATGATGCAACAGATAAATTTAAATATGAAGCAAAAACTTGATTTTGTTAAAAAAGAAAATTAGTCTTACCATCAGTCAACATATAGTTGCTAACAAAGACGAGAATACTCAAAAATTTGTTCAACAAAGTCTCAACATCAATCAACAGATAGAAAAAGCTAACAATAATATGACTGCTACTATAAAGAAGAAATCGTTAGCATATTTCAACACTTGGACAAGAAACTTTTAGAAATGTCAACGTTATTCGATGGTAAAATCGAGAAGACGCAAAATGAAATTCATGATTTTGAGCATTTCGAAAAACGATTGCAGCATGTTGAAACAGCTAAAGTTACTTCCCAAGTGGTATATCAAGTATCAAATATCAAATTAAAACCACCATCACACGATGGAACAACATCGTTCGGTATCTTTAAGTTCCAGTTTGCGACAGCAGCAGACCAAAATATTCGGAACGCTGAAAATTATCTTGCTGCATTGATAGTTGCACTAAAGGATAAGCAACTAAAGTATTACAGGCGATGTCGTAAAAAGACCGCAAAAGTTATGCAGAGGTGATGAATACGTTGGAACGGAAATATGACAGCGACAATAAAAGAGAGTTATATAGAATCGAGTTAAAGGGTCGCTTGTAGCGGAATGGAGAAAACCTTCAGGAATATTCCTCGGCTGTAGAATGCTTTATTCATATGACACATTCGAATGCTCCTCCGTATTTAAGGGAGAAGATGAAAATCGAAGCCTTCATTGACGGTATGTAAGATCCAGAAACCAGAACAACGTTAATGGTAACACAAAAGGCGACTTTTCATGAAACAGTTACTTTTCATCAAACAATTTTGATACGATTCGTCATCCGGGTGGAAATTTCACTGCGGGTAATCAAATGAGTTTTATTGAGAAAGATTATTTTGAAAAGCAATGGGAACTGATCAATCGTGAAAAAGATTTGCTGAAGCGTGAACGAGATTTTTATTCAAGTTGTCGCGTACATGGAAATGATGGGTGGATTTTGAGTGCGGATGAAGTTCCGCCTATTATATACCGGGTTTAGATCCAGATTTGACATATTTTTTAAATGTAAATCAATGGCTCAACCGTGTAGAGCATTTAAACAATCGACACGGTTGGCTGGAATTAACGACAATAGATTATGCCTCGATTACAGGGTGCCGCAAAATGGTGGTCACAATCTTGTGAAATCCAAAATATAAAATTTTCTTCTTTATTGTATTTCCGACGTAATTTAGAAATGAGTTTTAGTAAAAAGTTTGATGAAGTGGACGTCCATCGTAAGCTAACACAAAGAAAAAAAGTCCAAG
Source organism: Diogma glabrata (assembly GCA_963693315.1). Classification (NCBI taxonomy): domain Eukaryota; kingdom Metazoa; phylum Arthropoda; class Insecta; order Diptera; family Cylindrotomidae; genus Diogma; species Diogma glabrata. Next base: position 127,043,704 of record OY856186.1, on the reverse strand, counting down.
CGGTATGTATATCCGCTAGAAATAGGTAGATTTCGAGATCAGACAGTTTTGTGTGCCAGTAGAATATGATGTATCAGATTAGTTTAAACAAAACAAATTAATTACAAACAGATATCGAACAAATTTAAAAAAATTAGCTACATAGAAGCAAAACTATATCAATCCAACTGTTAACGCTCATCATATGTAACCACACCTTATCTTCAGCAGACGAACAGCAAGCAAGATAACTCAACTTTAATTTAACAAAAAAAAATATATGTCGACGCATTAAAAATAAAGAAGAGAAAGAACGAAAAGAAAACGATTGCTTTTTTCATTCCTTTGTTTGCTCTTGAAGAAAAAATATGTAACAATAATAACGTAATAACAATATAACTGAAATTTAATTTGTTGTAAATTTTATTTTAATCTTTAATATAAACATATTATACAAGTTAAAAAGAAAAATAAAAGTGTTTTTTCTATAACGTAATAAGATACAAAAAGAATCAGCTTTCACAACCATTTTCATGGTTAACATTTTGGTCCTTCGAACAGGATTCTTCAACACACAGGAGCATCTGGATGCTAAAATCAAAAAATTTATCATCAATATACATCTTATTCCACAAAAATAGGAGGATAATTCAACATCATAAGGTATTTGCATTACATTCAAACCAAATGATATTTTGAAACAAAACACGTGTTTATTTTACTTTGTGCTATCATTAGTGATTAATTCAAGTTTAATACATTGAATAGTTAAATTATTTAAGAATGTTTAAGAATTAAAATATTTAAATGTTAGGTTAAGACCCACGTTGTTAAACAAAAAATAATAGTTTGTGTTACCATCGTATTGATTTTCTTATATTGTCTTATAGTGCATTTAGTTTTAATCTCTTTCAAAATGAGTTCAAATTTTTACGTACGGTCATTGACCAGTCTTCAAGGCGTTTTGTCGAGAGCTAAATCACGATTTGATCAGAAAAAAGATGCGTGCACGACTACTGAATTGAATTTATACCTTAACAGTGTTCGAGATCTGTGTGATCAGTTTCGTACCAATTTGTTGGAATTAGAACCAAAAGATGCCAATAAAGCGAAAACCTTTTCTATTGATGATTTTGAAGAAGAAGTAATGACTTTTCAAGTTCAAGTAATGGAACTGCTAGAAGCCAAAGTTTTAAACAATTCAAATAGTAATAGTGCTATTAAACCACTGTCTGAAACAATGGAGACAGCGATACCCCTTCAAATGCCGGAGATCAAAATCCCGAATTTTAACGGTGAGTTTGTAGATTGGATAGCTTTCAAAGAATTATTCCTTGTTATGGTGCATGAGAATAAAAATATTCCAGTGCCATATAAATTTAATTATCTTCGTAAATCGTTGAGCAAGGGAGAAGCTTTCCATTTTATTGACGGAATTCAATGTTCAGATGCTAATTATGCTCATGTATGGGAGAGTTTAATAAATTACTATGACGATGTTAATCGTTCAATAGAAGCCCATATGTCGAACATTTACTTTTTGAAGCCTCTTAGTAATGACACAAACCCCAAGTCAATAAGAGAATTCACCAATAATTTGAACAAACAATATAATGCACTAAAATCCTTAAATGTCCCTGTACAGTACTGGGATA
>OY856186.1:127032218-127041870 GCA_963693315.1 Diogma glabrata | reverse complement strand
ATCCAACTTTGCTACAAACAAATATCAAATCTACCACAGACAATTTATTACACAAACTTGCTCTGTATATAATATGTCGTGCAATTACTGCAAAATATCAAAATAGTTTATTTCTAAGAAAAAAAAATTGATTTCTTCTATTCAAATCTTTTTTTTTTTTCATTGACTGTTTTTGTAAATTATTGTGGTTAAGGTTTTTGCAATTTTTGCAAGATTTTTTGTTGAAGCCGACAAAACAAAAACATCTAACTGCAGAGGTCTATATTTATAAGAAACGGATTAAAAATTTTCCACAGATGCTAAATTTATGAAGTTTTTAAAAATATTTGTATCCAAACGGCCGTTATAACGGATTTAAAAACAGCCTTTTTTCTAGTATAAAGTCTCTAGTTTCTTAACAATGTGTCAGATTTTTCTGATTTACGAACTTGTCCAAGATATTAATAAAATACACTTTTAGAGAAAGGTTTGTTGATCTGGCTCTACAAATGCGACCGTGAGAGTGCTTGTTGATTTAAACGCATTTTGTGTTTTACCAGCTTTTTTGTTTGAGCCGCTCACTCAGAATCCTCCAACTGCAGAGGTCCATTTTTTAAAATAAATTGATGAAAAAGGTTTCAAAAGATTCTAAACTTAAAGTTTTTAAAAATATAAATATCCAAACGGCCGTTATAACGGATCGAAAAACAGACTTTTTTTCTAGTATAAAGGCTCTAGTTTCTTAACGATATGTCGGATTTGGCTGGTTTACGAACTCGTCCAAGATATTATTAAAAAACATATTTTTAAAAATGACTATTTGATCTGGTCTTACAAATGCGTCCGTGAGAGTGCTGATTGTTTCAAAAAAAAAATTTTTTGCAAACGTGTTTTTTTGGAGCCGCTCACTCAGGAACCTCTAACTGCAGAGGTCTATTTTTAAAACAAATTGATGAAAATGGTTCCAAAAATTCTAAATTTGTTAATTCTTTTAAAATATTAGTATCCAAACGACCGTTATAACGGTTTTTAAAAATCAATTTTTTTTTTTAGAAAAAAGCCTCAAGCTTCTTAACCACGTGTTGGATTTTGCTGATTCACGAACGTGTTCAAGATATTTATAGAACACACATGTTCAGAGATTTTTTTTGATCTACCTCAACAAATACGACCGCGAGAGTGCCGGTCGTTTTCGTGATAATTTGGTGATAATTTAGACGCTTATAGTTTTAGTGAAAAGTGATAGTTAAAAAACAGAAGATGTTGTGTCAATAATTCAATCGCAGTACAAAAATCTGCAAGTTATGCCTCGGTTTTCTTCGACGAAAAATACCAACTTTAAATGCGTCTTTTTCCTCTGAAAGTGGTGTATCCGAATTAGAAATCTATATTTAAAGATTCGTCTGATCAAAATTGCGTCTTGTGACGACGAAGAAAATATTGGATTTTTTCCAATTGAACCTGAAATTGAGATTATGGAGATCGATGCTCCATTGGAAATATTCCATCCTGATGAAACAGATATTGAAACAGAACTCAATAAGTTTTTGAATTTTATTGATACCGATACGTGTGAAAAAATATTCAAAAATTACGCAACATGTTCGGGAGAAAGAGGCAGAACGTGTTTGTCACGAAATTTGTTCTAAAGCATTTGGAATCGACACAGCAGTGGTGAAGCGTGCCTTTGAAACTAGGGTAGACATATTCAAAAGTTTTAATTATATGCATAGAAACCAGGTAGAGACCAAGTAGAAGCAGAAACCAATTATAGTACATTACGATGAAATATTTTGAACAAGAGTTTTTTGACCAAAAAAATACTTGTTAATTTTTTCAAACAAATCGTTTAACTTTGACAATAACAAAAAAAAATTATGTACTTTGATTGGATTATAAAATTTAAAAAGTTACTTTTATTATTTATATTTTTAAATAATTTTATCCACGACTACTAAAGAATATATGCTTTCCATGCGTATGTCTTCAATTGTAATTGTACTCATTCCACAACTAGTGAATTTGATTAAAATTTTTAACCAGCTCTATAGTTTATTAAATATTACCCTAACAAATTAAACAGCAAACATGTTTTGTTTTCGCTATCTTTGATGTTTTTATTTCAATATGGTGATACAAATTTATGCATGGAAACTGGAAATTGAACGAAATATTTTACAGTCGTGGATAAAATAGCATCTTGTATTCGCTTAGGATGATGGCAATTCTTCACTCGGATGATTCTCTCCACACACTACGCTCCTTTCGGGAAACTTCATCCTCGTGAAGAATTGCCTCCATTCTAAGCTCATACAAGAATCTACTATTCTTAGTTTATCATAACAAAAACTAACAACTTATATTGATGAATCTAAAAAAATAAACTGAAATAATATATTTTTTATTCGCCTACATATTAAAGTGTTACTTTATTACTGTGATTTGCGGCTTTAAAGTATCACTTTTCAACTATTTATTTTGTTGTCATAGCTACGTCCAAAAAAGTAAAAAGCATTTGTATTTGTTTAAATTCTATGAAAAATAAAAATTTTTATCAAAGCAACCCTCAAATTCAAAATTTCATTATCCAATTAAAATAGTTGTTATCATTTGTTGTCATAGCTACACAATCATTTGGAAAAAATAATAAATATTTTGTCAAAGGTTACTTGTTCCACATATTTTTATTTTAAAATTTATGAAAATTTATAATTTTAATTTAGAATAAACAACTTTTCTTTAAATATTTTGCTTGAGGCGAATAAAAAATAGTATATGATGCACGGACGTAAGCTATTTTGGACTTAATGTGGGTGCAAATCTCGGCTAGCGCCTCGATTTGCAAACTCCACATCCGTCCAAAATCTTTAGCTTTACGTCCTAGCATCATAATGTACTATTTTGTCGTTCAATTCCGCTATATTATTTTTATAGCTGCAAAATTATTAATAACTTTTTCCTTAAAAAACGGCTCAGTAGTTAATTTTTGTAGAAACTCTTTCTCAATCGATAATAGAGACAAAGGCTCTAGTCTTGTACTTTTCATAGATTTTCTTAGCTCGTTTTTAATACGTTTCAAAGTACTGGTTAAATCTCTCACCATAAATTGTGGTCATTGTAAGAAAAAGAGTTAATAATTTTACGACCTCTCAATAAACATTGTTCAACCCATTTTCAGATCTATACTTTTATAAAAAGACCGGACTTGAAAACCTACTTGATTTTATCATTGTATATTATTGAAAGCTCATTTTTATCATTATTTGGTAAAATATGTAGGATATTGTAAGAAGAGATTAGCGAAAACATTGTTTTTAGTTTTGAGCAGCGGTGGATATTAAACATAAAATTCATTGTAAAAATACAAGTATAAGTACAACTTTTTTAAAATTCTAAAAATATTCCAAAAATTATAATAAAATTTAAAGTTTAAACTTGTTCAAAATTCCAAAAATATTCTAAAACTAATTAAAAAATCAAAAATTGAAACCGTTTTCAAAATTCCAAAAATAATGCAAGAAATATAACAAAATCAAAAATTCAAACTTTTTCTAGAATTCTTATAATATTGCAAAAATTATAACAAAATCAAAAATACTCACTTTTTTCAAAATTCCAAAAATTATAATAAAATCAAAAATTTAACCTCTTTTAAACAATTTTAAAAATATTCCAAAAACTATTACAGGATTGAAACTTTTTTAAAAATTCCAAAAATATTGCAAAAATCATAACAAAATCAAAGATTGAAACTTTTCTCAACATTCTAAAAATATTCCAAAAATTGATACAAAAACAAAGATTTAAATTTCAAAATTCCAAAAATATTACAAAAATTATAACATATTCAAAAATTGAAATTTATTTTCCCACTGTTCCTGATATTCAGAAGTCGTATATATATATATATATATATATATATATATATATATATATATATATATATATATATATATATACATATATATATATATATATATATATATATATATATATATATATATATATATATATATATATATATATATATATATATATATATATATATATAAATATATATATATATATATATTTATTTTTTTTTTGTTTTTTCGTCTCCGCTTATCGTTTGGCACAAAAATTTTTCCGAAATTCCGAGATGAGGCACAATACAATAGGTAGATTTTTATATTAAATCTACTTAAAACGAATGGACGGAAGTTTCAATCAATATTTTTTCGAAATGAAATGCTTGGCAATATAGGGTGGAGTGAGTGACAGTGGATTAATAAAATATTTACTTTCGGGAATCGAACGTCTTTCAGTGGGTCTAATTATTGCCGACACACCTCATATTAATTCAGAAAGTGTTTTATACGGCAAATCCAGTTTTATGAAAGTATGTTTAAAAATACAACGCCGATCGAAACTAAACTGCCGCGATCAGACAATTATGTTCGTTCACCCGACTCAATAATATGTTACATTTGCGGAGAACCTGGTCATATTTCAAGAAATTGCTTAAACCACGAATGTGGCGAAATAAGACTGGAGTTCATGTTGAAGAAAAATATAGTAAATATGTCACAAATAAATATTACAAGCATGTATTTTTAAACGGGAATTAGTTCGCTATTTAGATAATGGTAGTGATTGTGTTACGATTTTTTTTTTTTTTTTTTTTTTTTTATTGGAGGGCCTTGAGACTTACAGTTCAAGTAGCACTGCGACCTGAAGGTCTATTGTGCTTACCCTGATTTTGTTATTAGTCAGTCGTCGTCTGTGCCGTTACTGCTTGTATTCTGTCATCCAAGTTGAGACTTTTAATAAAATTAATTAGCTCAATTGGAGTGACGTTTTGTGGTAATGGAAGTGTTAGTCTTCTATGACCAAGTTGGTTGTATCTGTGCCCAGAGAGTTCAGGACAGCTGCAGATGACGTGTTCCATCGTTTCCGCATCCGAGTAGCAGAATCTGCACCTGTCGGAAATAACAAGGCCTATTTTGTTAAGATGGTGGTTTAAAGGACCATGTCCAGTAACGCACCACGTTAGAATTCTTAGAGACTCTCTGTTTAAGTCGATTGTTTTTAAGGGTGAAACAGGGAGGTTACCTAGAAACTTCTTGGAGTGTACTAGTCCCTCTCTGCTTTTCCATAATTTAGCATTTTGTTCTTGTTCCATTGTTTGGATTGTGCTTTTGAGCGAACTCTTGGCCATTCCAAAGCATGGTTCCGGCCCAACAAATTTTTTATTGGCACCTTGCTTTGCTAAAGCGTCAGCGATAGCATTTCCTTGTATTCCTGTGTGGCTAGGTGCCCACACAAGTGTTACTGTGTTATTGCACGAGATTTTTAATAGATTTTGGTAGCATTCCCATACCAGTTTTGAATCGAAGCGCGTAGATTTTAGTGCCAAGAGTGCTGCTTGGCTGTCAGAGATAATATATATTTCAATATTTTGGTATTTTCTTTCAGCGCATAGCAAAGCGCAACTGCTAATGGCAAAAATTTCGGCTTGAAATATGGTTGTTGTGGTGCCTAAAGCAACCGTTTGTTTTGTTCTAGGACCAAACACTCCTGCTCCCGTGCCCATGTTGGTTCGAGAACCATCTGTGTACCAGATGCTGGCGTTATGTGGCAGTGACCGTATGTAGTTTTTAATAAGATCTCTGGCCAATATCTTGACATCAAAGTGCCTATCTAAATCTATTGTTTTTGGCATACAATCCGAAATATGGTATGTATGCAGTTCAGCTCGTAATTCAGAAAGGATTTTAAGGTGTCCAGTTAGATTACCCGGCTTAAACCCTTCTGTGAGTTGCAGTCTATGAACGCTCAACACCGCTACAGATTTAACATGTAGGTGCAATGGAGAAAGCTTTAAAAGAATCTCCATTGCTGACGTTGGCGTGGTTTTGAAAGCACCTGTGGCACTAAGACACACAAGCCTTTGTATTTTTGTAAACATATTTTGAGCAGTTATTTGGCGCGTTTTAGGCCACCAAACTAAAGCTGCATATGTTAGAATTGGTTTTATAATACTTTGGTGCAACCAAAGTATCATTTTTGGGCTAAGACCCCATGTTTTCCCAAACAGGTTTCTGCATGTGAAGAAAACTTTGTTTGCCTTATCAGAGATATATTTCAGGTGTGGGTTCCAAGTTAGTTTGCTATCCAGGATCACACCTAAATATCTAACCTCTTTTGATGTTTGTATTGGATCGCCGTTTAGAACAGGAGAAACGAAATTGAAGTTTCTCCTGTTTGTGAAAACGACAATGCTTGTTTTTTGTGGGTTGATCGACAGTCCTAATCTGTTGCACCATTTTGATACAATATTAAGAGCTGTCTGGGTTCGACCAGCGACAATGGAGTCATGTTTCCCTCTAACCATGACTGCCAAGTCGTCGGCATAGCCTACAGTGTTGAAGCCGGAATCATTTAGCTTAGTGAGGAGATCATCAGCCACCATTAGCCAAAGCAGCGGAGAGAGCACGCCCCCTTGCGGGCAGCCTCTAGATGCAGTAACAGTCACTGAATAATCACCTAGTGTAGCCGTTATCTTCCGACTCTGTAGCATCTTGATAATCCACGCAATGATAAGCGGGTTTATATTTTTCTTTGTGGCCATTTCAACGATAGCATTGAAGTGGACATTGTCAAAGGCTCCTTGTATGTCCATAAATGTACAAACAAGTGCCTCCTTATAGTTTAGGGTGCTCTCAATTTCTTTCACCATTTTGTGCAACGCCGTTTCAGTAGATTTCCCAGTCTGATAGGCGTGCTGGCTACAGTTGAGAGGGTTTTGTTTCAGACATACATGACGGATGTGATAATCCAACATCTTTTCCATTGTTTTTAATAGAAAAGATGTAAGGCTTATGGGTCTGTATGATTTGGCTTCATTTGGTTTTTTTCCTGGCTTAGGTATAAAAACAACTCTGGTTTCTCGCCATATCTGAGGAATGTAAGCAAGGCGAAAGCTTGCTTTGAACAAACGCATGAGGTATGGAAGAATGATTGTTAGACCCTTTTGCAGAAATACCGGAAAAATTCCATCACCTCCTGGAGATTTATACGGACCGAAGGATTCTATAGCCCATCTCGCTTTGTTGGGGGTGAAAATTGTGTTGGTTAAATGATCTCCATTACTTTTAGTTGCAGGATCTAGAAGACGTACGTCTTCGTTAGCATTATCTTCCGTGCTCCATTTTATTGAGCCCGGAAAGTGGGTTTGAAGTAAAGTATCTAGTGTCTCAATACAGCTGGTGGTATACGTACCACTTGGTTTGCAGATTGAGCCTAGAGGGTTTGTGTGATCAGACGACATCAATTTTTGGAGTCGAGCTGCAGCAGGCAGATTATCTATCGTATTGCAGAGCTCTTTCCAGCTATTTCTTTTTAATTGTCTGAGTTCTTTATTATAATTGGTTAGAGCTACTCGGTACTCTGTCCAATTATTTGTTGTTTTTGCTCTGTTAAAGAGCTTGCGAACTTTATTCCTTTTCCTCTCCAAGTTACCATTCCACCAAGGTACATCTCTGCATCTTTTGGATTGAGTTATTGGAGTATTAAGGTTGTATGCTTCAGTGATAATTTCTTGTAAATTATTTGCTGCAGAGTCAAGCTCAAATGTAGAGTTGATACTGCTGCAACTATTTACATTATCATGAAGATATGTTGTGTAAAGTTCCCAGTTGGTTTTTCTTGGGTTTCTGAAGTACTGGATGCTCTTCGGGTAGTGTTCTATGTTGAAACATATATAAGCATGATCAGACATAGAAGCTTCCTTCGAAACATGCCAGTTCTTAATATGGTTAGTAGCGTTTATGTTAGTTAAAGTAAGGTCAAGGACCTCGCCTCTGATTGCGTTTCTAAAGGTAGGCTCACTACCTTTGTTTGCAATAAACATATTGTTTGTATACAAAAATTGAAGCAGACGCTCGCCTTTTGTGTTAATGTTGCTACTTCCCCACACGGTGTGATGAGCGTTAGCATCACACGCTATTATGAGGTTATAGTGGTTATTGTTGCAATACTTGATGAGTTTCTCTACCACTTCTGGTGGTGTCTCGTCCTCATCCCCCGGGAAGTATGCAGAAGCTAAAATGAATTTACGAAATCCACCTTGAGGAAGATGAATTTCTATCTGGACCGTTGTAAGATCTCTACAGATAAATTCATTCAACGGAAATATTTTCAGATGTTTGTTGAAGAGAATCGCGGTTCGCGGTCTTTCCACATCTGAGAAATAGATCAGTTTTGTATTTTTGTTTGACGATAGACCTTTTATTCTTTTGCTGTCTGCCCACGGCTCCTGTATAAATGCAAGATCGTGAGCATCCTGTTCAATTAACCGGTTCAAATTAACTGAAGCCATTTCTGATCTGTGCAGATTAATCTGAACGCAACTTAATTTAGGTACTAGAGATTTTTGTCTATATCGTACAGGTCTTCTGTCTGACTTAGAGTAAGCTGGTGAATCAGACATTACCATAGAGTCAGACATGGTGTGTGTACTATCCGAATTAGGATAAGCTGATAAATCAGGCATGATCCTAGAGTCAGACATGGCATGTGTGCTGTCTGGTTTAGAATAAGCTGACAAATCAGGCATGATCCTAGAGTAGGACATGGTGCACAGTTTTGTTGTTGGTTTATGTGATGCGTTTGGAGAAGCATCGCTCTCGTCTAAAACTTTATAGTTTTCCATACAATATTTATGGAGAAAGTAGGGAGGTACATTGGTCAGCCACAACAGAGCCCTGTGCTGTGGTAAGGCTATTGAAACTGGAGGGCGCCCGGTATCCAGAGTTCCGTACTAATAATCAAGCACCCCCTTGACCATGCTAAGCTTTCGGCGTACGTGTCTCACCTTAGCTTTGGGTTTTGGACTTGATCTTGGCTTCGATTCTCACCGAGGACCTAACGGCATGGGTGACCCTACCGTTGTAGCTCCTAAGATCACTGAGTTTACTGAGCCCCATCACTGCGTCAAAGTGCCAAGTCCATTAGATGGGGATTGTGTTACGATAAGAAAAGACGCGGCAAATATGATAGGTTTTGGATTTTACAGTTTTGCTCAACTGTAATGAAGGTTGGATCTTTTGATAACTTCAACAGGTCAGTAACGATAGGCTGCGCACCTTGAAAGGTTATATCACTGACTTGCGTTCGCATGTGGGATCGATTGTAGATACATGATAGATGCAACAAACTGAGATTTTAATTTACTTTTTTATTTCCAACTTTAGTTTTTCTTAAAGTATTAATTTCTCATTATAATGTTTCTTTTTTATTTCTCTTTTTGTCACGTTTCATTTTAATTACAAACGTGACTGTAAGATTATGCAGTAATAATATAATTTTTTTTTGTAATAAACATAAATATATCTTGTAATAATATTTTGTTTGTTACATAAAATAATTAGTAATTTTGTTCTTAGGTGATAAATAATGTTTGACATGTTGTAAATGAAGATGGGATGAAAAATTAGGTCACGCAAAAAAAACACATTTTAAAATTAAAATATATCGACATCAGATCAATTTACTGTATCTGTTTCATTTAATGAAAGAAAAGTGTAAAACGTTAAATGTTTAATTTGATTAATATATTTTAATGAATTTCTACTCCTGCATTTACAATTTTCTTTTTTCAAAGTAAAGCCTCAATTAGACTATTGCAGAACTC
>OY856186.1:126967218-127027218 GCA_963693315.1 Diogma glabrata | reverse complement strand
AAGTTAAAGTAGATAAAAGTAGATAAAAAAAAGTACAGATTAAAAAAAAAATTTGTTTCTGATGACTTCTCATAAAATGGCACCATTTGCCAAATTTAACGAAAAATTCCAATTGTGGCCGAAAAATTTAAAAATTTTTCATCAAAATTAAATCCCATATTAAGACTATTAAAATACATGTTTCCTGAAATTTTCATGAAAATTCGACGATTTTTCCCCCCCTTATCATAAATTTAGTAAAAAAAAAAAAAAGTCACGCGATTCGGTTTTTTGAGGTTAGGTTACACTTTTAAAGTATCTAACCCCCCTAGATGAATTTGAAATTTAATCACAAACATTTCACATTTTTTTTTTATGATCATTAGAGCCCAATATTTCAAAAATAATGAAGCGACCTACTCAAAAAACATCAAAAAACCAGTTTTTGCCATTTTTGAGGCACTTCCGGATCTCCAAATTTGCTAAATAATTACATGCTCACTAACTTTTATGTCCTTAACATAAAACAAAAAAAAATTCAACTTTGCTCTTACATCAAATATATCACTTATTTTTACTAATATGACTCCACTATAGGTCGAAATTAGTAACCAAATTCATTTTAATTGTAATACATTAATTGAGTATAACTTCAATAAAAATAATGATCTTAATTTTTATAAGCAAAACCAAAACTAATATATTGTAGCATTATGGGATAAACATTGAAAGAGGAATATGCATGAATTTATCAACTTGTTTTTCTAAATGTTACTCACCTTGGGTTCTATTTCCATCTTCTTTACATAAAATTATGAACAAAGGTTAGCTTAAAAGAAATGTACGAATAACGTTATATTTAATATGAAAACTTGTGAGTAGTTAAAATCAAATAACTGGATGAATAATAAGAATTTTTCAATTCTAAAACCAGTTTTTGGATTCTTCTAATTAAACGTTAAGATTTTTAATCAGAAAAAATTTGAGTGTGTTTCGTGGCGGTATCGAACCCCAGTCGTCAGTTACACAAATTCGATACCTTATGTTATACACGCTTTTATGAATTGAGCCATTCAGTGGACAAGTAAATAGAAATTTTTAGATGGTGAATTGAAACGTCATCAACAATGACAATGAAATCAACTATTTCACAAGGAAATTGCCGCTTTAACGTTAAGAAGAATAATTTATTTTAACAATAAATGTGCTGCCCAATTGAATTAGGTTGCTTTACTACACAGCATATCGATCGATCAAAAAGATAATATTATTACTAACGAAATGTTGAATTTAGAATTTTAGTTTGCAATTAATTATAGATGTGATTATGAATTATGTGAATTGTTGCACTTAAAATTTCTTCTGTTATTGATTTTAATTTTGATTTGTTTAGCCCAAAATGCTCGAAAAATTGTAAGACGCTATTACCAAATGTCCCTCTGCTTCCAAACCATAATCCTCTAACTGACCAGTCACTAAAGTTGTACATATTTTTGTATTTTTCTTTATAAAACGGGATGCATCCTTCATATATTGAACATTTTTCGTTGGCAATTTTCATATCTTGTTCTGGATCGTTGATTTCGTAACGGATTGTTGGGTCGATGATATATGCTTTCTTCAATTTGGTATCAAACGCCACGATGTCACTGAATCTCGACCGCCCTTCGGAGTCTATCGCATATACCTCTATGAAACATATTAGTCCCTTTTCCTCCAACAAATTTGCAAGCTGATTTTTGATCTTGTGATGCCGAGCGGTGATTAGCTGTGTATTTGACTGACAACTTTTTAATCAAAGCACCTAAATATGTACTAAAGTTTTAGTAAAAAAAACGAATTCAACTATTAGTTGACAGTTATAAAAACCTGTGACAGTCAATACAACTCAGTGGCTTCTGTTTCTATCTAATATTGGTTGATGGTCTATCCCATGATAGATCACAACAGTCAAAATATTTGACTAAGCCTGAATCTAACACAATATATTGCATTAACATGCAAGTTAAACAAATGTTTTTCACTTCTTTTATAATTCGTTAGTATGATGCACAGACAAGCTACAACTAACTTTCTAAATGTTTTTAATAAGAGACAAATTTTTTTAAAATTTGAAATTATTTGATCGATACAAAGATCAGACTTCTTATGAATAAATATGTAAGGAGTTTTATAATCGTTAACGTTTAAATTTATTCCCTATTCTTTATAATGATTTTTTATTATCATCGCGGTGATATTATGTCAAAAGAAATAATTCTCTTTGGTTGTCAATTCATTCGTCATGTTTTTGAAGCATGACTATTTTATTAGTGTGATTAGTCTAGTCTATAAGGTAATTTTCTAATTTCACAGCAAAGTTGATTGAAAATCTGGGGTATTGATAGTTTTTAAAGTTTCACTTAGAAGGTTTAGCCAGATTTGAAATCGGACCACGGAGTCAATGTAAAGATCCATAGTCATTGGCTGATTCGACACCTGCATTTCCTTCATAATTTATTATAACTACTTTTTTTCAATAAAATGAGTTGTGTAAAATATCATGCCTTCTGAAGTGTTAATAAACGAATTTTTTTGTTTGTTGTTATGTTTTTTAAGGAATTTATAACCAAACAATAAAACCCATGATATATAAAATACGATATAGACCAATATTTCATGACAGGATAAAGGAAATAAAAATAAAATAAGAAATGAAAAGCAAATTTTTTAAATAAAATTTGCAGAACATAACGACCATTTCTTATTAAATCGAGAGGAAAAAGCAAAAATCTTAGGTGACCATTTCCGATTTGTCTGAAAATGCGTTAATAGATTCGTCTCGTGAAAATAAAAAACTAATTAGACGGAAAAAATTCAATAAGTGGTTTTTCATGAGATATCACCATACAAAGTTTCGCGAAAATCGGGAAAAATCAAAAAAGGAGTCAAATTCAAAAACTCACAGCTCTTTCATTTTTTATCCGATTTGCGTCAACAGTATATCGTTGGAAAGGTAATTTAGTCTACTTTAAAATTAAGTATTCAAAATTTTTTGACCCTTCGGCTCAAAACCTTACCTTTAATTTTTATTTTAATTTTTTTTTTTAAAGGTCAACAAATTACCAAATTACCTTTTCAACGATATACTGCTCTTGATGGTATCTTGATTCGTTAGGTTTTTATTGAGTTTTTTATGGGATATGCCATGAATTTTCAGTACAAAGTTTTACCGAATGAGTAAAAATCGACCATATTCTCTATTCGGTCACAGATAACTAACATCGCTCTTTGGTAATATTGATTGTTTCGACAAAATCTATATTTAATCCATACAGGTGAATGACTTCTCACGTAACCTTTGACCTCTAAGTTGAACAAATTATCGATTTTCTTGAATTTTCGATTTTATTATCTGTATGAATAAACTTTTTATTTATTTATTTAATCAACGATGGCAAACAGGCCGAGACCCAATTCTTGCCCAGTAGTAACACAAATCTTAAAACTATTAAGAACATTAGAAAAATACAAATACATATTTAGTAAAAGAAAATTAAAATATTGAACAAATTAAAAATTAAAAAATCACAGAACAGGAAATGATATGATTTGGTTTATTTTTTTTCGATCTGTAAATACTGTTATGCAAAATGGTTTCTTTAAATTCTGTTTAATTAATTAGTTTAAAGATTGTAAAAACATTCGAAGCTGAGAATCTTGAGACTTTAATTTCTTTGTCGTTGATTCTAGTAAAGCAGTGAAATTTTTGTGTTCCTGCGATAGTTGACACTTTGTCAAATTTTTTTTCAAATCTGTTTTCAATTTTCTTATATTCTTCTTCCAGATAAAAGCGAAAGGCAATGGCCGAGTATTTGTTCGAAATGGCCCATTGGTAGAGTTCTTTTGCAGTTCTTATATGGCCTTCGAATTTTTTCTGGAGACTAGCTCTTGTTGCGTTGCGCTTAAAGGCACCTCCAATACCATCGATGAGGGCCCTTTCCAAGCGCTGTGGCAAAGAAATGCCATTCAACATCGAAATTATGGGCTTTTCAATGTTGA
The DNA here is from genome assembly GCA_963693315.1 of Diogma glabrata. Lineage (NCBI taxonomy): Eukaryota > Metazoa > Arthropoda > Insecta > Diptera > Cylindrotomidae > Diogma > Diogma glabrata. The sequence continues at coordinate 127,023,198 of OY856186.1, read as the reverse complement.
CACAATTGAAAGAAATTTTTTCTGTTTTTGTACTGCGAAGCTGCTCCATCCGAAAAGAAGTATATTTTTGTGATGAATTGAAAAGTCTCATCCAAGAATTTAAAAAGTTCCTGCTGAAATTTGTATACTGCTTCATAGTTGTGCTTCAGACTCTCGGTAATTATCAAAAGACTTTTGAACTTCAACTCATCTCTCTCATCTTTGAAATAAATCGCAAACGGATGAAGTGTAACCTGCTTCTGGTTCCAATGTGCTGATTGTACTTCGTCCTTAAAAAGTTTCGCATTTAATATAAAATGGTAGATCCAACCAATTTTTCGAATCGATTGGAGATGAATATATGCCTGAATAACGCAATGATAATTTTTCGTAAAGTCGGAGATTACAATAAATTCGCCTTGCCGCAGTTGATCCTTTTTTATTTTCAAAAAATCAGATTGTTTCTTCGCGATGAAATCGTGTGGAATCAAAGTTGCCAGCTGCATGCTATACGACCTAATGAAATCATCGGAAGAACGCGTAATATTTTCCAAGCTCGTTCTACCTATTTTTTAAAAAAAAATATTAAAATTATTAAAATAAATTACTGAACGGCGTAATTCAAATGGCGTAATGAATGGCGAAATCCAAAAATGAGCTAGTTCAAAATTTACCGCTTTGATTGACCCATAGTTTGTATGGTATACTCTCCATTTGGTTATCTTCAAGAATTTGTTCGAAGAATTGCTCCATTCCATTCACTCCGGGGCAGGCATTTATCGCATTCATTCAAATGGCATTTCATGTTTGGCTCAGCACACAACATTTTGATAAAATATTTATTTAATATAATTTTATTAAAATAATAATTTTATTAAAATTATATTTTATATTTATAGCACTAGCACTTATTTTTAATTTAATTTTATTCGTAAAAAATATTTTTTCTATTTTGCGTCTAAAATAAAGTCATTTCGATACCCAAATGCGTATCGAAATGGCCTTCATTAAGATACGCAAAGTTTTGTTTTTCAAGGTTGGTCACATTGGTCATACAAACGTCAGTGCAAGTTAAAACGAATAATTATATAAATAAAATTATTCTTATTAATTAATCTTATTATTAAAAAATAATCTAAATTAGTGTTAAATATTTTAATTAATTAAAATAATTAGTAATAATAACAAAGTATCAAATTGACTATATTTTAATAAAATACACATTTTATGAAAGCTAGTTTTGCTACAAAAAAATATATAGAAGTATGATGAAACGCAGAGCTTACTATTTTGAATTGAAATTTTTAGAAATTTTCTTTAAAACATTAAAACATAAAAAAAATTTTTAAATTTCAAGACAAAAATGCAAAATAGAAAAAATAGTATAAAAAACTCGTTTCATAAGACGTTTTATCGCACTTATCCTTTAGAAAACTCCCCGCTGCGCGGGTCGTTTTCTAAACAGATTGCGTGCGATAAAATCGTCGATTATGAAACTAGTTTCTTAATATACTATTATGTCACTTATTTTGTTTTTATTTAACTCTAACAAGATATTTTAACTAATTATTCTTAAAGACCAATTTTTACTGAATCTAAATTTGAACAAACTAACTTATTAAAATTTATTTTTTCTTATCCTAAGTTCTTAAAACATTGTTTTTATTTTTGAGAGGGAGAGAGATAAAGAGAATTAAAAATAAAAAGACATTTCAAAAGGAACATATAATATTGGCGCCTCGTCGCTCTAACCTTTTACATTTTTAATCGTTTTAGCATGTTGTTACTTTTTGGGATTTTTTGTTTTTAGAGATTATAGAAAAAAGGGATATTTAGTTAGTTATCTGTCATCGAATAGAGAATATGGTCGATTTTTTACTCATTCGGTAAAACTTTGTACTGAAAATTCATGGCATATCACATAAAAAACTCAATAAAAACCTAACAAATCAAGAAACCATCAAAAACAGTATATCGTTGAAAAGGTAATTTGTTGACCTTTAAAATAAAATTAAAAAAAATTAAAGGTAAGGTTTTGAGCCGAAGGGTGAAAATATATTAAAACTCACATTTTGACTCACTTTTTGTTAGGCAACAATAAATTTTGAATAATTAATCTTAAAGTAGTCTAAATTACCTTTTCAACGATATACTGTTGACGCAAATCGAATAAAAAATGAAAGAGCTGTGAATTTTTGAATTTGACTCCTCTTTTGATTTTTCCCGATTTTCGCGAAACTTTGTATGGTGATATCTCATGAAAAACCACTTATTGAATTTTTTCGGTCAAATAAGTTTTTTATTTTCACGAGACGAATCTATTAACGCATTTTCAGACAAATCGGAAATGGTCACCTAAGACCCCCTCTCGATTTGATCTGAAATGGTCGATAACTAAAGTTGGAATGTCAATAATCGAGTTAGTAGCATATTACTTGATTGTCTTCATCAATAGTTAAACCCCATATATAACACATTTATTTTTTCAAGCAAGCAAAAACATGCCATCATCGAGGAATATTCTATTCTATACTCAAGGAATATGTTAACTGGAAAAAATTCATCCGCTAGTACCTCTAAGATAACGCCTTGGCTGGTGATATCTCATTGACTTTGCTAGGGGTATATAATATCTCATTTAACCTAATATGTTAATAGCATGAACAGGACTCAGAATTATGCGAGGTTGTAATATCCATTGATCGAAAATTAAAACAAATCAACAAAAACCGAACCTCTATAGGTCCAATTTGTATTAAACAATAATAATATTAATTTTAATTATTAACTTGCTACCTTACTTGCTATAACTTGCTACACTGAAAAAAAATTGAAGCTAATGACAACCTCATCTCAAAGTTGGCAGTTGATTATTCATGCAAAAAAAAATTATTTTCAAACAATTTCACTGTGATTGGGACAAGTACACGATAACATTTTCCTAACTACAGAATGAGGTTTATTTCAGATATAAAGTGTGATATCCAATATAACAGTAGTTGAATAAAGTTAATAACTATTTCCCTGAAAAAAAATTTCTTTGGCCTTATATCATGAATTTTTCATTTTAAAGTTTAAACTTTAAGTATTTGGGATTAATTGAACTATATTTTATTTTCACATAAATATTTCGTGTGATTGTCTCAACTTCATCGATTTATAACTGTGCCGTTCACTGCACAGTCAGTCTAACTCCACTTTTTGGAAAATTTTAAATTTAAATGTCAAAGTACTTGCTATAGTCATAACTCTCTATGTTAAAAACAACTTTCCTGAATAATTAAGAAAAACACCATTAAAAGTAAAAAATTTGTCTGCCCATTAAAAAATGACTATTAAAAACCTGACATTAAAAACTAATAATATCTATTATACTAATTAAATTACAACTATAATAGCTAATTGATATACTTAGTAACCAAAATTAAATAAATTATGTTTATAATAACATTCCTGAATGATAAAGATTAACACTACTAAATATCGAAATTTATTTGACCTTTGAAAAAACTCAATTTTCTCAACATTTTGTTTTATGGAGTTAATCGAGTTGTGCAGTGAACGGCTCAATTGTAGAGTTGTTGAAGCAATTTCGTAGTTTGATTCGCCATATGTGACCGCACGGTGAGGTTGAGACAATTGCATTTCGATTGGAAATAGGATATGTTTTTTTCAGTTTACCTTATCCTTGTTAACGTTAAGTTTAATCTATAAATTCCTTAGGAACAAAAATAATAAACCAAAAATCCATATTTTTTATATTATGATGGGATTATGTAGCTCAATGCTATAAAATTTGAAAAAATATAAAAAATTGTATTATGGTTGACTTTGGTACAAACTCGTTTTAGATGGGATTTTGTAATTGATGTTGTTATACAATCAACTTTTCGATAAGCTTTTTTGTATACTAGTTTATGGTGGTACGAGTTAATCAAGTCAAAAACGTGAGAAATTATATTGGAGCGATTCTTTTTTTTATATGTGGGTTTCTGTTACATTGACATCACATTTGGAAAATGGTTAATGAATGCATAAAATTTGATTTTTTTTTATATGCTGCGCACTTCTAAAGCAAAGTAAAATCTGTCATGTGTGTGCTCTCTATTGCATTTGGCTATGTATCAATAATGATATGATATTTATTTATTTTTCATATATTCCCTAATTTTCACTCCCTTTTTATTAATAAAGATCTTAGCTTAATATTATCATGAATTTTTTTCTAAATATTAATTGTTTTTAACCGACTTAAAAAAAGAAGGAGGTTCTGTGTTTCATTGTGGGTTTTTCTTTAACCGACTTAAAAAAAGAAGGAGGTTCTGTGTTTCATTGTGGGTTTTTTTTTATGTATGTACACCGATTTATCAAAAACGACTCGTTCGATTTGGATGATTTAACTTGTATCTATTTGGGTTTATTCCGAGAGGGTCCCATAATTTTTTTTATGATGTGAAAAATACCATTATTCAGAAAATCGGAAAAAACCATATTTTTTATGCATTTTCGTTGATTTCGTCACAACATGTTATTCTGTTTGGGTGTTGTGGGCAGCATTATATTGCTATACTTGTCGGGAAATATGACCGGAAATATGTATGCCGTTTGTGCCAAAAATCGAAAAACCACAATTAATACATTTTCACTGATGAAAGATTTTCCAGTATTTGAAGTTATTACTTTTAAAATGTTTTCTAGCCGACATCTGCTTTATGACTACACTAAAAATAAAAAAATAAAAAAACAGAGAGCGTGCTTAATACAGCACGCCAGAAGTGAAAACTTCATTGGCAATCACAATCAATTGATATCGTATTAGTAGTATTTGGATCGTATTAGTAGAATAAATGAGAAACAAGTCAGAACGATAAACCGCTAACTAACACCCTAACCTCACAATGTAAACCAAATAATTGTCAAAATAATTTTTTTATTACGTACCAATAATAACTATTAAATTAATTAAGACAATTATTACGTATGAATACGAATCCATAATCAATTTTGCAATCTGAAAAAGACAGTATTCATACATTCATAACCTCGTATTATTATTTCGAGTCTTTCACCTCAGAGCGTGACGAGCTTACGATCAGCCTAGCTTACTACCTACGGAAAAATCTGTGTGTGGTGCGCCAAAAGAAGTTTTCACTTCAAAAACTTTAAAAAAAAATAGAACCGACTTCAGAAAAAACAAAAGAGGCACAAAAAATTGAAAAATAACTCAATTGTTGCTTTTAGAGACAAAAATACGTTACATTTTGATTAATTTAATTTAATTATACCTTACTATTATTATACCTTACTACAAAAAAATTACGCTATTAAACAAAGATGCTATTTTAAAATAGTTACTTTTTATTATAATAATTATAGTTATGGTTGTTATAGATGAAAAAACTCTTCACAACTCTGTCTAGAAAAACGTGTTCTAGACAGAGTTGTGAAACACTTACCATTTTTGATTTTCCTGAAACTTGGCATATAAGTAGTATGGACAAAATAAAAAATACGACTTATTTTAAAATTTTTTTAAAGTGCATATTTTGAGCACAGGGGGCACCCCAACATGCATGAAAAATGAAAATTCTGCCAATCCGATGTAACTTTGAAATTAAATTGCTCAATAACGGCTTTACTGATTTCATCAAACTTTTTTTTGTTTGATAGATGATTAGTTAGTACTTTGAAAAAAAATTAATTATTGTCTTTATAATTAATTTTTAAATAAAAATATTAAAAAAACTTTTTTAAAGATGGCGCTAGGGTCGAAGATCAATTGGAATTAAATTAATTTTTTTTTCTGAAAATAGTTCTATCTTTACTCTAAAATATATCAAATTAACTCAGAGGCGTTAATTTTTGTTCTTGAGATATTTAATTTTAAAGATTTTTAGTACGACTGAAATTCGAATTTTTCTTCATTTTTTCAAACAACTTCCATTAACAAAAAACTTTAAAATCAATTAAATTTTAACTTTTTTTTTTAAATATAGCTCTAACATTACTTTAAAATATATCAAATTTACAAAGAAGCGTTAATTCGCGTTCTTGAGGTATTTAGTTTTAAAGATTTTTAGTCCGTCTAAAATTGTATTTGTTCATTATTTTTTCGAACAATTTATATCATCAAAAAATTTTAACCACTGAAGTTTAACCACTCTTAAAAATTTGGGTACATTTATTTTTCAACTTTTCTGATTCTCTGTTTGCACTTTCCAGTTAATTTATTATTTATTATTTTCATTTGGCTTGCAGTTATTAAGCGAGATAAATGAAACTCTAAGGCTTGAGCTTAGGGTCAACGCGAAAATGAATTTATGATATGTTGGATCAAATAAGATATGTGTAGAAGAATGCCCAAGTTGTAATCTACACCTTGTTTTATATGTCTGTATGATAATGTAATGCGCCTATAGAGGTCATTAAATTCTCATGCAGACAGATGAGTCGTTAATGAACTGTTTTTGACGAAACTTTAGCAAAAGATGGAGATTTATGTAAAAAGGAACTACATAGTAAGTTATTGAGCGATAATGGGCAAGGTGATAGGCGTCTCCAGCGCATCTGTTTTTTTTTTAAGAGCTACCTGAAATCTATAACAATATAGTTAGCCATAAATAGAAGTATTTGATGAATATAAGCTGACTATATATTTATTTCCAGAGGTATGATAAAGTTAGCATATGCATAATTTTGTATTTTGCGCATTTATATTTGAACAGAAACACTATACCTACTTGATTAAAATAAGAGTTTTGTTGCTATTCTCTTGTGTTTTAAAGGTTTTGATACTCTTTTGCAGTGTTCTAGACTTTATCTAGATTTTTTTTTGATCACGTGGAGGATAAAAAATATTCATTGGAGGTATATACAGGCATGACAATGTGTTTTGTTTGTGCATGAGGTACAAAAATACTTTAAATTCCCACAAATACATTTATTCTGAAGTAGTTGAAGTGTTTTTGCACCAAGTTCCCTTGCGACTATATATATAAAAAAATATGAGGATGAAGGCATTCGAATTAAGAGAAGGGTTAATCGCCCAATTTTTTTTCTATAAAATGTGTTGTGTAATATGAGTCAAAACACCACATAGAATAAACTGTTTAGCACATCATCATGAATAGGTTTATGATGGTTATTATCTTACTTTTTATGCAAAGTTAAACATGTTTGGTGTTGATTATAATAAATTATAAATAATATCTCTGAATTTCCGAAGATCCCGTACTTGCTCTGGTGTGACGGGTGAAATTTACTAGTTCAGATAAAACTCATTTGTTCCCTGCGGTAATCCATTCACTTTAATATATTTATAGAAAATCGTTTAATCCATAATATTTCTTCTTTTTTGCAAGGAATCAGGCTCGTTTGTAAGAGTAAAGTTGCTAATGTGTATAAAAGCTCTTCGTTGTGTAGAATCAATGCATATTAGTCTACTTAAGTATGAACCACATATGTGAGACAGAACAAGTACTTCATACCGGGACGTATAAATGATTTATAAAGTAAAAGAAGCTGTTTGCTATCGAAAAACTTACAACATCAAAAGAGAATAAGCATTTGAATAATTAGTGGAACACGACGATAATGTTTTATAAATATTTAGTAACATAATTCATCTTTCAGCTTATGTTCATCCTTGCTTACAGTTTACATCCCATTTTATTTTGAAATATTCAATTAAAGCAATGATTAAAATTAAAACCATCAAAATATTTGGATAATTTAATTTATATGTACCTATTTCAAAATTAATCACTATATCCCCATCAATTCTCACATAACATTTATTTATTTACCAACCGACTGATTTTATATTCAAAACAGATGTGTATCCTTTTTACGTTTTTTTCGTTTTCAACTCTCAATCCAATTACATTAAAATATTTTCCCATTAAAGAAAAACTTTTTTTTTTCCTTAAAAACCAAATCAAATTTTAGGATTGTATAATATCTTCACATAAACTTTATTTCAACTTTGAAAAGTAAAATTCTTAATAACTGAGAAAAACCTTTAATAATTATAAAATTCTCAAGAAATTAAAGAAAGAAAAAAGTGTTTACTCTTTTGTCAATTAAAATAAGAAAACGGAAAAACATACAAAAAGGGTACAAGATGGATTTTGTTAAATTAAAACTAAAAGCATAAATTTTTTTTGTTCTAAGTAAAATGTAAGGGGTGAAAATTAGGATTTTGTGTTAGGGTTGTTAAAAGGTTTTGTTATATATAGTTTAGTATTTAAGAAAATTATAAAAATAATTACTATGATTACGGATAAACTGATATATTTAAAAAAAAAACTGAAGGTTATATATATTAGCTATATAATGAGCCTTTATACATGTATTTACACTATGTATTGAATAATATATAGTAGTAATAAACTGAGACTTAACAAACAACAATCACTAAAGAATTGGCTATCTCATTTTTAATATTTTAGCTATTCTGCTCAGTCTTTAATTCAGCAGAGATTATAAGGTGTCCTTTGCAATTACTTAGTTTTTCCCCAACGCTGCTATACATATTTCAACAGTGATCATGGAGAAAACGTTGGGATAATCTGCATTTTTTTAATACAAAATGTTGTGTATTAAGAATTACAATATAAGTCATAACAACACATACCTAGATGTCTTTTAATACTTAGCTCCAACAACAACATGCATTCTGAAGTGATGATGGACGCTTTTATAAATATTTTTTGGATTGAAAACACTAGATTTGGGTGGAGCATTCCATTTGTAAGCGGAAGCGGTAAAAAAGAATATGAATTACGAATGATGGTTCTAATTTCATCCGGATACGAATTTTTGTGCTATAATCCAAGTTTTTGCAGGTTTGTTTGCGTTGTCCGAGATATAGTTCAGGTGGGATGTGAGTGCCGGGTAAGTTTGTTATCCAGGCTTACATCTCACAGGGCAATTAAAATTTAATTCAATTCTTCTATATGTGAATTCAATTGCAATACATTGCAATACTTTGATACAAGGTTAAGAGCTATCTGAATACGATGAGCGAAAATAGAGTCATGCTTATCTCTAGTTGTGAAAACCACGTTATCGTCTTAGCCTACAGCGTTGAAACCTGAATCGTTTAGCTGGGTTATGAGATTATTAGAAAGTATTAACCAAAGCAAAATACTTCTTTTGGTGCAACTTCTTGCAAGGTGCAATTTCTTTTGAAAATGTTTTTAGAATAATAGAAGGAATGTTCTCCAGACCGGAGACTTTGTTGGTATTTAACCCTCTTAAGATTTTTTCAACAATTTTGGTTTTGAAATCAAGATATGTCATACTAACGACTCATACTACTCATACTACTTCTGACGACTGGCTTTGGCGTATTTCTCTGTGTGTTTTCAAAACGTTACCGAGTTCAAAGCAAAGCGTTCCACGAACAATGTGGCTTTTCTTGTTGTATCAGTGGCGATTAAACCACCGTCAATAATAAGAAAAATAGAAGATTTGAAACCAGACTTTAAAGGATTAATGGGACTGTAAACACTTCGTTTCTAAGACCCAATCTGTCTGCCTTGGAAAAAAAACACTTTTGTTGGGGTTTTATTATTGTGAATGGAACGAACTTATTGATACTAAAACATTTTGGAAAAACAAAATTTTACTATATTATAATTATATTATTGTTTTACTTTATATTTATTTTCACTCAGATAATATACCAACCAACCCAGGGAATCTGGAAGGTTGGCATATTATCTGAGTGAAATAAATAATAAACATTCCTGGCGATGGGAGTGAATTGTTTTTGACAAATGATCTATCGTTGGTACAATTAAAAGAATCAGAACCTTAGGTGGGTCAGATCATAATTTGATTTTCACATATTTAAATTTACAAGTTCTTAAACCGTTTAAAACTAACTCTGGTCTTGTTTGGGATTATAAAGCTGCAGATTGGCAGGGACTTAGAGATATCTTTAATTCAAACATTTTTGCTTCTAGTTTTTAGAAATAATACGCCTGGGTATGCGCAAGTTTATTCCAATTGATCTTTCCGAAGGACGATCTAGGGGTGTCGAGCAAATAGAAAGAAGTAATAAAATTTAAAAAATGCTTTTCCAAAGTATAACCAAAATAATACTGATAAAAACCGAATAGAAAAAAATATGTTATATAGAAAACTAATAGAGAAAAATCTTTTTATTACGGAAAAAGCTACTAATTTTGCTGAGCACTCACCGCAATTTTTAAAAAGCCATTAGTGGAACCAAATTCCCAAGCTAATCCAGTTCCTGTAGTTTCAATCAAAATGGGAGCGGATCATTTTTCGTAAAAATATAATTAGAAAATTGCTTTACACTACCAAAACTAAAGTTCGATGTTTTTCTAGGTTATCAACGCCTAACCCGTTTTCATTAAAGTTTGATTCTTGAAGAAAAACTGATCTTGAAGAGAAAAATCTCTTAGATTTCTTGTAGTAGAGGTTGAAAATAATATGAAGTGGAATTTTCATATTTTTAGCTTGGCTAAGAACGTTGTTCTATTTAATATTTTTGCGTCGTTGTCGTAAGGATTTTAATAACAAATAGCTGAACTGATTTGGACTTTTATACGAATATATAATATTTCATTGACCGGAAAACTCACAAAATATATGAACACTGAATCTACGACAAACTAATTAACACTTGCGAATCTATTATCATTGAATCACTTTGAAATTGTAAAGAAACTTATTAATTGGCTAACAAATAAAATAATTTAGTTTTACAAAAACAGATCAGAAAAATTATATAAATTAAAATTTAAGAAAAAGCTTACAATAATTCATTTCTTGAATGTTGTCTTCTTCATGTTTTATTTTATGTCTTCGTTTATCTTCTGTGATAACTCCCTTTACTAACGATTCCCCAGATATTTGATTAAAAATAGTAGGTATTGCAGGTTTCTTAAGACGTATCCTTAACGGTGAACTTCGATCTAAACAATTTTCCTCAAAATGCTGCGAACAAATTACATCATGTTTTTACGGTTTCCAAGGTTTTAAATTTAGTGATTTTAACAATGCATTTAAATATTTTGTATTGGTTGGAAATCTGTGACATGTTATTTTATTTCTATTATGCTTTTCGTAACGATTTGAGTTCACACATTTACATATACAACATTTCATTACTATTATTATTTAATTAAATTTGCAAAATTTTAATGTTTTCAAATTGTAAATAACTGCATGTCCAAATAAAACACAAAACGTTTAGATAACATTATTTTTTCTAAAAAAACTTAAGCTTTCGATTTGTTTTTGGTTCTGTCATATTTATATATATAAATCCTTTTTTCTTGGCTTAAAATTTCAATCTTAATTATCACTAAAACGAATTATGGTTTTAAAATGTCACAAAATACAAACTCAACATTCTGGTATAAAATTGATATATTTTTAAACAATTTATAAATGAAAATAAATAAATACTTTATTAATCACTAATCTCTTTAATTTAAATTTATATGCTAATTGATTCAAAAATTATATGCTAATTGATTCGATCTAAAACAATTTGATCGTTTATATATCCGTCTTCCAGATTTTCTGTATTCCCCTCCATTAAGCAATTTCTCCATCATATATGAAAAACTTGTATTTTTAATTTAATTGAACTTAGTTAAACCATAAAAAAAAATGTTTAAGTGTACAGTGGTACAAAAAATGTCTACGTTTATTACAATTAATAAAATTATTATGGAATTTCATCGACTTTGAAAACCACTATTTCAGAGTAAAAATTGAAAAAAGTCCGTCGTTACATAGCTTCTTTTAATATATAAGTTATTTAATCGTCCCTGCATGGAATATTGTTCTCACATAGGGAATGCAGCATACATATAATTAGTTTGAAGCGTCTTGATTCTACATAGCAGAGAGCTGTTAAATTGATTGGCAATTCAAATCTTTCTTGCTGTATTGCTTGTATGTCGCTGATTTGACGGTATTTTACAAATACATTATAGATGAATTATAGATGATTCATTATAGATGAGCGTCTTTGTATCAAATCGATTTTCCTGAGCCTGCAAACTTCACACGTTACACAAGAGCATCAATAGCAGACCATCTTTTTACTGTTCGAGTGACAAGATGTAGAACTGTCGCTTTTCAAAGTGATTTTTTTCCGGAGTCTGGCACCTCTGAAAGGCCTTGCTGGCGTGTCTCCTTGATAATTTTTACCCTGGAACCTTTAAAATTAGCGTTACAAAATCCTAAAAAAATTGATTAATACTCACAAACCTTAGTTCCGTACTTTGCATCGTATCTTCTGATATTCAGAGACGTTAATCTTTAATTTATTATGCGGTTATACTAAACGATTCCTAACTTTAAATAAAAAACACATGCTGAAAAATCATCGGTTAGGGGGGTCTGGACCGAACCCCCTCCCCCTCCTTGTGTGGGCCCCTAGACAGTAGTATCTAAAGAACTGAGTTTTTTACATACTACTGTCGATGAAAGCATAGCTTTCGAAATACGAATTTAGTGAAATAAAACTCAATTTAACAAGAATAAAACGTTTATTATTTTACTATTATTTAAATATCTTTTTACAGTCTAGAATTTTTAGATTAAAGTATGCAGGATATAGCTTATTTAAATTTTGATGAAGTTTTATATACCAAAAATGTCAAATCGATAACCGTAACATTTTGATTTATAATTTTTTAATTAATTAAACAAATTAGGTAGTACGAATTAATTATCGTATGACTTAAACTATACAATTTAGTTAGTAACACATTTCTGTTATTTAATAATTAGATATTTTGCAAAGAAGTGTCAACATTTTTCAAATTTGAAATTACAGACAATGAATGAAATTCTTTCGAATACTAATTGAGCCTCGCGTCTTTTGATTAACTCTTAACAATTTAATAAAAATGAGACCAGATTAAGTATTCGAATGCACTCCTGAAAAACCTTTACATTTACAAAAGTTTCACTTCAAACGTGAGCTTGTGTGGATCAGGCTCATTTTTTAGATTTTCAATGCCATAAATTTTCAATAAAAACTGATTTTAAATTGTTGAAACCATAGTATATTGAATTCCCTTTCTTTTAAGCTAAAAAACACGAATATTGATGCAAGTTGCACCAAGCTATTGAAGTTTTCCCAAAACAAGTCAAAACTCAAAATTTGGAATAAAATGTTTTATTTTGTTTTTTTTTTTAATAAAATGTGTTGTGTAGTAGGAACTACAATATGTGTCACATTAACACATAAAACCTTTTAAGACCAGGGTCCCACAACAACATACGTTCAAAGGTGTTGATAGACGTAAATCTTTCTTTTTTTGTTTTTTTATATTTTGTGCTAAAGAATGGATAACTAAACGAAAAATCCTATCACTGACAAAATATGACATAGGGCAATATTTTACGATAGAATAGAGAAAAAAAAGTCCAAGCGGCAAGTATATCCGCTAGAAATAGGTAGATTTCGGGACCAGACAGATTTGTGTACATATAGAATTGGATATGTCAGATTAGTTTAAATAAAAAATTTAACTAGAAACAGAAAATCCAATAAATCAAACAACCAAACTATCAAGTTATCAAACAACCAAACTAAATACATAAACAGAAACTACTTTTTCAATGCAATTTCGAATAGTTTTGTTTAATTTTGTTAAAACTCCTTAATATCAAATTAAATCCTTTGGTGGATTAACGTTCTAACTACATCACAACTGCCATACTATAATTTATAATCAACAACAACATCAAACAACTTTTACACCTCAAATATAATACAATTGTAAATATCTGAAAATATCTATCAATTGTAAATATGTAATCAATATACATATATTTATTTCAACTAAACCACTTCCAAATATTCCAAAGAAACTATACCCTAATTCAAAACAATAATAAATCTTCAAAACAACAACAACAAACATTCAAAACAAATTTTTTTACTTTTTGCGAAAAAAAAATTAAAACAAAAAAAAATTATATGAAATCTACCTAAAACAAAAGAAATTTTATTTAATTGGGATATTTTTGGGATTTGTTTGTAATTATATAGCGTTTTATTGGCTTGCATTGAGTTAGTATAATGTTAATTGCATTGGAACTTCTAGGGTTAGAAAGCTGAAAATTTTTGATGTTATAGTTGAAAAGTTGAATTAAAAGTTAGTATTAGTTTAATAAAAATAGACTCGAAAATGATGAAAGCAAGGCCGTTTGCGTTTGTTTTCGTTTTAATAGCCACAGGTTCTCAACCTCTGAACTTAAACAATTTATTTTTTAAGTTTTGGATAGATATAAGTTGGTCCCTACATTTCTGAAGGTTTTAGCTTTTGAGCTTGGTCGTTTTCATCTAGATCAAAGACAACAAAGTTTAGTAAATTTTTAAAACAGCTGATTTTTCAGGAACCCTAAATGCCAAGGTTGTCATCTCACAAAAAACGATAAAAAAAAGTTCAGATATTCAATATTTATCAATTTTATTTAAACTTTATGTTTCAAACGGAAGTTATAACGCCTTAGATTATTCGACTTTTAAGACTCTAGCCGCTTAAACGGTACCCCAATATGGCCAGTTCGCGAAATTGTCCAAGAAATTTTTTGCCGCAACATACACAGAAAATATTTTTGGTGTAGGTCAAAAATTGCGACCGTGAGAGTGCCGGATAATTCCGTTATACCTCATATCGTTATATATATATATATATATATATATATATATATATATATATATATATATATATATATATATATATATATATATATATATATATATATATATATATATATATATATATATATATATATATATATATATATATATATATATATATATATATATATATATATATATATATATATAAATTTTTTTTTCATTTTGATTTTCCGTCTCCGCTTATCATATATAGTCGTTTGGCACCAAAATTTTTCCGAAATTCCGACATGAAGCACGCTGCAATAGGTAGATTTTTATATGAAATCTTCCTAATAAAAGTAAATTAAAAAGTAAATAGCAAATTTTGACAAAAATTTGCTGAAACAAAACAAAAATGTAGTTGCCAATAATCCAGCCGGTTGCATATTCCTTGATCCCGTGACGCACCGCCTTTTTTAATGATTAAAGCCCACACATAGTTATAGGAAGGCCCGTTTCTTCAAGAATGCAATAGCGTCTCATCATCAAGGATTATTTCATAGCTAAGATTGAGGGTGCTACATATGACTGAAGTTCATCCGCCACCACCTTAAAGATGTCACCTTGGCAAGTGATATCTCACTGCTATTGCCAATGGATATGATATCTCACGTTAACTCGTATGTCAATAACAGGGACTCTGAGTACGCGGGGCTGTCACACCCGTAGATTAAAAATAAAAAATAATTTCAAAACAATAAAAACTGATGTGGATAAAATTAATTAAAAATCCATTAAAAATAATTTAAATCCAGCAACATAATTGATTTACATGTGTTGTGATTTTTGAATTACAACTGCGAGCTATTTTGAGTTTTTCTTATATCTACGAGCTTTTCTATTGAATACATATAGGTAATTGTCGTTATGGTAATTGTCGTTATAGACCACTGCAGATACCTTAAAAACAGGCAAAAATGGAAAAAATTAGTAACAGCATGAAAACTTTTGGGTAAGGCAGAAAATATTGCGCAAATGATGGGAAACATAAATTAAAGGTGATCCGAGGTACGAGGTTGAAATGGGGTGAGTTTTAGGTGTTGAAAATGGTTTTTCAGCATTCTTAGCGAAACTAGACCTTCTATCGAAAAAAGTTCCAAGTAAAAGTTGTAGGTAATAAAATGGTCTATAACTTTTATATGAGCCATTTTTTCACATAACTTAAAATTTCCGTGAAAATAGAAAAAACCGAGGGAAAAAGGTCTTTTCGTTTAAAATTTTTATCACCCGCAAAAAAATTTTATCTCCCCCACAATTTGGTGAAAACGTACCTCATCATGTCTCTAATACGCTGTAATTTTTTGGAATCAAAATATATATTTTTACGTTTAATTTTGATTTTAAGCCAAAAAAGTTACCTCATTTTCACACGAAAATTCTCCTGTGCTGGAAACAGTTTTTTTAAAAAAATCTGTAATCTTTATATTTGTTGAAACGTCTTTTTTTAAATGGTGTAGAAAAATCAACATTACCATGGAAAAAATTCATATTTTTAAAGGATTTCAACGGTAAATTTTAGCAAATAATGAATATTTTTAAGCAATCATTGAAAAATAACTCTTTAAAATCAAGTTCATTCAGTTTTTCGCATTTCCTGGAAAATGTTTCCGTGTTTATGTTATGTTAATGTTTATTTTTTTTATACAATCTCAAAAAAGACGTTGCAACAAAAATAAAGATTACTGATTTTTTTGAAAAAATTATTTCCAGCACAGGACAATTTTCGTGTGAAAATGATGTCACTTTTTTGGTTTAAAATCAAAATCAAATGTCAAAATAAATGTTTTGATTCCAAAAATTACAGCGTATTAGGGACATAATAAGGTACGTTTCCACCAAATTGTGTGAAAAAAAAAATTTTTTTGTGGGAGATAAAAATTAAAAACGAAAAGACCTTTTTCCCTTGGTTTTTTCTATTTTCAAGGCAAATTTTAAATTTTAGGTTATGTGAAAGAATGACTTGAATAAAAGTTATAGACCTTTTTATTGCCTACAACTTTTACTTGAAACTTTTTTTCGATGGAAGGTCTAGTTACCCTGAAAATCGTGAAAAACCATTTTCTACCTCTAAAAACTCAGCCCATTTCACCCTCGCAACTCGGATCACCTTTAATTTATGTTTCACATCATTTGCGCAATATTTTCTTCCTTATCCAATAATTTTCATGCTGTTACTAATTTTTTCCTCACAAAAAGCTATTTTCACTGGTCTATTATGCTATGTCGTTATTTTTCTTGTAAACATATGTAATTTAGGATAAATTTTTTTTCATTTATTGATACACGCCAAATGTCATGATCATAGAGCAAAGTAAAATGGCGTCGTCTATAAATGCGTGGATTTACATTATCCCAAACATGGAAAAACAAACCCAAAATCTTAACAGTCAAGTCAATCGAAGTAAATTTATGGTCTTCAAATATAGTAAATTGAAAAAAACTTACTCTTGAGATTACAAAAAATATAATATAATGAAAATCAATAAAAATAAGTTACTGACATTGTTTTATTTATTTCACTACGCTTTGACCTTTGTTTAAATTTACTTTGTTTAGAAATATTTACCTTCAGAATAATTTCTTAAGATTCGTTTTAAAAGTGAAATTCTAACAAAAGAAAATATATCATTAAAATTCAATGAAAGGTGGCGTGAACATACGGACCTTAGGTTTTTCTGATAAAAAAAAATCTTAACGTGGGTTTGATTTGATTTGGGTTGTAAGTTTTTGTATTTTTAATGGCTTATTGTTTTGTTTTATCAAACAATGGAACTTAAAGTCTATTGAGTAGGATTTTAGACACTGTAAATGAAATAGAAATACGTTTTGTATATAGTTACAATTTAAATTGAATTATATTTTATTCGGTTTTATCTTGAAAGCATATTTTTCAATGAGGAAAAACCTGCGTAGCTCCTTGCTAACTGATTAGCTTTTTCGTTCCCGAGATGTGGTATACTATACCGTATACGCCAGCATTCTGGTAAAATGTTATTGACCTTAAGATGATTCAAGGACCGAGTGTATTGTTGCATTATTTTTGACTTAAAAGTGTAGTTTCCCAGAGCTTTTACAGCAGCCTGGTCATCAGTAAAAAATTTAATAGCTTTGCAAGGCCACTAGAGCTACGTTGTTCACCGAAATGCTGAACTTATGGCGAATACTTCAGCCTGAACCATACAGTATGTAACGATTTAGGTGTTTTAAATTTCGCCTGTATGAAATTTAACGTAATAATCTGTTTTTATAAAATGAAAATGATGATGAACATCATATCTACGAAAATAAAGGAGCACACTGCGTATTTGTTCGTTTCCGTTTTACATTTATTTTTTTGTTTTAATGTTGTCTTTTGATTATCGCTAGCTATTTCGCATTAAGTTTCGTTGAATTTTACACTAGTTGTACGCAAGGACATCACAGAGGTAGATTTTGTTTATTGCTTTAGAATAGTTTTGCTACATGAAATGGTCAGCATAACACGACAGTTCCAACATGTAACTAAAGCAGAAGAAGTAGCAGATAAATCCGAAGATTGAACGGCTAAAATGGCTGGTACATAATACTGTGTTGCCATGGAATGATTTGGTAGTGTTGGGTTCAACGAAGAAGTCGATTCTGAAGAAATGACAAGTTCCATAGGTAAAATCTCAGAAAGTTGGTGAGTCGATGACCTATTTTGCGGTTGCGAGTTAATATAGTTTGTCGCCACTTTTCACTAGTATGGCACGGTTCCTTCAAGTGATTAACATTATGAATCACCACATGTAACAACTCCTTTTGCAACTCCAGTTTTAAATTGTTACGCAATAATCTCATCATTTTCATGTCAGTTAATGGTATCGTCAATCGATCAGCTAATCACCACATACTACAGCCGAACTGGTCAAACAGTTCATTAGAACCCTGTTTACGCGCTCGGATAGTTTCGCGGATTTTATCATCAGTACGACGATCTGTAAATTTTGTCCGTAACGCAGGACAGAGATCGACCCAATTAATAATTTGATGCTCGCAAAGATAACGCCAAAACCCTTCCGCTGCTAAATCCTCGAATAATAAATGAGCATGTGTCGATAATATTTCAAAATTATCGGAAAATTCGGCCCGATACAGATGGGTAACAAGTAAGATAAAGTCATCGACTTCCAGACCATTTGGTAGACCAGCAAACACAATTCGCTAATTTCTTATTGCATTTGAGTTTTTGACTAAATCTTGTTGAGGATGGTTTATTCCTGGCGGTGGGTGATTAAAACGTTGTGGCATGGGAGAAGAAGCATTGTTTGGAGGCGGCTGCATATTAACAACGGGACCTGGATGTAGTTCACCTGGAGCGTAAGTTGTTGTTTGATGTTCCGTTTGGGGTACTTGACCAAATGACATACCCAGGTTTAGTATGCCGAGATTTAAGGACACCGATAACTGATTTATTTGTGCAGACATTTCCTGCCGCAGTTCTTCCTGATGAGTTCGTAGCTTTGAATCAAGCAACCGTTCGTCAATCAACGGTCCATGGTCAGCTTGTGGTGAGAATGAATGTCCACCTTGGTCCCCAGCATTAATGTTTGGTGCTTCAGTTGGCGCAGTATTAATCAATATAATCCTTTCAAGAGAAACTAGCATCTAAAACAAAAAAATGTGCTGAAAAAAAATATTATAACAGTAATAATAATATAAACACCAAAATTATAACCCAAAAAAAATTCGTTTTTCAATCAAAATAACATTAAAATTCAAAAAAAAATGTATAGCACAAAACAAATTCAATGAACTTGCATAAGATACAGGGAAAAAATATAATATTCCCACAATAATAACCGAATGATATAAAAAACTGGTTAATATATAAGTCCATATATAAGTTAATAATATGTCCCCCGTTCTACCTTAGTCTAAGGGCCCAACATGTACGAGTGTGATGTGGATAATTGAAACACTAGAATGAATGAGTGTGGCACAACGTATAGTTATGAAAGTAATTTTATGGATGTGGAAATATAAAACGCGAAAAACTACCAAAATATATGTTCGACGGTCTTACATATAATTTCGAAGCACATCATTACCATTTGAGGAGTATAAACGATTTCAGACTGCAAAAAATGCGAACAAACTTTCGACAAAATACATCTGAATATAAAGGCCAAAAATTGTTCAACTTATTACCACAGGCTGTTAAAGATTTAAAAGCTTTAATTTGTGTCGGTGGTGTAAATTGCACTATTGCTGATATTAATAAATGGTCCGATGTTCCGAGGGCCAGATAAATGGGCCGATGTTCAACTTTTGTTTTCGTAGTATCTTTTCTCGTACTATGCGCAGCACCAAAACACAACTATACAATCTGAAGCATTTGTCAAATTCAAGAGTCAAAGTTCAACAATGAGATTGAAATAAGGTGACAAATCCGAACCATTACATGCTAAAACACGCTAAAGTTAATCTCTGCTCGAAAATAATTGGTCACTTGCAAACCTACATTTCTTTCGTTTTCCTCCATTGGTCAAAATTTGTTTTGTTTCTTCTTAGATATTTTGGCAAAAAGTATGTATAGCTAAGCATTACTTTTTAACAAATCATGAAATATGCTATATACTAATGTAATACTTTTTCATCGTAAGAAGCACTATTTCTTGAAACAAGTTAACGCGTTGCATCACCGAGACGTACTACATTAGTTAGTGACATCTCTCTATTCAAACTCCTTGTTAAGAAAGGATTATATATAAAAATGGTGATTGAATAAGAGACTTTATTACTAAAATTAAAACATCAATTTGTCAACAATTTTTATTTGCACAGGTTTGTTTACACTCACCCCACTGTATGTATGTGTATTAATACATATATTAACCAAACCGGCCTATATACATATTTAACATTAAAAAGCCTAGCATTTGCCATTTAAGGGAAACTTTCCCTAATCTACAGTAAATCAAAGTAGTTAAATCCAATAAAAGACAACAAGCAAGGGACTTTTTGAGCCATTATTAAATTCCCTAAATTTTTAACATATTTTAATCTTATAATAACAAAAGTCAACCATCCCCAAAGTTTTTTAATTCCATTTAGTATTTTCAATACACGAACAAATTTTTTTATGTTTTATTGCGTAAAGATAAATAAAATCCAAACTTTCCAAACAATCCCAATTCAAATAGTATGAATAATCGTCATGAAAAACTTAAAAAGAAAATTGTTTATTTTTTGTTTCTTCGTTTATGGCCTTCCTATCTTTATAGCTTTGAAACTAAAAAAAACATTTCTTTACATATAACTGTATACTTTTAAAGTGGGATAATACCAATAAATTTTGTATTAGTCAAATAGCCACTCGATATAGAATATAATAAAATCGAACTACCATACACAAAATCTTTGGAGTAAGAAATGGAAATCGAAGGGTGAACTATAACTTAGCACATAAATACATTAAATGTATTTTATACAAAAAAAATCAAAAGCCCCTAACGAAATAAGAAACCGTAAAAAATGTTATCGAAATGAAAAAATAGGAAAATGTGAAAATGATTTTTTGTTTTGTTTTTCAAATAATGTTAAATAAAGGAAAAGGACTGTTATTGCTTTTATGGTTGTTTTTCCAATTCCTATACTAAACGAATTTTGATGGATGCGATCAAAAATTATTTTCACAAAATTTATTAACTTCAACGTATAGAACTTCGGCTACATCTCAATTTATTTCATGATACAGTGCGAAGATTAAGGTTGAACTTCGCTTTTATCTCAATGTCAATGGTTGATTGATAATGCAATTAATCATTTTTCACAAAGAATAATATTGATTGTAAAAGTTTTGTGTTTTTGCTTTAAACATCAAAACTGTCCAGTGCTTAATTTTTCAAAGGTGGAATTCATTGTATTTGTTTTCAATGGTGCACCGATGTTGTGCTGCTCAATTTTTACAAAAACTTACATTACTTCGTGCTGGTCTTTACGATTTATAGGTAAATTCTGGGCAAATTAAAACGATGCCATGTGTTTCTGTATTTTGTAGTCGACCATTAAGGAATGCCTCAGACGGTCAACCTTTATAACAAGAAGCACGGATTGCAATCCGGGGATTTTTACTTTACAAATCCCGGGATCCCGGGATTCGTGAAGCAAAAACTCCTGGGATTGCAATCCCTAACAAGGAGCATTTGCAATAATCGGACATCGATGAAGTTTGTTTTGTTCTCAATCTACTACAATGATTGCATTCTAGCTGGCAAAATCTTTTTGATAATGCATCAACATTTCTCTGTGCAATATTCCTACGAAATTTGATATTCAAAAATACACTTATAATGCGAATAGTTTTGAGAGTGTCACTTATCCTTGTGGCTTTTTGATCTAAAGTACTTATCTTACCACTTCATGAACTTATCAAAAGTGAAATTATGAACCTATAAATAAGTTCTTCGTTTACGAACATTCTATAAAATGTAGATATATTTTTCATCCTTTTGTTTATTATTAGTATCTATTATGATTGGAAGTCTTTCGTCAACGTTGTTAAGACTTATATTATATTGAATTTTCATTTAGGTTAAATCTTTTGAATATTTAAGACGACTGACTTGTAGGTTCCAAAATGACGTTGTTCTGTAGTTGTACATACTAGTTCGTGCTACTTTAGTAAACTTATTTATACCTTTCTGACTTGCATCGATGATCAAAATAAATATAATGTTAGGTAAAGAGTATGAAGAGAATAAGTGGTGAACGCAGGCGCTCTTCAAACGCTTTTTGTGCTGCTCAGTTCATTCCAATTCCATCCTATTAGCGAATCATAAACGGTCTGTATATGGATGGACTTACTTCAGCACTGAAGAAATGTTCAGTATTGTCAATCCTTAATGTACACAACTTTAATGTATAATGTACAAATTTAACATATCCCGTTCTCAATTTCGTTTTAGAATTACACTTCAGAACTACCACCCCTATCGACATCAACACTATTGTTATTTCTGAAATGTCAACTAGAAATCTAGAAGAAAACTTTTATTAATGCTATTGCAGGGAGTAGAGCTCATTAAAATTTAAGACAAGTACTGTGAATCGACAAATATTTCTACTAACTAGTTTCTGCTTCCATTGTTATCTTTCGCAGTCTTAAAAAATTTTAACCACAGTTTTTTTTTTAGTCGACGGTAACGATAATCTCACTAGATGTTTTTGCTTTCATTTCGTCCACAATATTAGTTATTAGATTAAAAATTTGGGATTATGTTTGTTTGAAAACATTGCAATTGTTTTTACAATTCTGCAGTGCATAGTTTTTTAATTGTTTTCAAGAAAGTAGAATTTTAAGTACGTCTTCCCTCTAGGTTCATTGATTGACATTTGAAAAATTTCACAGAGACAGGAAAATTAGTAAATTTTTAACAAAAATATAGCGAAGAATCAAATCATTATGTTTTGTGTATTTTTAAGGGATGGTAGTAGGGACAGATAAAATAGGTTGTTTTGACCCAAATGAGGAGTCTAATTTAAAAAAGCACATAATTTAAAAAACATTGCATTTTTTAAAATTTAGAGTGCAAAATCTTTAAGATTTCACAAAAAAGTGTAATTTTAAGTATAAAAGGGTGCAGGCCTTCCTCCCCTATCAGGGTCAAAAAATTATGTGTCTGCATATTAAGGGAATAAGAGTGAGGAAAGGTAAAAAAAAATGTTTCCAAATGAATGGGGAATAAAAGAAATCTTATATGTTATGATCATTCAAGCACTATATGTACTAATACTATGTATTAGTACAGACTAATAACAATATGTAATGACCATAATATGTATAATACTATGTAAGAAAATTTTTTATATAAAAGTAGGGGAGCTTTTTTTGTGATAAAGATGTAACTTTCTAAACGTATGTAAACACATTTCAACAAATCATTTGAATTTCAATTTTTTTTCAAAAAATATTAGTCAAATCGTTTAATCGGGAATTCTCTTTTATAATCAACCTTTGTATGTTTAGTACCTTAGCTGAAGGTCTAACCCCACATATACTTGCAGCTGATTGTTGTTTTTCTACTTTTAATAGTATTATAAGTAGTCTGTATGAATTTCATCTGGTGTCTAATGACTTAACCATATTAAATGTTTATACAGAATATGCGAGTAGCGGACCTATAATCTTCCATCAGCCAATCAGCTGATCACTGTTTTTTTAATTATTATGGTTGGAATATGCATCATTTAAATTTTGAAGCGGCATCAAATTACTTTTAGAATCCGTTTTTTCTTACCACTTTCA
This sequence comes from Diogma glabrata, assembly GCA_963693315.1. Classification (NCBI taxonomy): domain Eukaryota; kingdom Metazoa; phylum Arthropoda; class Insecta; order Diptera; family Cylindrotomidae; genus Diogma; species Diogma glabrata. The sequence goes on along the minus strand of OY856186.1, from coordinate 126,999,262 downwards.
AAATTCACCATAACCAGTTTACAAATTCAACATTTTTACGATACGAATTTTTATATGAATTCATGTCTATAACACGCTGCTTGTGTTTAAAACAACTGCAGCGACTCATATTAGAATACCATTTCATACTCAAGACTAAAAGGAATTTGTTGAATAAACTTTATTAAAATCTGTATATGATTCTATTAATTTTGTTATTTAAGTTTATTATTATATATTTTAATAGTCGTTCAAATAGATCAGCTTCAATGTACATGCAATAAAATGAATATCGATTGAAAAAAGAAACTTCATTCAATATAATATGTTAATATTTATTGAGCGCGCCGTATTACAGAACGGCAACTTTTTATTTGCGACTGACGGCATTTATTACAGAAATAAGCTGACTGACTACATCTTTTGTAATTATAATAATATTCTTCACCTGTATACTAAATTTCAGATTTTATAAAGTACTTGCATGATGTACCGTTTTTTTACAACTTCAACGCGTGACTGATGCGTTCGGTTACAGGATTTGAGTGACTGACGATCATAAAACTTATTTTTAATCAATATTCTGCTCTCAAACGAATTTTCAGGTTTTATAAAATAGTTACAAGATACATGGTTTTTCTACAACTTTGGAGCCCCACCCACCCCAAACGCTAACGGATCCAACTGACAGACTGAAGAATATTTCTCTACTCAACATATGTGACATAATATTAAAAAATCAGCCTTTATAAAGTGCTTGCAATTTTATGTCGATCGCCTCCCCTACTATTCGTTATCAGGGATTTATGTAAATAATGTTGTTTCTAAATAAACAAAACAAAAATTTATAATGAAAACTAGGTCTATTATGAATCCATAACTCCCTCTTATAATTTCCTTGGGAATTAAGAATGTCATTATTATTTCGGTAACTAAGGTCTTAACAACTTATAATAAATCAGTAAAACATAAATTATTTAATTAATTTATTCGAAATGTAAAATCCAGTGCCTTTGAAAAATTCGTTTTGTTGAAATACAAAAGCGAAAAACATAGAAACTTCTCTCTTGACCTTTGCTCGCTACTCGAAATTCATGTTTTCTTTAGGTTTTTTGTTGTCAAATTAAATTAGTTGAATTAAATAATTTATATTTGTTATGAATTTCAATAATTTTAAATCAAATTTTAATTTTAGATTAAACAGACAGACTGTTGAGATTAATCACTGTCATAGTAACAATATACAAACAGACTTATTTGCCCGTACATCGCATTTGTACCAATAATTTGCCCGAATCAACAGTCTCGAGTACCTTCAATTCACAAAGATTTAAAAAAAGTTTCCACAAACACATCAAAACGAATGTTATTGTGGGACCTAGGGTATCTTTGTGTTGTTGTGAAACATTTTGTAATACCTGTTACATAACACTTTTATTTAAAAAAACACTTTTTTTCACTAACACTTTTTTTAAAAAAAAAAAAAAGGTTGTGATACAAATACAAAAAAAAAATCGTGTTAAGTTAAATAAACTTTCTGAGTGAAAGACGCCGATGGGATGGTCTATGTTAAGTCTATGGTTCTCCATAGACTTAACATAGAAAATTACCAGAATTGTTCTAAAATCTAAAAAGAATTTCAAAATTTTGCGGTCCGCAAAGTGTATCCATTTAAAGAATTGACACCAAATGAAGAAATGATTTTATAAAATAAAGAAAATATGTATTTACATTAGGTGGAGGAAGGGATGGGCGCGGGGAAGAGGGGGAGGGGGGAGGGAGGGGTGGGGGTGGATTCTTTTGATCGAAGGTCTGCAGGGCTGCAGAAGCGAGTGAAAAATAACATAATATATCATAAAATATTATATCTTAAAATATTTCATTTCATATGACCTAAACCCCTTCCTCCGGCCTAAGATACCTATACAAAAATGAAAATATATAAAAATATGGAAATGGGTGCGGGGGAAATTGGGGGGGGGGGGGGGGTTGGATGCTATTGATCGAAGGTCTGCAGGGTCGCAGAAGCGAGTGAAAAATAACAAAATATATCCTAAAATATTATATTTATTATATAAAACATTTCATTTCAAATAACCTAAACCCCACCCCTCCGGCCTAAGATACCTACATATATATATAACCCCCCCCCACCTTAGTTTTCCAACGAACCCAGGATACCATATATCGAACCGTAGCCAATATTTTATTTTATTTTTTCCTGTTTTTATTTCGCAAAATTGTTGGTTTTAATTTTATATACATACTTTTATTTTAAAATAATAATATTAATAAAATTTCTTTTTCAGCTTTGTCGAATCATTTGTGGTCTGAAAACCATACCAGTTCTTTCAATAATAATTCAAATTTAAAAACTCTTCATTTTTAAACTAAAGGTACTAAACATGATATGTATACTTGAATCATTTGAAATTAGAAAAGCTGTGTTTCAAAAGAAAATTATTAAATTTACAAACTGATATCATTTTTTTGCCGTCAGCTAACCCTGATTTGTTTGAGATAACTATTTAAAATTTAAAATAGAACTAAATATTTACATTGTTTTGGTTATCTTATGGTGTTCCCTTTTTGAAATTGTTTCTATTAATCATATATTTATTTATTAACCAGTGGCTATCCCGCGGTCTTCGCCCCTCATCGCTTTCTATTTTCTCTTGTAAATTTGTTATTTGTTTTATTTTTCTTATTTATATTGAATGAAATATGTTGGATCGAACATTGTAGATATTCTTTTCAGTTCTTTATTGTATATAATTTCCTAATTTATTTAGTTTAATTAATTAAAAAATAATACAAACTATGTATTTAAACTAAACAATGTGAACTAAATAATTGTAGATTATGTATTCGAATTAAACCATTCATACGTTAAATGTTTATGATTAATTTAACTTGACTTAAGTAAAATTAAATCTTATCCATTGCAATTAACTAATTGTACTGAAAATTTAATCTAGTAATTAATAACTAACTATACTATACATAACATTTTTCTACTTCAAGCTACGAAAATGTCATTTTAATATATACTAAAACCTATGTGAAAGGGAAACTTTTTCTAAGTAGTGACTGAAAATGTTTTCAGTCACTAGGACTGAAAGTAAATTAGTTTCGGTGGTCGCCTACAGGTGGTGGTTATTTAAAGAATTGAATATTTGATTGAATATTAGAGATTGAATTTGATTTACTGTTTCTGTTGTTGTTTTGGTTGCTGTGTTTATTTCTGTCAATATCGCAGTATTTTGAACGGATTGAATATTTTGATCGAATCTAATCGAAACTAATCATTATATCAATTGTGTGTAATTAATTAATTAAAATAATAACGAGATGAGTGTGTTTTTTTTCTATATCGGAGAAATCGGAGCAACAGAATAAAATTTGTATCAGATATATCGTATAATTTTTTCCTCCAAAAATTAACTGTCAGATATAAAATATATTCTCTGAGTTCTTTCCGCCAAAAAAAAATTAAAAAAAATTTATTAAATAAATAAATAAATTTTATTAAAAAATTTATTTTTATTTGTTTTTAATTGAAACTTTACCTACAATTTTTTAAATTTATATTTTAAAGGATGACTTCCAGTCGGCAAAAAAAATATCTGTAATATCTGTAAAAGTTTTTATAGAAAATATATGAACTATTCTCATTATTCATATTGTCAAATTCATTTACTAAAAACTTACAAATCGATATATCTAAATTTGACTGTGTAAAAAATAAACAATTATATATCGCATTTTTACCAGTATAAAATAAAGTTATAATACAGCCCATCCACTTTGAAACATGTTTCAAAACATGGTTTACAAACTTGTTTACATATTTACCATACATTATGAAACGTGTTTGTAAACTTGGTTGATAAACTTACAATAATTATAGATGTCAATTTCTATTGTTATTTTAATAAACTCTTCCTTCAAAGCGTTTTGATTTTACTAAAACCAATTCGCAAACCGTCAAATTGGTTTGCAAACTTCACCATACACTATAACACATTCTATAAACACAAACCAAGTTTCGAAATATGTTTCAAAGTGGATGGGCTCCTTTATAATTGTGTTCACCTGTTATTATGCCATCTGTAGGCGAACACAATAACAACATTATTTTACACTGATAAAAATGCGATATATAATTTTTAATTTTTTACACTGTCAAATTTAGATATGTCGTTTTGTAAGTTTTTAGTAGATGAATTTGTAAATATTATCATTTATATTTACAAGCGTAGAAAAAATAGCGTTTTTCCGCGTGGTAAAAACGTTTTTGCGTTCCTGAACTTATTCCACTCGACGCTTTCGCGTCTCGTGGACAAACCGTTCAGTCACGCAAAAAGAGACGTTTTCACCACTTGTTTAAAAATCTACTATTACCAACTCTGTACTAATTGATGTATAAATTATTAGTAAAAAATAGAATGTTCAATGAAACTCTAGAAATTCTAACTATTTTTCATAATACAAATTACATATCTTATTATATTTTAAGTAGTTTTGTAAAAAACACTGAATCAGCTTCTGTTTTTAAAAAAAAATTTTATATTTAGTTTTAGTTTTATTTTATTTTTCTTATGTTTCGCCTCATTGGCATCATCTGATATTTTTAATTGACAAAATTTGCTTAAAACATTCAATCTTATGACTAATGCAAGAATGTCGAAAAAGTATTAATTCTGTAATTACGGATAGAAAAGACCTTATTAAAATTTTGAATACTTAAACTATTTAATAAATTAAATTAAAATGAAAACACACTAAAATGACTACTAAAAACCACATTAAAAATTACTATACTAAACTAATTAACTTAACATAAACCACGTTAAAAAATTACTTACATAGTCTTTGGTAACTAAATCGTTAATTTTAAAATACAAAAAAGGTTAATTTTCATTTTTTATTAATTTTTAATTTTTAGTTTTTATTACCACTTGGTTTTTGTAAGGTTTGCAAGAGTACAATATTAATGTTTGAAACAAAAATGTGTTAATTTTAGTGTAATAAATTACGAGACTTATCCATCTCAAGAGTGATGGTAGTGTTATCTGATTATTTAAATGTAAACTAAACTCTATGACTTAAATTCGAGATAAATATTAAATGTCGAAAACTAAAAACATATCGTTATTAAGTTAAAATTGTGTTTATGGTTTGGGTGAGTTTTTGATATTGTATACTTGTACATGTTGACGGTTTAGGTATGTTTACTATATATATAATATATATGTATGTTTATTGTTCTGAAAATCAATTTCTTTTAATTGTTTAAGTTTTCGTAAATGTTGAGTAGTGTTTTTTGATTATGACTTAAGAAATGTGTATCAGGGGGTCGATTCTGACATTTTGTTTAAAAATCTGTTAAAAACAGGTTAAAATAAAATTTGTCTTTACTTGATTCGCACAACACAAAAACTAAACGAAAAATGTTTGTCTGAAATTATTTCATACAATTTAAATATTTTGACGTTTGACGTTTGGATATTTAATAAAATTTGCTTGGTTAAAGTGTTTTGAAATTTTTATTTGTTATAGTGAATTTAATGTGAAATTAATCATTTCGTAAATCTAAATAAAGTGAAATTAAAATATAAAAACTATATAAACTATAAAAATCTACTTTTCGTTTTCTTACAAATAACATCAAATTTATAAATAAATAATATAAATCTATATTATTTTGTATTTCAACAAATTCGAAATAGTAATACAGGAATACCTCGCATAGTACGGCTTCGATTAGTCCGGTTTCACTATAGTACGGTTTTGAAATTTTCAAAAAAAAACATAAATGAAAAGGAAAAAAATTCTAAGGAAAATTTATTCTTAAAAAAAATAATATGTACATACATAATCCATATATAAAATTATTTTTATAAGCAAAACTCAGACAACAATGACTGTGCTGAAATGTCTGCAGAGATTTAACGGCTGAACAGCTTTAAAAAATTATTGGAATGGTCGAAAAAGTTTCAGGTTAGGCCCATCTATGCGCCAGGAAACCCTCAGCAAAACTTCTACGTAAAAAAAAATGCGAACACATGAAGAGCTGCATCGAAAACATCAACCAACATGCGGCCAACGGAAATTCAAAAGAGTGCTTTGCCAATGCACGGAATCTGACAAAAGATTTCCACCCAAGATCTACAGCCATCAAAAATGAAAATATTGAACTTACAACAAGTGAACGTGATGTGCTGGCAGTGTGGCGATCCCACTTTCAAGACCTACTGAATAGAACGAATGAAGTTTATCCTATTCGAGCAATTGCTCCATCAACGGAGGAGATTTTTGTCCCTTACCCAGCAATAGAAGAAGTGGAAGCTGCCATTAAATAACTGAAAAATGGCAAATCACCAAGTTTCGATGGAATTCCCGCAGAACTTCTGAAAAATGGAGGAGCAGCTCTGGTCTCACGTATATACGATCTGATTCTTGCAATCTGGGACCAAGAAGAACTACATGTTGAATGGAAAACAGCTCTCATTGTTCCGCTACATAAGAAAGGTGACTCACTAAAGTGTGCAAATTATCGTGGCATTGCACTGTTGAATACTGCATACAAAATACTAGCTGATGTCGTACTTGCTCGACTCATCCCGTTCGCCGAATCTCTCATCGGTGACTATCAGTGTGGCTCAACCACAGATCAATGTTTTACATTAAAATGATTCTGGAAAAATGTTGGGAGTACAACATCAGCATTCACCAGCTCTACGTTTATTTCAAGCAAGCATATCAAAGTATCATCCGCGAAAACCTTTGGTCCGCACTCATATGCCTTGGTATCCCAGAGAAACTTGTTTATCTGTGCAAACTCACAACATCTGGCTCAAATTGTAGAATAGTAATCGAAGGGTCAGTTTCTGATCCTTTCGATGAAACATCAGGTGTTCGACAAGGTGATGCACTCGCGCCCGTACTATTTAATTTGGCGCTGGAGTACGCGATAAAAAAAAGCCGAATTGAGACACAAAACTGCATTTATAACAAATCTAGTCAAATTCTTGGCTACGCAGATGATATTGTGCTTCTCGGACGTAGACCAAGCGATATTAAGGATAGTCTCTCTCAGCTTGAAAGAAATGCTAAACGACTTGGATTATGCATCAACACCGGTAAAACTAAAGTGTTAACACATCTAAGAACATACCTCCCGGAAATCTGGATATTGGCGACTATGAAGTGGAACGCGTGGAAAACTTCAAATACTTCGGGTGTGTAATAACATCGTCAAATGACATGCAGGCAGATATCAAAGCCGATGTCTCTGCGCATAAAGAGTTTTCTTTGCATACTCAAAACTTCTGCGATCAAAACATCTTTCGCGGTCGTGTAAACTCACACTTTACAAAGCATTAATCCGACCTGTGCTTACATTTGGAAGTGAAAGCTGGACACTGCCTTTCTTCGATTGTAAAATTTTATAAACATTCGAGAGGAATGTCATACGAACAATTTATGGTCTATGCAAAGTTGCTGAAAATCAGTATAGAATCCGAAGGAATCATGAAATCAGATAGCTTCTTGGAGGCTGCGATGAATTCGGATTCATTAAATCCAACCGGATTAGATCATGTTCATGTAGAAAGGGCTCCATTGGATAGAGTGATAAAAAAAGCGTCCCAACAACAACCAGCTGGTGTTTGTCGAAGAGGAAGACCTAGACAACGCTGGCGTGATGACAACATCCAAGACTTTCGTGATATAGGATGTCGAAACTGGGGTCAACTGGTCATGGAACGAGATGATTGGAAGCTCATTGCACAGACGACAAAATCCATCCATGGGATGTGAACGCCAGAGAGAGAGAGAGAATAATAAACAATACAATTCATTGCTACAAAGAATTGTTGAGGAGAAACCACCAAAAATGATCCAGACATCGCTATTGCAATTTTTGGCAAAAAAAAATTAATTAAAACATTAGAATTTAAAGTGAATTGTGTGAATTTTGTTTATCTAGTTGTTTTAACCATTTTAAATTAACTTGTTTTTGTTTGTTTAGTTATTTTTAACAAATATATGTACATTTGAATATATAACTCTCGTTTTCTTTATTGAAAAACAGGAAAAAACAAATTGTATGGAACAAATTATCGTTTTTCGTATGTAGTGAGTTCCTCGATTAGTCCGGTTTCAAATAGTACGACTAAATGGTGGAACCGATTAACCGTACTATGCGAGGTATTCCTGTATAATAAAATACATATATATATAATTGTGAAACTTACCATTTTCTTACAAAAATTAATCAAATTAATAATAAATTTAATTTTTTAAAACATTTAATTTTTTTATATCGTTTATATAGTTTTTATATTATAATTTCACTTTCACAGATTCACCAATTAATTTCACTTAAAATATAGTTTATATAGTTTTTATATTATAATTTCACTTTATTTAATTAATTTCAATTAAAATAAAAAATTTAGCAAACAAAAAGTTTTAGCGAACAAAAAGTTAACACTACGAATTTTGTAAACAAATAATTTAACTCGTCCTATTTTGGTTGAATTAAAATTTGGTTAAAAAATTATTAAAATATTATTTAAATTGTAGAGAAATCTAAATTTAACGAAAACTTAACGAAAATGTTGCCAGGTGGAAAAATCTGTTTTGGAGAATTTTTAATAAAGTTTTAAAAATAGGTTAAAATTTGATTTAAAAGATGTTAAAACCGATAAGAATCGACCCCCTGTTTTGTTATTTACTATTTTATTTTGATTAATATAATAAATATATGTATCTTTTCTAACGTTTCTCGTTTCCGTTTTTTGGTTTCTTTCTCTAAGATACTTGTGTTTGGGAAGTCAAAAGTGTGCTGATTATCCTTGGCATGTTTTGCCAATGCCGTGTTCTCTGCTTTGTTAAATATATCACGTTGGTGCTGCTTTACATGTTCATTTAGGGTTTTTGACGTGTGACCAATATACGAAAGGTTTGGACAATCTAAACAGTTTATTTTGTAAACTACATTTGAGGTTTTTGTAGTTGGTATTTTGTCCTTTAATTTGAGAACAATGTCTTTTGGGAAGTATTAACTGTCTTTTTTTGCAATATTTGTATTTTGTGTATGATTAATTGTTTTCATGCATTTTTCTGTAAGATGTAATATGTAGGGAATACTTCCAAATAAGACATTGGGTTGTATGTTTGTAGTTGTCATATTGTTGGCACTCTCAGCATTATTGTACGACGGATTATTATTTAAGGTAAAAATTGTTTGTGAACAAGTCTGTTTATCAGTTTGTGTGGGTATTTATTTCTAGTTAAAATATTTTTAATTTTGTATATATTGTTCTGTAGGAATTTTTTATTGCTCTTTTGTATTACTCGTTTTATAAATGATATTGCAACATTGATTTTCATTGTTTGTGGATGGTTTGATAAGTAATTAAGAAGTCTACTAGAATTGGTTGTTTTTTGGTATCAACATGTCGTTATTTTATTGTTTGTTCTTTTTAATTCTATGTCCAAGAAAGTTATAGAATTACATTTTTCTTCTTCAACTGTAAATTTTATATTGTCGTTGAGGAGTTCGAAAACTTCTTTGGTAGAACGCATTAGTTCTCTGGGTGTTGCTAAAATTACATCATCTACATATTTTTGAATAAAGGTTTAATTGGTTCAGACTATCTTCAAATAGTTTTTCCATTACAATGGCTAGTAAAGGTGATAATGTATTACCCATTGCTAAACCTTTCTTTTGTTTAAATACTCTATCATTGAAGGTGAAAAAATTATTGTCCATTACACAGAGTTTTAAAAGGTCCATGAATTCTGTTTTTTTTGTAGAGAAGTTTCATATTTGATTTCCTCAAATCTGTTATCGACCTCTTCTATTGCTACTTCAATTGGAATATTTGTGAATAAGGAAATAACATCAAAGGAGCATAGGACGTGGTTGTCTGTTAGCGTAATATTGTCTACAAAATGTTTGAAATCAGTTGAGTTTTTAACATTGAAACGGCTGTTGATTGTGAGTTGTTTGAGAGTTTTGTTTAAATATTGGGCTATGTCTGATAGGGATATTGCGTTTATGGAGTTTAGGAAGGCCATATATTCTCGGTAGGACAGGGTTATTGATTTTTAGTGATTTATAAGTTTTTTTGTCAACAGAGTTTTTCTTTAGTAGGATATTTAGCATTCTTGTACATTTACTAGAGAGTTTGGATGCGATTTTGTCGTTTGCTATTTCGGTGTATGTGTCCTGGTCATTCAGGAGGTCTATCATTTTACTGTCATATGCTTGTTTCTCCATAACGACTGTCTTATTACTCTTGTCGCTATTGGTTATTATTAACTCTGGATTATATTTAAGAAATCTTTTTGTTTGGTATTGCATTTTGATCAGTTTGGTTTTTGTATTTGAATACTTAGCGCTTTGGATATTTTTTTTTTTTTTTTTAATAAAATGTGTTGTGTAATAGGGTTTAGAATATGTGTCACAACAACACATAAATACCTTTTAAGACCTAGGTCTAGACCTGGGTCGCACAACAACTGGCGTTTTGAGGTGTAGATTAACGCTTTTTTTAAACATCTGTGGGTTGAAGCCACCTGAGACTAAGTGTTCCGGCAAACTATTCCATTTGTACGCAGTTCGGACAAAGAAGTCTCTCTGCGATCTGCCAGTATGACAGCGCGGGATATTCACCGTTTCACTGGTTGCGGCAGCCGATTGCCGAGTGGAACGGGGGTAAGAATAAGTTTGAGGCATGATGCCGCTGATTTCATTTGAGTACTGCTGATGACGATATTTGTAAAAAACAACGAGGTCAGCAACAGTGCGACGATGTTGTAGGGAATCAAGTTTTGATGTCAAAGTTCGATCACCTACAATTCTTATAGCTCGCTTTTGAACAGAGTCCAGGAGGGCCAAGATGGAAACAGAGGCAGCACCCAAAACTTGACAACAGTACTCCATACAGGGACGAATATAGGACTTATAAACATGGAGCAATTGGTATGGAGTGAAAAATTTTTTGCATCTATTTAGGAGGCCGAGTTTTTTAGACGCGCTTTTTGCCATCGCCATTACATGATCGTTCCAGAGTAGGTCATTTGAAACTGTGACACCCAATAAACGAATGTTTATACATTCATTCATTGGTTCATCACACATACTAAATAAAATATCTTTGGGGAACTCGGTCTTTAATCTGGAAACAATCAACAGCTGTGTTTTGGTGGAGTTGAAATTGACAAGGTTTTGGTCACCCCAGTCGGCGACTTTATTCAGGTCTTTGTTCACGTTTATGGCAGCGTCTCTCCGGGCAGGATTAATTCGTTCGCGCATTTTACCTTTTGAAGGAAGGGGCTCGAACGACTTATGCAGAGTACTATCATCTGCAAAACTATTTATTGGGTTACTGGTGATTTTCAACAATTCGTTGATATAAATCAAAAATAGGGTTGGGGACAATACTGAGCCTTGGGGTACACCAGCGTTAATTAGTTTAGACTCAGAAGAAAATCCGTCTAAGGTTACCGAAATGTATCGGTTGGATAGAAAATTTTGAATCAGCTTCACAACATTGGGATGAAAACCGTACGGAACGAGCTTGTTGATTAAGTTGGCATGCCAGACTCGATCGAATGCCTTGGAGATGTCTAAAGCGATAACGTATGTTTCACCACCTTTATCAAGTATGCTGTTCCAACAATGCGCTACATAGTTTAATAGATCGGTAGTTGATCTTTTGTTTCGAAAACCGTATTGGCTGTCGGATATTAAATGATTTTCTTCCAGAAATTTTGAAATATGTGTATTAATATAATGCTCATAGACTTTGGATAGGACCGATATTGGCCTATAATTTGAGATATCGGATTTTGGTCCCTTTTTGGGGACGGGCTGGACATTTGCCAACTTCCAGCACGAGGGAAATATACCTGATTTGTAGGATTGGTAGAATATTTTAGTTAAAGTTGGTGCAAGTTCTTTGGAAAAGGTTTTTAAAATAATGGGTGGAATATTGTCCATTCCTGATGCTTTGTTGATGTTTAACCCCTTTAAAAGTTTAGCGACTATTTTGGGTTTGAAGTGAAGTTCATTCATATTAACTCCTGAAGACTGGATTTGGGGTATTTCTTTAGGAGTTTCCAAAACAGTGGAGTTCAGAGCAAAGCGTTCAGCGAACAAGTTAGCTTTTCTTGCGGGATCATTGACGATTAAATCACCATCAATAATAGGGGGAATAGAAAATTTTGTACCAGAATTTAAAGAATTAATGGCACTGTAGAAACTCTTGTCAGAAACAGACATAGACGTAAGTTTTGAGGCTTTCGCTCTGTCAATTTCGGACTTTTCGTTTGAGATAATCTGATTAGATATTTTGTTGGCCTTTAGATATTGGGATCGATTAGTGGCAGTTTTGTTATGAATCCAAATATTAAATGATCTACGTTTGTTTCTAAGTGCCGTTTTGGCAGCTTTCGAATACAAGTATTTTTGTTTGGGTTTTACTATGGAGAAAAGGACAAATTTATTGATAGCAAATTGGATGGTTTCTGTAAAGTTTTGAGCAGAAATATTTACATTGTCAGTGTAAAAACAATGACGGTCGAAAGGGAAACCATGGAAAAAATTTTGAAGACCACTCTTATCCATTTTTGAGTAGTGAAATATTTTACGGGGTTTGGGAGCTGTAGTTTTAAGTAAATCAGTTTTGATAACTGATGAGATTAAATAATGATCAGAATTTCCAATACTACCTTTCGCGACATCGACACTCGTAATATCTGGCATTGTGGTAAGATAGAGATCTAAAAGAAATCTATTATCACCGCCATTACGGGTGGTGAAAGTCGGGCTTTTAACAATTTGTAATAGGCCCTGAGACGCGGCAAAAATTTCTGCCAGTTTTCCACTATTGTCAACATCGTCGGTCGATTTCGAGAATTCCAACCATGATTTGTTGTGGACGTTGAAGTCACCGGTAACGATAACTTCACAATTAGGGGACTTTGCTCTAATCTCGTCCATAATTTTTGTCAGTATATTAAAAAAGTTTGGGTTACGTTTGTTGGGGGACCGGTATAAAGCTATTGTAAAAAAAGTCATTTCTGGAAGACAAATCTTTAAAACCATTGTATTGAAGCCATCACTGTGTAGTTCAAAATTTGGAAAGCGCGAGTACGCAACACTCTCATGAATGAATGCGCATACGCCCTGATGGAGTTTGAAAGCTGATTCGAGCCTATATTTGGAATTAAGCGTTTCTATAAAGAGAAAATTTTCAGAAACTTGTGTTTCTGTAAGGAATAGAATGTTCGGTTTGTCGTGCTTAAGATGATGTTGCACGTGGTCATGGTTAGCGTTCAATCCGCAGATGTTTTGAACATGTATTTTAAAATTTTTTATTGATTCATATATGTTTTGTCCCTGCATTTTCCGTGGACATGCCGCTTTATGGGCGGGTGGATTGCGCAAATTTGCTTTACCACTTGCAGACTTATTTTTTTTCGGTTGTACTGCCATATATATATCAAAATGTTTATTTTATTTTTTTATGTTTTATTTTAAAATGCATAACTAAGTAAAAAATCCTATCATACTACAAAATATGACATATGCCAATATTTCATGATAAGATGAAGAAATAATAACAAAATAATAAGTGAAAAACAAATTGTGAGAAATTTGCAGAAAACAAAACAAAACTAAATGCCAATAATCCAGCTGATGCAGCGCACCCCAGACGCACCGCCCACCATCTCAATCGAGGCACAAAGCCCACACATAACTACGTGTTGGTCCGATTCCTCGGAAGAGCTAATGAGCGGTACCGCTACGGAACGCTGCCCAGCTAAGACTGGAAGTGCTTCCGTTGACTAATTAAAGTTCGTCCGCCAGCACCCTAAGATATCATCTTGGCTAATGACATCTCCTGCCATTGCCAGTGGTATGTGATATCTCACGCTAACTCATATGTCAATGGCAGGGACTGGAGTACGCAGGGTAGTCAGACTCGTAGATCAACATTGATCATAATCGATCAAAATCGATCCCTCCTGCGGTCGTATATATAACTGCATATATATATATCGTCGTATATATAACTGCCAATACTGTTAGTTATAATTGCTCTGGTGTTGGTCCTACTGGCTTCGTCGTCGATTTGTAGTAATATATTTTCTACATCAGCTATCATTTTTGGTTTCGGTATGTTTTTGTTATCAAGTGGGATTGCAACTTTTGGGCCGAAACTCAGAAGAGTTTTAACGTCATGCGGGATTGTTTTATTGGTTACATTTTCAATGTAATTTGAATTGTACTGTAGTAGGTTTTTTGTACTGTTACTTGGTAGGTTATTATATTTGTTGGTAAGTTTATTTTTGTGACAAGTATACTACATCTTGAGTTGTTAGTAAGTATTCAAAGTCTGACCTTGTTAAATTGGTTCTCAAAAATTCAACGAGACTAGTTATCACTTTTTTTAAGTGACATATTAAACTACATATCTTGCGACTAATTGAAAATTAAAAATATTTAAAACAAAAATTTGGTACCGTTTAATCTTTTACTGAAAAAATTTATTTGCAATTAAAAAGCAAACCAAAATATTGAGAAAAAAATTATTCATTTCTTCTTAAACAAAATTAAAAAAATAGTACACCAACCAACAGAAAATAGAAAAAATGAATAAAATAAGAAAACAAAAACAAAAAGTATAAACAAACTGAATAACCACTGAAGAAAAAATTGAAGTATCGTAAAAATCCGTTGAATTCATTCCAAATTTTAATTTCCGTGTAAGAAAGAGAAAAAAATGCTGCATGGGACCCTGTATTTTTGTATTTATTTTTACAGGAGCCTTTTCTTTTGTGAAAATTATTTTCAATGCAAAATTTGAATTTAAAAAATAGCTTCAATTTTTTTTATAGTTTTATAGTGTGGATACACAAATCTTACTTATCCTGTATATTTTATAATCTAAGGTATGCGCAGTACAATTGCTTCAGAATTTCAGAAATTTTCCATCCATTTGCTTTAAAAACTATCCCATTCGTTTCAAAACGATTATTCTAATATAGATTGAAAAAATTTTTAAAATCCATCGGCCCTCTCAAAAAGGGTCCTTTCTCGCAGAGTTCTCTAAATAGCAGCAGGGTGGGAATACAGTTCATAAATGTTTCGGGAGAAATGTTCTGCAAAGGTGGTTATGCTAGTTTTAACATGCGTACTATAGAATGTGAATGTTATTATCTTCCCATCACAAAACCAAAGTTCTTATTGTGAATGGCTAATAGCACCATTCACAGTTTGCTTACTAAAACCCAGCTAACAGTTATCTATATATAAATAATAAATCCGTATATAAATATGTAAGCACTATTTTTGTGGTACTATTTAACGTTATTTGCCCCAACAAAAGTGGGGCAATAAATATATAGTAGTAGAGTAGTAGTAGTACTAGTAGATGTGCCGGAACACATTTGTTTTTAGCAAAACGGTGAAAAACGAGAAGGGTGTGTTTTCTGTTCGATTATTTTGTTATTATCACTAACTCTAATACATCTATAAAAATTGAAATTTATTTAAAAAGTTTTTTATATGATTTAATAACTACCGTTGACACAAATGTTCATGTAAAATTTGTTCAATCAAAAATATTTATAGTATAAAAACAAAACTTTTTTTATTTATTTATTAAATTTATACCCAAAATTTTACACTGTACAGGGTAAATATATTGTTAAATAACATTATTTTTCATAATGCATAAAAATACATAATAATTTCAATATGAGAACTACTTTATGTAATTGTGTATAGATTATTTAATTTAAGTTTAACTAATTATATGTTACGTTATTAATTATACTGAAAATAATTATCATTATACTAATTAATTATTAAATAAATATCTTAACTAGTTATTTGTGTTTATTACATAAATCAAGACATAAATCAAGATACAATTCAAAAAAAAAATTTACAAAATTTTAAGAAGCAAATGATACAAAATCACATCAAATCAGATCCGAATCCTATACCTGTCAGTATCATGCCATTCTTTAACAGTTCTTTAAATTTATTGATAGTTCTGATACGTTTCATTGTAGAAGGAAGTAAATTATATAAATTGAGACTCATGAAGAATACATTATTTCCAGCTCGAGCTGTTTTTATATTAGGGATGAAGAAATGGGATTGTCTTCGTGTGGAGTAGGAGTGTACACTTGAAAGTGCATTCAAATTGATACTACACTTGAGAGTATTGGTGTTTATTTTATGTATAAATATTATTAGATGATATTTCATCATACATTCGATAGGAAGGATACGGTAACTATACAAGTCCTTGGTGTGTGTAAGTCTCAGCAGTTTCATTATAACTTTCAAAGCCTTATTTTGCAAGATTTGTATGGTATTAATAACGTCTTTAACAGCTGCAGGGTGCCAAATTACATTCATATAACTGAAGTGACTATGCAGATGAGCAAAATAAACAAGTCATGCGATTTTTTCATCAATGTTGTTTCTAATTTTTTTTAGCGGAAATATAAACGGTGTAATTTTAATTTTAATCATTTTTATATGCTCCTTAAATGATAGTTTTGAGTCTATAATGATCCCTAGGAATTTAAAATATTCTACTTGAAAATTTTTTTCAGAACTAAAATTAAAAAAATTTGGGAAATTTGTTGGTAGTTGTTTGTTATCAAATATTATGTATTTGGTTTTATTTAAATTCACAGATAGTTTTATTGAGACTTTTGATAATACAAATAAAATTGCTGCGGGATAACGTTATCCCCAGACGAACACAAGGATTTGGGAATCCCTTAAATTTTTATAACATTAGCCGGACATTCCAAAGGAAAGAAAAACAAAAATTAATATATCTATAATTTAAAATACCTTGAACTAAGAAACTGTTGATTGGTGAACACTTCCAGCATTATTTTTCCCAAAGTCTAATTTCCAATGTTTAATTTCCAAAAAAACTCAGCAGCATGAAATAGATCCTTTCGAGCGAGGTTTCTGACACATAAAACTATTATTCGCAGTTTTTGTGCCCCATTGCGGCGTGAATATTCCAATTTGTTCGTAATTCAAATAAAAATTATAAGATGCTTTACGAACCAACATTTATTATATTAAAATTTCTGGTTTATATAAATTTATAACATGGAGTATGAAAAATTGGATGAAATTTGTAGCTAAAATCCACTGCGTATGAAACTTAATTTGATACGTTTAAAATATATGCATTAACTTTAAATACATTTTGATATTACATTAATTGATATGTTACGAGTTATTTTATGTATATCTTGAAATTAACTCTTTCATTTTCTTTCTTTTTTAATTAAAACTCTATTGATATCAATATCGCACAATTATGATCCACTGCATAATGTTAACAATTAAAAAAACTATATCAAAAAAACTGTATTGTTTTCTTTCCTTTAATCCAAATCAGAATGAAATCACAATCAAAAATGTTTTCTGATTTAAAGTTAAAAACTGAATGAAAGAATCAAAATGTGTTTTTCCTTTTGACATCTTCCGATGTCAAAATAAATCGGGTAACATCGAAAATTCAGTAAAGATTAATAACGACAACGACATCTGTTCGCTAGAATTGGAAATAAAATTGAGTACGTTCGTTTGCTTTTTATAGTATATTCAAAATTTAACTAGCAGTTAAGTTTTAGAAAATTTTAAAATTATTATTAATGTAAAAATGAACGGAAACTAATGAAATACATTTTTATTGAATTGAAAACGAAGATGAATTTGGTTTTATTATTGTTTTGCGATTATTGCGATCGTTACACCATGAATTCAAGGTAAAAATCAAGATTTCTACTCTTGAAATCACAAAAACGTCGCCATCCCCTCCATGACAGAAAACCACCGAACTACTTCCACTTATTAAACTGTATCTGGGATCGAGATACCCACAGTCACTGGCGTCAAGACCGATGACCGGTTCCAACACTCATGAAGTCCTTAAGAACTTCACTGAGTATTGAGACCGACCATCCATCCGAACGTCAGCACCATGGACACCCCGATACAACTAGTAAGTATGACCTGAAGATGTGAACCCCAGAGACGACAATCAGCCAGAGGAACAACCCTACCTAACGAAAAGACATCATTCCCTGATGTCTTTCGCGTGATGGACTCCAAGATTCTTACCGCTCATATCTGTGCACTCGTAGAGTACATTTCCAATCTTAGTCTTAATCATTGCAGGTAAGAACTTTGGAGCCAATTTTGCCGAGAACTTTTTTGTAGCGTCACTCAAATGATGTTGCCGTACATACACACGTTGTTGTGGTTGAAAAGTCCGTAGTTTAGATCGCAGGTTGTACTGATGTTGCGATTTCTTGAAAGCTGCTTTTAAATTTTTCTGAACCCGGTTCCTGAGCATAGTCAAATGATCAGAGCGTTCTAATTCCTCACCAGCATCTTCACCAAGCTTGTGTAGTGATCTCAACAAATGGTAAGTTTTTCCCTCCGAGATTGGATGTTGACCAAATAATAAATAGTACGGTGAGTACTTGGTAGCAGAATGTACTGCAGCCCGCAGTGCATATGCGATTTCACCAATTTGTGAGTCCCACTTGGTATGTTGACCTTTAATGAACGCTCGAATTGCTGCTAGAACTGACCTATTGACCCGCTCTGACGCGTTACTTTGAGGACTATAGACACCGGTCCTAATGTGTTTAATGCCGAAATCTGACAAAAGATTTTGAAAGTTCCTACAAGTGAACTGTTTGCCATTGTCACTGTGCAGAAACTCTGGTACCCCATATGTAAGAAACACTTCATTCCTTAGAAAATCATTCACCTTCGGTGAAGTTGCGTTTCTAAGTGGTTTCAGTAGTACAAACTTCGTAGCATGATCCAGAACTATCAATAACACCGTATTCCCAAGTGTAGAACGAGGGTACGGTCCCAAAAAATCTATATAGACTCTCTGCCATGGACGTGCTGTTTCGAATTGATATTGCATCGGAGGACGCAATATCTGATTCGTGGCTTTTGTTTGTTTACATGTGTCGCAGGACACAACATAGTTGTGTACCTGTGACGCCATGCCCGGCCAATAATAAAGACGTCGAAGTAATTCTAAAGTCTTTTTAACACCCCCATGAGCAGCAGTACTATCATCGTGATGTTTCTGAATCATGTTGGAAGTCATCGGTTTTGGTACCCAGAGTTTCCACACAGGAACATCGTTAGGTATTGCATCAGGTTTTGGCTCAATACGTATGTATAGCTTATCATCCACGACTTTAACAGATGGAAAGTCCTTGGGTGATGATTGAACTTTAGCTATCATATCCGTATATTCTTTGTGCCGATAACCTTCATTGTCGATTTTAATTTCACTGATGTGATGTACTAATGCTTCCGTCAATTCCTCGTGTGTATCGTCATAAAGACGAGATAAAGCATCAGGGACTATATCTTGGGTACCTTTTTGATGGACAATTGTAAAATCCATATGTTGGAGTTTTAGGCTCCACCTAGCCAGACGACCACTCAAGTCTTTCTGTGACATAAGCCACTTCAGATTTGAGTGATCAGTCACAATTGTAAATCGGTGACCTTCAACATAGCCCCTGAATTTCTTCACACTCAGAATTGCCGCAAGACATTCAAGCTCAGAAACCGAATAGTTTCGTTGAGCTTTATTAAGTTTTTTCGACATGAAGGCTATCGGACACTCTTGTCCGTCAGTATCAACCTGATACAACACACTACCTATCCCTGTCAGACTCGCATCGCATCTAATAAAGAACTCTTTATTATAGTCAGGGTTCACTAATACCGGTGCTGTAGTCAGCAATCGTTTTAAATTTTCGAAAGCAGCTTGCGCTTCTAATGTCCATTTCAATTTCCCCGAACTCTTCTTTAATAAATCCGTAATTGGTGATACCACGCTTGCATAACTTGGTATGAAACGTTGGTACCAACCAGCCATTCCTAAAAGACGTCGTATCTGTTTTACTGTAGATGGAGCTGGATACTCTGCTACAGCTCTTACCTTGTCAGGGTCTGTTCGAAGACCATCTTCACCAACCAAAAATCCCAAGTATTTCACCTCTCTCAGAACAAATTTACTTTTCTTGAGGTTTATTGTTAACCCAGCCGCTCTTAACAATGAAGAGACTTTGGACAGCAATTCCATATGTTCCTGGAACGTGGAAGAGACTACCAATAGATCATCCAAATAAACAAAGACATTTTCGTGATATTGATGTGGTATCACTTTGTGCATTAGCCGACACATTGTCTGGGGAGCATTGCACAATCCAAAGGGCATAACCCGGAATTGATACAATGGACGACCAGGCACTGTGAAGGCTGTCTTGTCTCTAGATGCTTCTGCCAGAGGAATCTGCCAGAAAGCATCTTTGAGATCAATACTTGAAATGTACTTTGTGCCATTTAGACGACCTAGTAAGCCATCAATCAAGGGAAGTGGGTAAGCGTCCTTTTTAGTGAGTGAATTGACACGACGGCTATCAATACATAATCTGTTTTTACCAGATTCTTTTTGTACCAAAACCACTGGCGAGCACCAAGAACTGTTAGACTCTTCGATCACGCCCATTTGAAGCATTCGGTCAAGTTCGGCATAGACCTTTAGTTGAACAGCCGGCGATGTGGGATAGTGTCTCTGTTTAACAGGTGCACCATCACCAACATCGATGACATGTTCAACCAAAGAAGTCTTTCCGAGCCCAGACACTTCAAATGACGGGAAAGAATCCTTGATCATATCCAGTTCATGTTGCTGATCAGTGGTGAGGTTATGTGTATTAAAAGTTTGTAGCTCTGTGCGAGTCAGTTCACTAACAAAAGAAGGAACAATACCGAATTTCTCCCAGAAATCTATGCCCAGGCAGAGCTCTTCTCGTAACCCAGGGACTATATGGAACCGCATTGGTTTAGTGGAGCCATTCACAGTTATTGGAACTTCTATGTAACCTAAAATTTTATTTGCAGTACCATCCGCCGTACGAATACACGAAGTGTACTTACGGTAGGTTGTACCTGATGATTCCAATAATTCCAAGGAATTTCTTCCAAGTATAGTGATTGACGCTCCACTATCCAATAGTCCTGAAATATGTTTGTCCAAAATTCTTATTGTCAATCGCGGCCGAGGATCCTTTGTTTCTGAAAGGATAGATGAAATACAAGCTTTACGAAATAATTTTCTCATCCTCCAATATCTAATGTTACGTTCAAGACGTCTAAAATATGTTCGATGTAATGATGGGAAATTAAATGTATTCGATGATTTTATTTGGGTTTCGTTGGTGGTTGCCGATCGTCCTGCGTTGCTACATCTCTCGTCGCCTTCTTCGTGCTGTTGTTCGGGCTGTTTTGAATCCATCGTTTCAAAATATCCATCTCGATCTAGTTCCACATCCACCTCATAATCATCCACCTGCTGTAGCTTGCTAATTCTTAAATTTGATGTTCTGGTCGGAACTGGTGTGGACCACAACCGTTCAAACTTCTGACATAAAGTCCGAAGTTCATCAATTGAATGTATTGTTGCAGCTAGAGTAGCGTTTTGGAGCTCCACACTCAGTCCCTCCCGAGCAATTTCTAGCATTTCACGGTCAGCAAATGGACGTGCTAAACGACGATTTAACGAACCAATCTCCACCAGATACTCGTACACGCTCTCCTTTGACTTTTGTTTGCGGTTCAGAAGAACTCGCAAGATCGCCTTATCATCAGTGAGCGTACCGAAGGTTTGTAGGAGTCCCTCCCTTAACACTGGATAGGTCACCACCTCATATTCATGAGTTAAATTCAGATAGTATCTGTCGGCAGCCCCCTTAAGATACCGTAGAACGATAGACCTAAGGTCGTCCCAATTCACACGGTCCCTCCTGGCAGCCGCTTCAACTCTGTGAACAAACTCATGAACATCAGGAGAGTGACCATCTCCTGTGAAGGTTGGAACCCAATTTGAGTCATAACGACTCAAATTGTTCCCATGAACCCCTCGGTACTCCACTGGTGCTAACGCTGGAGCCGCGTCACGCCATACCTGAGGAGGTTGGTTGTATGGTGGTGGTGCTGTAAGTGGAGCTTGTGGATATAATGGTGGTGGTTGTACCTGTGGTACTGATGGATAATTTAATGATAATTGCTGTTGTACTAATGCTGGACTATTGTGTATGTGTTCAGCTTGGAGTGATGGACCCAATTGTGGTATTGCAAAGTCCTCTGCCCAATTGTTCCCCCTGAAGTTCACACCCCGAACCAGACATTCGATCTGTAGTTCGGTGGGTTCCAAACCATAGAACGGATGGTCAACGTCTAGTTGGTTTGACATTTTGATGGTAAAACCCGAAAAATTATGAACTCGCTAACAACAACACTAAAACCAATTCCCAACAACAAATGTAGTTAGTACGATGGAAAAATGAAAACAATGAAAAACGCAAAACGAAAAAAAACAACGAACGCCCCAAAAAAAAAATTTTGTAAAAACAAACTTGTACAAGAACAAAAAAACCGCTGTCGCCACTAATCTTTACTGAATCTTTTACAAAAGTTCCTAAAATATTGTATGTGTAAAAATATAATTTATTTATTTAATTTCAGATATACTGAAATATATATATATATATATATATACCTAAAATTAGTTATTGACCGATAGCACCCCTAAGAATATTTATTTATTTTTAAAGAAAATTGAAAAATAAAAATATTTAGAAGAATGTTTATTTATTGGATGCACCGTCCTAGCTTTGAAATATTGATTTATTTTTTTTTTTTAAAAAATAAAAATATTTATTTATATCTTGATGTATTGTGTAATTAAAAAATTATTTATTTAGTTACCTAAAAACTATTTAAATTACAAAAAAATTATTTATTTACCTAAATTTACTTTATTTAATAAAAAATTTTATTTATTTAATTTTTGAAAAATTGTTTGATTTATTTTATTTTTATTTAATATCATAAGAGATTCCCAAAATCAAGATTCGTCTGGAGACAATTTAAAAAGTAAGTATGGTTACAATATCCATTTTGTTTAAATCTGAAATATCGCGCTCGCGAGCCCACTCCAACAATGCATGTGAGAACTGACTAGAAAAGCCCCTAACGACCAGATTCTACAGAACAGTTTCTCCCCAACCTAATAAAACAATCACAACTGTCACGATTAGACACTAGGTCCATTTCTACTGACCCAGTTGTGCTTGTTTAATCTACAAATAATTACAACTAAACCTAATGCGAAAGTTGTAGAACGCTCCCGAGCACCAGACTTCAAATCTTAAACTCTATGAAAAATTGTTCTATTGTAAAAGCTAAGTGGAAAAATGGAAAAATATGAATTTGTATGAGGTGAAGCCTCTGATCCTGAAAGCAAAGTACAATTGGTTCCTCTCTTCATTACACCGAAGAAGCCTCTGAGCAAAGAATGGTACTACTGGTTTGCACCTAAGTACAAACACAGCAACACCACTCCTCGTCCCTGAGAACTTCCTCGCCGAATGAAGAGAAGAAACCAATGTTCTTCGATCGCATAACCCCGATGGCCATAGGCGATCTAAGAACGACATCAATGTTAAGGGGATAAGCCCCATGGATGGCTTGTTAGGTCTACCGCTGAGAAAGGAGAATTTATACATTAACATAAAGTAAATAATACATAACTTATCCATAATCTAAATAATTTCTTATTTAAAAATGCTAAATCGAAACATGAAATATATAATATGTGTTAATAAAGTTTTACATGAAATTAATTAAATTTAATCTTCAGACTAGATAATAAATTGGTAATTTATATTATAAAAAAAATTACGATTATTTTAAATTTAAAACTAAGCTTACTAATTTTTAAGTTATTAATTCTAATATATTTGTTCAGGTCAAATTTTCATCGCTTTATTTATTGTATTCAAAACAAAAATAAATGTTAGCTAAAAATAATTATTTCTATATTTATCTTATATTTTAAATTAATCGCAATAAAAAATAATTTTAAAAATGGTGGTAACTAAAATGGACTCATACGAGATATGTATACGTACGTCAGCGGATCAATATGATGACAAATGTGGAGATATTGATTTGGATCCGGCTCACTCTATAAAGTTAATGGGAATTAATTATTTTCAATTATACTTCTATAAACACAGACCAATAATACTTTGATAGTAGTGACGAAAGATTTAAACTTATATAAAATTGTCGAAAAACTGTTTTGGTCAATGTTAACTTTTATTACGTTAATAACATCCTAAAACTCATAAAAACATGACTTAACCACAAAAAATTCTTTCGCCAAACGAATTGTGTTGCAATAGGAAACCTACCTAGATTTTCAGGTTTGACATAAATTATTTTGTATATATATATGAGATACACAAAATAATGCATGTACAAATCATAAAATCTAATAAGGGCGTATTGCAATAGAAGTCGTTTTGGCCAAAAATGAACATTATATTAGCCAAAATAAAAATATTTCAACATTTCCGTATAAGTTCAAAAGTTTATAGAACTGTAATGAGACATGTTCTATTGACATCCACTCCATAGTATGAATAATACACACATCAATACCTCGAAATTGTAAACTCACATTAAACCAATGACGAATATGGGGATCGCGTATGAGTGCATTGAAAAAAAGCTAGCTAAACATTTACTAAATCTAACCATAATCAAAAAAAACATACAATTAATTTCATAATCCAAAAAATAAGTCAACAAAAAAACCAATACTGGTTTTACCCAAAAATTACAAAATTTATAATAATATTATATGAATATCTTTGCCAAACCAAACCGGTTTGACAACCAACGCCTAAAACTGCGCCAAAAATATACAAAATCATTAATTATTTACTCATATAATTCAAATATAAAAAAAACCCTTACAAAGCCCCAGGTCTTTGTTTCGGCTGCCAGTTATGAGACTTTTGATAATACAAATAAAATTGCTGCGGGATAACGTTATCCCCAGACGAACACAAGGATTTGGGAATCCCTTAAATTTTTATAACATTAGCCGGACATTCCAAAGGAAAGAAAAACAAAAATTAATATATCTATAATTTCAAATACCTTGAACTAAGAAACTGTTGATTGGTGAACACTTCCAGCATTATTTTTCCCAAAGTCTAATTTCCAATGTTTAATTTCCAAAAAAACTCAGCAGCATGAAATAGATCCTTTCGAGCGAGGTTTCTGACACATAAAACTATTATTCGCAGTTTTTGTGCCCCATTGCGGCGTGAATATTCCAATTTGTTCGTAATTCAAATAAAAATTATAAGATGCTTTACGAACCAACATTTATTATATTAAAATTTCTGGTTTATATAAATTTATAACATGGAGTATGAAAAATTGGATGAAATTTGTAGCTAAAATCCACTGCGTATGAAACTTAATTTGATACGTTTAAAATATATGCATTAACTTTAAATACATTTTGATATTACATTAATTGATATGTTACGAGTTATTTTATGTATATCTTGAAATTAACTCTTTCATTTTCTTTCTTTTTAATTAAACTCTATTGATATCAATATCGCACAATTATGATCCACTGCATAATGTTAACAATTAAAAAAACTATATCAAAAAAACTGTATTGTTTTCTTTCCTTTAATCCAAATCAGAATGAAATCACAATCAAAAATGTTTTCTGATTTAAAGTTAAAAACTGAATGAAAGAATCAAAATGTGTTTTTCCTTTTGACATCTTCCGATGTCAAAATAAATCGGGTAACATCGAAAATTCAGTAAAGATTAATAACGACAACGACATCTGTTCGCTAGAATTGGAAATAAAATTGAGTACGTTCGTTTGCTTTTTATAGTATATTCAAAATTTAACTAGCAGTTAAGTTTTAGAAAATTTTAAAATTATTATTAATGTAAAAATGAACGGAAACTAATGAAATACATTTTTATTGAATTGAAAACGAAGATGAATTTGGTTTTATTATTGTTTTGCGATTATTGCGATCGTTACAGTTTATTTGAAACAAACCATGTTTGAATAGCTTTTAGATCTTTTTCCATTTTATTTACAAGCTCTTCTGCTGAAGAAGCTGAACCCACCAATGCCGAGTCATCAGCCAATAGTTGTAACATTCCTAGTAGATCAAGATTGAAAATATTATTCACATAAAAATTGAATAACAAAGGACCAATAATTGAACCCTGAGGTACCCCTGCTATTATATTTTGTTCAACGCTGTAGGCATTATTAATGATTGTTCGTTGTTTTCGAGAGTGAAAATTATTTTCCAGTAACGCTCGAGATTTATCACTCAAATTAATAGATTTCAACTTCTCAATCAGAATTATATGACTTATACAATCAAATGCTTTTTGTATGTCGATGAACATTATAGCCACAAACAACTTTTTGTCAAGTGCCTTATATACTGCATTTAAAAGATTAGTAACAGCCGATTCTGTTGAAGAATTTTCAGTAAACCCAAATTGCATTTCGTTTATAATTGCATGTTTATTGATATATGATTTTAGTCGACTCAGAATTACTTCTTCGAAATTTTAGCAAAGGAATTAGATACAGATATGGGACGGCAATTTGTTTTATTTGTAGTGTCTCCTTGTTTGAAATGGGCGAGACTTTCGTAATATTTAGTTCATCCGGATAAGCTCCAGAATCGATAGAAGTATTTATTAATTTCGCCATAACTACGCATAGTAATTTTTATGTGTATTTAGAAATTTCATAGAAATTTTATCAGTTCCATCTGCCACATTCTTATTTAGTTTAGAAATGATATTGTGTATTTCAGTATCCGTGGTGTTAGAAAGAGAGAGAGCGTGTCATTGATATCATAGGACAAAAATGATCGAAGATCAGGCATATTTATTTGATTTGAATTAGCTTGACAAGTTAGCGAAACATTTCCAAAAAAATTATTAAATTCATTGGCAACCTCTTCAGAATCGTTAATAAGTATATCATTCTTTAATAGACTTATATTATTATTATTGTGCCCTTTGTGTTTATTAAATAACAACTTTTTTAGAATATCCCAGTGTTTTCTAGAATCATTTTTGCTTTGCAAGAATAATAAATGATAATGATCAGCTTTTAGTTTAAAGAGCCAGCCATATTACGAAAAAGCTTAAATTACACTAGTTTACAAATTTTGAACTTTTTTGTCTCCCTGAATAAAACCCAACTTTTCTTATGGAATTGGACCTCCTGAACACGAATATCATATTCATTTTTTTGGTTAGCTCTTGTTTTTGAGATATTCACGAAAAACCAATTTTTTCGGTGATCAAAAATGTTGTTTCGGTTTTTGAGTGTCATATTTTACAAAACAAACAAATTAAAAATATTAATGAAACATATGCATAGCAAATATACCAACAAACATTTTGAGCAATATTTTGTAAAAATCCATTAAGGGTTCTGGAAGTTACAGTCGAAAAAAGTTGAAAAAAATACGAAAAAATCATGTTTTTTTTAAATTTTTCCATTTTCAACACCATAAATGTTGAACAAATAAAGAAACTAATATTTGTTAATTTCTTGGAGTCTATAGTAACTTCAATTTTCTTTCTTTTAAGTTAAATGATACGAATATTGGTGCAGTTTGCACCAAGTTATTCAAGTTTTCCCAAAGAAAGTCAAAACTCAAAATTTGGAAAAAAAATTTAACTATAAGAATAATTTAAGTCTGCAACATAAATGATTTATAAATAAGTTGTTTTCATAGTAGATCTAACTCCTTCCACCTCGGAGTTATTTTAGGAGTTGAAAAATATCAGTTAGTTGAATATGAAATGTATTTTTTTGACAAAAGTTGTATTTTATTTGTATCCTATTTTTCTCAAATTGAGATTTTTTTGTTAAGTTTTTAGACATGATCTAGCTCCTCCCACCTCGGAATTATTTTAGGAGTTGGAAAATATCAGTTAGTTGATTATGACATGTCTTTTTTTGACAAAAGTTGTATTAAAATTGTATATGATTTTTCTCGAAATTGAGATTTTTTTTGTGAAGTTTTTTGACATGATCTAGCTCCTCCCACCTCGGACTTATTTTAAGAGTTGGAAAATATCAGTTAGTTGATTATTAAATGTCTTTTTTTGACAGAAGTTGTATTTTATTTGTATATGATTTTTCTCGAATTGGAATTTTTTTTGGTGAAGGTTTTTGACATTATCTAGCTCCTCTCACCTCGGATTTATTTAAAAGTTGGAAAATAGCAGTTAGTAATGAAGATAGGCAGTTCTTATAAGTGGGGGTGATTCTTTTAGCAGTATGTATTATGAAACTTCCACAAATAAAACAAAATGAATTTGGGCTATTTTTACACTTGAAACTTCTTGACGACGCCACTTAAATAAACTTGACTTTACACTTTACTAACAATTTATGTTGCTTTACAAGGCAGCTATCACTATTGATTTATTGATTTTTAAAAACAATACACGATTTAAAATTAATATTTGTAATATTTTTTCTTTTTAATGAATATTTTCACTTGAATGTTTGGAATTAAATTTATCCTCAGAGAGATTATATTTGCAACTAATCGTACGACAATTATCTACCTAAAATGAAACCTCATTAAACTAATTAAACAAAAGTTGAGAAAACCAAAAAACTATTAAAAAGGAGAAGTAATTGCTTTCATCATAAACGTAAGGAGTAACACAAGGTGGGCGGTGATAGAAAAAAATTTACATTATCAAAAAACAAAATAAAGAGAAAAAGAAAAGAAACAAACCTTACAGGTATTAATAGACATAAATAGGGGATTAACTTTATGGTTCTTGAACTAACCTAAATAGTTCTGTTGTTATGATGTTTTGCCCTCCTCACAATTCATTTTTTGTTTATATTTTCTGTATTCGTCTCATATCGATCCAATTCCCAACTTCGAAAACAAAAATGGAAACTAAAATTCACTATCTTAAAATAATTCTTTACTGATGTTTGAGAACGACTGAGCATGTAAAACCATTATTTATGGCACAATAAATTAAGTAAAAAAATTATTTTTTCCAAATTTTGAGTTTTGACTTTCGTTGGGAAAACTTGAATGACTTGGTGCAAACTGCACCAATATTCGCGTCTTTTAGCTTATAAGAAAGAAAATTGAAGTTACTGTAGGTTTCAAAAAATTAAAAAAAATGTCGGCCTTTATTTGTTCAAAATTTATGGCGTTGAAAATGGAAAAATTTTAAAAAACATGAATTTTTCGTATTTTTTCAACTTTTTTCGACTGTAACTTCCAGAACCCTTAATGGATTTTTACAAAATATTGCTCAAAATGTTTGTTGGCATATTTACTATGCATATGTTTCATTAATATTTTTAATTGTTTGTTTGTAAAATATGAGACCCAAAAACCGAAACAACATTTTTGATCACCAAAAAAATTGGTTTTTCGTGAATATCTCAAAAACAAGAGCTAACCTAAAAAAATGAATATTATATTCGTGTTTAGGAGGTCCAAATCTATAAGAAAAGTTGGGTTTTATTTCGGGAGATTTTTCTTGTAAACTAGTGTTACCGCTCAACATATAAGTTTAAAGGATATTTTTTAAATTTTTAAAAATAGTACTCACGTAATTTAATCAAGCTAAGCAACGGTTATTTACCCATGATTTTCGTTTTTTAATAGATTGTACTTGTTTTGTATTTGCCGATATAACAGTTGACAATGCATTAGAGAGATCTGTAAAGGATTCAAACGAGTTTATATCCAATGACAAAATATCTGTATTGGCTTGTTGGTGGTTAAGACCGTAGTGAAATCTCTCGAATAATTGTCAAAATCACTTGCTGCTGAGACACCAAGTAGTATCATTTGTGGTCTGAGTATGATAGATCTGTAATTGAAAATTTATAAATAAACGAAATACAATCTGTCATTGCATAATCTATAACTGTCGATATTTGATTTGAGATTCTAGTAGCGTACGAAGGATCAACTGGATTTAAGATGACAAAACATTTGAAAGGGCTAAATTTATAAGCATCATTGTATTATCATCTTGTTCGTCAAGCAGATTGATATTAATATCTCTAATAATATTGAAATTTATTAAGAAGTTCTTCCATAGCATTATAGAAAACTTCCAAATTTGAAGATGGTGGTCGAAAACACCAATTATATGTAAATTAAGTTTTAAATTTTAATAATAATAAAACTACTGTTATTAGAAGTTACTTGAAATAGAGCGGTTGCCTTAAGTTTTTCATGTACAAAGATACACCCACCTCCTCCACGTTTATGATCCCTGCTACAATGAAATGCGTTGTAATTAGGTAAATTATAAAATTCTTCTTCATTAGAATATAGCCATGTTTCAGTCATAACGATTACCGAAGGTAATTTTGCCAAACTATTTATTGTGGTTTCAACTTCATCTAATTTATTACGTAAGCTTCTCGCATTTATATATAACAAATTAAAATTTAAATTTTGACTTACATGGGTAATCTTACGGGAATAGCTGATATTTATACCATCAAAAATATGATTTGACATGATTATAGCTTTTGTTAGTATGAAACTAAAACTTTTTGCACACTAGACTTTTAGTATATTACTAAGAATAAGACTTTAAAACACTTAAGCGATAAACAAACAACTAATAATTAATTAGTAATAATTTACCAATCTTTAATCATTAGAGATTGGCAGATAACTTAAATTTGTTTTGATTTGATTGACTGATATAAATTAACGTTATTTAAACTGAATAAACGAATAATATCTTCAGAGAGAAAAGAGAAAACAAAATTGATTACAAATAAAGTAAAAAAAAGATGAGATTTCAAATTCAAAATATGTAACAGAAAATTAGTATTTCAACACGATCTGATTTGATGACGTAACAATTGAATTTTTAAGTTAAATTATGTTTATATTTATTTAAACCTTTTCACCTATTGATTTAGATAAATCACTGTTGGTTCTGATGATTACATTGTTGTTTTGACTATCTTAAATACAGATTATATTGTTCCGGAAAATACATTTATGATTTCCATTAGACTGCAAATTTTCTAGATTTTGATAGAAGCTGATAATTATATCCAGTAAGTCGTTCATTAACGACGGAGTACCATTAGACAGTTCAACACTAATTTGAGGGGTACTGCTATCATAATCGTTGAGCTCTTGCAAGTAGAGAGGTCCATGTTTTCTAACTTCTTGCATAAATAGATGTTTCATATGGAATTTTTTGACACCTTTTTCATTTGCAGTAACTCGATGTGTTAGAAATAATATATGTTTTATATCAAATTTTAATATTGTGCAAATTTTATAAAATTTCTTTGTCACTTCATCAAACTCTTAGGAATGAAATCCGGTTGTCACGATATCATTGCTTAATTCTTTTTGCTCAAGAAGATTAATCTTGCTTTGGAGATAATCAATGTTTTAGGTAGATTTCATATAAAAATCTACCTATTGCAATGGGCTTCATCTCGGAATTTCGGAAAAAAATTTTGGTGCCAAACGACTATGAATGATAAGCGGAGACGGAAAAACAAAAAAAAAATTTATATATATATATATATATATATATATATATATATATATATATATATATATATATATATATATATATATATATATATATATATATATATATATATATATATATATAACGATATGAGCAATAACGGAATTTACCGGCACTCTCACGATCGCATTTCTTGACCTACAACAAAAATGTTTTCTGTATACGTTGCGGCAAAAAATCTTTTGGACAAATTCGCGAACTGGCCATATCTGGGTACAGGTTAAGTAGCTAGAGCCAAAAAAGTCGAAACATCTAGGGCGTTATAACTTCCGTTTGAATCGTAATGTTTTAATAAAATTTATCAATATTGAATATTTGAACATATTTCTATCATTTATTTCCAAATGACAACCTTGGCGTTCCAGGTTCCTGAAAAATCAGCTGTTTTAAAAATTTAATAAACTTTGTTGTCCATGATTTGGCTGAAAATGGCCAATCTCACTTTTGATT
>OY856186.1:126928319-126967018 GCA_963693315.1 Diogma glabrata | reverse complement strand
ATTCTGTTGCTACTTAAATGTTTTATTTAAACTAATCGGACATATCCAATTCTTTTTGTTTACACAGATCTGTCTGTCTGGTCCCGAAATCTACCTATTTCTAGCAGATATACGTGCCGCTTGGACTTTTTTTTTTAACTTGCATATCTAGGATTTAATCATTCCTAAATCCTAAACTATGTTAGGTCTATGAATAATATATTTGCCGCTCAAACATTTACAGTTAGTCATTTTTATACAATTTGTTAAAGATGCATATTTAGGATAATTGATAAATAAAGTAAGTAAAGATTATGTAATGAGATGTATAATTTGTTCCCAATACGCTCGAAAGACAAGAGATTAAGCGTCATTTATTTTGTTTATTGTTAGATTCATATTTTGTAATGGGTTAAAAAAAAATATAATGCAAGAAAAACAAATAAGAAAAAACAAATGAAAATAAAAGAAAAAGAAAAAGATTTAATTATAGAACAATTTAAGTCTTAGTTAGTAGATTTTAAATTTATCGAAAATCAGTTTAAACTATAAATCAAATTAGAAAAAGTAAAATAATTTAAAAGCTCAAATTTTTATTAATATATAATAGTAAATTGTAATACTCTAGATTGTAAAAATTAGTTAAGAAAAAAACGATTAACGAAGAAAGCAAAATAATTTATAAAAAGAAGCTATGTTAGGAAGAAAAACACAATAACATTAACTATAACAAGAAGTTAGAGCTAGATTTGACGATATTAGAAGTTCCAAAACCATGAAGTCATCTTTAGTATTTTATCAATATAATCATATTACATCATATGCTATGTTGAACGTAAAAATTGGTAATATGTTAATCCCTATAAATTTGATGTTTAAATTTACAAACCAGTTCAATTACACTATAAAAATTATGAAAAAACGGAAAAAACGAGGATTGAAGAGATAATTGAAGTTGTTGAGTTTGATGAAACAAAAATGTTTGGCATTCCGTCTTCTGGAGTCTACGAGTATATAACAAAATAACATATTGGGACCTGAAATTTAAAAGAATAAACTTTGTGTCAAATAATGAAGAGAAATAAAGGAACATCCTGGAGTTATGGCACTGGAAGAAGAATCTGGATGTTTTAACATTTTGAAGGTACTGTTAGTTAATCGTTTTGTATTAAAAAAAAAAAAAATAATAAAAGTAGGTCTGCGTCGGACCAGACGGTGGAAGTTATACTTCTTTGCCCATTCGCTCGCACACACGGACACAGACAGACAGATAGGATACATTAAAAAAAAAACTAAAAAGAAAACAAAAATATTATTCAAAAAAAAAATGTTATTCAAGAAAAAAAATATTATTCAAAAGAAAAAAATATTATACAAAAAAAAAAATATTACTCAAAAAAAAAAATATAAAAAAAAGAAACAATATTATTCAAAAAATAAATCAAAAAAAATATTATTCAAAAAAAAATTATTATTCAAAAAGCATAAGAACGTATAGTTATTAATTACTAGAAGGTACACCCGCACGGCGATGCCCGTGCTTCCAGATAAAGTGGTTGAAAACTGCTTTTTTGGAGTAAATTCTCCGATAGTTTTTTGTAATGTCATTTAATTTAACTTATTTAATTAGTAAAATATAAAAACTTTGAAAAAAATGTACGCATGGAGGGATCAGTTTTTATTAATTTGTTAATTTTTTTCTATTTTTTGATCCACGGGTGTGACAACCCCGCGTACTCCAGTCCCTGCTATTGGCATATGAGTTAACGTGAGATATCATATTCCACTGGCAATAGCAGTGAGATATCACTATCCAAGGTGATATCTTAGGGGTGCTGGCGGATGAACTGTATTCAGTCAACGGTAGTACTCTTAATCCTAGCTAATGAACATTCCTTTATGCTGGAACGCTGTAGCTTGCTCGAAGAAACGAGCCTTCATATAACTATATATCTGAGCTTTAATCATTGAAAAATATACTGCGTCCCATAATCATGGATTATGCCATTAGCTGGACTATTGGCAAACCAATTTTAGTTTTGTTCCTGCAAATTTTTAAAACAAATTTGCTTTTTATCTCTTATTTTATTTTTATTTTCCCTATCCTATCACGAAATATTGGCCTATGTCATGTTTTATATGTGATAGGATTTATGGTTTAGTTATTCATTATTTAACAAAAAATATTTAAAAAGCAAAAAAAAACAGATTTGCGTCCATTAACATCCTTAGAACGCATGTTGTTGTGGGACCTTGGTCTTAAAAGGTTTTTATGTGTTGTTGTGACACATATTGTAATGCCTACTACACATCACATTTTATTAAAAAAAAAAATAGTATCATTTTGCAGTCAGCAAAAGCCATTAAGTAAATGTCTCTAAAGCTATAGATAAATTTACATATTAAATGTACGTTAAAATTAAAACACATTGACAGACAAATAATAATTAAATAATTTTTATTGTTCATAATCGTTTTCTTCGGTACTAAGGTTCCAATGCAAATTCTTGGTTAATCAATGGTTCTAAGAAGAGGAAAAAAACGTCAATTTCCAATTTTTGGAACATCTGAGGGCAATTTTGCTAATGCAAGCAGGTTTGTTTAATCATATATAAGCAATGCTTATATGTATCGTATTGGTGCTAATGCATAGAAATATGTACATATTTTTATATAGTTGCAATCCATAAGAAAAAATAATTTAACATAATTTTCATATAAATGAACATATTTGTTTGTCACATTATACATTAACTATTCCTTTTAATGATAATTCCGAAAAGTGAAAACAAAAAATTGATCAAAGATAACTAAGCGAATAATGTTTTATTATTATAAAATATGATTGATTTAGTAATTTCGTCTTTATTACCATATAGCATAAAGGTTCAAATATAACTTCAAACAGCGTGACGCGGTTTCTCGATTAACACCCCATCAAAATATTTACAACGAGCGCAAAGAAGTATAACTTCAAAAAAGTCTTTATACTAATTATAGAGTAAATTATCCAAAAATTAAATAAAATATAAAATAATTAAATGAATTACCTAACACAGGATAATATTAAGAATTTGATCATATAGTTATTAAATTAAGTTTGTGTAATTAATATTTTGAAATGGTAAACTGAAGTCTCTTCAAAATTTTATAACAGACCATGCTACTCGTTATATGCAATGTTTCAATGTAAATCTGAAACCAAAACATCAGTTTATATGCCACCCCAAGATTAATTGAATATTAAGGGCCGTTAAAATTACTAAGCTGTATGAGACTTGGGAGGTAGAATAAGTTTGTCAAGGAATATTCCAAGGTTTGTAATTCTAGAATTAATCTTCCATACTCGCTTAGTAAAAAATGTGGCTATGCACTTGCTAATGATATTCTGAATAATCAAATTCTTGAGCATGACATTGAAATATTACAAACTAAGAAAATGTTTGATCAAAATTAGAAGACCATCTTAAAATAAATTCACTTAGTTTAGTAACGGCACTCTGTTCAAAAGAAATTATTACATATCTGCAAAAAACAAATTAATGCTAATTGAAAACATGGTATATATATGATAACAAATCTTTCTTTCTTATTCTAATAGAAATTCAAATTATTGGATTCGATACTCATCTGTGGTTTTACAAATTAGGTATAAAAATTAATAAACATTTCTTAAAAAATATCACAGATTTATATACAAAAAAACCTTTTGAGGTCCATTTACTTTTAAAGGGTCAAAACGTTTTCTTACCAAGAATTATGTAGTTTTAAATTTCACCAAATATTTTCTTATCTATAGCCGCTTTCCAATCGAGTGAATTGCTGAAGGAATTGATTGTTGCCAATTGGTCTAATATTCAGTAAATCATCAAAAATAGAGCCAAAACAACAAAAAAACAGCAATTATTGACATTTAAAAAATACATAACCAAAATCGAAAATTTAGACACGAACAAATATGTTCCGATTTATATTTTTATTATTTTTAACGTTTGACCACAAACCGTCAATAAAAAAATATGAATATGTTGAACTGATGAACCTATTTTTTCCTTCGCTTTATTCAATTCAATTCAGTTCTGTAGTAGCTCAGTTTACGTTCAGTGTAAACTGAATATTACCATTGGAACATACAAATTCCGGAATACAATTCAGTTTAAGTGAATCATTCAGTAATTCACTCAATTGGAAAGCGCCTTATAATACATATGTTGATGTTATTTAAATAAATATTAAGTAAAATGAATAACTGTTTTTTACTAAACACATATTTGAATACATTTGATGAAGTTAAAATCATTCAGAGAAATACCTTGCACTTAAAGATGTCTTGTTGGATTATTCAAACAAATTGATTGAATAAAATCATTATAATATTGGAACTTATCATGATTAAATATGCATTTAGCGACCTTTCGTTGTGCACCATTTATTCCTAAATACTTACTGTGGAATTGTGGAACATATACCAAAACATGCATGACTTTTTCCAAAATTCATTCCCTAATAATGGTTAATCTTGGATTAATTATCCCAAATTATGCATTGAGTCGGCTGATATTTTGCATAATTTATTCAAAATTTTTTCTTATTCTAGCATCTATCATGTCAAAATATGTATAATATGCGCTGTGAGTTTTTGACCAATTCATTCCTAACAGGTATAATGAATGATTTCTCATTTATGGATAATACATTCTTTTTATTTATAACTTATCCATAAGATAGGACAAGTTGAAAATCAACCATAATTTTTACAATCATTATTCCCTATTATTCCCTAGGTATCATACGTACTTCAATTTCTCTGGGTGTGGTGAGACGTTATTGCTTCCTCGAGGAAACGAACCTTCGTATAACTATTTGTGGGCTCTAACCATCAAGAAAGACGGTGCTTCACAGTATCAAGGAATATGCAGCCTGCTGGATTATTGACAACTACACATTTTTGTTTTGTTTCAGCAAAGTTTTGTAAAAAATTTGCCATATACTTTTATTTTAGTTTTATTTTCTCTATCCTATCATAAAAAATTGGCCTATGTCATATTTTGTCAGTGATAGGATTTATTGTTTAGTTATCCATTCTTAAACAAGAAATCTAAAAAAACAAAAAAAGAACGATATACGTCCATCAACACCTTTGAACGTATGTTGTTGTGGGACCTTGGTCTTAAAAGGTTTTATGTGTTGTTGTGACATATATTGTAATGCCTACTACGCAACACATTTTATAGAAAAAAAAATATAATGAGGTTCAAAATATAAAACCAAATTGACATTTTTGTAGGCTGTTAGAAAAATAGTTTTTCCCAGCCCAAGCAGAGGATCCGATAAAACAATATTAGCAAAACATTTTTTAGAAATTATTTTAACATTTAATACCACTCTTTTTCTCTGTGATAAAAAATACGGTTATTTTCTGTTAGTTCTAAAGAATATAAATAAAAAATTAAAGACCACAATATGTCTAGCAGATTTTTCTTCTGAAACCACAAAAATTCTAAGACAAAGTTTTTAACATAGAACAAACAAAAAATATAATTATACCAATTCTAAACAAAGTGTTCAACATTAAAAAATGAAATAAATGAAATAAAAGCTTCATTTAAAGCTCAATAACAAAACAAACAAGAAATTATTTAAACTATCAAAATTAAATCGCAAAATTTGTTGCTTCCATTTAAACTCATATCAACAAATTAGTTATTGATTAACAAAACTCAAAAGAAACTTCCAAAATTTATTTGTAGATCCCTGACCAATAAAATTGCTTTCAGTTTTTCTCCAGCATTTATTTATCGGTTTTAAATTTATGTCTTTCAACAAAAACATATATAAACTGGAAATCAAACAGTTTCATGATAAGTTAGCTTTCAATAGAATTGTGTTAAAACCGAAGACAAAACTAATGGCACCAAATAAGTTATTGTGTTACATTCTAAATTTAGATTCATTGTTGTTGTTGTGGTTGCTAAATTTTGTCTAGAAACGGTTTTCATGTATTTTGGGTGATTTTTGACACATTACACAACAGTTAACACAATAAAATAGTTTTATTGATTTATGGTAATGATAAACTTATTTTTGTAATATGATTTCAGGCTTAGTGTTACATATATTACCCAATAATAAATTATTTATCAACGAAAGACTAGAACCGTTTGTGCTGAAATTGGTATATTAAATCTGATATTTGACATTAATTTCAATTGATTTCTTTTTGGCCAAGGAATTTGGATATCGCACTGCTGAACACATCATATAAAGTACTCGCTTATATTGTAATTGCTTGACTCACTCCGTTTACCGAACCTGTTATCGGTGACTATCAGATCAAAGACCATAGATCAAAGTTTCACCATAAGGATGATTTTAAAAAATTGTTTGGAGTACAACATCAGCATTCACCAGCTCTACGTTCAAATCATGCAAGCATGTCATAGTGCAACAACCTTTGGTCCGCACTCATATGCCTTGATATCACAGAAAAACCTGTTGACCTGTAATACCAAAGTCTGTCAACCTGTCGGTGAAAACTCACAACATCGAGATCAAATTGTAGTATAGCAATCGATGGGTCCGATTTTAATTATTTTGAGGTAACATCAGGTGTTTGACAAGGTAATGTTATTTCGCCCGTACTATTTAATATGGCGTTTAAGTAAACGATAATAAAAACCCGAATCAAAACACAAAATACATTTTTAACATGTTTTCGATTATTGATATCAAATTTTCGATATCAAAAAAAGTGAAAGCTGGACGCGGTGGTAGTGATTGTAGAATTCTGTCAACATTTGAGATAAGGCATACAGGTCAAAGCTAGCTAAAATCGGAAAAAAACCCATTGGAGAGATCATTTTTTGTGGATTTGTAATTTTTTTCATTTTTGATCTACCGCGGGTGTGGTAACCCCGCACATTCCAGGGCTGGCTATGGCTCTGAATGAACTCTCTTTAGTCAATGATTGCACCCATCTTCTTTTTTTTTAAATTAATTAGTAAGACATGTTTAGCACAATAAATATGAAATAATCATTATACAAACTCTTTAAATATCCGAAGATTCAATTGAAACTAGATCTTCTTAGTTATACTTGATGATTGCACGTTGTTGCTTGCTCGAAGAATCGATCCTTCATATAACGTATGATATAACTCTATGTGTGAGCTTTAATCATTGAGGATCATTGAGAATCATATGATCAACGAATATGCTCTTAGCTTGATTATTGGAAAACCCATTTAAGTTTTGTTCCTGCAAATTTTTAAAACAAATTTGTTTTTAATCTCTTATTTTATTTTTATTTTCTCTATTTTTTCATGAAATTTTAGTCTATGTCATATTTTATATATGATAGGGATTATTTTTCAGTTATCCCTACTTTAAAAAAATATAAAGAAATAGTTTTAGGAAACGCAGTCGTGATGAGATTATCCAGTCGTGATGAGATATGTTCGTAATATATGTTGCCGAAACTACACTCTTCCCCCAAATTTAAAAGCTAATCCTTATATTTGAATGAGGTGTCATTTTGTTGTTTTTAAAAAGTTAATACAAAATTTTCCAATAGAAGAGCTTTCGAATAAAAGATCCAGTTCTTATATTTAAATGCGTGAAAAAAATTATTCAGTTCTGTAACATAGCTTTTATCAAAATCAGGATAATAATATAATATACGAACCAAACATTTAAATTATTATCTCAATTGCTATCACTTGCGAACATCCATTTTGATTTTAAATTAAAAATATGGAGGGCTGAAATCTCACAGCTCTGAGATATCAAGACTTCGGTCTGGGTTAAGGATTTTGATATAGTTTTCGGCAAACAACTTTTATGAGGACATGGTTTTTAGTTTTGGGCAGCGATGTATATCAAACATAACTCTTTGTTAAAGTACAAGTATTTTTTATCTCTGTTTAGATATGTATTACAAAACTAAGACGAAACATCAATACGTTGTCGGAAAATTATAACAGATCATAAA
Organism: Diogma glabrata; assembly: GCA_963693315.1. Lineage (NCBI taxonomy): Eukaryota > Metazoa > Arthropoda > Insecta > Diptera > Cylindrotomidae > Diogma > Diogma glabrata. Next base: position 126,959,049 of record OY856186.1, on the reverse strand, counting down.
TTAACATAATTTAGTGGAAAGATGATACACTCAGCAAACTACTCAAAAACCTCTTCATTTAACGTTTCGAGAACATATTACAATATCACAAATTCATATTTCTTTCAAAATTCTAAAAAAATTGTAAAAATTAAATAAAATCAAACTTTTTTCAAAATTCCAAAAATTAGAATAAAATCAAATATTTAAACATTTTCTAAATGCCAATAATATTCCAAAAATTCTTTAAAATTCAAACTTTTTCCAAAATTCTAAAAATATTGCAAAAATTATTGCAAAATCAAAAATTGAAAATTTTTTCAAAATTTCAAAAATTATAATAAAATCGAACATTAAAAATTTTTCAAAATTCTAAATATATTCAAAAAATTCTTACAAAATCAAAAATTAAAACTTTTTCCATAATTCTAAAAATATTGCAAGAATTATTACAAAATCAATAATACAAACTTTTTTAAAATTCCAAAATTATTTCAAAAACTATAACAAATTCAAAAATTTAAAGGTCCAATTTCATTTTAAATTACATTTACGTCATAAAAACAGCTACATTTTTTTTCCAAAAAATTAGGTAAATAACTAAATGAAGTCATTTTTTGGCACACTTGACATTATTTTTTTGACATACTTATAATGCCATAATTCTCTATAATAATAATAAAATATCATATCATACAAACTATTAATTTTATTTTTTCTAAAAAAATTGGGTAAAAAATAAATAAAAATCTTTCTTTTGACACACTTGACAACATTTTTTGACAAACTTATAATGCCATAATTCTCAATAATAATAATAAAAATTCATTTCAAACAAACAATTTTATTTTTTTCCAAAAAATTGGGTAAAAAATAAATAAAAATCTTTTGACACACTTGACAACATTTTTTGACAAACTTATATTGCCATAATTCTCAATAATAATAATAAAATTTCATTTCGAACAAACAATTAATTTTATTTTTTTTCCAAAAAATTAGGTAAAAAAATAAATATAAATCTTTCTTTCGACACACTTGACAACATTTTTTTGACAAACTTATAATGCAGTAATCTAGTTTTTGATCTCACATACCAATTCCGACCATCAAGATTTCTCCCAATTTAATGTTCCTACTCGTAATCACTTAAAATAAACGTTTTTTAAGCCAAAAATATGAAAATTTGCTATTTTTGACACACATAATGATTTTTTTGACATACTTCCGGTACAGTTATCGAACACAACGTCCTTTCGGACCTGTCATTTGAGTATACCTATTTTTAGAAAAAAAAATTTTCAAATCCCTCCAGCGGTTTTCCCTGCAGCGTAGGTAATGACGGACGGCCGGCCGGCAGACAGACAGACATACATTTTTTTGTTTTGCTTTTTTAGAATCAGTAGGTCCTAAAACGTCGAGAAATGCCGAAAAAAGTGGAGGTAAGAATTTCACTTTTGGCTCGTGAATGTAATACTTAGGTCTTTCAGACCGAAGTAATTAGGTCTTTCAGACCGAAGTAATTCAGACCGAAGTAAAATTATAGATTATAATGCTTTAAAATTTGTTTTTTTTTTGCTCAAATTTTACTTCCATCATATGTCATAAATTGGTTTGTTGTGACAAATTTTGGGGGTTCCCTTCAATTATTAGAAATTTATTCGTATGTGATTAAAAAAGAATTTCTTAATAAACAAAATTTTGGAGTTACAACAAGTATATCTTGACGGTAGGGTCAATTACTCATGGAACGATATGAATGGTGACTAATTGTAAGAGTGTGAGAGAAAGAGAGAGAGAAGAGATGGCGTGCATATTTACCTCGAAAAACGAGCCTTTATATTGCTCTATATACAGGCTTTCATAATTGAAAGAGATAGTGCGTTACATGGGATATGAATGTGCCACTATCTGTCGTTTTGGCAATCAAATTGTAGTTTTGCAAAAAAGGTTGCTTTTCACCTCTTATTTTATTTTCCATTCCTTTATCATATCACGAAATATTGGCCTATGTCATATTATATATGTGATAGGGGTTGTGGTTTGGTTGATTATTCTTTTAGAAAAACTTAAAAAAACTAAAACGAAACTAAAACACGTAAGTCCATCAACACTTGTAAGATGTTAAAAGAATTTATTTGGTGTTGTTACACGTATTGTAATTTATATGACACAAGACCTTTTATTCAAAAATAATATATATTAAAAGAAGAAAAAATAACATACGACAATGTTTAATAGCTAGATTGACATTGTTGGAGATTGGATCTGCAATCCAGTGCATTAACCTTATAGAAGAAATGCGTAAGTTCTGCAGCAATATGCAGATATAAAGCGACTAAGTTTTGATAGAATTCTTTTGAAATGCCAAACAATGGCACGTAAAAAGAACGATTATTACAAAAATTATTTTTTTGCACACTTATCAACATTTAATTGCAACTGGTATCTGGTAATCTATTGTAAATAAATATAAAATATGATTCCACCATAAACTAATTGCAGATTTCCCATCTTATTAAATACAATTAAATATACTTCTTCGACTACCTAATTTTACCTTTGGATTAAACGATTCAGGGAAATAGAATTTTATGAACATAGAAAACGAAATAACTTTCCATTTTTACAAAATAATGGATAATTTACTTTGTAGAAGAAAGAATACAAGCACAACTGCAAAGAAAATATTTCAATTTAGTATAATGATAATGTTCAAAAAGAATAATATATTTAAAGCTTAGCTCGTTTGTAAAATTTATTTAAATACTTTAACAATGTGGTAATTATCGTGAGATTTTGAGCTTTTTGTAAACGAAATTCTGATTTCTTCTTTGGATGTGATCGGTGTTGTTGTAAAAGTTACTTCGAATCGAGATTATAATTATAAAGAAATAAAATATAATTAGTTTAATTATACCTTCAAGTAAATTTATTGTTACAATATTCTACAAACTAAGATGAAAATGGAAAAAATTTTACGGTTTAACAGTATTTGTGAGGACAAATGCTATATTTAAGCTAATAAAACAGTTTTAAAAGGTTGAAATGTTTATTTTAGTCATAAACTTTTAATTACTACAGTTAAAGCCCGCCCAATCCAAAGTTGCGGGTGTGACATTTACATGAAATAAATTTCCCATCAGCTAAAATATTTTAGAGCAATGGTTTTAGTTTTTATGGATTTCAATGAATATCACTAATACATTTAATACAAATCTACAGGTTGCACGATATTTTATTTATTTTTTAAAAAATTAATTTCTGTCAGTTGCGGGTGTGACATGACATGCATTTTCATTTTTCAATACAAAAAATCAAAATTCTGTGAATTATAACAACTTTTTGAACTGGTTATTTTATATGTTGGATAGTAGTAATACTTAAACAATTAATCTATGGAAAAATTAAATTACTAGCTCAATTCTTGCTTGTGTAGGAAATATTCAAAATTTTCGTTGCGGGTGTGACACCCCGTTGCGGGTATGACATGTATGGCCAGTGAAATAGACAAAACAGATTAATGTTTAATTAACATATTATAAAAAGTTAATTAACATATTATAATTACATATTATTAAATACATTAATGAAATCAGATCAATCAAATAAATTTCATCTCTAATCTGGAATTAATAATTTCAAACAAATTCTGTTATGTGCACTTTCTTCTTTCAGGGCTACATCAATTGTTCCTACATTAGTCGGAGCAAAATTATGTACAAATTGTATATTTGGTACTGATTTGACTTTGTCCAAGCGTACATCGAGCATTTTCACATCTTCTTTTGAAATTTCACCTTCAGAAGAATAAATTACTTTTTTTTTTAAGAACTTTTTTTGCACACATGGCAAAATCTAATGCTGAATTAATGGTTGCAAAGCGTTGAAGCACAGCTAGCGATACCATTTTTTTTGTAACTGCACCGACGCCATCCACAGCTCCTTTACCGTGTGATGTTGCAAAATAAGACCCTGTGATTTTTATGTCATAGTCTTCTTGAATGTATGACATGGACAACATATTGTACCTATTTTTGAATTGGGCTGCACAAACATCGGAAAAGACATGTTGAGTTTCTAATTTATGGACTTTTTTAATGTCTTTGATTAAAGTGTTCAAATATCCCTTTGATTAAAGTGTCCACACTGCATATTTCCCGTGCTTTAAATAGTCTGATACAATGATATATGATTGGTCCTTATCAAAGTAAGTGGCAACGGGAGTAAATATAGTAACTTGCGTATGTACCCAATGAGCAGCTTGGATTTCATCTTGTTTGACAGTGGAATAATTTTCGTCAAAATCAACCTGTAAAGTGACGTGACCTTCTGCTAAAACTTTCATGTTTTCATGATTTGTTGTTGTTTTCATAATATTGATTTTTTGTTCGTGCGCAGAATAGCATGCTATTCTTACATAAATTTGCATAAAATTTGTTTAGATTACATTTGTGTGCAATTGCAAAAGATGATGCGGGTGTGACTTTAATTAAATGTCACGCCCGCAACAGGAACATGTCACACCCGCAACACATAAAAACTATAATTCAAGTTTTAATAAAAAAAATTTTATCTGTGGAATTCAAGGTACCTTAATCAACTATTTTTGAAAATAAAGTTTCATAACTTATAGTCAAAGTAATTTTTCTGTGGACATATAAATATCACTTTTTGTTGCGGGTGTGACATAATAATTAAGAGTAATTAAATATGCTTACATTTTGTAACAAAGATTAATGAACATTTCTTTGCAGGCAAAAACTGTTAATGATAGATGTCAGATTATATAGTCAAGTTTGGAGATTTACAGAATTATTTGTTCAGCTGTATGAGACCAGGAAACGTAAACATTTTTGGCACAGTGTGTTTCAGAGACAAACATTATGTCACTTTATTTATAATAAATATGTTAATTCGCCAAAAATTCAATATTACTTCGATCTGAAAGACCTAAGTATTACATTCATGAGCTCAAAGTGAAATTCTTACCCCCACTTTTTTTGACATTGCTCGACGTTTTAGAACCTCCTGATTTTAAAAAAGCAAAAAAAAAAATGTATGTCTGTCTGCGTCCGGCCGTCATTACCTACGCTGCAGGGAAAACCGCTGGAGGGATTTCAAAAAATATTTTTTTTAAAAATAGGTATACTCAAGGGACAGGTCCGAAAGGACGCTGTGTTCGATAACTGTACCGGAAGTGTGTCAAAAAATCATTATGTGTGTCACAAATAGCAAATTTTCATATTTTTGGCTTAAAATACGTTCATTTTAGGTGATTACGAGTAGGAACATTAAATTTGGAGAAATCTTGATGGTCGGGATTGGTATGTGAGATCAAAAACTAGATTATTGCATTATAATTTTGTCAAAAAAAAGTTGTCAAGGGTGTCAAAAGAAAGATTTATATTCATTTTTCTACCCAATTTTTTGGAAAAAAAAAATAAAATTAATTGTTTGTTTGAAATGAAAATTTATTATTATTATTGAGAATTATGGCATTATAAGTTTGTTAAAAAAGTGTTGTCAAGTGTGTCAAAAGAAAGATTTTTATTTATTTTTTACCTAATTTTTTGGAAAAAATAAAATTGTTTGTTTGAAATGAAATTTAATTATTATTATTGAGAATTATGGCATTATAAGTTTGTCAAAAAAATGTTGTCAAGTGTGTCAAAAGATTTTTATTTAGTTTTTTACCTAATTTTTTGCAAAAAAAATAAAATTGTTTGTCTGAAATGAAATTTTATTATTATTATTGAGAATCATGGCATTATAAGTTTGTCAAAAAATGTTGTCAAGTGTGTCAAAAGAAAGGTTTTTATTTATTTTTTACCCAATTTTTTAGAAAAAAATAAAATTAATAGTTTGTATGACATGATATTTTATTATTATTATAGAGAATTATGGCATTATAAGTTTGTCAAAAAATAATGTCAAGTGTGTCAAAAATGATTTCATTTAATTTTTTAGCCAATTTTTTGGGAAAACAAATGTAGCTGTTTTTATGACGTAAATGTAATTTAAAATGAAATTGGACCTTTAAATTTTTGAATTTGTTATAGTTTTTGAAATTTTGAAAAAGTTTGTATTATTGATTTTGTAATAATTTTTGCAATATTTTTAGAATTTCGGCAAAAGTTTTACTCTTTGATTTTGTAAGAATTTTTGAAATATTTTTAGAATTTTGAAAAATTTTTAATGTTCGATTTTATTATAATTTTTGGAATTTTGAAAAAAGTTTCAATTTTTGATTTTGTAATAATTTTTGCAATATTTTTAGAATTTTGGAAAAAATTTGGATTTTAAAGAATTTTTGAAATATTATTGGAATTTAGAAAAAATTTAAATATTTGATTTTATTCTAATTTTTGGAATATTTTTGGAATTATGAAAAAGTTTGATTTTATTTAATTTAACAATATTTTTGGAATTTTGATCATAATTTTCCGGCAACGTATTGATATTTCGTGTTTAAAGTTTAAATTTCGTGTTTAAAGTTTGAGTTTTGTAATAAATTTTTAAACAAAGATAAAAAATGCTTGTACTTTAACAAAGAGTTATGTTTGATATACATCGCTGCCCAAAACTAAAAACCATGTCCTCATAAAAGTTTTTTGGTGAAAACTATATCAAAATCCTTAACCCAGACCGAAGTCTTGATATCTCAGAGCTGTGAGATTTCAGCCCCTCCATATTTTTTTCAATAAAATATGAAATAGTAAACTTTTAACAGTTAGTATGCAAAATTTCAACCATATTCAAAGAAATTTAAAATTTCATTCTCATATAAGAACTGAATCTGAAAAATTATGGTGCAAATTATGAAACCTTTTACAATCCATACAATTGGTCGAAAATTCTGATCTAGTTTCGAACCAATGAGAACATTTTAAACTTTAAAAAAGTTTATCATTCTCATCAGGGCTATCCGACTAGATAAACTACAAAAAAATGTCAACGTTAAATATAAACCAAAAATTAGGTTACAACTCTAGCGAAGTATAAAAAAACAAAAAATTTACATAAACATATATTTAATAGATTCAGGTTTAGTCAATTTATTTCTCTGGTGATCACTCAACAGAGGTATAACAAAACCTCTGGTATAACAAAAGATTATACCTCTGGTATAACAAAACAGGGATCACCAGAGAAATTAATTGACTAAACCTGAATCTATTAAATATATGTTTATGTAAATTTTTTGTACTTTTTTAAAGTTTAAAATTTTCTCATTGGTTCGAAACTAGATCGGTCGAAAACTGTATGGATTGCAAAAGGCTTCATAATTTGCACCATAATTTTTTAGATTCAGTTCTTATATTATTCTTGATGGGATATTTTCCATCGGGGTGATGTTATATCACAAATAATTTACTGAATTAATTCATTCTCATGTCCACTTTTTGTGGATTGGGCGAGCTATACGTGAGCAAGTTAAAGAAAAATGCATTGATTATAAAGAAAATAAAGATAGTCTGCGAATAATTGAATTAGGTAGTAAAATGAAAAAAGGGACTCTAGTAGTGTACAGTAAAAATCCACGCATCGCCCTAGGGAATGCATTGGAGAAGCTCATACTGACTATGAAACGAGAAAATATAAATCATCTAGCGCTAGAGATGAATGATGATATATTCAAATACGTAGATGTCACTTTACTTAAAGAAATATTTAATAACCTGCATCATAAAATGAATAAAGAAGAAAATAATCAAACTGTATTGAAGATTTTAAGAAGAATTTTAGATAAAGGAACAATGGAAGAATTGATAAATATATATGTACCATAATACACCACACACTGGCGGACACTCAGGTGTCAAGCGAACGATGAATAAACTTAAGCAAAAATATTTTTGGAAAGATATGAGCAAGATGATCAAATGTTATGTTAGGAATTGTGAGTTATATTCTAGAAATAAACAAATTAGAAATATTAAAGAGAGATTAACCATAACTGATCAAGTTTCGAAACGATTTCTATGGACACAGTTGGTCCATTACGGTTAACAAATAATAATAGGTATATTCTTACTATTCAATGTGATCTAACTAAATACGTTGAAGCAATACCTATTGAGAATAAAGAGGCGATAACTATAGTCAAAGCGTTGACAGAGAAATTAATTTTAAAGTTCGAAAATTTTCAGACTTTAAAAACGGACTTGGGGACGGAATTTGTCAATGAAATTATGAGAAATGTATGTGCATTCTTAAAAATCTCCCATGTAACTTCGACACAGTATCATCATGAAACACTTGGCTCTATCGAAAGAAACCATCGAGTGTTGAATGAATATTTATTGTCATTTACGAATGATTACAATTGGGAAGAGTGGATTCCATATTTTGCTTTTTGTTACAATGTGACCCCACATTCAGATACTGGATACAGCCCTTATGAATGAGTTTATGGGAAGTTAATAAGTCTTCCATTGGATAGAAAATTTATAGATAAAAAGGACAATTAGACAATTTCAATCAGTACGCTGATGATTTAAGATTTTAACTGCAAAAAGCCCAGAGTATAGCTAGAGAATTGTTAATTGCAGCGAAAATTAGTCGAAAAAACGCGTATGACAAGAATTTCAATCCTTTGGAAGCAGAAATAGGAGATCATGTTTGGTTAAAGGCAGGTGAAAGGAAGAAACTGGATTCACTATTTATAGAGGACCATATGATATATATATATATATATATATATATATATATATATATATATATATATATATATATATATATATATATATATATATATATATATATATATATATATATATATATATATATATATATATATAATATATATATATATATATATATATATATATATATATATATATATATATCATATATATATATATATATATATATATATATATATGTATATATATATATATATATATATATATATATATATATATATATATATTATAATATATATATATATATATATATATATATATTATATATATAATATATATATATATATATATTATATAATATATATATATATATATATATATATATATATATATATATATATTATATATATATATATATATATATATATATATATATATATATATAGCTAGCTGGGATATATATATATATATATATATATATATATATATCCCAGCTAGCACAAATTTGTAGCAATAGAGCTAATGTTACAAATAAAAGAGTCGCAAGATTAGATATGTAACGCTGCTGTAGCTCCATTGCGACAGAAAAAGCAGAATTTACGGTATATTTTGATACAAATTTGGTCGCAAGTAGATGACAAACGCGTTATAGCTATGTTTAAAATGTGCTGTTGTAACAAACTGAAGTTACACGCAACAAGATGAAACAACGATTATTTTGGTTCATTTCAATTGTTTTGGAAATTAGTAATGTAATGTTTTAAAAATTTTTCAATAAGTATTCCTTTACATAATTTTTATTGAAATAATTTATAAGATTTATAAGTTATAAAAGCCAGACATTACTCAATAAGTACTTTGAAAAAGAAAAATTTCATGATTATTAGACCAAAATTTTATAACGGATGCCATTTGGTCGATGAATGTGGTTGTTTTACCTCTGGAAAATTTACGCGCCACCTAAAAATGGAAAATTCGGAAAATAATTGGAAAATTGGAAAATTTTTGAATTTTTATTACAACCATAAAATCCACAAATATATATCTAAATATATTTTGTAACGCTCCTAGTGTCATATTGAACCGTAAATTCTTAGAGGAAATAAATAATACTATAGAAAATCGCATTAGACTTTTCTCAAATAAAAGCGCATGGTGTGGGGCAATACATAGAACGACGAAAAATATGGCGAACATACAGCTTCAAGACAGATTGCTTCCAAAGTTCTTGAAACTAAATAAAAACCTCATTGGAGCGTCCTTGTTACTAATTGGCTATCAAAATTATAGTACTCGATCCGTTTTCTTTTTCTGTCATTGCAACTGTACAACAACCTCATTGTAGCCTCCTTGTTTTTTCTGTCATTGAAACTAGACTAAAACCTCACTGCAACATCGTTGTAACAGTAATTTGAGGAAAATATGTTAGTCACATCAAGGTTGCTAGCTCGTTACTGGATTTGTGACAACTACAATAAAATAACATTTTTAAGATGCTCTACAAAAATAAAAGTTTTAATAACGTTAATTTAACTTAAACATAACTTCTGCCTTTGTAACTTTTATGAAACATTTTTAACAACAAGTGTATTTTTCTGTAACAAAATAAAAACAGTATTGTAACTGAGCCGAATGATTTGTTGCCAATCGCTAAGTCGAAACTGTAATATAACCCATATGTGACTAAGTTTATTTCAAAAAACTGAATTGCAACCAAATTGTAACTTATTAATGTTACAAATCGAAATCTGTGCTAGCTGGGATATATATATATATATATATATATATATATATATATATATATATATATATATATATATATATATATATATATATATATATATACATATATATATATATATATATATATATATATTATATATATATATATATATATATATATATTATATATATATATATATATATATATATATATATATATATATATATATATATATATAATATATATATATATAAATTGAAAACTAATAACACTTGTTTTTATATTTCGCAAATATGTTTTTATTTTTATTTTTTAAAAATTTTGCTCAATGCATTTCGCTTACGCCATTATCAAGAGCGATTCAAAAAGTTTATGAAGAAAAAATTTTGATTTGAATCAAAAATAAAATGAAAAATGAATAACTAGATTAAATAATTTATATAAACAAATTGTTAAAAACATTTAATTAAAATGTAGGTAATTTTTCTTATTTAATTGGTTGATAATGGAAATACCATAAATTTGTTGATTTAATAGTTTCTAAAAATGATGACCGAAAAATAGATCCGGATTTGTCAAAGGAGAACAAATAACGTCAGTTTGAGAATTTAGTAAATTTTTGTTAAAGTGCATTGCTTTACGTATTTCAAAAGCTTCCAAAAGATCAAGTTTAAGACCTTTCGTTTCATATTGTAAAATTTGAATATTGTTGTTATTTATAAAATTACTAGCATGATTTTCCTCAATTAAATGATTAGAAAAGGTGGAAGATGTTTGTCCTAATCTTAAACTACGAAAATGTTCAGCACATCGAACATGAAACGGACGACCTGTCTGTCCAATATAGATTGCATCACAGTCAGAACAAGATAGTTGATAGACTCCAGATTTTGAAAACTTACTTAATTTTTGTTTATTATTTACAAGAAGATTTTGAAGGTAATGATTATTATAATAAGCACAACTTAAATTTGTATGTTTTGAAATTTTGTTTCCTAATTTTTGGCTTAAATTACCTGTGTAAAGTATTTTACGCCATAATTTTGTTTCAAGGACGGGGTTTGGATAAATTAAATTATAAGAAATCTTTTTTAATTTCTTACGTAAAATTTTGTGAACTAATGTAGGATTATATCCATTATTAAGAGTTATGTTCGAAATAACATTTAATTCCTTTTGAAAATTAGCTGCGGAAAGAGGGACTTTTATAAGTCTATCAACCAATGCATGAATGGCTGAATGTTTTATATTTGACGTATGATTAGAAGAAAAGTGTATAATAGAATTTGTACATGTTGGCTTACGATAAATATTAAAAGAGAATTTAGAAATGAATGACTTACTTATACTTATATCAAGAAAATTGATGCAATTTTCGACTTCTTTTTCGATTGTAAATTTAATAGAAATATGTTTATTATTAACTAGGAGGGCCCGGCGTGCTTCGCTACGCTTATAAATAAAGTTTTTGCGTAGACATTTTGTTGACGTAGAAGCAATGATTTCAAAAAAGTGGTAATGAGAAATGCTACCATATAATTTTTAATTTTTCTTTTTAAATATATGAATGAAAAATAATCAGAACTCTAGCTGATCAGTTCGGATATATGAAAAATTAGCGAAGCTTACTTGAAAACTTATTTGATCGCTAATTTTTCAAATGCTAATTTTTCATACGAAGCTTACTTGAAAACTTATTTGATCGCTAATTTTTCATAAATAAAGTTTTGGAATTTTTTTGTGAAAAATAATCATGAAAAATAATCAGAACTCTAGCTGATCAGTTCGGATATATGAAAAATTAGCGATCAAATAAGTTTTCAAGTAAGCTTCGCTAATTTTTCATATATCCGAACTGATCAGCTAGAGTTCTGATTATTTTTCATTCATATTAAAAAGAAAAATTAAAAATTATATGGTAGCATTTCTCATTACCACTTTTTGAAATCATTGCTTCTACGTAAACAAAATGTCTACGCAAAAACTTTATTTATAAGCGTAGCGAAGCACGCCGGGCCCTCCTAGTACTCATAAAAGAGGAAAAGGTTTTTGAGAAAAGTGAGAGGAAATCAGGTAACAATGACTTCTGGGAAGACGATATTTTTTGTGAAAACTCTATCATCTTTGAACAAATGACCTTGGTCAGATGTATCATAAATATAAAATTTCAAACATTCAAACGCACGCACTCTACTTGCAGCAACATACAATTGACCATGTGTGAATACAGGTTCTTTAAGTAAAATGGCAACTCTGTTGAATGTCTGACCTTGAGATTTATTAATAGTCATAGCAAAAGCAGGAATAATAGGGAATTGAGTTCTTTGAAATTTAAATGGAAGAAGAGTTCCAGAATAAGTCAAATGAATGCGTGGAATTAGAATGCGTACACCTCGCATGACACCAGTCAAAACTTCACAATCTATTGAATTTCGGTGCATAACTTTTACACGCATTCGTGTTCCATTTACTAATGCTTGACCTGTATTTAAATTACGTATGAGGAGAACAATGCAATTCACTTTCAAATTTAATTTATGAGGTGGCAAACCTCCTACACTCAATTTATTTAAAAATTCTATTGGAAAATTGTTCTGCTCACGAATGTCATCACAAACAACTTTATCAAAACTAAAATATGCTTTCTCCTCTCCTGGCATAAAACTCAAGATTTTAGAATTGATTTCATTGCAATCATTGTTTTTGGGGGCTAAAATGACGGAACTCAAAATGTCATCAGATAAAATTGTATCAGAAATATTTCCAAAAATGTCTTCAATAATATTGTCTGGATTGCCAATCAAATTATGAGGAATTTCAATGATACCTGAACCAAACTGTGGAAAACTTTGCATATCACCATTACCGAGTCTTCTAAGAAATTCTACAAATTCAATTTCATGAGGGAGAGCTCTCATGTTTTGATTTAATTTCAAAATTTTAAAGTTAATAAATTCTTGCCAAGATGTAATACAATTTTCAATTAAAATAGAACGTGAGCCATGCGGTATAACTGGAAGAATTTGGCGAAAGTCACCGCTCAGTAAAAGAGTTTTACCTGCAAACAGTTTATTTTTATTTTCTTCGTTTGGAGTCAAATCTCTTAACAAACGATCAATTAATTTTAAAGCATGAATAGAACACATTGAAATTTCATCTATAATAATGATTGATGCATTATTAATATATGTGCCATGTACACTGTTTGGAGTTATATTTGGCATTGAATTCTCTAATAATGGAATTGGTAATTTGAAAACATTATGCAAAGTTCGCCCCCCAATCAAAAGAGTTGATGCAATACCACTGAAGGCAGTTACAATACACGAAAGATTTAATGAATTAAATTTATGAATGATTGCCGTTTGAACAAAAGTTTTGCCACAACCTGCATGAGCTGTCAAGAAAAAAACATTACTTCCAGTATCATGGAATTGAGCTTCACGCAAAACAATATCAATCACACTACGTTGCTCATTATTTGCATTTTCATACATTCTATCGAAAACTATAGCTTCTTCTTCAATATCAAAATGACCTACATCGCCAATCTGTAAGTTATATTGTGGAATCGGAAGACCAAGATCACCACATGAAGTATTATGTGTAAGAAGAATTTCATTAATTTCAATCAAGGCTCGATTAATTGACACATCTTCATCGTAATTTCGTAAAAAGTCTTCAATCATACTATTTCTAAATTCAATCCATAAAGCTAAAGCATTCGGAGGAACATTCAAACCACAGATAAATGCAAATAATTGACGAAACTGTTTTGGTGATTGAATTTCTGAAGCTTCAAGTAAACATTCACGCCATTCATTATCATTTGTTGCAATACCTCGAGCTTCACATGCTGCAACAAAAGTAGGGTACTCAACACCTTCATACATACGTAGATCAGAAAAAGATTTTGGACCACGAACATGCAACAGAAGTAAACGCATATGAAACAATTCTATATCTTTTGGAGAAACCATATATAATCGAGCAACAACTTTATCAGCCCCACGTTGTCTTCTTTTCCACGATTTACTTTGATCATGCCAAACATAATGTAATGGTAATTCTGTATACAAAAACTCATTAGCTAAATTATCAATGGAATTCAAATGGAAAAATGCTAACAATTTTGTTCTTGATACATTTGCGACTGCACCAGCGACATTACCATTCCTGATATAAACATTTTGTCTATTAGGCAAATGACAATCAAGTCGAATAATTGTATGAGATTGAAAATGCATTGGAAATTCAAATATGCGCCAAGCAGCTTCAGTCGAACCAACATACCGTCCATTCAAAAAATCTTGAATTTCATTTCCCACAATCGCATCATCATTATTCACTGCATTCTCTCCATTCACTCTCAATTCAACATTGGCAGAATCATACCCTTTATATACATACTTGTAAACATATTTCACACTTTTAACAGTCGTACATTTTTCAACGTTAATATGACAATTGAATTTTGCAAGAAGATAAGGATTATATGGAACAACATATCTATTATCAAGAGATGCACCACGTACATCAACACTCATACCATTATCACGTCGACGATACAAAGGATAACCATTCACAGATTCTTTAGTATTTTCAGAAAAAGGTTTTGGAAAATTCTTACTACATTTACCATCTCTCATACAAACAGAATTGGGATTTAGAGCACCACATGGTCCATGCACCATATGACGTTTCACATATTCATGTAATTTAGGAAAAAGAATGGGATCAGGGATTTCAGTACATACAAATTTATTAATCATTTCATTTCCATCAATTCTATCTTCATCTGATAAATTTAACAAAATATGGGCATGCGGAAGACCACGTTTTTGAAATTCAATGGTATATATAAGTGCTTTGACAGAACCGAAAATCTTTTTTTTCATTAAACAATCTATGAGCTCTTTAAGTTTCACTTTAAACACACGCACAACAATATCAGGACGAAAATTCGAAGACTCATAATTACTCAAATTATCAACAATTTCTGGCCATTGAGGATTACATGTCATTGTTATAAATAAAGAAGGTTTACCGAAATGTTGTACAATAGACATTGCATCCAAGTAATTTTGATACATGTTACGTGGTGAACCGGTGAAAGAAGATGGCAAAATTACTTTACGACCAACTACTTGCATATTATCATCGCCATTGCGATTTTGATGCAAGAAATCTGTTAAATTATTGTACAAATCAGCACGAAGAGCAGATTGATTTGAACGAATGTAATGAAGCCGTGTACCTTCGATACGAACATACATATCAACAATCCATTGAAGAAATAATTTTTGAGAACGATGCAAAAGACTAAAACCATCACGTATAGCAAGGCGATAAGATGCATATTGCAACATTGTAACTTTTGTACGTGACACATTAGCACGTGAAGTTGAAACTAAATTATGTGGAATATTAACGTGCCACCCAGTATCACCATTTGGAAACAACAAAGGATAAGCTAAAGGATCCAAAGAAGAATCAAGGACAGAAACAGAACGAATTTCATTTGCATTTTTTGAAAAAACAATCATATTTCTTTCAAAAGGTGGTTCACCATCATCATTTTTAAAAATAGCAGCCACATCAGTTTGAACAGCATCATAAAAACGACGAATATCACATTCTCTGTTAACTTTTATAACCATTGACACATCAGCAGTAACATTCTCAGGTCTTTCACAAAATTCATGCATTGATTTGAAAGAACGAACAAAAGGATTCACACGATCTAACTCAAAACCTATCTCACGCATAAGAAAAATTTCACATACATTGGTATTTCTATTCATTCTCATATTAGCAGCAGTATCAACATCATAAAAATATAATTGTGCATACATTGGAGGTCGACCATAAGCAGGAATTAAAGCACCAGTACGATGATAAAAAATATTATGAATTTTAAAATGATAAATACCACGTGCAGTAGAATCCGCTATATTACATTCAGAACTGATCATTGCAA
The DNA here is from genome assembly GCA_963693315.1 of Diogma glabrata. Taxonomy (NCBI): domain Eukaryota; kingdom Metazoa; phylum Arthropoda; class Insecta; order Diptera; family Cylindrotomidae; genus Diogma; species Diogma glabrata. The sequence continues at coordinate 126,942,719 of OY856186.1, read as the reverse complement.
ATGCCGAATTATAGGAACGAATATTTGAAAGAAAACTTTTAGAACGTTTTTTTATAGCATTATCATTTGAATTCAATCCTTCGAAAATATTAGAGAAAAATGCATTTTCAGAAAGAGGAGGTAAATTGACTTTGCCTTTATGGCAACACAAAGAAAACGCTTCATTATTATTTGAAGTAACTTCTCTTGCAAAATGTTTGGCATGACAAAAATGACAACTCATATCCAAAGCACCACAAACATACGAATCAAAGTTACCTGGAATCACATTCAAAGCACACTTGAACGAATCTCTCAAAATTACAAAGGGAATTTCATCATTCACCACATTCAATTCTAAATCATTCGCAACATTCATGACACCATTCATGACACCGTTCATGACACCATTCATATCATCAACATTCACTTCATCATTCACAACAACATCAGCTTCAGCATTCATTCCATCATTATTACCATTCATTTCATCATTCATAAAATCAACATTATTACGCATATTACGCATATAATCTCTTTTATTCCGACGACTCGATGTACCACTCACATCCAAACGACGTTTACGACGTAGTCTTGGCATCGAAATAAATAAATATATCAATATATCAAAAATATGAAATAACTCAAATATCAAAATATCTCAAAAATCTTTATATCAATAAAAAACAAAATAATCGAAAAATATCGAAAACCGTCCTTCTTGAAAGATAAAAGACGACTAAATATAAAATAAATATGACGACTGAAATGAATATAAAATAAATATAAAAATTTTCGTTTTTGTTATTCGTTGTTCGGTTCGATAGCTAATATATAAAAAAGAAAAATTTTAAAGCATTGTTTTAAAGCAAAAAGAAAGATGTATGTAAACTTATAATGCATATGTATAGAAAAAGTTTTCCGTATATAATAACTTTTTTATTTATGATCCGATTTGTTTGAATCCGGATCCGACTATAGGTTACACTAATATCAGTTAGCTGTGAAAATTTCAAATGAATCCATCTGCGAATAAAAAAGCCTAATGCTCCACAAAGTTTTAATCTAGCGTATTAATATATATAAGAAGATTATTTCAAGAAACGATTCTAATTTTAAATCAGTTCCAGTCCAAAGACAAAGAATATCATCAACATAACGATACCAAAATAAAACATGACTAGAAAGTGGAATTGATACATCTAAAATTTCGATCTCAAAAAAGTTCATAAAAATTTCTGCCAAAAGTGGGGACAAAGGAGATCCCATTGGTAGTCCGTCTGTGAATTTATAATATCTATTATCAAAACAAAAGTAATTTTGCTCTACACAAGCTTTGTACATCATGGAGAGCTCATTTCGAATGTCATCAGATTGAACGGAATCACTAATAATTTTGAATACAACAGTATTTAGAACGTTAATAGGAATAGATGTAAATAAGCTGGTTACATCAAAGGAAATTAATTTTGAAGATGAAGGAACAACAATATTTTTTATTTTGTCAATAAGGTCAATTGAATTTTTAACAGATTAATGTGAGAAAAAGTTTGTATGTTCAATAAAAAGTTTGTTAAATTTTTGACAAAGTTTATAAACTAGTGCATTGCAATATGAAACTATAGGTCTGATAGGCATAGTTAATTTATGTAGTTTAGGTAATCCGTAAAGGACAGGAGCAGAAGGGTTCATTAATTTGAAACGAAAAGCAGTTTGTGGTGGGATTAGTTGTATACATGACGAGAGACATTTAGACACAATAATCTTAAATTTACTCGTGGGGTCAGAGCGTAGTAATACAGCTCCACTATCACTAATAAAATTAAAAATTTTTTCAGAATAAAGATTTTCTGATAAAATTACAATGGTATTTCCTTTATCTGCCTTACATAAAACTGAATTTGTGTCTAAAAGTTTAGTTTTTATATTGTTAACCAAAAATGAATTTTTTAAATCAAAATTATTTAAATTAGAAAAATTTAGATGAAACCTGATATCTTCAGCACAGATAGATTTAAAATTATTTCTGTTGATGTTACAGCTAGCTGATGTTCCAGAGAGAGCTACATCAATATCCACTGCTAATAATAAGTGGCTTTTAGTTTTATTGGTATTAACTGGAGCGAATTTTAACCCTTTGTTTAACAGTTCAGTTTCATCATTTAAAAGTTCAGTTCAGTTCAGTTCAGTTTCATCATTTGCATCATTTGCAAATTTTTGAAAAATTTTGACTTGACCCCTTTTAATTTTGATTATTTTTTGTTTATAGATAGTCTTTCATAATTAAAAAATACCAGTTCTCTTAGAATTTTTTTTTTCGACCAGGGGTCTTCACAGGGTGCCCCTCAATTGTTTGTTATTTTGTGATGTGAGTGCATTTTGACGAGCGATTGTAGAAAAACTACTGAATCGATTTTCATAAATGATATGTCGTTGAATAGGTATTAAAACAAAGTTTTTAAAAATGTACACTGTTAATTTTTTGAAACAATTTTTAACGGTGTAATATAAGAAAAAAACGGTGTAATTGAAAAAAAGATGGCATAGTCTTTTTTTTTTTTAACTAAATTGAAGCTTATTTTATATCTAACCACTTGTGAAAGTTTAGGACACCCGTAATTTTTTTTTTTAAAGATAAAATTCGTTGTGCATCCGTTGTGCGGGAATCAGTTCTTTTTGTTCTGAATGAAAATTATAAAAATGGCGTTACAAACTGAGAGATTTTTTTTTTATGTTAAATATCAAATATTTTATTATTAGATGAACTTTTTAAAATATTATAAAAATTATATATGTACAATAAAGAAAATATGAGCAATTTCAGCATAAATCCACAAAAGCGCTTATTGCTATGTACATTAAATGAAGCTTATGTGGAGTTTAAAAATAAGTTTCCTGATGTGAAAATAGGATTTGAAATGAAATTCACGTCCCTTCGACCACAAGAATGTATAAAATTATTCCAAGAAGCTCATAATGTGTGCGTGTGTACCATACATCAAAAATGAAACTAATGATTCAACACTCTAAGATGTCTTGGATTACTGATACTGCTTTCCAGAATTATAAAACATTAATTGACTTTGTTTCATGTGGTGAATTAACAGAAGATTGTCATACTTTGAAGTGCAATGAATGTTCAAAAAAACTTCAACAACTGGAAGAAAAATTACTAAATGATTTTGACGTTAAAGGAATCCTTCAAGTCAAATATCAACAATGAAATACCACTGATCGATGCAATTTGGATACTTTTATAGAAACTGTAGAAGAATTTATGAAAAAATTTATTTACCGTTTACAAATTTTGATACCACACAACTTTATAGCAAAACAGCAATCTACATTCATTGAGGAAAAAAAAATTAGAAGCAGGAGAGTGCTTCGTTCAAGGGGATTTTTCTAAAAACTACGGCTTCATAATTCAGGATGCGGTTCAAGGCTATTATCATAATAATTCACAAGCTACTATTCATCCATTTGTCATTTATTTTAAAAGTGCCGCAAGTGAATATATACAGCACCGAAGTTTTATACTCATTTCGGATATAAACGACCACAACAGTACTACAGTCCATCTTTTCACTACAAAACTTATTGAATTCATGAAAACGCATATAAATTCTAATATTACGAAAATAATTTATAACACTGACGGTGCACCTTCTCAATACAAAAATAAACATAACCTAATTAACTTATGCCACCATAAAAAAGACTTTAAGGTTGATGCAGAATGGCATTTTCATGCTACCAGCCATTGAAAGGGACCTTGTGATGGAATTGGTGCTACACTGAAGCGTGTTGCACACCGTTATAGTATGGCGGGCAAAGATATTATTGATACACCAAAAAAACTTTTCGAATGGGCTTTAAAATGGGAATCTACCATGAACTTTGGATATGCCGATAAAAATGAATATCAATTAACAAAAAAAAATTACAAAATCGATATAAAAATGCGATTACTATAAGTGGAACTCAAAAATTTCATTCTTTTGTACCATTAAATACTAAAACAATAAATGCAAAAATGTTTTCCAACTCAGAAGAAACTTTTGTTTGTAAAATAAGTAAATAATTTCTAATAACTATATTTATTTTCTTTAACCTACATTATATAATTTGTATGATATTTTAAAAAGCTTATTCAATAATAAAATATTTGTATTTTAATGTTAAAATACAATCTATTACTTTATGACCATAATAACATAATACGGACATAATGCTTCTCCAGTCAAAAGTTCCGAAATAGATTTAGTTATTTATACGGCTTTTTTGTTTGCAGTCGAGACTGTCAAATTATTTTTTACAAGAGTGATGAATGTTTACTAAAAGTGACAAATAAACATTTCATTTTTTATGCCATCTAATACAAAGAAAATAATTGCAGAAGTGCTTTCCTATTCAAAGAAACTTCTGTTTGTAAAATAAGTAAATCATTTTTAACAATTGTATTTATTTGCACTGACGAGGGTAGGTTCGAATCCGATCCGAAACACGTAAAATGTGAATTGTAGTTTTTTTCTGAGAAACTTCAAACCATACCTTTGAATTGAAAATATTCCAATTGCTTCTTTACTTACTTGAGTTTAATTGATCTCGAAAATCCAAAATGTATTTATTTAATTTATTGTACTACATATATAATTTTTATAATATTTTAAAAAGCTAATAAGTAATAAAATATTTGATATTTAACATAAAAAAAATCTCTTATTTTATAACACCATTTTTATAATTTTCCTTCAGAACAAAAAAAACTGATTCCCGACAGTCATATGCACAACGAATTTTATCTTTAAAACAAAAAATTACGGGTGTCCTAAACTTTCACAAGTGGTTAGATATAAAATAAGCTTCAATTTAGTTTTAAAAAAAAGACTATGCCATATTTTTTTCAATTACACCGGTTTTTTCTTATGTTACACCGTTAAAAATTATTTCAAAAAATTAACAGTGTACATTTTTAAAAACTTTGTTTTAATACCTATTCAACGACATATCATTTATGAAAATCGATTTAGTAGTTTTTCTACAATCGCTCGTCAAAATGCACTCACATCACAAAATAACAAAAAATTGAGGTGCACCTTGTGAAGACCCCTGGTCGAAAAAAAATTCTAAGAGAACTCGTATTTTTTAATTATGAAAGACTATCTATAAACAAAAAATAATCAAAATTAAAAGGGGTCAAGGGTCAAAATTAAAGGGGTCATATATATATATATATATATATATATATATATATATATATATATATATATATATATATATATATATATAACAGGTCGTTCAATAAGTCCGTAGGATAAGTAAGAAAAAAACAACATTTTGACAAAACTCGATTTTTTTATTCAACATAGATGCCTTCGAGTGCGATACAACGAGTATAGCGATTTTCCAACTTTTCTATACCACTTTTATAGTACGATTTCTCTTTCTCGTCAAAATAAGCCTCAGTTTCTGCGATTACTTCATCATTGGACTTAAATTTCTTTCCAGCAAGCATTCTCTTGAGATCTGAAAACAGGAAAAAGTCGCTGGGGGCTAAATCTGGAGAATATGGTGGGTGGGTAAGCAATTCAAAGCCCAATTTCATTCAATTTTGCCATCGTTTTCATCGATCTGTGACACGGTGCATTATCTTGGTGAAACAACACTTTTTTATTTTGCAAATGTGGCCGTTTCTTTGCGATTTCAGCCTTCAATCGATCCAAAAGTTCACAGTAATACTCGCTGTTGATGGTGGTTCCTTTTTGGAGATAGTCGATGAGTATTATTCCGTTCGTATCCCAAAGCCATCACCTTACCGGCCGACTGTTGCGTCTTTGCTCGCTTTGGATTCGGTTCGTCGACTGCTGTCCACTCAGCTGACTGTCTTTTGGATTCTGGTGTGTAATTGTGAAGCCATATCTCATCCATTGTCACATATCTACGATAGAATTCCCTTTTATTGCGGTTTAACAGTGCCAAAGACTCCTCCGAAGCATCGATTCGTTGTTGTTTTTGGTCGACTGTGAGCTCACGCGGCACCCAATTTGCACAGAGCTTTCGCATACCCAAATGTTCATGTAAAATGGTAAAAACACTACCATCTGCTACCTTTACAATGTCAGCTATTTCGTGCACCTTCAATTTGCGATCGTTCATAACCAATTTGTGGATTTTTTTTATGTTTTCTGGAATAACAGCCTCATTTGGGCGTCCACTGCGCTCTGCATCTTTTGTGCTGGTACGACCACATTTAAATTCAGCCATCCACTTCTCTACCATTTGTCTCGATGGAGCAGAGTTTGGATAATGTTTATCAAGCCATTGTTTGGTTTCCACTGTATTTTTTTTCATCAAAAAGCAATGCTTTATTAAAATTGGAAATTCACTTTTTTCCATTTTTTTTCAAAAACAAAAGTTGCTTCACACAAAATGCTATAACTCACGAATAAATAGTCAGATTGCTGTCAAATTTATACACGTAACGTTTGAAGGTTAGTACTAAATAAAAATCATATGGAGAAAATTCTAGTAACGCCATCTATGTGTCATCCTACGGACTTATTGAATGACCTAGTATATATATATATATATATATATATATATATATATATATATATATATATATATATATATATATATATATATATATATATATATATATATATATATAAATATTTATATATATATATATATATATATATATATATATATATATATATATATATATATATATATATATATATATATATATATATATATATATATATATATATATATATATATATATAAATATATATATTTATATATATATATATATATATATATATATATATATATATATATATATATATATATATATATATATATATATATATATATATATATATATATATATATATATATCAATATATATATATATATATATATATATATATATATATATATATATATATATATATATATATATATATATATATATATATATATATATATATATATATATATTATATATCATATCATATATCATTTCATCAACCAGAAACAGACGAAGAAGGTAAAAAATTTTATTGGAAAAATACAAAAAAAAAATAGTAATTGAAAATAGAAAAAAAAAATATATGTTATAGTGTTTGTGTTAGTGTTTATTTAAAGGAAAAAAAACAAATAATCGAAAATAGAAAAATATGTGTATTGTATAGTGTTTGTGTTTGTGTTATTGTTCATGAAAATAAAATTGTTGAAGAACGGAGGCGTACAATTATATAATTGGTGAGATTGTTCTTTTTTTTGGATAATTATTTGGAATTTTATATTTGCTGTTACCAGATACGCAGGTAAAATTTTACCTTTTATTGCTTTGATGTAATAAATTTATTTATTATTTTAAAGCATAAATTTGTTTAATATTGCTTGGTAACAGGGAAGGTAAAATTTGGTTTTAGTTGTTGGTGGGAATTTCAAATTTAACCCTTTATTTTTACTCTTCAATTTTGTTAGTGTCTTTTGTGTTCCCATTTTTTTTACTTTTCTCTTATCGAGCTGCTGTTGCATGAAACCTGCTGTCGTGTTTTTGTGACAGAGATATCCAGTTTCTTTGGTATTGTGTAGTGTTGAAATTTAGGCCTGGGACGAGTTTCAGTATCTAAGTGTATAGGGTAAGTCTTTGTCTCAACAAAAAGGTAGCAGAGTAAAGCAACAGCTTAGCATTGACTTCACCAACATAAGAGGTCTCAATTCGAATCTAAACGAGGTTCATCACTACATCTAAAAACATAAACCTGACATATTGTTTCTTACCAAAACAATTGTTAGTGGCAAAGCATCGAAATTGGATCTCGATAAATACCGAATACCTAGTTACGAATTAGAACATTCCTCTAAGCACCATAATTCTATAGCACTGAAGATCTCAGGTGTTGATGAAACTATGTTTGTAATAGGATTATACAGATCCCCAAATTCTCCCTCAGGATGTCCCTTTTTCGAAAAATCATCGGCTAATCTAGACAAGATTACCACAGACTACCCCAAAGCAAGACTGGTCATTCTTGGAGACTTTAATATTCATAATAAAGAATGGCTTAAGTATTCATCGCGCACTGACGACGTAGGAAGGCAAGCCGAACTGATGCTCGCAGATTATCATGGCTTGACGCAAATGATAGAGTGTCCTACTAGAATCGCAGACAATTCACATCATAACAATAATTTGCTGGATCTGTTTTTGACAAACGAACCAGATACTACGAAGACAAAAGTTGAACAGTCACTCGGAACATCGGACCATTTACTAATATCAGCAATAGTGCAATTTACATCACCAACACAAATTAAAGCAAATCCTCGTCGTGTTTGGAACTATAAACGCGCTGACTGGGAGGGACTGAGAAACTTTTATGATGAAACACCTTGGAAAACTATTTGTTGTGTTGATCAAGATCCTAGCACATCGGTAATAAGAATTTCTGAAATCATAAAAGATGGAATGCAGCGGTTTATTTCAAATCGATTAATCACTCCTAAAACTGAGCCTTGGTTCACACAGGATGTTGATGAGGCAGTGAGGAATAAACGCAAAGCATTCAAGACGTATAACGCTAATAAAACACTTGAAACCCACAAGAAAGCCAGAAATATTAGTAAATTCAAAATAGACTTGGACAAAGACGCGTTTATCCAGAAGAAAGCAAAGAAATTCGCCGAGCACCCATCTGGCTCACGTAGTTTCTTTCAGGCAGTTAAATCAGTCCAGAGCAATTTTACTCGATCCTCTATTCCAACCTTAGTTCTAAATGACATTCCCGTGAGCGACTCGAAAGAGAAAGCGGATCTTTTGGGTCGTATTTTGCAGAAAACTCAAACATAGTTGAACCCCCCCATTCTCCTACACTCATAACCCAGTTGTAACGAAAATGAAACTAATTATTTTTCGTGGCAATATTGTACGGAAAATGCTTCTTTCTATCAATATCAACAAATCCGCTGGCCCCGACGGTATTCCACCCCTCATTTTTAAAAATTTTGCTAGGCAACTAGCTCCAATTTTACAAAAATTTTTTTATTTATCTTATAAAACGGGAATATTTTCCGACTCTTGGAAGCTGGCCAGCGTTCAACCCATACCAAAGAAAGGCAGTAAGATAGACCTTAACAATTATAAACCAATTGCAATTCTGTCGGTTTTAGCTAAAATATTTGAAAAATATGTTAACTACAATTTAATAGATTATTTGGAAATGTCGCGAATTATTGATGATAAGCAGTATGATTTTCGTAGAAGTCATGCAACAGATGATCTGTTAGCCTACGTATCCCATCTCTGGAACAAATCGCTGGAAAACCACGGTGAAACATTCAGTATTTCACTTGACATTTCTAAAGCATTTGATAAAGTGTGGCATAAAAATCTCATAGCTAAATTAAAATCTTACGGCATAGACCATCTTACTGTCTCATGGATTCATAGTTTTCTTACAGGTCGCCAATTTCATGTTAATTTAGATGGTATCACATCCAATATTTTCACAACCAATGCTGGGGTTCCCCAAGGTTCGGCACTCTCACCAACCTTGTTTCTTCTATACATTAATGACTTACTTATTTCCACAGTGCACCCAATCCATAGTTTGGCTGATGACAGCACATTAGTGTTTCCAATCCGGTTTAAGCCGGATTGGAATTATCCGGATAACTCGTAAACATTTTGCTATCCGATATCCGGATAATTCACAAAAAAAATCCGGATAACTAAATTAAAGCAAAAAAAATTGTTTGCGCTATTTACCTTTTTAAAAATTTTAATCAGCTACTACTAATTTTTCATAATAGACGTTTTCGTTTGGTCAATCTAAAACTTAGTTTTTTCATTTAGACGACTTCGTTTGGTTGACCTAAAAATTATCATCCCAGCCATTGTTTTGAATTTGAATTTTTAGAAGTGTAATTTATTTACAAATAAAAAACAGTTTTTTGCCGTGTCATAATTTAGGATTCAATTTTTTGTAATTTGAAAACATTTAAAGTTAATCACGGCAGTCTATTAACAAAACGAGAAATGTTGAGCTGGTTTCATTAATGACGTTGGTGCAGAATTCAACACTATTCCAAAATAATAATTTTGACGATTTTATTTATATTTCTAAATCATAAGCTATCAGTTATGCAAAAACGTTAATAAAAAGTTTGTTTCCGGAAATACGATTTCACCAATCGAAAATACATAGTAAAGTTAATCGTTAAAATAATTATTCTTCACTGGACAAGGAATTTAATTTATAAAAGCATAAATAAAACACTCACTCCTTACCTAGAAAAGCTGTTTGATGCTTTGAAGACCATTCAACCTACTTCGAAAGAAAGTGAAAGAGTCTTTTCGGTTGCTAGTATCTTCTTAACGAAAACTAGAAATCGGTTGCAGTTTCCAATGTGCTCAAAATGCTCTTGCATTTTTAAAATATTATTTTTCAGATGAAAATAAATGATTAACTAATTTTTATTTTTTAAAACTACATATTGTTTTTATTTAAATCCACTATCCGGATTATTATCCGGATATCCGGATAATTACTTAACATACTATTCGATATCCGGATAGTTAAAATCACGGATAATTGGAAACACTACAGCACATTACATGTATCACATGCATCTCCTAAATTTTGATCTCATACTGCAGTTACCACTGATAGAGAGCTGCTAATTGATTCCACCAACAAAGATCTGGAGCATATAATGGAATGGGGTGATCGTAATCTTGTTTCGTTTAATCCCACCAAAACCAAATTATGCCGTCTTTCACGAATAGAGCGACATAAAAATTTTCCTATTAAAATAAACCATGAGGAATTGCGTGAGGTTGTATCAGTTAGACTTCTTGGAGTGGATATTCAAAATAACCTGAAATGGAATAAACATGTGTTCAACCTCACTAAATCTGCAATGCAAAAATTAGGATTCTTGATTCTTGAGTCGATGTAAAAGGTATTTCAATCCCGAGCAAATTTTGCTAATCTTCAAGTCCTTTATTCGTCCATGTATGGAGTACTGCTGTTATGTTTGGGGAGGTGCCTGTCAGTCAACAATAAATTGTCTAGACTCTGTACAGAGAAAAGCAATACGGTTGATTGGTAATACCGAACTAACGGACCAGCTTGATTCACTCCAGCACAGAAGAAATGTGGCTGAATTGTCAATCTACTATAAATATAACTTTAGCGAATTCTCCTCTAAGGAAATTCAAAATATCCTTCCACCGTGTGCGCAGTATAATCGACAAACAAGAGCTGCCGAGTCATCCCATCCATTTGCTGTACAAATACCTCGTTGTAGAACTGTGTCCTTCCAAATCGACTATTTTAATAGAGTGGCCAAATTATGGAACTCAATGCCTTCCTCTGTATTTCCCGATGAATTTTCCCCTCAGGCATTTAAAGAAAATGTCCATCATCATTTAAAAAAATTAGTATAGCTATCCTTATATCCCCATTCCTTCCATTTTCCTCATCTCCTTCCTTTATAGTTGACATAGTATCTTCGGATATTCAAAGAGTCTAAATAATGAATATTTTATATTTAGTGTGCTAAACATGTCTAACTAATTAATAAAAAAATATTTATATATATATATATATATATATATATATATATATATATATATATATATATATATATATATATATATATATATATATATATATATATATAAATATATATATATATATATATATATACACCCAGAGAAATGCTGGCTTATATTATGGATATGACCGTATAAATTATGCATAAGACCGCGTAAAAAAGAACTAAGAGGCAAATTTCATAAATCATGCATTTTCGTTTAATAAGTTTTTATAAATCTGACAAACAATGTTTATGCTTCTACCGCATAAATCATAAACTATCATGGGATGAATTTATGCAAGGCATTTAAGCAATTATACGGATAAATCTATAAATTATACATTATAAACATAATCTTTAAAAATAAATCAAACATTACTTTGTATGATTTAATAGTCCTTATTTATAATTAGTGCATGAATATGCATGAACCATACTTACATATGTTGATTGTGTTTGCTATTCATAAAAAATTTGTTTTAAATAAAATTAACAAAAAACATTTATTTTTAATAAGTTGAGCTTTATTTATTTAAAATTATATTACATTGTTTTATTATAAGAACTTATTACTACTTTTAACTCTTGATGAAAATGATTTAAAAGTTTATTTTTAATCCAAAAAATATTTAAAATACATTTTATTTTTCACTATTTTCTTTCCAACAAATACAAACATAATTAACTATGTATATGTACATTTATTTATTAAAGAAAAAAATTCAAAGATTTACAAAAATTATAAATGACGAATAATTATATAGAAAAATCTTACCAAAACTCAAATTTTTGATTTAGTTGGTTTTGCTCTAACTAAATATGGTTGAAATCGAAAATAAGCGTTTTTCAAAATTATTTGACCTTTTTGGGAATATTTCCATTTAGTTGAATAACTGAAAGACCGGCCTGTATGCAAATTGCAATCTGAAAAAATAGAAAAGAACACTGATTAGTTTAAAATTATTTGCAGTGCTGTTTATATAAAACTTACCTTCTTCCTTGCAGATTTGTGAGATAAAATTTTTCTCCAGATGTACAAATGCCCGCGAAGCATTAGATTAAGAATCTAACAAAAACTAAAGAAAGAAATACTAAAAGTCAAATAATTCATTTAAATTACCATAATTTTTCTGCGACTGGAACTGCCAAATAGGCTTCGTAGATTAGGATACCTTTATAAATTATCTAAATTTCTTCCATAGTATAATCTCCAATGTACATATAATCTTGAATCGCTAGAAAATCTAGGTTTATTGCTAAAACAAAAGCACTTATTAAATTACTGATATTGTTACCTAAATAAAATACGAAGTTAAGCATAAAATACTACCTTTCAAGCGCAACAACTCCAGTTCACAATTTAAATGTTTTTCAGGTTTTTTCCAAAATTTCTTTTTGGTTTGTCTGCATAAAAAATAGAAACACAGGATAAAATTGAAATAAACGTTTATAACACTATTAGAGAAAATAACACTTTTGGGAAAATTATTTACTCACCTTTTAGTAATTTTTAAAAATTTTAGAATATATATTTTAATATATATATAGATAATAATAATATATAATAATAAATCCCAGAATCTTAAATATCTTAAAATTGTATTGACTAGAATTATTATTATTTGTAATAAATTTAATTTAAATATTTAAACTAAATTTGAAATAGTTCCATCAAAATATATAATTTAAACACAAATTTCACTTGTCATTTTTAATTATAATTTTAAATCGCGTTACTATTCTAAACTATTTTATAGAAGGAAAAAAATTAGATACAAAATAAAATAAAGTCTGGTCGTTGTATATTCTGGTGATAAGAAGCATAAGAAAAGTAAATAAAGGCAAATAAAATTGAATTATTCGGCAACCGTATGATTTATTGATATTTGTCAACAAAACGTAAGGCATTGTTAGTAATTAATCGTTTAAAAGAAATCAGGAATCATATTTACTATGAGTAAAATATTAATCGATGAAATATCATAAATCATTCCATTTATGTATAATTCACCCCAAATTATGCGTGATTTATGCGGATTATTTATAATATAGAATGGTAATTACAAAAATGTAATTATTCAATCCCTTTGCATAAATTATGATCTGAAATTTCTCTGGGTGTATATATATATATATATATATATATATATATATATATATATATATATATATATATATATATATATATATATATGTATATATATATATATATATATATATATATATATATATATATATATATATACACACATATATATATATATATATATATATATATATATATATATATATATATATATATATATATATATATATATATATATATACATATATGTATATATATATATATATATATATATATATATATATATATACATTAGGGTGCTTTTTTTTGGGCGACAATTCTTTTTTTCTTGTGCCCCACCGAAATTTTGTTGGAAATACCCAAGAAAACGTTCTCCTAAAATATGGGCCCTCAAAATTAATGTTTAGCACTAAGCCTCGGCGTTTGAATATTTTCCATACAAAATACATGTAAACTTTAGTGTTTTTTAAAAAAAAAATTACAACTCAGCGGCCTTTTATACTATTTCGAAATGGAAAAAAGCAACTAACTCAGGATTAAATTATCTACAAAAATGCTTATGGAGATGTAACTGTAACTTACACCGGTGACACAGTACAGATCACAAAAGGAAATTTTATATGAATTTCTTGTTCTTTTGTTTTTATTTCATTTCATTTCCAGGAAAAATGTCTATAACAAAGTTGTAGTTAATTAAGTTTCCTACAAAAAATTCA
>OY856186.1:126859808-126928119 GCA_963693315.1 Diogma glabrata | reverse complement strand
ATATATATATTTATATATATATATATTTATATATAAATATATATATATATATATATATATAAATATATATATATATATATTTATATATATATATATATATATATATATATATATATATATATATATATATATATATATATATATATACATATATGTATATATATATATATATATATATATATATATATATATATATATATATATATATATATATATATATATATATATATATATATTAGGGTGCTTTTTTTTGGGCGACAATTCTTTTTTTCTTGTGCCACACCGAAATTTTGTTGGAAATACCTAAGAAAACGTTCTCCTAAAATATGGGCCCTCAAAATTAATGTTTAGCACTAAGCCTCGGCGTTTGAATATTTTCCATACAAAATACATGTAAACTTTAGTGTTTTTTAAAAAAAAAATTACAACTCAGCGGCCTTTTATACTATTTCGAAATGGAAAAAAGCAACTAACTCAGGATTAAATTATCTACAAAAATGCTTATGGAGATGTAACTGTAACTTACACCGGTGACACAGTACAGATCACAAAAGGAAATTTTATATGAATTTCTTGTTCTTTTGTTTTTATTTCATTTCATTTCCTGTAGCCATTAGCTACAGGAAAAATGTCTATAACAAAGTTGTAGTTAATTAAGTTTCCTACAAAAAATTCATACCAACCGAATCTCTATGATTGATATTTCTCGAGATAATAAACCAATTCTGCATAGGTACTCAATTCAACATTCACGAGCGTGGCGTATCTGTGGAAATTAATGGTGAAACAGAAAAACTTAATAAACTACCGTTCTTTATTGATACTGACGAAAAATTAAATTCCATGACTGGAATTCTAACTCTAACTTTGTTAGAACGGTTACATAAGTGCTGTTTATTAATAAGGTCAGAAGAGCCCTATAATATTGGGTTGTCTCAAAAAAACAGTATAATATTGACAATGTGTCGAATAAAGATGAATATGAACAATATACAAACCGCTATACTATTTAATATTTCCTCAAGATGTGCTAAAAATTATTTTACCGATTGTGTGCAGTTCTTAGCAAAAGTTTTAAAATGTTGCATATATTGGCAGACTCGAGAAGAAAACCTAAAAAATTTTAATTGTTACTTCAATTTAAATCTTTTATACTCATATTTTTTAAATTATTCATCCAAAACAAATGAAAAAGAATAAATTTTAATATTTACTCACTATTCGTTTGAATTTTGATTTGTTTAAATAGTTTTTAAATTTTGCTAAGAGAGTGCGCTGTTATCACTTTACCAGTCGTCAATTGAAAATGCGGTATATAATTGTTTATTTTTTACACAGTCAAATTTAGATATGTCGTGCTGTAAGTTTTTAGTAGATGAATTTGTAAATATTACAATTTATATTAAAAATAGCGTTTTCTACGCGTGGTAAAATCATTTTTGCGTTCCTGAACATATTCCACTCGACGCTATCGCGTCTCGTGGACAAACCATTCAGTCACGCAAAAAAAAAAAATTTCACCACTTGTATAAAAATCTACTATTTTTATGAGACATGCATTGTTTAAGATGTGATGTAATATTTAAAAAAAAAGAAAAATATTCTTTTCTTCAAAAAGACATTGCTCTTAGTTATAGATTTATAAGATGTAATAAATAAATTACATTTATAAGAATTAAATATTTATAAGAAGTAGATTCTCAAAAATAAAAGAAAAAAAAGGTTAAATTCATACAATTCATATCAAGCACAATATGCTTACGTATGCGTAAATGAACTAAATTCACAATTTTATAATATTTCAAAGTTAAATATAATATATTTGACGATTTGGCCTTTTTATTGCAAATACTTGTTTTCTTTAATTTAATTGTTTTAATAAAGAAATTATTGTAATAACAAAATACTTTTAGCGACACAATTTTTGTTATTAAAATTTTGTTATATCTATATAATAATAAAATTGTGTCAAGAGTAATTGGAGCAATTTCATATTATTTTTATTTTATCTTTATGCAATATAAAAAAGATTTGGATAATGATATGATTTTGAGAGATAAACAGTAAGATGACCAGATATTTGAAATCAGAAAAGAGTATAGAAACTGAAATAGTACCTCATAATCATTTACCCCATATGGAAGCACACTAGAAGAGGTGAAAATATTGAAAATCAAAAATAAAACAGTTGAGTTTTAAATTTTGGCTTGTAGTTCAATCTTTATTTCATCAATAACATTGGTTACATTTATTAAAACTAAAATAATTTCTTTTGGTTTATCACACTAAATACAGAAAATTCATACTCTGTATCAATTAAAAATATATTAAATACAATTGTGCGTGGAGTCCTCTTACTTCTGTTCCAAAAATTGTATTATGTTCTAAGTACCTAGCTATAAATATGTGTTTATAAATTTTTTAATAAATTAATTTAAATGAATTATTTGGTGTTTGAGAATGCGATTTTAAAAGCAAAGACTTCTGTTAGTTAATGTGACATTAATAGTAAAAGTTTCACAAACTGCAACGATTTCATAAATATCTACCATAATCATATAAATTGTAGTGTCACACGTTATAAAAGCACTCCAATAGTAGATAAGTGTCGATCGTGACCGACCGAAGTTAATTGAACGGATCACTTCAGTGAGCCACGACCGATCGTTCAGTAATAAAAGAAACGTCGTTTGTCGGTCACTAACTTTTTATGTACTATTGACATTATTTTTATGTTCAAGGAACGTCTTTTAGTATATAATATAATGGCAGCAGTGTTAGTTAACATCGTGCAAACTTTTTCGAAATCCATATGTTAAATTAAAAACGTAGTTTTGGATTTGAACATAATTTCAATAAAACACTTCAAATAAACCTTCAAAAAAAAGTAATAATGCACCTCCAACATCACTTCATCTTCAAATTTTCATTACGATCAAATTTTGATTCCGATCATTGTGATATACGAATTTGTTTTTGTCCTCTCAAAGATTTATTCATTATATTCAACAACTTCACATAAAAAAGTGACCTGAAAAAATGTATCTAATTTATCGTGCAGATTTTCATAACAATATAAACAAACCAATACACATTTAAAAATTATAAAAAATATACGCACTTTATCTAGCAATGGAAAGGAAAATTTTTCAAATCTTTATATGAAAATAACACGAACAATAACACAAAACTAATAACCAATCCAATGAAACAAAACAAAACTAACATTAAAATCATAAACAGAAAAAAAATATGGAGGGGCTGAAATTTCACAGCTCTGAAATATCAAGACTTCGGTCTGGGTTAAGGATTTTGATATTGTTTTCGGCAAAAAACATTTATGAGGACATGGTTTTTAGTTTTGGGCAGCGACGTATATCAAACATAACTATTTGTTAAAGTACAAGTATGTTTTTATTTCTGGTTAGAAATTTATTACAAAACTAACACGAAACATCAATACGTTGTTGGAAAATTATAACAGATCATATATTAACATAATTTAGTGATGACTCAGCAAACTGCTCAAAAACCTCTCCATTTAGCGTTTCGAGAAAATGATACAAAATCATAAATTCATATTTCTTTCAAAATTCCAAAAATACTTTAAAAATTAAATAAAATCAAACTTTTTTCAAAATTCCAAAAATTAGAATAAAATCAAATATTTAAACTTTTTCTAAATTCCAATAATATTCCAAAAATTCTTATAAATTCAAACTTTTCCAAAATTCTAAAAATATTGCAAAAATTATTACAAAATCAAAAATTCAAACTTTTTTCAAAATTCCAAAAATTATAATAAAATCAAAAATTTAAAATTTTTAAAAATTCTAAAAATATTTCAAAAATTCTTACAAAATCATAAATTGAAACTTTTTGCAAAATTCTAAAAATATGTATAAAATTCAAAAACTCAATTTTTTTCAAAATTCTAAAACTATTGCATAAATTATAACAAAATCAATATTGAAACTTTTTTCAAAATTCCAAAAATATTCCAAAAATTAGAATAAAATCAAATATTTAAACTTTTTCTAAATTCCAATAATATTCCAAAAATTCTTAAAAATTCAAACTTTGTCCAAAATTCTAAAAACATTGCAAAAATTATTACAAAACCAAAAATTGAAAATTTTTTCAAAATGCCACAAATTATAATAAAATAGAAAATTAAAAATTTTTCAAAATTCAAAAAATATTCCAAAAATCCTTACAATATCAAAAATTAAAACTTTTTCCAGAATTCTAAAAATATTGCAAAAATTATTACAAAATCAAAAATACAAACTTTTTTCAAAATTCCAAAAATATTTCAAAAACTATAACATATTCAAAAATTTCCATGTCCAATTTCATTTTCAATTACATACACGTCATAAAAACAGCTACATCTTTTTTTCCAAAAAGTTGGCTAAAAAAATAAATGAAATCATTTTTCGACACACTTGACATTATTTTTTTGACAAACTTATAATGCCATAATTCTCAATAATAATAATAAAATTTCATTTCAAACATATAATTAATTTTATTTTTTTCCAAAAAATTGGGTAAAAAAATAAATAAAAATCTTTCTTTTGACACACTTGATAACATTTTTTTGAAAAACTTATAATGCCATAATTCTCAATAATAATAATAAAATTTCATTTCAAACAAATAATTAATTTTATTTTTTTCCAAAAAATTGGGTAAAAAATAAATAAAAACTTTCTTTTGACACACTTGACAACATTTTTTTGACAAACTTATAATACCTTAATTCTCAATAATAATAATAAAATTTCATTTCAAACATAATTAATTTAATTTTTTTCCAAAAAATTGGGTAAAAATAAATAAAAATCTTTCTTTTGACACACTTGACAACATTTTTTTGACACACTTATAATGCAATAAGCTAGCTTTTGGTCTCACATACCAATCCCGACCATCAAGATTTCTCCAAATTTAATGTTCCTACTCGTTTAATGTTCCTTAACGTGCCTACTCCTACTCCTGCTACCTTTAATCACTTAAAATGAACGTTTTTTAAGCCAAAAATATGAAAATTTGTTATTTTTGACACACATAATGATTTTTTTGACACACTTCCGGTACAGTTATCGAACACAGCGTCCTTTTGGACCTGTCTCTTGAGTATACCTATTTTTAGAAAAAAAAAATTTTGAAATTCCTCCAGCGGTTTTCCCTGCAGCGTAGGTAATGACGGACTGCCGGCGGACCGGCCCACAGTGGGATTTGTTCATACAATGTTTGGCAAAAAATATAAGGAGTGCTCGTAGAATATTGAAATTTCGCTCTGAGCCTTTGGTTAGCTCAATTAAGAAAAATATAAAGTTTCATCAAAATTGGCCACGCCCACTACCACACCGCCCATAGAACCCAAAACTTATTTTTAGCCCAAAGTTTTTGAAATTTGGCACAGAGCCTTTTATTACCTCAATTAAGAATAAAATAAAGTTTCATAAAAATTGGGCACGCCCACTACACCC
Source organism: Diogma glabrata (assembly GCA_963693315.1). NCBI lineage: Eukaryota > Metazoa > Arthropoda > Insecta > Diptera > Cylindrotomidae > Diogma > Diogma glabrata. Next base: position 126,922,621 of record OY856186.1, on the reverse strand, counting down.
GCCCATAGAACCCAAAATTTTATGATTTTATGATTTTATAAATTTTATGATTTTATAAAAGATTATTAATTATTTAAACTTTTTTTTTTTTAATTGATAGCATGGAGTCTTACCTCTCATTTTATTATAGTGGGAGCACCTAGCACGACCGAGCAACCTTTTTTTTCTTCCAAGGAAGTTTGCAATCATGGCACATTATAGAACAAATTTTATTCTATCATATCTTTTAAACCATATGAGCGAACTTTATAATTTTTTTTTTAAATACGCAGAAAAGGCTATATTTGAAAATAATCACTATTTAAATTAGAGCAATAAAGTTATCTTACGTACAAACACTATAGAAGTGCGTAAACAGTTTTCAATATTTTGGACCAAAATTTACATGTGACTTTACTTCATTATTTCAAAGACAAATAAACGTTTTTTTGGGATACAATTTATGAATTCTTCATACTGAATCAATTTTCTACAAAACTGCATCATTACATTTTTAAATCTTATGTGTCGAAAAAATGACTTATTGCACAAAAAATCCCACTGTGCGGCCTACAGACAGACATACATTTCTATTTTTTTGCTTTTTTAGAATCAGTAGGTCCTAAAACGTCGAGAAATGCCAAAAAAGTGGGGGTAAGAATTTCATTTTTGGCTCATGAATATAATACTTAGGTCTTTCAGACCGAAGTAATATTCTAACGAAAAATTTTGAAATAAAGACAAAAACTGAACGGGTAGAATTTACTAATAAACAAAACAACACGACTACCAAAAGAAATGACCTACGTACAAAACGAATTAGTTCATAAAAATATTGTAATGAAAAATTTATCGTAGAGAACAAATACTGAAATCGTTCAGCTCGTTCAGCAAATAAGCAAAACACAAAATGATAAAAATAAACAAAATTAAATATAAGTTCGTTCGATAAAGATTGCTTCTAAGCTAAGAATGATTGAACATAGAGAATGAAAAATAAAATGCCATTTTTGAGGAAAATATGAATGCTATTGAAAAAAAAAAGAAATGGATTTCATTCAACTTTTACAAATTATGAATTGTGAAATGAAAATGGAAAAAATTGATTATGAAGATGATTGTTTGTATATATTAATTATTAATGATTATGAAAAAAAACATTTGTTTGTACATATACATATATGTATTTAAATTGTTTTTATTATTATTGTTAATTTTTGTTGGTGGATAATTACTAATAATAGAATTACTATAATAGAATTAATACATTTAAGTTTTTCAGATTTAATTTAATTTTGTATGCAATGTTTGTTGTGAAAAAAAAATGTTTGTTGTACCTTAGCTAAAGCTTTAGTTAAAAATTAACAATTACTACATGTCAGGACTTAAACATTATATTCCTTATTCTATAGTGCAATTTTGTTTTTAATAATGTTTTTTCCTTAAATCGATTTATGGAATGGATGAGGATTTTTTTTTATTGAAAGTTAAATAGAGGATGAGGTGTTAGACTGTATGGCTCATTAAAATGAGATTGCAACATGTTATAAAGGAGAATCTAATAAGACAAACGGTAGAAAACAAACAAATACAGGGTGGCTTAAAATAGTACACGTACTATAGTATAAATCCTGTATAGATTTTTAAGCAATGATGCTTTAATCTTTTTAAACAAATTACATTAGTATATGAGCAATATTTTTGTTTAAACGGAAGAGTCTTTCTTCTTTATTTCGCTACTCATCCTCTTTGCAAAAAGTTTTGAATACCCTTAGCAACATTTTAGACGAATTGGTTTTAGAGGGGGATTGTTGCTTGTTAATTAGGATGTTATTGCTTTATGGAGATTGTTGCTTGTTAATTAGGATGTGGTTCTTGACCTATTAACGAGGCATTTTTATTATTATTTTTGACTGAAATATTTAATATTTTTGCAAGTGACCAATTGAACGAAGACCGGTGTTTTTGAATCGGTCAGTGCAAATGAACGATCCGGTATGAACGGATCGCTAATTAAGCTGAGGTTACACATCACTATCCAATAGGATAAAAGAAATGAAAGAAAAAGAATAGACAAAATTTGCAGAAAAAAAACTAACATGGGGCTGCTAATAGTCCAGCTAGTTCCATATTCCTTGATCATGTGACGCACTGTTGTCCTCAATGATCAAAGTTCAGATATAGAATTATGCGAAGACTCGCTTCTTCGAGCTAGCAGTAGCGTGCCATCATCAAGGAATATTATATAACTAAGGTTTGGGGTGCTACCGTTAACTGAATACAGTTCATCCAGCTTTAACTCTAAGATATAACATTGGCTAGCGATAGTTCACGGCTGTTTCAGTAGCATGTGTGATGTGTTGTAAATACTTTGTTTTCATATTTTTTTGTAACACTTGAAAGCTTTAACGAATATAAATCTCCCTTCATGATACAGTAATTGGAATGGTATGTGTGACAAGAATTGGTCCATATAAAATTAGAAAGTTGTTGTTTTTTTTTAATTCAGTTGAGAGTTGAACTGTCAGAATAACGCTTAAATAAATACATTATATAAATGTTGAAGCTAAAAAATAAGCACTTACAATTTTGTTTGATATTATGTATGTTTGAAGGGAATTTTTGCCAATTGGTTTGGGTTGACCAGATGACTTGACATAAAATTTGTGGTGAAATCGTTGGAATTTGCAAAGCTCACCAGGATCAATTTCTCAAATATAAGAAAGTTTCATCATGCTCCAGATCAAGTGTTGCAAAATATCTCACGTGAGCTGGTATATCAACAGCAGGAACGGTGGGTTGTCACACCCGTAGTTAAAAAATAAAAAATCACCGATAAACAAAAATTAATCCTTTTATATATAACCTAATACAACCTTTTTAAATTTCAAACACAAGCTGTCTTTTGTTACTTTAAAACAGTAAAGGCTTAAAACCACATACAACAGAAACAGAATTCCATACAAATTTTACAGAAACCGAATTTTTATCTGTCAAATTTGTATGAAATTCTGTTTCTGTTTCTGTTGTAAGTGAATGCCTGGCTTAAGGAGCTGTTTACAAACATTTTGATAAATAGTGCAATTGCTCAGATTAAAAGCATTTCCAGTCCAAGGTATCACCATTAGGAAATTTTGTTTTAATATTACACAATTGGATGCATCTTCGTATTTGAGATAGTTAATGATCCGTTTACATATTTAAAGACAAATTTGTTACTTTGGAAAATGAAAATTTTTGCTTTTTGTTCTAACAAATTATTATACACGATTTTCACGCCTTCTACAGGGAGGAGGAGAAAGAAAATTAAAGGCCATTCTTAACAACAGCTTATAATAAAAAATACAAACAAAAGTAATAAAACCATTTCAATTTATTTTGCTTACCCAACACTGCAAATCGTTGTTTCATGATATTTAGTTTTTTTTTGTGTTAATGTGTATGTTCTGCAATAAAACCGAAAGTTAAATGAAACGTGAGAGGATAATTTAATATATTTTTTTATTGTTTTCTATTTTTATTGGATATTTGTTTTGGTGCTATAAATTGAAAAACTGGAACATGAACGTAGGGTGGAAGTTTAGACGTTTACAAATGCTGATAGTCATAATCCAAACAAAGTGCTTAAGGCGTAATCAGTGACCCCATATTATCATACTTTTGTAGTTTTGGTAGTATAATATTAAAATTTACAGAAATATTATAATAAGTATTTGTATTTGTTATAAATTGAATTTGTGGTTGTATTTGTTTCCTAATTTATTACAGTATTCTATGGCGACAATGTGATCAGTTGTTTTTTGGTGGTGATGATAATTATTTTGATCACAATACAATATAGAGATTTTTTGTAACACATGCACAAAAAGTATCCAATTTTGTTCTATAATAAAATAAACGAAAAATATATATGTCGCACATATGCCTGCAGAATATTTTTCATTCTTCGAAATAGTATTTTGTGCAAGCGAAAATATTTTGTACGCGCGAAAAAAAAATGTCGCACATCAATCTAAGCCCACAAAATATTTTTTGTAACACATGCGTAAAAAATATTCAATTTTGTACTAGAATAGAATAAAAGAAAAAAATTTTGCAACTCAACAAGAAACCATATCATTAAAAAATGGGTATATTAGCGATTTTTTTTAAATAAAACGTGTTGTCTTAAAGAAATTACAATATGTGTTACAACCACACATAGAAACCTTTTTAGACATTTATCTTACAACAACATGCGTTTATTAGCTTTTTATTTTAAAGCTTTGGGATTGAACGCCTCAAGAATATTGATTCGGGCAAAACATTCCATTTGTACGATGTTTGGACAACGAAAGCCTGTGCATTCTGTCACGACTGTAAGTCATAGTCACAATCTCGACAGCTTGAATGTTTTTCCAAGTAGATTGACGAGTAAAACGGGGAAAAGAATATGGTTGAGGTATGGATCTGTTTTCATCAGAGCACTGCTGGTGACAATATTTATAAAAAAATAACGAGGATGCTTTTGAGTCTAAAAGAGCTAGGATGGTAACAAATGCAGCGTCAAATCTTGAAAACAGTACTTCGAATATAAGACTTAAAAATATAGGAATAATAATATAGGACTTATAAATGTAGAGTAATTGATACGCAGTGAAATATTTTTTAATTTCTCCTAATTAGGCCAAGTTCTTTTGATGCGTTCTTTGCTATCGCCATTATTTCGTCCCAGAGTAAATAAATGACAATTGAGACTCCCAATAAACAAACGCTTGCACATTCACCAATATTCTGGCCTACAGTTTATTTTTGATCATGTGTGGCAATTACTTCTCCTATGAGAAAAGTCCACATATAGCGTTATATAATCAGCCTCAAACCTAAAAACTAAAAAATTTGAACTAAACTTAACGCGTTTATTCGATATTAAAAATAATTAGAATTCTGAAACAGTACGTATCAAAAAAATTTTGACGTATCAAAAACACAAAATAACGCGTTCAGAAAAGAAATTGAAATGTCAGAAATCGTATACAAAAATAAACTGTTAATAATCTTTTGAATTTGGCAGTCTATAAATGTGTGTATCACAGATTGAAATACGTTACGTTTTATGTATTCCGGGACTACAGAATTTATAAACTTTGAATTCCAGAATTAAAAATCTGTATATAAAACCAACCACAAATAATTCAGAAAAAACAATTTTCAAATAAAAGAACACTATTAAGTTTTTAGTGTCGAAAATTATGAACATATACTAAAAAGTTAACTTACTAGCTCAACTTCTTGAAAATATACAAAATTTAAGAACCAAAATAATACTTTTTAATAAAACATGGCTGAGGTTAAACATTCTGGATAATTGACGTAGCCTCCGAACATCGTAAGAAGAGATTATCCATGAAATTTAGAGTTAACTGGGACATTGAAAACGTCTATAGCTACGTTTTGCACCCAACCGAACATCTGGAAATAACCCACCGGAAATATAACAAATATCGGGATGCGTTTAAGTGTAGCCACAGGCAGTCGTTCCATGACTTTTGCTCAAGCTGGGGTGGGGTTTGACTACACGCATCTCAATGTAAGGGACTGCCATATAATTAACATAATAAAACTACAATACGAAACCATGACGGTTTAAAAACAATAATGGGAACGAAATTCATTTTAAAAAAGGGCAAGTACCCGTTAGGAAAATAGGTAAGGAACCCAGAGGTTTGACGAACCTCATCTCATATCATAAGATTTGAAATTAGTGCATTATTAGAAAAAAATCAAACCAATAACCAAAAAAAACTAATTTGTTTTACATTTTTATAGATCTTAACACTAAATATATTTAATACTCATACCTTTGATAAAATAATGTTGATCAGTTTTCATTCCAGTTAGTATTTACCACACAGTTACCAGCAAACCATCAAATGGTTGGGCCTATTCTTTTGAGAAAACGATTCGATGAAACAATAAAACACCTTTGATTCGTATTTCAAATTATATTTTATAATCATATACAAATATTTTTGCTAAATAATTATATGAATATAATTGTAATGGGTATCGTGCCTATTTTTTAAAATAAAACACATTAATTATTTTAATTAATTTGTTTTTTGACGTTTCGGCAAAATTCCTTTGCCATTTTCAAAAAAGAAAATATATTTTAAAAACATACAATAAAAAAATATTAGATAACATTCGTCAACATGGATAATCTTATCAAATATGTATATCGTACCAGGTCACAATCATCTTTCAAACCAATTACTGTTGAACTTAATTGTAAATACAAAAAATATCAAATTCTCAAAGCCATGAAATTAAAACAAAAACTTAGTGCGAGGGATTTCGGGCTGAGTGGTGAATCAAGAATTTTTATTACGGATCATTTACCACCGACCAAAAAAAGATTACTTCATCAAGCCAAGCAGCTTCTGCAAGGTGATGATTGTAGGGTCAAATACAAATATGTTTGGGCTAACTATGGAAACATCTACTGCAAAAAAACAGCTGAAGGCAACGTTTCAACCATTTCATCATGGACTGATTTGAATAATTTATTGAAAACTCCTGAGATAACCGAGGTTATTCAAGAAGCCCAAGTGGATAATAACAAGTAATATATCTTAAAATGTTTTTAATAATCTAAATTCTTATAACATTAAACGTATACATACATACATACATAAATATGTAAATATTTTGTTTTTCTTTTTTTTCCATATTTTCTTTTTTAAGCTTTATTGAATCTTTAATTTACTTATAATTCTTTACTTGGCTATATATATTGCATTATATACAATTATTTTCCTATAACATTTTTTTTCTCTCTAGTTTCCGTTAATTCTTATTATAGCAGCATGAATATTTACTACCAGAATTGTAGGGGAATCAGGCGGAAACTTGGGGACATAAAACTTTCTGTAGAAAGCAACAACTTTGATATTATTGGATTCACTGAAACATGGTTAAACGATGGCATCGACTCTGCGGAGATATTTGATGACAGATACAATGTTTATAGAAGGGATAGAAATTTGATTGCAACCGGACGTTTGGATGGGGGTAGTGTTTTAATTGCGATTCATAGACAAATTCAGGCTCACGAACTTAATGGTTTTAACAATCCCTTAATAGATGATGTCTGGGTTCAAATAAATAAGAATAATGGCCACCATTTAATTTTATGTACCGTTTATATTAGTATTGGCTTGAAATATGATGATTACTCTCAATTTTTCAAATTTATTTCTGATAAGTTAAACTTGTCAAACCCCAATACTGAATTTCTTATTTTTGGTGATTTTAATATTCCAAATATCACATGGGATACCAGTGACAATTCAAACATCAAAATATTAGCCTATGAGGGTAGAACTGCTCGAACTTTTGTCGAATTGAAAGATTTGAGTAAATGTAATCAAAGTAATTCCGCCCGCAATCATCTTAATAGGCTTCTTGATCTGGTCATAACTAATATGAATCTTTATAATATTGTTGTATCATCAAGCATACCTGTCTTATCTAAAATTGATCCACATCACCCACCACTGCATATTCAGGTTTCTAATTGTAAACTTAAAATGCAAGACAGATTCACCAAGCCTTCCATTGATTATGTTAAACTTGACTATGTTCAATTAAATCTCGAATTAGCTACTATTGATTGGAATGAGCTTTTTAATGGATTACCCATTGATAGTGCAACTCAAACATTCTATGATAAGCTTTTTTCCTTAATACCACAGCAGTCTCGTGCATAACCTTGTCGTAATAAGTTTCCATCTTGGTACTCTGCTCGATTAAAATTTTTAATTAAGGAAAAGAACAAATTATGGAAAAGAAATAAAATTTACAATGACCGTCAAGATTATTACCTGTTTTCTGAATATAGGTAGGAGGTCAAATCTGAAATTAAAAAGTGCTTCGATAAACATCTATGTAACCTTGAAAATTCAATCAGTACTGACCCGAAAAGATTTTGGGATTTTAATAAATCTTTTAAGGTTAAGTCTGACTATCCATGTTCAATGTTTTATGGTGATTCTCGGGTGAATAAACCCGAACATATTTGCGAACTTCTTTCAAAATATTTTAAATCCGTTTATTCTACTGAGCCAAGTCCACCATTTACAAGTTCAAATTTCTCATATAAAAATAATTTTTCTATTTCTGAGGATGAAGTTCTGTCGCAAATAAATGATTTGAAATTAAATAAAGGACCTGGACCTGACGGCGCGGTGTACCGAATTATTTCATTGAAAATTTAAAAGATGTTCTATTTAAACCATTATGCATATTATTTAATATGTCACTATTGCAATGCCAGTTTCCTACTAAATGGATATTATCTAACATTGTACCTATTTTTAAAAGTGGTAAGCGTGACAATATAGAGAACTATAGGCCCATAGCAATATTGAATGCATTTGCTAAAATTTTTGAAAAAGTCATACATATTCATGTCTTTGGTGAAATCAAGAATCAAATTTCTCCATTACAACATGGATTTTTTGCACATAGATCTACAGTCACCAATCTCCTTGAATTTTCTGACTACGTATTTTCAAAAATTGATAAAAATCTACAAGTTGATTGTGCATACACTGATTTTGCAAAAGCATTTGATAAGGTAATTCATTTGATTTTATTGTTAAAATTGTCAGCGATGGGAGTTTCACCAAATTTGATTAAATGGTTCGAGTCTTACTTAACACATCGCATTCAATATGTTTATTTCAATGGTCACACATCCATGGGGGTAAACCCAACATCTGGAGTTCCACAAGGTTCAACCCTTGGTCCGTTATTATTTATTATTTTTATTAATGATATATCAGTTGGTCTTAAATGTAGGCATCTGTTATTTGCGACGACTTAAAAATATTTCAAGAGATAGTAACCCTAAGCGACTGCTTTAAGCTTCAACAAGATCTAGAAGAAATTCAGAGATGGTGCATTATTAACAAGTTACAACTAAATATTAATAAGTGTTCAATTATTTCTTTTACGAAAAAGCATAATAAAATCATTTTTGGCTACTCCATATCGAATCTAATTTTAAATAGAGTGAACTCGGTTAAGGATTTGGGTGTTTTTTTCGACAATAAATTAAAATTTGACATTCATGTTGAGAATGTAATGAGAAGAGGATTTAAAAATCTAGGATATATTTTTCGACGAGGTAAGGATTTTAAGAATCCAGCCGTGCTAAATTCTCTGTTCAATGCATATGTACGAACTTGCTTAGAATATGCTAGTCAAATATGGAGCCCCTTTTATCATGAACATTCTAACAGCGTTGAACGTGTTTCTAAAAGATTTACACGATTTATGTGTTTCAAGTTTGTGCCATCCTCTGGGTATCTTTGTTATGAGGTTGGACTTCAAAAACTTGGTTTAGTTTCTCTTGAGACTAGGAGAATAATTTCTGACGAGATGCTTTTATATAAAATAGTTAATTCAATTCTAGATACGTCTAGCCTTTCTTCGATTAGTTTTGGTATTCCAGCGTATAGAACTCGAACGAACTTGTTATTTCGGTCTCAAATTGCAAGAACTGACCTTGGTCTTGGATCTCCTTTGTCCAGGTTGCAATCGAACCACAATGATATTTTCTCTGAGCTTGATCTATTTATTCTGTTCATCAATTTCAGTGTTCAAAAAAAGTTGTTTTCAGACAGTTTTGAATGGTACTTGATTTTTGCTTGACTTCTCTCGTGTTGGTGGTAAATTTTTGTTTGCTTGTTTGAAAGTTGAATGGTTAACTGAAAGTTTGGCTATGCATTTGGGAGGTATGTAGGTGTTTAGGTATTATGTATAAACTGATTAATTCTTTTTTGATATTTCTATTCTTTAAGTTCCTTACATCATTATCATGATCATTTTAATCCTCAAACATTTTCTTTTGTAATAATATGTATGTATTGTGTATGAATTTTTTTTTCTCTCGATATATAATTATAAATCGATACATATTTACAAATTGAAATTGTTATATATTATGTGTAAATGGTTAAATATATATAAGTTTTTCCTTTTATGTATGAACATTAATAATAGTTATTAGAATTTAATTTAATTCTTAATTCTTCAGAATTTAATTTAATTTGATTCTTTTATTTAACTCAATTATTACTATTATTTTTAGCTATGTTATATTTCATAACTTATTCTTAAGCATTTATTATTTTTATTAATTTTTTCTTTAAATTCTAAATATTTCTTTTTGTTTTTTTTTTTTTTTAAATCAATCTTTGTTGTTTGTAATTAAAATTAAGAGACAGCATGTAATTGGATTTTTTCTGTATGCTGTCCAATTATAATAAATAAATAAATAAATAAATAAATAAATAAAAACATTCATACAAAAAATATTATGTAAAACAAAAAACACAAATAAGAAACAGTTTCAGTTTCTTTTTTGTGTTTTTTGTTTTACGTAATATTTTTTTCATTTCACGAATGTTATCTAATATTTTTTTGTTGCATGTTTTTTATATATATTTTCTTTTTTGAAAATGGCAAAGGAATTTTGCCGAAACGTCAAAAAGAAAATTAATTAAAATAATTATTGTGTTTTATTTTAAAAAATAGGCTCGATACCCATTACAATTATTTTCAAATAATAAATATAAGCCTACAAAATAATAAAATAAATAATTATACATAATTATACGCCCAATTACGACGCCAGTTTAATATTTTATGTTGTTGTATTCTGACCAAAATAGTACATTATGATGCTAGGACGTAAAGCTAAAGATTTTGGACGGATGTGGAGTTTGCAAATCGAGGCGCTAGCCGCGATTTGCACCCACATTAAGTCCAAAATAGCTTACGTCCGTGCATCATATACTATTTTTTATTCGCCGCAAGCAAAACATTTTAAGAAAATTGGTTTATTCTAAATTAAAATTATAAATTTTCATAAATTTTAAAATAAAAATATGTGGAACAAGTAACCTTTGACAAAATATTTATTATTTTTTCCAAATTATTGTGTAGCTATTACAACAAATGATAACAACTATTTTAATTGGATAATGAAATTTTGAATTTAAGGGTTGCTTTGATAAAAATTTTTATTTTTCATAGAATTTAAACAAATACAAATGCTTTTTACTTTTTTGGACGTAGCTATGACAACAAAATAAATAGTTGAAAAGTGATACTTTAAAGCCGCAAATCACAGTAATAAAGTAACACTTTAATATGCAGGCGAATAAAAACGTTTTATATATGCATTATGCGTGGGTAAAAACTGCGTTGCACTTTATCTGGAAAAATGCTTTTTTGTACTAAATCGACCGGATCCATATCCAAAGCTACATTTTTATTGTAATTTGTGATGATGCAGCATTGTGAGAAGTTTCTTCATCCGTTTAACATCCCAAGTCTGCTGATCCATGTAAAGTTAAATTTGTTAATAAAATATTTTATCCGACTTGGAACGGTAAATATGTTTGATGTATCATCAACAAAATCGAAACGCGGCAAATATTTGGAATAAAATATTTAAAATATTCTGCATATATTTAAATACTGCAGATGTTCCAGTTCTTTTCTTTTTCATGCGAGTTTTGGAAGCATTTGTCACCTCTTGAGCTAATAAGCATTGATTTTTAACCTAGCTCAGTACACACTAAAGAACTGCATATAAATAGGTCAATATATCATGATAGAGTGGAGGAAGATTGAGGACACTAATGTTAACTAAATGAGTTCATCCGCCAGTACTGCTAAGATACTACCCTGGTTATTGATATATTACTGCTTTTGAAAAGGATATTTGAATCTTAGGTAAACTCATATGTCGTAGAGTACGCAAAGTAGTTGTGCTGCACGTATATCCGCAAATCTTTCTTTATGTCATGTGCGTACGACATTTGTTATTCGACGTAATCTGATTGCGTATTTCCTCGTTAATAAATGTTGATGGTGGTTGAATTTACCACTGAAGACAATATGATTATATTCTGTCATATTCGTCCTTATGTCTAGAACTGTCCTGGTTATCAGTGATAAAATTTGCACGAAACAACTTTGCACCAAGGAACAAACCGTAAGATCCGTTTGACGTAAGTCAACTGAAGCCGTCAGGAGGATCAGAGAGAAAGTAAAAACAATAATTTAAGTTCAAACTGATTCTAACTTTTATAATACAATTTTTCCAATTACAATTTTAATGTATATAACCCCTACCGAAATCAATTATTATTTATTATTCAATTATAATGTGATATTATATTCAATAAATGATAATGTATATCAATTATTATGTGATAAGGGTGCTACCGTTGACTGAATACAGTTCATCCGCCACTACCCCTAAGATGTCACCTTGGCTAGTGATATCTCTCTGCTATTGCCTGTGGTATGTGATATCTCACGTTAACTCGTATGTCAATAGCAGGGACTGGAGTACGCGGGGTTGTCACACCCGTGGATCAAAAATAAAAAAAAATTTCAAAATAATAAAAACTGATCCCTCCATGCGGTAACCGATCCCTCCAATATGAAACGATGTTCCACGTTTTTTTTTATTATTGGGTCATTGGGAATTCCTTATGTTTTATTTATATTGATATGATTTTGGGTAAGCTAGTGGATGAGATTGACTGATAGTAGATGTATCTCTACATTTTTTTTTTTTTTTTTATTAATTAGTTAGACATGTTTAGCACACTAAATACGAAATATTCATTATTTAGACTCTTTGAATATCCGAAGATACCATGTCAACTATAAAGGAAGGAGATGAGGAAAATGGAAGGAATGGGGATATAGGGATAACTATACTAATTTTTTTAAATGATGATGGACATTTTCTTTAAATGCCTGAGGGGAAAATTCATCGGGAAATACAGAGGAAGGCAATGAGTTCCATAATTTGGCCACTCTATTAAAATAGTCGTTTTGGAAGGACACAGTTCTACAACGAGGTATTTGTACAACAAATGGATGGGATAACTCGGCAGCTCTTATTTGTCGATTATACTGCGCACACGATGGAAGGATATTTTGAATTTCCTTAGAGGAGAATTCGCTAAAGTTATATTTATAGTAGATTGACCATTCAGCCACATTTCTTCTGTGCTGGAGTGAATCAAGCTGGTCCGTTAGTTCGGTATTACCAATCAACCGTATTGCTTTTCTCTGAACAGAGTCTAGACAATTTATTGTTGTCTGACAAGCACCTCCCCAAACATGACAGCAGTACTCCATACATGGACGAATAAAGGACTTGAAGATTAGCAAAATTTGCTCGGGATTGAAATATTTTTTACACCGACTCAAGAATCCTAATTTTTGCATTGCAGATTTAGCGAGGTTGAACACATGTTTATTCCATTTCAGGTTATTTTGAATATCCACTCCAAGAAGTCTAACTGATTCAACCTCACGCAATTCCTCATGGTTTATTTTAATAGGAAAATTCTTATGTCGCTCTATTCGTGAAAGACGGCATAATTTGGTTTTGGTTGGATTAAATGAAACAAGATTACGATCACCCCATTCCATTATACGCTCCAGATCTTTGTTGATAGAATCAATTAGCAACTCTCTATCAGTGGTAACTGCAGTATGAGATCGAAATTTTGGAGATTCATGTGATGCATGTAATGTGCTGTCATCAGCAAAACTATGGATTGGGTGCACAGTAGAAATAAGTAAGTCATTAATGTATAGAAGAAACAAGGTTGGTGAGAGTGCCGAACCTTGGGGAACCCCAGCATTGGTTGTGAAAATATTGGATGTGATACCATCTAAATTAACATGAAATTGGCGACCTGTAAGAAAACTATGAATCCATGAGACAGTAAGATGGTCTATGCCATAAGATTTTAATTTAGCTATAAGATTTTTATGCCACACTTTATCAAATGCTTTAGAGATGTCAAGTGAAATACTGAATGTTTCACCGTGGTTTTCCAGCGATTTGTTCCAGAGATGGGATACGTAGGCTAACAGATCACCTGTTGCATGACTTCTACGAAAACCATACTGCTTATCATCAATAATTCGCGACATTTCCAAATAATCTATCAAATTGTAGTTAACATATTTTTCAAATATTTTAGCTAAAACCGACAGAATTGCAATTGGTCTATAATTGTTAGGATCTATCTTACTGCCTTTCTTTGGTATGGGTTGAACGCTGGCCAGCTTCCAAGAGTCGGGAAATATTCCGGTTTTATAAGATAAATAGAAAATTTTTGTTAAAATTGGAGCTAGTTGTCTAGCAAAGTTTTTAAGAATGAGGGGTGGAATACCGTCGGGGCCAGCAGATTTGTTGATATTGATAGAAAGAAGCATTTTCCGTACAATATTGCAACGAAAAATAATTGGTTTCATTTTCTTTCTTTTCTCAAACTATGTTTGAGTTTTCTGCGAAAATACGACCCAAAAGATCCGCTTTCTCTTTCGAGTCGCTCACGGGAATGTCATTCAGAACTAGGGTTGGAATAGAGGATCGAGTAAAATTGCTCTGGACTGATTTAACTGCTTGAAAGAAACTACGTGAGCCAGATGGGTGCTCGGCGAATTTCTTTGCTTTCTTCTGGATAAACGCGTCTTTGTCCAAGTCTATTTTGAATTTACTAATATTTCTGGCTTTCTTATAGGCTCTATGGGTTTCGGGAGTTTTATTAGCGTTATACGTCTTGAATGCTTTGCGTTTATTCCTTACTGCCTCATCAACATCCCGTGTGAACCAAGGCTCAGTTTTAGGAGTGATTAATCGATTTGGAATAAACCGCCGCATTCCTTCTTTTATGATTTCAGAAATTCTTATTACCGATGTGCTAGGATCTTGATCAACACAACAAATAGTTTTCCAAGGTGTTTCATCATAAAAGTTTCTCAGTCCCTCCCAGTCAGCGCGTTTATAGTTCCAGACCCGACGAGGATTTGCTTTAATTTGTGTCGGTGATGTGAATTGCACTATTGCTGATATTAGTAAATGGTCCGATGATCCCAGGGGTTGGTCAACTTTTGTCTTCGTAGTATCTGGTTTGTTTGTCAAAAAGAGATCCAGCAAATTATTGTTATGATGTGAATTGTCTGCGATTCTAGTGGGACACTCTATCATTTGCGTCAAACCGTGATAATCTGCGAGTATCAGTTCGGCTTGCCTTCCTACGTCGTCAGTGCGCGATGAATACTTAAGCCATTCTTTATTATGAATATTGAAGTCTCCAAGAATGACCAGTCTTGCTTTGGGGTAGTCCGTGGTAATCTTGTCTAGATTAGCCGATATTTGATCGAAAAAGGGACATCCTGGGGGAGAATTTGGGGATCTATATAATCCTAATATAAACATAGTTTCATCAACACCTGAGATCTTCAGTGCTATAGAATTATGGTGCTTGTTCAACTCGTAGGCCTTAATTCTCATACATGAAAGTGAATCTCGAACAAATACACAGACACCATGTTTGTTATAAAAGGAATGTTCCAATTCGTAACTAGGTATCCGGTATTTATCGAGATCCAATTTCGATGCTTTGCCACTAACAATTGTTTCGGTAAGAAACAATATGTCAGGTTTATTTTTTTCGATGTAGTGATGAACCTCGTTTAGATTCGACATTGTCTTACACGATAGAAAATCGAATCAAGATTATATAAGGCTAAATAAAAAATTCCAGCTGATTTTTTTGCGCATTTTACATGAAATTTTTCAGTTTTAATTTTTTCAACAAATAGAATTTTCAAGGATCCAAAAGTAAATTTTTTTCTTTTATTTAGTTTTTAATGTGTTAGACTCATTTGAGTATTTATTAACAAAAAATATGACAGTTGTAGATTATCCTGAAATTTGCTTTATAGATGGTGAATTTTCTTTTGCATTAAAATAAAAGATTCGTATACTTGATCATCCTGTATTGTAAATCCAAAATATGAAGGGACTGAAATCTCAAGACCCAGAGATATCAAGACTTCGGTTTGGGTTAGGGATTTTTATGTATAGTTTTCGATAAAAGGTTTTTATGAGTACATTGTTTTTAGTTTTGGATGTATGTATATTAAACAAAACATTCTTTTAAAAAGTACAAGTATTTTTATCTTTGTTAAGAAGCTTATTACAATATTATCAAAATTATTAAATTAATTTAAATTAATTTTGATTATTAATAATCAAATTCTAAAAATATTGCAAAAAATATTACAAAATCAGAATTGAAACTTTTTTCTAAATTTTAAAAATATTGCAAAAATTATAACAAAATCTAAAATTCAAACTCATTTTCTCATTGTTCCTGTTATTCAGAAGTCCTGAAACTTAGAATCACACAAATAATACCTCAAGAAACATCTCCCTTATAATCACAATTTTTGCTAAAAAACGACATTTAATCTGGAACAACTTGGGTTAGTTAGGAAGAGTTGAAACTGCATGGAACCATATTTTATATCCAATTTCATGTTCAATTATATTTCATGTCACAAAAATGATTAATTTTATGTTTTCCCAAAAAATTGGGCTAAAAAAATAAATGGAAATCATTCTTTTTGACACACTGACAATAACCAACCAATGTTACTACTCGTTATCACTTGAAATGAACGTTTTTAAGCAAAAACTATGCCAATTTTCTTTCTATTTTTAGAAACAATCAGTTTTTAAATCGCTCCAGTGGTTTTCTCTGTAACGACAGTTGTGGCAGCCGGCCGGCGTGTAGACAGACATACATTTTTCTTTGATTTTTTAGAATCCGTAGGTCTTAATACGTTGAAAAATGCCAAAAAACATATGGGTTAGAATTTCACTTTTGTCTCGTGAATATAATACTCAAATGCCTTTTTCTCGAAATCAAAAAATAGCTCTTGTCTGTTATTTTGGTATGTTTTGACCTTTAGAAAATGCGTTGTTTGAAGAATTAAAATTAACAAAAATCATCAAAATTTATAAATTTTTTTGTCAGTGTAAGATTTTTATAACGCCTCACTCACTAAGTACCTTAAAAAAACAAATAACTCGTTCAAACACAATTTAGCTTCTTTGATAAAGAAATAAGAAATTTCAAGCCACTATGTGTCAAAACTAGTGGAAAAATAAAAAAAAAACATTTTTCTAACGATTACCGAAGCTTCAAGAAAATCGGAAATGGTCGGGTCATTATCAGCATCTTGTTTCGATTTTTCATCAACCGTAGACCAAAAAAAAAAATAAGTTAAAATCAACAAAAACTGATGCGTCCACAAGAACTTAATATGTATTACTTTTTAACAAGATTTCATGTTTTCATTGATTAATCCCGGCTAATATAACGAGCCCGTAATCGTGGAATTTTTTGTCATTAATCCCAGGATTTTGGGATCATTAAAATGTGCTGAGACCCGGGGATCCTGGGAATAAAGATCGCGGGTTGAAATCCCCAGTGCGTATTTGAGTGTATCACTGAATGTGGACCAAAGTTTGTCCAAGCTTTCTCCACAACAGGAGGTTTGAGTTTCTACTAAAATCCAATCATTTGTTTTGTAGCGATTTCCAAAAAACTGAAAATCATCTTTTGCAAATATTATGAGAATAAATAATGCAATCAAAATCATTGACCATTTTGTTTGTCAGCCATTTATAATAAAATATGTTTAAACAATTGCTATCTCAGTTTTAGAGTTTTTTAACTAAAAATATGTCTAAGCTACGTTTTATTTTAGAAAATGAGCTGCAAACTGGGTTTACTTGAATATGGAAGATCTGACTCTTTTTAAGTTGTCAAATCGATACTCCTTCTTAAACTTAAAAAGTTAAAAAACAGTCTAGGTTTTGAAAATAAAAAGTTATCAACTACTTTAAATATACAATAGGTAATAGGATTTAAATCAGCAACCTCAGAAGTCAGAATCATAATTTAAACTTTTCCCTGTGACAAATTTCATAAAAAGTAGCATTTTTTGCTTTTAAGTTTTAAAATTTTTTTCTTTAATTAATTCCCGACAACACAAACCCCCCTATTAACATCTCCGTACACTTCTTATACATCAAACTATTTCAATTATAAAAACAATTAAGCAATTCTGTGCCATTAAAAAAAAAACATTTTTAAATATTTGTACAAATTGTAGTCAAAAGCCAAATTACAAAACAATCAGAAATTACATTAAAATAGATAATGAATTTTTGGGCAAATAAATTAAAATTTTTAAGTTCATTCAATTTTTATTTAGAAAAGTTTGACGAAAAAAAAAACATTTTTATTAAAACAGAAAATGATTTTCTAATTTTTGTAGATTTTTTATTATAACATTTCCAAGTAATTTCTAATTAATTAACTTTTTTAATTAAACAATGAAAATTTTATAAAAAAAAAATCAGTTATTAATTTTTTATTGTTAAAAACAGTATTTTCTTGGTAAGAAAGATAATGAAAACAAGACAAAACTTTTCCTATTGATTTTCATGATATTTCATTTTTGAAATAATTAGATTAAAATTTAATTTTCGGAAATTTTGTTTTCGTATAAGTTTGGTACTTGAGCAGAATTACAACAGCAAAATTTTTGATAGATTCACCGTTAATGTAAAAGCGTGATTAAAAATTAAATGAATCTGTATAACAGAATATTAAGAGATTTCTAATTATGTATTTTAGAAACCGAAACGTTAATTTAAAATATTGAAAATTTAATTGTCTTATTTTAAAAACGAAATTCTAAGGGTTGAACGTTGAATGGCCACTGTTGCGTATTCAATTAAATTTTAAATGTCGAATGTTATACATGCATTGATTTAATATTAGAAGTTGAACGTATGTAATAGGCAGATGAATCGATTGAATACGACATTCTGAATATGCAAGGTAAGCAGGGTTGCCACGTTTTAAAAGTTTCAAAGTAGGACAGACTACCCCTACGGTCTTAAAACTAAAAAACTCGTTGGATTTGTGCCACTTCATTTTTCAGTTATAATAGCTATTTTTGTATCAAGTAACTAAAATAAGGTTTTTTAAGACGAATATTTGCTGTTTCCTGACTAGGTGTTAGCCGAGTCCGGAATAGCAAATGAGTCCTAAAAAACCTAGTTTAGGTACGTGATGCAAACAATATTTTTTTTGTAATAGCTCTCCAAAATTTTTCAGAGTACCTAATATTCGAAACCATAATAATTATTAATCGAATGGAAAAGAAAGCCTTGAATCTTATACCATAGCAACAAGTTTGTTTTATTCATTTATCAATTCTGTCATCCGAAATTTATCATAAAATTTTAAATACAAACATATTTGAAAATGCTCCGAAATCCAGAAAGTATTGCTGAGAAGGCAAAAGAAATTGTATAGGGTTTACTTCCCCGAAAATCTCGTGACATGTATCCTAAAGAGTATGAAAATTTCAACAGCTGGAAAGAAAATATGGGCGTAGCCGTTATAAACGAAGATGTGGTATTAAATTATTTTCACGAAAAAGTAAGTAGTATCTAGGCAATTTATACTTTGAGGATTTTTGATTACTCTTTTACGGTCACAAACGTTCAAACTGTCGCCAGTATGGTCGAAATTTTCTATGCTCAAAACAGTTCTGAGTGTCAAGGAATATGTATTTTAATAACTTTTAGGTTTAATAAATTTTTAAAATATTATCGACTGAATCATTTAAAATAGTCCTAAAATGGTTGCTATGACGACTTTTACGGCCTATGTCGAAAATTAAGCATTTTACGGACTGAAATGAGTCCGTAAAATAGCTTATTTGTGGGAGCGTATACAAAAATAGTACATTATGATGCTAGGACGAAAAGCTAAAGATTTTGGACGGATGTGGAGTTTGCAAATCGAGGCGCTAGCCGAGATTTGCACCCACATTAAGTCCAAAATAGCTTACGTCCGTGCATCATATACTATTTTTTATTCGCCGCAAGCAAAATATTTTAACAAAAGTACTTAATTCTAAATTAAAATTATAAATTTTCATAAATTTTAAAATAAAAATATGTGGAACAAGTAACCTTTGACAAAATATTTATTATTTTTTCCAAATTATTGTGTAGCTATGACAACAAATGATAACAACTATTTTAATTGGATAATGAAATTTTGAATTTGAGGGTTGCTTTGATAAAAAATTTTATTTTTCATAGAATTTAAACAAATACAAATGCTTTTTACTTTTTTGGACGTAGCTATGACAACAAAATAAATAGTTGAAAAGTGATACTTTAAAGCCGCAAATCACAGTAATAAAGTAACACTTTAATATGTAGGCGAATAAAAAATATTTTTTTTTTTAAATTTAGGTTTCGGTTTTGTGTAAGAC
The DNA here is from genome assembly GCA_963693315.1 of Diogma glabrata. NCBI lineage: Eukaryota > Metazoa > Arthropoda > Insecta > Diptera > Cylindrotomidae > Diogma > Diogma glabrata. The sequence continues at coordinate 126,902,392 of OY856186.1, read as the reverse complement.
GTAAGTGTGAATGTATGGGCGTTATTTCTGTAATGCTAATTGATATGTTTATAATGAATAATAGCATACAAATTCGCATTTATGTTATCAGCCTCCAATGCGGTCACACTCGAAAAACTTAAATTTAAGGACACAGAAACAGCTAAACATACCGTCTGCTAATTCATTGGCACTTTCATTAAAGTCAATAAACTTATGTTGTAAGCCAGTTACTCATAACTAGTTCTGTTTTGTATATTGACATTTTCCTTCAAAATCGTTAGCTTTCTGTAGCCAAATATTTTACTTTATAACAAAATTCAGTTCAGTCATTTTATTTTATTAATAATACTAAGAACAGCTAATTTGTAACATAAGTTATTTTAAAAAAAAACAGGTTTAACGGTGGATTTAGTTCAAAATTATTTAAACAATGGTGGTTTACCACCTGAATAAATCGTTCAATAAAGCATAGATATTCACATATGTCACAACGATGTAAATTGTTTGCTAACCTTTCGACATAAAATAAAATAATCGGTTAAAAATTTAATATAAGTAAAGGTGCAATCACGATTACTTATTTTGCTAACGCGTTTTTTCAGAGAAATAGGTTGGAAAAAAATCTATTTTTTTCGGTGTAAGATATGAGCCGTTCACTGCACAACACGATTAACTCCTTAAAACAAAATGTTGAGAAATTGAGTTTTTTTCAAAGGTCAAATAAATTTCGATATTTAGTAGTGTTAATCTTTATCATTCAGGAATGTTATTAAAAACATAATTTATTTAATTTTGGTTACTAAGTATATCAATTAGCTATTATAGTAGTAATTTAATTAGTATAATAGATATTATTAATTTTTAATGTCAGATTTTTGATAGTTATTTTTTAATGGTCAGACAAATTTTGACTTTTAATGGTGTTTATCTTAATTATTCAGGAAAGTTGTTTTTAACATAGAAAGTTATGACTATAGCAAGTACTTCGACATTTAAATTTAAAATTTTCCAAAAAGTGGAGTTAGTCGCTCTGTGCAGTGAACGGCACATATTGTATTACAGTTTGCCTTAAGTAGGACATTTTTATAGTAAAGTCGAACGTAAGACTTTCTTGCTCCAAAAGAGGACTATCCTACCGAAAGTAGGACTCGTGGCAACCCTAAAGGGGGTGTACCATATGACGTAAAAAAGTTCAAAACAATCGGTACACTTGTTGTCAGTAAATGACACAAAGTACAAAGAATTTCTAACTAATAATTAATAATATATTTAAATAACAATTGTCTGTAATTTAAGTGTGTTATGGATAAACAATAAATCATTAAAATTTATGTGTATTCAAAGTTATATATATTATTGATTATTACTAATCAATGTGAAATCAATTTTACGACCCTTATCTTGGAACTAATGTCCTTAAATGATTTTGTACAATGGAGGTGAGCAATAAAACTAAGTGAATCCTTTGAATTTTTTACAATTTGAAATCAGTTTTGAGTTTCTCTGAATAAGTCTTGCAGTTTATTCAAAGGAATTCGAACTCGTCACATCAATTTTTTTATTAATTAGTTAGACATGTTTAGCACACTAAATATGAAATATTCATTATTCTGAGTCTTTGAATATCCGAAGATACCATGTCAACTATAAAAGAAGGAGATGAAGAAAATTAAAGGAATGAGAATATGGGGATAACTATACTAATTGTTTTAAATGACGATGGACATTTTCTTTAAATGCCTGAGGGGCGAATTCATCGGGAAATATAGAGAAGGGCATTAAGTTCTACAACTTTGCCACTCTATTAAAATAGTCATTCTGGAAGGATACAGTTCTACAACGAGGAATTCGGACCACAAATGGATGGATAAGTGAGAAGCTCTTGTTTATCGATTATACTGCGCACACAATGGAAGGATATTTTGAATTTCCTTAGAGGAGAATTCACTAAAGTTATATCTATGGTAGCCACAATTCAGCCACATTTACTCTGTCCTGAAGTGAATCAAGCATCTCTCTATCAGTAGTGACTGCAAAATGAGATTGAAATTTAGGAGATGCATGTGATGCATGCAATGTGCTGTCATCAGCATGTGCTGTCATCAGCAAAACTATGGATTGGGTGCACTGTGGAAATATAAGTAAATCATTAACGTATAGAAGAAACAAGGTTGGTGAGAGTGCAGAGCCTCGGGGAACACCAGCATTGGTTGTGAAAATATTGGATGTGATACCATCTAAATTAACATGAAATTGGCTGTCTGTTAGAAAACTATGAATAAGACAGTAAGACAGCCATAAGATTTTAATTTAGATATTTTTTTAAAGTAAAAAGTGTTGTGTGTCAACAATATGTGTCACAACAACACATAAACACCTGTTAAGACCCAGGTTCTACAACAACTTGCGCTCTAAGGTGTTGATGAAAACTTTCTTTAAACCTCTGCGGATTGAAACCATCTGAGACTATCGATTACGGCAAACTATACCATTTGTATGCAGTTGAGACAAATAAGTCTTTCTGCGTTCTGCCAGTATTACTGTGCCGGATCTCGACCATACTGCTTATCATCAATAATTCGTAACATTTCCAAATATTCTATTAGATTGTGTTAACATATTTTTCAAATATTCTAGCCAAAACCAACAGAATTGCAATTGGTCTATAGTTTTTAGGGTCTTATAAATAGAAAATTTATGTTAAAATTGGAGCTAGTTGCCTAGCAAAGTTTTTAAGAATGAGGGGTGGAATAGCGTTGGAGCCAGCCGATTTGTTGATATTGATAGAAAGAAGCATTTTCCGTACAATATTGCAACGTAAAATAATTGGTTGCATTTTCGTTTCAACTGGGGAAATGAGTGTAGTAGAATAGAGAGGTTCAACTATGTTTGAGTTTTCTGCGTAAATACGACCCAAAAGATTCGCCTTCTCTCACTCACGGGAATGTCATTCAGAACTAAGGTTGGAATAGAGGATCGAGTAAAATTGCTCTTGACTGATTTAACTGTCTGAAAGAAACTACATGAGACAGATGGGTGCTCGGCGAATTTCTTCGCTTTCTTCAGGATAAACGTGTCTTTGTCCATTCTGTTTTATATTAACTAATATTTCTGGCTTTCTTATAGGCGCTATGGGTTTCAGGTGTTTTATTTGAGTTAAACGTCTTCAACGCTTTGCGTTTATTCCTTACTGCCTCATCAACATCCCGTGTGAACCAAGGCTCAGTTTTAGGAGTGATTAATCGATTTGGAATAAACTGCCGCATTCCGTCTTTTATGATTTCAGAAAGTCTTATTGCCGTTGTGCTAGGATCTTGCTCAACACAACAAAGAGTTTTTCAATGTGTTGCATCGTTAAAGTTTCTCAGTCCCTCGCAGTCAGTGCGTTTATAATTCCAAACGCGACGAGGACTTGCTTTAATTTGTGTCGGTGATGTAAATTGCACTATTGCTGAAATTAGTAAATGGTCCGATGTTCCGAGGGGTTGTTCAACTTTTGTCTTCGTTGTATCTGGCTCGTTTGTCTAAAACATATCCAGCAAATTATTGTTATGATGAGTAGTACCTGGGATTCTAGTGAGGCAGTTGCGTCAAACCGTGATAATCTGCGAGTATCAGTTCGGCTTGTCCTCCTACGTCGTCAGTGCGCAATGAATACTTAAACGATTCCTTTTTATGAATATTAAAGTCTCTAAGAATGGTCAGTCTGGTTTTAGGTAGTCCGTGGAAATTTTGGCTAGATTACCCGATATTTGATCGAAAAATGGACATCCTGCGGGGAATTTGGGTGTCCGTATAATCCTATTATAAACAATGTTTCATCGAAACCTGAGATCTTCAGTTCTAGAAAACTATGGTGTTTAGAGTTTAACTCGTAAGCCTTAATTCTCATCCATAAAAGTGAATTTCGAACAAATACACAGACACCATGCCTGTTTTAAAAGGAATATTCCAATTCGTAGCATCCGGTATTTATCGAGATCCAATTTCGATGCTCTGCCACTGACAATTATTTCGGTAAGAAACAATATGTCAGTTTTTATTTTTTTCGACGTAGTGAAGAACCTCGTTTAGATTTGAATTGAGACCTCTTATGTTGGTGAAGTCAATGCTAAGCTGTTGGTTCATGCTTCTGCATTTTTGAGGGACAAAGACTTGCCCTTTGACATTGCAGGTATAGATGTACTGAAATTCGGCCAGGACTAAGTTTCAACACTACACAATACAAAAAAAACTGGGTATCTCTGTCACAAAAATACGATAGCAGCTTTCATGCAACAGTAGCACGATAAGAGAAAAGCAAAAAAATGGGGACACAAAAGACACTAACCAAATTGAAGAGTACAGATAAAGGGTTAAATTCGAAGTTGTTACCAACAATTTAAAAGAAACTTTACATTTCTTGTTACCAGGCAATACCAAACAAATTTATGCTTTAATAAAACCAATTTATTACATTAAAGCAATAAAAGGCAAAATTTTAGCTACCTACCCCCTGGTAACAGTATATACAAAAAAGCAAATAATAATTTTAATACAGAACAATCTCACCAATTATATAATCGTACGCCTCCTATCTTCACTTCACTTTTACTTGCACTAACACTAACACACAGTGTATTTTATCTTATTTTACCATTACTCTGTCTTTGTAAAGACAACATGCAAAAATAAAATAAAATAAAATTTATTTTTTACTGTGTATTTTTTTGTTGGTGCAATATTTAACCTTTTCCTTCTGACTCGGGTTGATAAATGCCAATGAGTTCAAATCTTTTGGCAGACACGTTGTCAACTGCACTACAGAGATGATGGTTGATTGATGGAGTGATGGATGGATTGATGGTTGATTGATGGATGATTTTAATTTTTATGTTCAAGTTGAAAACTTTTTTTCATCTTTATATTTTTCATAATTTGGTCCACCTCATGTACCTCATGGATGGTATACTAAATAATTAAAAATTAAGAAACAACTTGAAATTTGAAAAGTGACGAAAAGAATTTTCTAATAATTATTATAATTTAATTTAATTGTTCTAAAATTTAAAGTAATATTTTGCTTTTATCATGGACATCTTTTTAAGTTAATTTAAACCAAGTAGCTTATATAAAATTATATATCAATTTTTATTTTTTTGTTCATTTAAATTATGTCATATATTTATTTTTTTCTAATTGTTATATAATTGTTATTGATCCTATGGATGGGCCTAGCCCGAAAAATTTAGATTAAATAAAAAAACTATACTTAAATTAAAAATGATGTTTAATAGAGGAAATCCAAAATATTAAATTATTAACTATACTCCCGGCAAACAAATTCACAATATGAAAAGTTTAAAAAACTACCCCTAGGTCAAAAACTACTTGACCGATTTAAAAAATGTATGTAGTTTTAAACGACAAAATAAGTCCTTTTACTCTTTACCAATAAAAATTAAAATTTTGAATTAACTGTTATAAGAAAAATTTCTCTAAAAATTCTACACTAAAAGAACCCAATTTCTTACCTAAGCCAATCCCTAGAGTTTTGCACAATCTGGGCCAGATCGTATTCCTCCAAATATTCTTAAAACCTTTGCTAGGGAGTTAGTACCAATCCTCACTAAAATCTTTTATTTGTAATATAAGAAAGGAGTTTTTCCCGAAATATGGAAAATAACAAGCGTGCAACCAATTCCAAAAAAGGGTTGTAAGACTGATTCATTTCAATTTTATCTGTTGTTTCTAAAATTTTTGAGAAATATATTAATTTTAATATAATGATCTCTTTAGAGTCATCAAAACTACCTAATGAAAGACAATAGGGTGTTTTCTAATCTAGTTACCTTTGTCACTCATGTGTGGAACAAGTAGTTTGAAAATTATGGTGAGGCTTTCGGTGTTGCTCTGGATGTATCCAAAGGATTTGATAAAGTTTGGCACAACAATCTTATTTGCAGATTAAGATGTAATGGTTTGGATGACAAACTTATGTCTTGGATACAAAGATTTATTTCCGAATCTAAATTTCAGGTCAATGTTGATGGTGTATCATCGCATGTCTTTTCAACTAATGCAGGAGTCATTCTTATTTATACAAATAATGCGTTGGATTCATTCAACAATTAGTCTTATCCATAGTTTTGCTGATGATAGCACGCTTCATGCATCTCATAAAAACCTTAAATTACATTCACCGTTAGCGATTAATAACTGTAGATCACATTTGATAGATTCATTAAAACTATTTTGGATGTTTGTCATTGTCATGTCACAGGTTTGTCATTCTTCTAGATTATCTACACCTGATCTGTTTTCATTAAAGTTTGACTCTATAGATCTTGTAGACAAAGAATCTTGACTTCTAGGAGTAGAAGTTGAAAATAATCTAAAATGGAATTCTCATATTATTAACCTAGCTAAGAACTCTGTTCAAAAATTGGGCTTTTTGGGACGACGTCGTAAATTTTTTTATAGCGAACAGCTTCTTTTAAATTACAAATCATTTATACGTCCCTGCATTGGGTACTGTTCTCACATATGGTGTGGAGCTTATTATAGTAATTTGAAATGCCTTGATTCTGTTCAGCGCAGTGCCATTAAACTGATTGGAAACTCAACTCTTACTAATGAGCTTGATTCTTTACAGCACAAACGAAATGATGCTGATCTGACAATTTTCTACAAATAAATTATGGATGAACGAACTTCTACAGAGATTAAACCAATTTTACCTGAACTAGTAAACCTATCGCGCAACACCATAGCAAATGTTGTAGCCCATCCTTTTACGGTTCATATAAAAAGGTGCAGAGCTGTCGCTTTCAACGTGATTTTCACGTTGCTAGCCCAATCCCTAGTTAGCATGGTATCTTCGGATATTCAGAGACGTTAATAATTTATTATTAATTATAATTAACACTAAAGATACGTCTAACTTAGAAAGAAAATATATGTAAGGATTGAAGGGAGGATTGATAACCCCAATGTTTTTATATTTTCCTCCATAATCTTAAAACTTCATTAATTTTCTACAAAAAAACAGCAAAATTGGATTTTGACGATGCTTTTTGGAAATTTTAAATATATTTTTATCTGTAAATATAAGGTTTATTTTTAAAAAAATGAAGTGCGTAATCTTTACACGCTGTTGAAGTAAAACTTCTTTGGCCACTGCAGCAGGCATTACTAAAAATATTAAATATAAAATAAAATAGATGTCATATTGAAATTTAGAGTTTCTTTCTAATATTCTTGATAATATAATTTGCAACAATGTGTAATAAATAGCCATATTTACATGTTTTTCAAAGTCTTACAACGTATTACAAATTAAATTTCACGATGAATACATGTTCACTTAATTTAACAATTGGTACAACAATTGATGCATTTTTCAAAATTTAGCAAATTTGTCATAAACCTCTAATTTCATATTTCAATTATGTTAATAATTGAATTGACTTTGTAATACATTATGTAAATATTACTTTTTATTACACATGCTGCAAATTATATTATTAAGAAATGCAACTCTAAATTGCAATATGACATATTTATTTTATATTTCATCTTTTTATTAATACCTGCCACAGTAGCCAAAGAAATTTATTTCAACCGCGTGCAAAGATTACACCACTCATTTTTCTATTTAACAAAACAAATTTAATCAACACAAATATTTTTTCCCGCCCGGGATGCAAACTCTAAACACCATGACCACCATGACCACCGTGACACTACCACGACCATTATGACCACCATGAACACCATGACCACCATGACCACCGTGACCACCATTACTACCATGACCGCCATGAACAATATGACCATCATGACCACCGTGAACACCATGACCATCATGACCACCGTGAACACCATGACCACCATGACCACCATAACCACCATGACCACCATGACCACCATGACCACCATGACCACCGTGACCACCATGACCACCGTGACCACCATAACCAACATGACCACCATAACCACCATGACCACCGTGACCACCGTGACCACCATTACCACCATGACCACCATAACCACTATAACCACCATGACCACCATGACCACCATAACCAAGATGACCACCGTGAACACCATGACCACCGTAACCACCATGACCATCGTGACCACCATAACCACCATAACCACCATGATCACCATGACCACCATGACCACAATGAACACAATGACCACCATGACCACCATGACCGCCATAACCACTGAACACCGTGATCACCATTACCACTATGACCACCATAACCACTATTACCACCATCACTACCATGACCACCATGAACACCATGGCCACCATGACCACAATGACTACTATAACCAGCCCTAAAGAAATTTTACTTCAAAAAACTAAAACAATTCAAAATATAAATTTAAAAAATTACGAAACTCAATAAAATATTACGAATATTATATTATTAGATATTTAAATCTAAGATCGACACGTCCAACTCATATAACATTTAATATGATACTGAATAAGCGTATAAAAATACAATACACATAATAGAATTGTCGCATACTTGCCGAACATAATATTCGTTTGCCTTTTTTACTTCTAATTTCTTTTTTATTTTATTGTGTTTAAATTTCTACTTTCGTTTTTTTGGAATTGTGTGCATGTGTATGTTTGAAATTCAAAATCAGACTGTAGTATGATAGAGATGAATATATATGGTTGTATATCTGTTCAAATTATTACTTCCGACATTTATATGTCGACATTTATATGTGTGTAATAATTGAATTGTATTGTATATTTGTCGAATATTATATTCGTTTTTTGTCCTTCCGTTCCAAAATTTTTATAATGCGCGTAAAGAAGTTTTACTTCAAAATTTGTATACTTTTCCAAAAAATCGCCAAGATCAAAATCTTTGAAATCCATTAAATTGAACATATTTGAAGCCCTAAGTTATTAAAACCTACCCCTAGCTATGAATGTAGAACCACTTTATAGTAGGATAAAAATAATTTCTTTTACGAAATGTTTTTTTTATTTTTGGACCCACTGATAAAAATTTGAACCAGATCAAAAAATGTGTGTAAAAAACAGAATTTTTGGTCGATATGAAATGAAATCTATTTTAAATATTTAAAAAACTACTGTGTAATTGTACTAAATTCAAATGCATACAGAGATTGTTAAAATATTATGCCACGATGCGATTAAAAAAATAATAATAAAAACGAATTTCAAACAAATAAAAAATAATCATTTTTATTTCGCTTATGTGAATTAATTCACCCAACTGAATTAAAATTATGAAAACTTTTCTCATTATTTTCGATTTGGATTTTGATCTTTTTATCATCATTTTCTTTAATAAAGTATAATGCTGGAACTTTTACTTTGCTCTTAAAATAATGATGACTAGTTTAATAAGAAAAATAATGTAAAGAAAATTTGTAATAATTTTTAAATGTTTAACGAATGAGTATTTCTATTTCAGATAAATTATTTTTAATAAATTTGTCTTTAGTTAAGAAATTTATACTGTTGTATACACAAGAGTCAGTTACTAAATTATGTGCTAAAAGCTTTAATTTGAATATTGTTAAATTGTTTGGAGTATACAAATGGTTCTTATAAATTATTTTTGTATCAATTTAATTTATTAACTTTTTGTCTACCAATTTAACATAGAGTCATAATATTTTAACATCGACCAACATTTTTACGTATCTCTATATTATATGTAAGTATAGGCAAGAAACACGTTAAAATCCGCCAAAAACATGCAATTTTGGAAATGAGGTTTTTATTTTGTATATCTAGGTATTGGAATTCGTTGAAATCAATAAAAAAAAATTTCTGCGTTAATAGTTTTTTTTTAAACCCTGTCTTTAGATACAGGGTGATGAAAAATCAAGAAATTGCTCGACCCTGGTGTATTTAAATGGCTCTACAGTAAAAACTACCGATACGATTTTAATGTTTTACAGCTCCAACTGGAGGTATTAAACAGAGCTAAGTAAAATAGTAATTGACTTTACATGATCTTGACCAGGCACTTTTCAAGATAACATGCATTTTTGTTATGTAACGGAGGCAGGTATCATTGAAAAACGATATCAACAAATTGATAGATACGCCAATTTAAAAACAATTCGTGGAACACGAGGATATCACTCATACATTCCTACAAATGGTCTTCGCTAGACGTTATTCTTACTCTAATGAATTTAGTAATTTAAAATTAAATAAATGATAAAAAATTTGTCAAACACTTATTTTGAGTTAAAATTAAAAATTTAACCCGTTTCGGACTAACGTTACTTACACGCAACACTACAATAAATATTCGTAATTTTCACAAACTGCTATGAAATAATTTGAAAATATGGTTATTACCTTTAGAAATTAATTTCTTATTAGAAAAAGTGCTAAAATATTTAGAAAAATTACTAATACAAGTACAGGTGAATATTTGTTGATGACATAAAAAAAATGATGAGGTAATTTTTTAATTTTAAGTGATAAAACGATCTGAAAAATGTGAATTTTTTTTATAAAACTAATTAAAAAGCATAAAATTTTAATTTTGTGAACTTAAAACAAGTGATCAGTGCTAAATAATTAAAAAAAAACATGATTTAAGTTTGCGTTGCGTCAAAGCAACGTTCGGTCAATTGTGTGTTTTTTGATTTTTTGGCAATTGCATAAATGCAACGTTCGGCCTATTTGACAAATTTATAATATATACTCTTTCTGGACTATTTTTTCAGCAATTTTATATCAATTGAAGATTTAACCCGTTTCGGACTAACGTTACTTACACGCAACACTACAATAAATATTCGTAATTTTCACAAACTGCTATGAAATAATTTGAAAATATGGTTATTACCTTTAGAAATTAATTTCTTATTAGAAAAAGTGCTAAAATATTTAGAAAAATTACTAATACAAGTACAGGTGAATATTTGTTGATGACATAAAAAAAATGATGAGGTAATTTTTTAATTTTAAGTGATAAAACGATCTGAAAAATGTGAATTTTTTTATAAAACTAATTAAAAAGCATAAAATTTTAATTTTGTGAACTTAAAACAAGTGATCAGTGCTAAATAATTAAAAAAAAACATGATTTAAGTTTGCGTTGCGTCAAAGCAACGTTCGGTCAATTGTGTGTTTTTTGATTTTTTGGCAATTGCATAAATGCAACGTTCGGCCTATTTGACAAATTTATAATATATACTCTTTCTGGACTATTTTTTCAGCAATTTTATATCAATTGAAGATTTAAAACAAATTAAGTTTAGCGGAAACCTCACACTTGAAGAAGTTATTGTTTTTTTGGAGGAAGAAGATATAGGAAATGTAAGCGAAATTATAATTCAGCCGCCAGATGTAAATAATTTATCAGATGAAGATTCGGGAGAAGAAGATGGTCCAGGAAAAATTGACAACCTCTCAAAAAATCAGCTTCTTGCTAATGCTGAAGTTCGATTTAGTGATTACTTGGGTATTCAATTTGAAGATAATGAGTTTATGAGTGAACCTGTGGAAATCGAGGTAATTGATAACGGTCCATCCCTAGAACCTGTATCAATTGGAAATTTTGAGAAACCATTTCATAGTAATATAAATAGAATATGGGAAGATGGAACCATAATTAAAGTGCAAAATGATTTTCCACAACCAATTTTTGAAAAGTTTAGGAATATGCAACCCTATCACATTTTTGAAATGTTTATGACAAATGACATATTTGAAGAATTCGTAGATCAAACAAATCGCTATGCATTATACAAATACAATGAGCAGTTGAACTTGTCAATCAATGAATTAAAATGCGCAATTGGAATTTTGTTTTTAACAGGCTATAATATTTTACCATCTCGAAAATTATATTGGAGCTCTGAAATGGATTTACAGAACTTGTTAGTTGTAAACTCGATGCGTCGAGATCGTTTTCTCTCAATCATTAGAAGTATACATTGCTGTGATGTAAGTTGTCCTGATTCAACCGACAAATTATGGAAATTACGTCCGCTTATTAAAAAACTTCAAAGAAATTTCTCTGAAAATTTTATTCCTCAAGAAAATTTATCATATGACGAATCCATGATTAAATATTTTGGACGACATAGTTGTAAACAATTTATTAAAGGAAAACCTATTCGTTTTGGTTATAAAGCGTGGTGTTTAAATGAAACCTCAGGATACTTAGTAAACTTTGAAATCTACACAGGCAAATCTAACAAAACATACACAATTTATGAGAAAACTTTTGGGAAACCAGCTGCAGTTTTTGTGAAAATGGTTGATCAAATTAAAAATCCTGAATTAAATTACTCATTTTTTTTCGACAATTTATTTTCAAGCGTGAACCTTGTGTCACATTTGAATAACAAAGGATATCGTGGGACTGGGACCATGAGAAAAAATCGAATCCCAAAAAATTGCAATGTTTTCAACAAATCGGAATATAATAAGTTGGAGCGCGGAAAATATTTAACAAGAAAAAGTTCAGAAGACTCAATAAACATTATGCAGTGGAAGGATAGTTCTGTAGTAACAATTATTTCAAATGCATACGGATATGAACCTGCAATATACGTCAAGCGTTATAGTTCATCTGAAAAGAAAATATTGAATGTCAAATGCCCAAATGCTATTGTTCAATACAATAAAAACATGGGTGGAACCGATCGAATGGATGAAGATGTAAATCATTACCGGATTGGAATTCGAAGCAAAAAATGGTATTGGCCACTTTTGACTTGGATGTTTGACGTAGCAATGAATAACGCGTGGATTCAATTCAAAAATTCTGGTAATTCTATTTCAAATCTTGAGTTTAGAAGATCTGTTGTTGGCGAATATTTGACAACTTATGGAAACGCAAAGAAAAATTTAGGTCGTGTATCAAAGGAATTTGATTACCGTTTTGATGGTGGGAAACACTTGATCCAAACCATAGCTAATAAAAAGAGAAGAAGATGTGCCGGCAGCCAATGCAAATCAATTGTCTCAACATTTTGTCTAAAATGTGATGTAGGTCTTTGTGTTAAATGTTTTTCATCTTATCATACCAAAAAATGAAAGTGAGAAAAAAAATGATTGTAGGCCGAACGTTGCTTAAAAGCAACACAGTTTTCCGAAGTTTTCATTATGAATTTTCCAAAAAAAAATGTTTTCATTATATTTTTCTTGTTTTATATATGAAATGTTAATAAATAAATAAAGTTTTATTCAAAAATAAAATGTCGTCCTTAACGGGTTAAGTAGGCGGAAAATATTCGAAAATATTCGCTGTTCCTTCCTAACAGAAAAAAATAATCGAAACAAATCGTTTTGATTTGCTAAAAAATAGTAAATGAAGCGTTTTGATTGGACCTTATTGAAACTTTATTTTTTGAGTTGAATTGTCTTAGAAATTTTTCATAAAATTTATCCACAAAATAAAAAGTGTCGTTAAAATAATTCATCAGTTCCGAACTTTACTTCATATAAAATTTATAAAAGTGTGACCATCAATAAACAATATTGGTGAAAAACACGTGAAATCAGCCAGGTCTGGATATGAGGTTTTAATTTCGTATACCTAGGTATTGGAATTCGTTGACATCAATAAACAAAAATTTCTGCGTTTTTAGTTTTTTTTAACCCTGTCTTTAGATACAGGGTGATGAAAAATCAAGAAATTGCTCGACCGTGGTGTATTGAAATGGCTCTACAGTAAAAACTACCGAACCGATTTTAATGTTTTATAGCTCAAACTGTAGGTTTGCTAATCAAAATGACATTATATGACCTTGAACATTTTCTTTTAGAAAAATAACGGTAAAAAATTCAAAATCGATTTTCTAGAAATGCGTATTTATAAAATTTTTGATTTTTTAACAGATGAAAGGTACTTATGTTACTAACATTTTCTAAAATTTTCAGGAGGGGAGAATTTTTTGTTTTTTTTTTATTAATTTTATTGCAACACGCCTTAAAATTTTTCATCATAAGAAAAAGTGGAGATAAAAAAACGAACAATTTTTTTGGATATACATATATGTTTTTATATTAATATATTAATTTAAAACAAATATGCACATACAAAATTATGTGAAAATGCAATTTGCAAATAGTAAAAATGTCCGTTTTCATTCATAAATGATTGCATGTTTATGTTTATTTCTCAAAAATAAATTACAAATTTATAACATTTATGCGCCTACTAAGAAGAAATAATATTTAATTTTGTTTGACAACAAAGGATTATGTTGTTTGAAATAATGTTACTATTTCTGTTCGTTAAATTGTCTGCTAAATACAACTCGTCATCAAATTATTAGTCGATTATTTTTCAACATTACCACTCATGCCATTTGACCTCAAATGACATTCGTAATAATGATTATGAAAAATAATCGACTATTATTTGACGACTCGTGATATTATATATGAATATTATTTAAATTTATGAGATATTTGAACCAAAAATGTTTGTCTGATCGAGTGCCGTTTTATTTGCCAGTTTTCAGCTAGTTCGTATTTTGTTAAACATATTTCGTTTTACAAATGCTGCTGCTAAGTTCCGAGAACGAGTTACGAGACATTATATTATTAACGTTTTAGTAGAGTTTTAATTTATGGTGCTTATGGTGCGGTATCGATTTTGTCAAAGATGTTTTTTTTATTTTTCGTTTGTAAAGTTTAAAAAAGTTAAATTAAAAAAAAATTTTGCTAATCGAGCATTCTTGCGCAATGATTTTTACACACTTTTTTTTTATTTGAGAATTGACGGAATTGTGTTGGCTGGAATTTTGTCATCAATTTTTCAGTTTCTTTCCGTTATCAATTTTTAATTTATTTTTTCTCCATCTAAAAAAGTTTCGACATTTAAATGAAAAACCATACATTTTAATGACACATTTCCCTGGGTATACCATTATAATCGAGGACATATTCAAAGTTTTGTCATTATTATGTAGAAAAATTCCTTTAAATTGTTAATAATAAATATACACATTCAAGTACATTCAAGTACATACATACAACTTGTTCAAAGCTTTCCGTCACATAAGCTAGAAACACAACACGGGCGAAGTCGTCCGACGACGACGTTAGTAACATTAGAATACACAGGATACATACATTTCAAACACAACTACAGCGATAAACGAAAAAGTGTTTTTTCGTCGGAGAAAATTTAGATTCTATTTCTAATTTATCGTCGGCGATGATTATTGCCAGATATCAATTTTATTTATATTTGGCTGCAAAGCATTGAATAAATATACCAGGAAGTGTCGCTACGTGTACGTACACAAATAATCGGTGAAGCATTTTTTTTTTTTAATTTTTTGTTAAGTTTGCCAATCTGTCAATGTCATTTCATTTGTTTACTTCGTATTTCAAAACAAACTAAAGAGTTTTTTTCTATATTTTGTTCTTAAAGTATTGAATTGTAATTCAGTTTTATACAAATTACTATTTCAACTGTTTTTTTACAACAATTAATTGTGTTTATACAGTTATTTATTCATAAAAATGGGGTACTGCATCAAAACATGTAAAAAAATTGTCAACATTCCAAAGCATTTTGCTGCTAAAATTACAATTATCAGATAAGGATATTTTGATAAAAAATGTTAAAAAAACAATTTAGTATATATTTTTAATATATTTACAATAAGTTTGTGTTACAAAATTAATTATTTTCTAATTTAATTTTTACTTAATTTCTCAAATGTAAGTTTGCCAAAATGTCAAAACAATTTCGTTAGACACGCCCATTCACAGACACGCCCATTCACGCCCATTGTTTGTTATAAAAAATGTGTGTAAAAAATATAAATTTGAATATGATTTTAAAATTTAGATCCGTTTAGGATTTGATCTAAAATTTTTAATAGTGAAATATATTGTTCAAACATATATAACCATAAGGATTTTCAATTTATCTACGATGTTTATATATTTATTATTAGTTTATTAGTATGGTAAGTAGAAGTTATAGGTAGTATGGTTATAAATATAAATTAAAATCGAATTTTTAAACCAATAGACAGTACAAGCTAATTTCGTCAATATTTAGGAACAGTCATCTTTTAAAGTGGGTTTAAAGGTACTTTGGAGTATTTTCAACCTATGCCAATTTCGTTATATTCAAAAAATGGCAACTGTTAGAAAAAACTGAATACGATAGAGATTTTAGATAAGTTTTTTATAGAAGTTAGTTCATAGAAGTTTTGTAGTTAAATAAAAATATTTGCTTAGAGAGAGGACAGCTTTACAAATCTGAAATTCGTAAAGATGTGTTCATTTGTATTGCTGGTAATGATGTTAGACTGTTGTTAGTGTGATACTATTGCTGAAGATGATGGCACACAATTTTGCTTTTATGTATTTAATGTTTAAAAATATCGAGAAAACTATTATTAAAATAAAATCAACAAAATATATAACTTATTCATTATCTTTTATTTAAGTAGGAAACGGGTAAAAATACATTTTAAGACAAATTTTTCCTAAAATAATGAAACTAATCATCAACTAATAATCAAACAAGAAATAAATAAAATTTTGAATAAAATCTACTTATTTCAAAGAACAGTTCATGCTGCCACCTAAGTTATGTTTGTGTAACTATATACAAATTATACACAGTACCACCCTACGATTAAATATAAACACCATAAAACGCACCAATACTACAAATTAGATGCTTCACTCAAAAAGTCTAGTTACTTTTCCTTAGATATTTATTCAATGCTACAAGGTAATTTTTAATGTTATTGTGACAGTGCCGCCAACTGAAAAATATGATTTTCTGATGTTTTTCGCGTTTTTGAGGTTGTAATCGTTTCGTTTTGAGTTGTCAACTGAAGGTTTACTTTATGTTCGAAGTTCGGTTTTACTCATTTATATGTTTTTATAATTTGCATTTTTTATTTTATTTTCAAAATTAGCTATTAGTAGAAAAATTATTATTATTTATTTATTAGTAAAAATTAGTTATTTTTAAAATTGAAATTTGTGAAATTCATTTTGACAAAGAACAAAGTATTTTAGTTTATGCAATTTTATTTTTGACAGCTTTTAACGTTGATGCCTTTGTTGTGGTTACAACAGAGAAATTGTAGACGTTTTTTTTTAATGTCCTACGTTATCGTGCGTGTTGTGTTTCTGCCTATATAATTTATATATCAGTTTTTGTATAATTTATATATCAGTTAATAGAATGCGTTGGTAGTTAGTCAAAAGAAATTTTATATTGTAAGCACATGAAAGAACAAAAAATTGTTGGAAACAATAAAAACAATTTTTAGTTCGCTTTTGTGGTCTACAATATTTAATTATGATTATGCACATAGGTTCAGAATATAAAATATTGATTAAAATACAAATAATGTATCTAATGTATCATATGTAATAATAAAACTTAAAACTAAAATTTTACACTGGATGTTTAATTAACAAAATTATAAATGTAATAGTGCAATCAATTACCACATTCAGCTATCGCTATGTATTATAATAGTAAAAACACTGAAAAGTTAAATAAAATAAGACTTATTAAAATTACAGTAAATTTCAAAAGCATATTAAATTTTCAGTAAGTGGGTTAATTATTGGTTAAATAAGTAATATGATGTTTTTTCTGTGAAATAAAGTGGTTAACTTATAGGGTTTTTTTGTGAGCAATTAAGCTTAAGTATACGTACATATTGGAAATCACTTGAATCTTGCAATTCGAAATCATTTCTCACTTTTTCTTAGAAAATGTCCTTTAGAAATTTTTTTTTGGTGTTACGTGCCGGGATTCGAAAATGCACTCATCAAAGAAAACTGTTCAAATCCCGTGTGTTTTACACAACTCAGTCACAGCGGCGATGAACAAACCATATTTGAATTTTCATATTCAGATGATTTCTAAATTAAAACTTAATTTCAATTAAAACTTCATCTTTCATCTATGGTTACCAGGGCCGGTCCTGCGTTGCACAAAAGTGCACAGTAAAACAGGGCGCTCAATTTATCACGAAAATAAGGGCGCAAAAACCAACATCAATTAACAATTTAAATTGAATTAAACCGTTTAAAATAATATTTTATGAACATCAAATTTCTTTCTTTTTGTCCAGTGTTTCAAATATTTGCTTTCATTCATTTCTCCATATTATGTATACAAATTTAAACATATAAAACATGTGTTCTCTTTTCAACTTTAAATCTCAATACACACAAATTAAAAATAAGGAAACGAAACACACAAAAGTATTAGTACTGCTACTGTTCATTTTTAATTTTTGTTCACAAAATATTACCTATACTATTGATTGCTGCAATGTTTTGAAATATAATGCACATATACAATGAAAAGTTTTGAAATTCTGTGCACCAAAATATTATTTTTTACAAGTATTAACGAAATTTTGAATAAAGCTATTCACAGATACATTAAACGTGTGCACAGTTTTGAAATTAGAATAACAAAATCAGTTATAGCAGCGGTTTCCAAACTGTGGGTCCACAGGGGGGTCGCGTAATAACCTCAAGGGGGTCGTGAAGTTTCTAATTTAATTTAATAATAATAATAAATAATAAACATATTTCATATTGTTACAAAAGTTGTAAACTATATCAAAAACAGTCCTTTGAAAGCGAGATTATTTGGAAAGTTGTGTGAAGATATGGGAGCTGAATATACATCACTCTTGTACTATTGTGAAGTACGTTGGCTATCTCGTTCAAAATTTATTCAAACAAAAATTAGTAAAAATTTAGTATATGTATATTTATTGAAAAAATTTAATGTGATGGATAAGCTTGTTTGTTAGCATAAAGTTTCTCAAATCTTCAAACTTAAAGACGAAATTGCGATCTTTCTTGCTGAAAATCACAAAGATGAGGCATCTTTCTTTCGCAACGATAACTTTATTCTTAAACTTGTTTATTTAGTTGAAATTTTTGAAATATTAAGCGATTTAAATAAATCAATGCAAGGTCGACAAATGCATTCTCTGATTCAAAAAGACATAGTCACGGCATTCATTAAAAAATTGGAGCTAGGGATATCCAATTTTTATGACATGTTTCCAATTTTAAATGACGCCGGTACCAGAAGCAATATCAAAGCAAACAAAAATCTTTTTATAGAACGTTTGCAAAGTTTACTCAAACATTTTTCACATTCATGCGTAATGTGAACCTTTGGAACAAAATAGCTGCTAAAAGCAGCTTTTGGGTAGATCACCAATGGAACGCCAAAAGATTGAAAAATTTTCAAAAGAAACCACACAATTTTATTATTGGCAAAATTGTTTATTTTGGGCTGATATTTAGATCTGACTGGTCCATTTAATTATTAAAAATACCAAAACAAAATTATAACAGATTTAAATAAAATCGAATAACAAACTGCTTTTCAACCACACAACTTGTTCGAGGTAGAGTAGATGCAAATTTGAGTATGTTTGATTTTCAATGATTATTTCAACGATATTGATTTTACAAAGATATTGATTTTACATATTGATTGAAATATCTTGCGATACTTCATTGCAACAGGAATTTGATAGTAAAACTTTAATTCAGTTTTGGGTGGAACGGAAAAAAGATTATATTACTTTGTCGGACAGAGCTATAATAGTGCTGTTACCATTCGTAACATCATATTTATGCGAAACTGGATTTTCTGCTTTAGCAGCCATGAAATCGAAATATCGAAATCGTTTAGTAGTGGAAAAAGAACTTCGGGTGGCTATTTCAACAATAACACCACGATTTGAGAAACTTTGTGCTAACAAACAAGCTCATTCATCACATTAAATTTTTTCAATAAATATACATATACTAAATTTTTATTAATTTTTGTTTCGTTTTATTCTATGAATACATTACTTTTTAAAACTTGAAAATGTGCTTATAATATTTTATTGTTTTATCTAATAAGGGGACGCCAAATTTTCTTTTTTTCTTATGTGGGTCGCAGTATCAGAAAGTTTGGAAACCGCTGAGTTATAGGATGTTTATGATTGTGTATATATGATATTTTGAATGTGTATATTTTTTTACGTTGAGTATGGATAATAAATATTAAAATTCTATAGAAAAGAAAACTGGACAATTTTTTTTGGTAATTGATAAATTTAAAAAGTTATGAATGAAATAGTAAAAATTAGGTCCATGCAATAAAAACAAAATTAAAGAAAACCATTTGAAGGCAAATAGTATATTGTTTAATTAGGAGCTGAAGTGCTACTTTTTGTGTTAAGTCATTGAATAAATATCTATGGAAGAGTAACTAGACATTTTGAATGCAGCATCTAATTTTTAGTATAGTGTTTGCATTCTAGATGGGCGGTACTGTTTACAATTTGCATATTTATATTTTCAAAACAAATAAAAGAAATAATAAATGTTACATATAAATTTACAAGCCTAATATGTTTGAATAAAATATTTCCTTATATTTCCATATATAAATATTTTTAATTGTCCATACAACACAAACTTTAATCATATTGAATTACTTTAAGAACACCTTACATTCGGCTGGGATAGCGTTTGAAATTTGGTTTGACAACGATGGATTAAGAAAATGACATTTACGTAGGGTAATAATATATAAAATTAAACTAGAAAATAACAGTTTTTGTAAAGCAAATACTTTATATTTTTGTTAAAACACCATTCTAAACCCTTTTTATGCATAGTATTAGTAAAAATATTCTAATTATTGATATGGAATTCGATGATCAAATATCAGTTTATTTAAGATTATTTCGTCGCTTTAATAATGAAACAACGTATTCGCAAAAGTGCAGTTTCGAGATAATTGGGTTCATAGATTTTTCGATTTTCTGATTTTCGTAAACTCGGCAGCACTATTGAATGAATAAAGATATTGGAAAAAAAATTTCTACCAATTAATCTTGACTAATTTCTCCACAGCATATTAAAATTTCACATTGGTATCTGCTGGCTTTTCTACCTAAAACGAGGTGAAAAGTCAATCAGGTACCTTATACGTTATATCATATTTCATATAAGTTATTTCATTTTGCATGGAAGTACGATTAAGCCTAAAACTAATTATTATTGAACTAACGCATAATATTCTTACAATTTTTTATTTATATGAACCGGAATATCATGTAGTAATGAATGATGCTTATACAATATTTTAGATTTACCATTTCGTGTGGCGATCGTAATGTATGTAAAGTATACGACACTGATTTTACCCAAGCTATTATTCTGTAGGAATTGAAATATCGTACATGCATCTACGTTGTTTCAATATTTAACCAAATTCAAATTTGCATGTACTTTAATTAACAATATATTCATTTTCACCCCCAGTTATAAAAAAAATTGGAAAATGTTAAAATGCCACTTTATAGACATCCTTATGGGGAATGCAGCGCACCCATTATATAATAACAACGTATATATGGCATACGTTATTTCATTATTAAAGCGACGATTTGTACATATTTTAATGCAACACTTCATTTTTATGAATAAACTACTGCACAAATACTAATATTTAATTGTTTTGTAAAACATTAATTAAAACGAAGATTTTTTTCATTGAATTTTCTTCACAGTAATATTGTGTGAATTCATAGAATGTGTAATATTTCTATTATAGTCAACATTCTAAGTCACGAGTGTATAGTCATTATTGATTGTTTTCCAATCAATGCGAAAATCAATGATCGACACTTGGTCAATTATTGTCATATATGCGCGCTTGCATATTTGCCAACATTTTGGGGAATTTTATTTATGCAGGATTTTGTGAGCAATTAAGCTCAAGTAACTATGGAATTAATTTGAATTTTTCCAATTCAAAGGCATGGTTGGAAATATCTCAGAAAAAAACTCAGTTTTTCTCTTTTACGTGTTTCGGTTGGGATTCGAACTCGTAACCTCATCAGTGCCAAACTGACGAGTTCAATTCCTTTGGCAGACACGTTTAGCCACTACGCCACCAAGGCGATGATATTTCTAAGTTGAAACTTCATCATCAGTTATCTTACTTAAGTTGAATTTCTCAATCGTCAGTTAAACATAGTTTTTTTATGGAAATTTTATTCATTTTGAATGCAGATTTTTTGCATGGAATTTTCTTAACAGTACTGTTGTGTGAATTCATAGAATGTGTAAGTTTGGCACTTAATTTGAAAGGTTACGAGTTCGAATCCCAACCGAAACACGTAAAAGAGAAAAACTGAGTTTTTCCTGAGATATTTCCAGCCATACCTTTGAATTGGAAAAATTCAAATTAATTCCATAGTTACTTCAGTTTAATTGCTCACAAAATCGTGAATAAATAAAATTCCCCAAAATGTTGGCAAATATGCAACCGCGCATATATGACAATAATTGACCAAGTATCGATCATTGATTTTCGAATTGATTGGAAACAATCAATAATGACTATACATTCGTGACTTAGAATGTTGACTATATAATAGAAATATTACACATTCTATGAATTCACACAATAGTGCTGTCCAGAAAATTCAATGCAAAAAATCTTCATTCAAAATAAATAAAATTTCCATAAAAAATTATGTCTAATTTACGATTGAGAAATTCAACTTAAGTAAGATAACTGATGATGAAGTTTCAACTTAGAAATATCATCGCTTTGGTGGCGTAGTGGCTAAACGTGTCTGCCAAAGGAATTGAACTCGTCAGTTTGGCACTGATGAGGTTACGAGTTCGAATCCCAACCGAACACGTAAAAGAGAAAAACTGAGTTTTTTTCTGAGATATTTCCAACCATACCTTTGAATTGGAAAAGTTCAAATTAATTCCATAGTTACTTGAGTTTAATTGCTCACAAAATCCTGAATATTAATTTAAACTTTAGTTTTTATAAATTTTGTTTAATTTGAATATCTTAAAGTAGAATTTCGAATAAAAGTTATCATTTTATTTTAAAATACAAAACGAAATATGTCAAATGTCATGGATGAAGAATGCACAGATATACAAATTACGGGCTAGGGCCATCTCCAGGATAATAAATCTAACAGTAATAATTTTAATATTTTTGATAGTTTTATGATCCTGAAGATGGGCCTAGTCTAAAATATGCAGATATTTAATAATAAACAAAGTATTTTAATTCAATTGAGGAAGAACAAATTTAAAATCAAATATTATAAATGGTATGCAACAAATTTTAAAATACGATAAGATAAGCCACAACAATTTTGAGATAACTCTTAATTCCTGGGGCGCATTTCTCATGTTTGAACAGAGCGCAAAAATGTCTTGCACCGGCCCTGATGATTACATATTGGAAATTTCATTTCTTTGAGATTACTTTGGTCTGAAAGACCTAAGTACTCCATTCATGAGCTAAAAGTAAAATTCTTGCCCCACTTTTTTGGCATTTCTCGACGTTATAGGATTTAATGATTCTAAAAAAGCAAAAAATGTTTGTCTGTCTGCCGGCTTGGTTGTCCAAATTATAAAATGCCAACAAACCGCTTGTTGTACCAATATTTTTATCGAAAAACGTAATAATGATGGGAAATGTTTTTACGTTCCCTTTATAAGACGCGCCACTGCTTATAGAAAAATATAAAGATTTGTTAATATTATCCAATAAGAGTTTTTAGACTCGACCTAAAATTTTAGAAATAATTTTTCTTAATTGTTCCTTACCGCTAGCTAATGGTTATAAATAATGAAATTATTATGAATAATGAAGAAAATAATTTTCCTGAACAATCGGTAGCCACATAAGACTGGTAATGCATTACAGCATGATTTGCAAATCCCGTCACAGCTACAATGACATTTATTTGGCCAATGGTACTATTTGCTGGTATAAATGATTTTTTTTTAAAACAAACTTCCTTTCCAATTTCTAATATGCCGTTGAGAGTTGAGACTTTTAGTCCCTGGGCCTTCACCCACATAATTTTGTGATTACCACATATTTTATACTTCGTGATGCGCCTGTCCTTGACGAGCCTGAAAACATTTGTTCTATGATTTTTCTCAAATCGGCCGCGTTTGCGTTCGGCAAGCTCCGAAAAATGCCGATTGCCCACGATCTTGTAAAATTGCTACCACATTTATTTTTTTTGACTGTGAAGGTTGGAAATTTGTTTTAGAATACGAGGGTAAGCTTGTCCGACCAAAATGTGTTTGCTATTGTCGAGTCCGACAACTGACATTTTGGATGTTTGGGTTGTCGGACTAGACAATAGCAGACAAATTTTTGTCGGACAAGGTTACCCTTGTGTTCTAAATCAAATTTCCAACCCCCATAGTTAAAAAAAACAAAAATTTACAAGATCCCAGGCAATCGGCATTTTTTGGAGCTTGCCGAAAGCAAAGCGGCCGATTTGAAAAAAATCGCAGAACAAATGTTTTCGAGCTCGTCAAGGACAGGCGCATCACGAAGTATAAAATATGTGGTAATCACAAAATTATGTAGGTGAAGGCGCAGGGACTATTAGCATGTTTATGTCATTTTTGTTTATGTCATTTTATGTTGGGCCAGTTAAGAGTCAGTCAAAGTTCTTGCTCCAATTTTTATTAAACTTTACATGCCGTTTTGATAGTTTATGGTTCTTAGCTATTGAATATGCAGCACTTTCTTCATCAATATTGGATTTGGATACACCAACAGCATCACCTTAACCAACTAAAAATCTTCTTGATAATTCTCATTATCATCATTCTCTGCTACTACATCTTCTACTTTTTTCAAATCCTCCAACTGTGGATTTATTGCTAGGTTTCGGTTAGTAGTAAAAAAATTTCTGATGTCCATTTCTTACCGCTATAGGCATTACAAAAAAACTGTTTACCTGCACGTCATGTTTTAGTAAAATGTAAGATTTACTTTGTTTCTTTTTTTCAATTTCAATAAAACTAATTAATTAATAATAAGCCAAACAAAATTAAAGCGACAACTACAAAATACATCGGATGTCAAATTAGAATATGTATATGTAAATCATTCTTTGCTCACAGAATTATATCGTTGTCGCTGAGCGTTTTTCATAATATAAACGTAGTTTGTATTTGCATTTTGTAGTTTATCGTTTAGTCTGAAATACAACCATCTGAAAATTATTCAACCGCGACAGTCAGCAAGTAAGTAATATATAAATACATTGCAGGATTTTTTATAATGTGTGGTAGATTGGTGTTGGGCGGGATTTTTTGGTGCTAAAGCGGTACGTCAGGACAAAACTTGTACGGCGGGAAAATCGCGCCGAAATCGAGACGACTGGAAGCCCTATTAATCAGGCTAGCCAAGACTTGAAAATGGGTTCATTTTTCAATAACCCACAACGCTCAGGTCCGCAAATAAGCCTCAACCAACAAAACTGAATGAATTGATTAAAATTACAAAGGTGAGGTAATTTGTTAACAGCACCACCGAAGTTTGACATTATGAACGTAACAGTCTACATGAAACAATCTACTGTTTTATTTTTTAAAAAAGGCTATATATCAGGCGTGTTTTATTTGCCAAATTACACTAACAATTACATGTATCCAATTCCAAAATGTCAAAACTCACAAACTGTTGGATTTGAAAATCTGGAATAGCGGTTTAGTTCGCGTGTTCATCACCAACTGCGCACTGTTTCAATTTTTTATATCAATAGGTTGTCAGTATGTGGAATTTTGTTTATATTTTTTCTAATTCGGCATTTGTGATTTGACATTTGTCGATTGTTTTGATGCTAATAAATATGCAAGTCCATTGAGAAATCTCATGGATCAGGATTTTGACATTTACATTTGATTTGTTGATATTTAAAATTTATATTTTCTGTTCAAGTCTACCAACCTCTAGAAAACAATATGTGTACCAATCCAATTCTTTGGCTCGTTTTATTTTAAATCTGTTTTTTGACAGTTCAATACGAATTCCGGTTGGGCAAATAAAACACAGCTGAAAGCGGAATTGGAAAGCGGTTGATTTTTGGCTTAGCGGTAAATAATAAAAACTGAATGAAATCCCCAGCTAGCACAGATTTCGATTTGTAACATAAATAAGTTACAATTCGGTTGCAATTCAGTTTTTTGAAATAAATTTAGTCACATATGGGTTATATTACAGTTTCGACCTAGCGATTGGCATCAAATCATTCGGCTCAGTTACAATACTGTTTTTATTTTGTTACAGAAAAATACACTTGTTGTTAAAATGTTTCATAAAAGTTGCAAAGGCAGAAGTTATGTTTAAGTTAAATTAACGTTATTAAAACTTTAAGTTTTGTAGCGCATCTTAAAAATGTTATTTTATTGTAGTTGTCACAAATCCAGTAACGAGCTAGCAACCTTAATGTGACTAACATATTTCCCTCAATTTACTGTTACAACGATGTTGCAGTGAGGTTTTTATTTAGTTTCAATGACAGAAAAAACAAGGACGCTACAATGAGGTTGTTATACAGTTGCAATGACAGAAAAAGAAAACGGATCGAGTACTACAATTTTAGATTTCCAATTAGTAACAAGGACGCTCCAATGAGGTTTATATTTAGTTTCAAGAACTTTGGAAGCAATCTGTCTTGAAGCTGTATGTTCGCCATATTTTTCGTCGTTCTATGTATTTCCTACACCATGCGGTTTTATTTGAGAAAAGTCTAATGCGATTTTCTATAGTATTATTTATTTCCTCTAAGAATTTACGGTTCAATATGACACTAGGAGCGTTACAAAATATATTTAGATATATATTTGTGGATTTTATGGTTATAATAAAAATTCACAAATTTTCTAGTTTTCCAATTATTTTCCGAATTTTCAACTTTTGGGTGGCGCGTAAATTTTCCAGAGGTAAAACAACCACAATCGTTGACCAAATGGTATCCATTATAAAATTTTGGTCTAAAAATCATGAAATTTTTCATTTTCAAAATACTTATTGAGTTATGTCTGACTTTTATAACTTATAAAACTTATAAATTATTTCAATAAAAATCATGTAAAGGAATACTTATTAAAAACATTTTTAAAACATTACAATATACAACTGAAATGAACCAAAATATTCGTTGTTTCATCTTGTTGCGTGCAACTTCAGTTTGTTACAACATCACATTTTAAACATAGCTATAACACATTTGTCGCCCAATTGCGACCAAAGTTGTATCAAAATATACCATAAATTCTGCTTTTTCTGTCGCAATGAAGCTACAGTTGCGTTACATATCTAATCTTGCGACTCTTTTATTTGTAACATTAGCTCTATTGCTACAAATTTGTGCTAGCTGGGTCGTATGCTGATAGTTATGCAAATCCTTTTGTAATCCAAACAATTGTCTGATTCATCAATGGTTCTATCGATAATAAGAAGATTTCCTGATCATCTGAAAAATTGAATTGAATTCAGAAAATTCGAAAGGACGATGTGTTCGATAACTGTACCGGCAGAGTGTCAAAAAAGTCGTCAAGTGTGCCAAAACAAGAAAATATGCATATTTTTTGCTTAAAAAACGTTTATTTTAAGCGATAATGAGTAGGAACAAAGAATGTGGAGAAATCTGGATGGTCGGGATTGGTATGTGAAATCAAAATCTAGAATCTAGATTATTGCATTATGTCAAAAAAATGTTGTCAAGTGTGTCAAAAGAAAGATTTTTATATATTTTTTACCCAATTTTTTGGAAAAAAATAAAATTAATTATTTGTTTGAAATGAAATTTTATTATTATTACTGAGAATTATGGCACTATAAGTTTGTCAAAAAATGTTGTCAAGTGTGTCAAAAGAAAGATTTTTATTTAATTTTTTACCCAATTTTTTGAAAAAAAAATAAAATTAATTATTTGTTTGAAATGAAATTTTATTATTACTATTGAGAATTATGGCATTATAAGTTTGTCCAAAAAATGTTGTCAAATGTGTCAAAGAAAAATTTTTATTTTAATGAATTAATTAATAATTTGTATATGACATTAAAATTTATTATTATTATAGAGAATTATGGCATTATAACTTTGTCAAAAAAATAATGTCAAGTGTGTCAAAAAATGATTTCATTTATTTTTTTAGCCAATTTTTTGGAAAAAAATGTAGCTGGTTTTATTACGTAAATATAATTGAAAATTAAATTGGACATGTAAATTTTTGAATTTGTTATAGTTTTTGAAATATTTTTGGAATTCTGAAAACAATTTGTATTTTTGATATTGTAATAATTTTTGCAATATATTAAGAATTTTGGAAAAAGTTTTAATTTTTGATTTTGTAAGAATTTTTGGAATATATTTAGAATTTTGAAAAATTTTAAATTTTTGATTTTATTAAAATTTTTGGAATTTTGAAAAAGTTACAATTTTTGGTTTTTTAATAATTTTTGGAATATATTTAGAATTTTGAAAAAAGTTTGATTTTATTTAACTTTAACAATATTTTTGGAATTATGAAAGGTTTTTGTGTTTGCTGATTGTTCCATATTTTTACAACTGCTGATTGTATCATATTTTCAGTTTCATCAAGATCATCAAGTCACCCACCCAAATAATGGTAAATAAATTAAAAGGTATAATTTATCAAAGACAAACAATTTATCAAAGACACATTAAATGGTATACAGTAAAAAATTGGAGAAATAGAGAAAATAAATAACCCTAAAACTGTTATGTGTATTTTGGCGGTTTTTTCACTATTTTCCTCTATAAGTTTAGATAATATATTTACAAAAAGCATAAGAAAAGTTTTCTTGTTAACATCGTCTATATTGGACAAAAAGAGAGAAAAAATAATCGCCAAAACCGTAAAATAAAAGTCATAATACTTTGTTTCTCTTTCTTCTCAATTTAATCTGTATTGGAGAAATAGAGAACAAAATAGTACAAAAGTTTTCTAATGTATGTGCATTAGATAATTTATTTATAAAAAGCAGAAAAATTTGTTATTTATTTTACTTCGGTCTGAAAGACCTAAGTATTACATTCATGAGCTAAAAGTGAAATTCTTACCCCCACTTATGTTGGCATTTCTCGACGTTTAAGGTTCGTTTTACGTTCATTCGTTCGACGTTTTACTGATTCTAAAAAAGCAAAAACAATGTATATCTGTCGGTCGGTCGGCCGTCCGGCCGTCACAACTTACGAAATCTAGAAAACCGCGGAACGGATTTCAAAACCTTTTTTTTTCTAAAAATAGGTTTACTCAATGGAAAGAGCCGAAAGGACGATGTGTTACCGGAAGTGTGTCTAAACTAACTAACGATAACTGTACCGGAAGTGTGTCAAAAAAATCGTCAAGTGTGTCAAAACAAAGAAATTTGCATATTTTTGGCTTATTATAAACTTTCATTTTAAGTGTTTACGAGTAGCAACATTGATTTTCGAGAAATCTTGATGGTCGGGATTGGTATGCGAGATTAAAAACTAGATTATTGCATTATAAGTTTGTCAAAAAAATGTTGTCAAGTGTGTCAAAAGAGAGATTTTTATTTATTTTTTACCCCAATTTTTTGTAGAAAATAAAATTAATTATTTGTATGATATGAATTTATTATTATTATAGAGAATTATGGTTCTATAAGTTTGACAAAAAAATGTTTTCAAGTTTGTCAAAAAATTGTTCAAAAGAAAGATTTTGATTTATTTTTTTACCATTTTTTGGAAAAAAATAAAATTTTGGAAAAAACTAGAATATTATTAGAATTTAGAAAAAGTTTAAATATTTGACTTATTCTAATTTTTGGAATATTTTTAGAATTTTGAAAAAAAAAATTTTGAATTTTAAGTATATATATTTTTATAATTTTGAAAACAGTTTCAATTTTTGATTTTGTAAGAATTTTTGGAATATATTTAGAATTTTTAAAATTTTAAAATTTTTGATTTTACTATAATTTTTATAATTTTGGGAAAAGTTTCAATTTTTGATATTGTTATAATTTTTGCAATATTTTTAGAATTTCGGAAAAAGTTTGAATTTTGTAGTGAAGAGCTTCTTCGTGGTATAGCAACGAAGTGGCATTGCAGGTCGCGCACCTGGATGAGATTTATTTAGCCCCAAGCTAGCTGCAGCCTATGGGGTCGAGAAAGGTATCCTGCTGCTCCATTACAAATAACAGTGTTGTATGCGTATTTCGAGACCAAATAATAGGAAAAAATACACAAGTGAAATGATTAGACTCTGGCGACCCCCTTATGTGAAAGAACCACGATCACCACGTCCAACCCCCACCATTCACAGCACATATTCACACGCTCTCACACCTCATACACTCACAAACATACACATATACCCCCAGACACACACACAACGGCCGATTATTCATATAAATGCATAACTTTTCATCCACAGTCCGATTATTCTTTTCAATAATGCCATATATGCTACCAATGGGAGATTATAAACAACTAATTTGATTTGTTGAAGTGTAACCCACAAATATGAAGTAGTTTATGTAAATAGAGGTGAAAATATGAGTTAAAATTTTATTTGTAGAGTTAGCTTCGCACAGTTTGGCCCAAAACAAAAGAAAACGGTTGGCCCCGCGATGTTTATGCTAACGATGGGAAGCATATCATTAAAGCTATGTCGAGTTTATTTTTAAATTCGTTTGTCAACTTATAGAAATGAAAATCATGCCCGGATAAAATATAACAAATCGTATATGTAACCAGAAATATTGTACATGTAACAACAATATTATAGACTGCTCTTATATGTTTCACTTATCGCATATCCGTCAGCATTGAATTCCTTTCGTTGTACCGACGATCGACCAATTAACGTTCAACAGCTGACTTCTTTGACTAGTCGCTTTATAATTCGCTTCGAATAAAAATTAATTTTTCTAAGTCCGTCGTTTCGGGCTTATCACATAATTTTTGACTGTTTTATTTTGCAAATAAATTATTGACATTTTTTTGTAGAAGCTGCATTTTTTTTTCGTTGAACTTCCATTATCATTATTTGTGCTATCAGGAACCTGGTAACGGAAATAACTTAATCCTGTTATCAACTCAAAACACATATTAAATCTCACCATTAGTTATTATTTCTTGTTTTTTATCCTTCGTATTTTCCAACAATAGGTTATTGCTAATAAATGACTAAATCACATAAAATAATGCACTAATTAATATTTAAATAAAGAAAATATATAAATATTATGTGTCTACTCATACAATGCCAATCTACAACCTGCAGATTTACTTACGGAAAGAAACAATAATCAAGGCTTTAATTAAAGGTTCATTCACCCACACATACACATCCCGTGCATACACGCACACATTCATACATTCATAAACACGCTCACATATGTATATTACATATAACTCACCCCATAGCTTGTCCAGATCCCGCTCCCGTAGTTCAATTTAGTCGCTCATCTTCATCCAGCTCATAGGTTGGTAAGCTCCTCAACCAGGATCACGACGACGTGGTAAAGAAAATGTTACAATCCAACTTGTTGATGATATCAGTGATTTTCTTATTTTGCTTTAACACCGAAAAATGGCTACCCTGGAAATGTATCCAGCTATTCAGCACACGGGATGTAGCATGCGGTAAGGTATCTGAAGTAAATTATATTTTACCTTCCCGATTTATTCACTGGGTCACTCCACCCTGATGCAAGTGTTAACACCAAAAAATCACAAAGTTTCGGGTGTAGATATAATTAATATTGTATTATCACAGTTATTTGTATTCTTATCTCCACAAGCAATTTATATGATTTATTTCAGATATTTATGAGGCAACAGTATTTGTAAAATTTTTTTTTCACATATATTTGTAATTTATAACAACACAGAGTTCAAATAATTTTTGTTTAAGATTACAATTATCATCTATCACAGTTCAAAAACAAACTGCTATTATCACAGCTTTCAATGTTATTTTTACAAAATACAAACTACAAATTAATATTTACCATTTTAGTATATTTTAATCTAAGGATTAGTTCTCTTTGGTTGTTTTTTTGATTAATATTCAATAAATTTTTACACAAAAACTTTCCACGTATAGACGTCACCAATAACGAAAAACAACAACAGCTGTCATCTTCTTAGACATAAAGTCGAAATAAGTAAGAGAGCGATGACATCTCGTGGTATTTATTTATGGTAAAAAGAATGGTAGCATTAAATGGTAGCATATTTTAATAACTGAAAACCCACTAAGGAATCCGTACAACCAACTTGTATTAAAAAAAAAGTCCAAGCGGCACGTATATCCGCTAGAAATAGGTAGATTTCGGGACCAGACAGCTTTGTGTACAAATAGAATTGGATGTGTCAGATTAGTTTAAATAAAAAATTTAAGTAGAATAGTCCAAGTCCAGAATAATCCAAAAAATTTATCAAACCAAACTAAATACATTAACGGAAACTACTTTATCAATGCGATTTCGGAACAGTTTTATTTAATTTGGTTAAAACTACTTTTAATAACATATTAAATCCACCAAAGAGCAAATAAACGTTCTCACAACGTCACACCTACAACACCACCACACATAATTTATAATCTAAAATTATCAAACAACTTTTACAACTCAAATAGTTCAAATATCTACAATTTAGGAAGACTTTTGTAAATGTGTAACAATATGCATATAAGAAAATATTCCTTAATTTAAAAAAATAATGACTCAGCTTTGTTTTAATTTTTTTTTAAATTTTTGCGAAAAAAACTAAAAACTGAAAAAAAAACAAAAGAAATTTTTTTAATATTTTTTCTATGGGATATTTTTATATTTTAATGAAAGTTGTTGTTGTAATTGAATGACATGCATTAGGTTTAATGCTAATTACATTGAGACCTCTTAGGTTAGAAAGCTGAAAATCTCTGAGGTTATAGTTGAAAAGTTTATCTAAAAGTTAATATGAGATTAAATAACATTAACTCAAAAATGAGGAAGGCATGGCCGTTTGCGTTTGTTTCCGTTCTAACAGCCTAGGTGTCTCAACCTCTAGACTTGAACTATTTTTTTTTTAAATTTTGTAAAGATTTAAGTTCTAGTTAACGTATGCGTACATACTCAAAAGTGAGTTGGCCATTTTCAGCCAAATCAAGGACAACAAAGTTTATTAAATTTTTAAAACAGCTGATTTTTCAGGAACCTTTAACGCCAAGGTTGTTATTTGAAAAAAAATTATAGAAATATGTTCAAATATTCAATATTGATAAATTTTATTAAAATATTATGATTCAAACGGAAGTTATAACGCCCTAGATTTTTCGACTTTTTTGGCTCTAGCCACTTAACCTGTACCCGGATATGGCCAGTTCGCAAACTTGTCCAAGACATTTTTTGCCGCAACGTATACCGAAAAAATTTTTTTGTAGGTCAAGAAATGCGATCGTGAGAGTGCCGGTAAATTCCGTTATAGCTCATATCGTTATATATATATATATATATATATATATATATATATATATATATATATATATATATATATATATATATATATAAATTTTTTTTTTTGTTTTTCCGTCTCCGCTTATCATTCATAGTCGTTTGGCACCAAAATTTTTCCGAAATTCCGAGATGAAGCCCATTGCAATAGGTAGATTTTTATATGAAATCTTTAGGTAGATTTCATATAAAAATCTACCTATTGCATATAAAAATCTACCTAATGGAACAGAATTATAAAAAATATCGATTACGGAACGATTGTAGATATCATATATGGAAATAGCGCGACCACGAATCAAAGATATTGCACAACTGTTTTATGACAATTTTATCGCGATTAACGATTACAAATTGAATATAAGAAATTACATTGAGAAATAGCACACAACTATTTTATGATAATTTTTAAACGGAAACCATTGTAGATGACGATTACGGATTGAGTATAAGAAATTATGTTTAAAAGAAAAACGAAAATAATTATGAAAGTTTCGGTTTAGGTAAATTTAATGCGTGTTCGAAAATGGTTCGACTATCAATTACGAAGTTTGAATTACACTTCATTACAATTTTTAAGAATTTTCGGAATATTATTAGAATTTAGAAAAAGTTTCAATTTTTGATTTATTCTAATTTTTGGAATATTTTTAGAATTTTGAAAAAAAAATTTTGAATTTTATATATATTTTTAGAATTTTGAAAAGAGATTCAATATTTGATTTTGTAAGAATTTTTGGAATATTTTTAGAATTTTGAAAAATTTTAAATTTTTGATTTTATTATAATTGCTATAATTTTGGAAAAGTTACAATTTTTGATTTTGTTATTGTTATATATATTAATATCAATAATTTTAAATTAGTTAAGTTATTATCAATCAATCACCCTGTGATTGTTTTATGATGAGAAAAAACAAATACACAAGATAAACATGTTATGATGTTAAACATAAAACAAGAACAGCTGATTGTGTGATTTACATAAAATAAAATAAACTGTTAAAATTAAAATTAGTCTTAAGTGATTACGAGAAGATTACAGTCATATGTTTTTTGTGAATAAATTGAATTGAAATTATTACTAAAATTATATTTAAAAGTCTTTTGAGATTAACGCTTGTTTCGGGATTTATATTCACAAGAAATATAATAGTGCAATATTTTTAGAACTTTTTAAAAAAGTTTTAATCTTTGATTTTGTAATAATTTTTGAAATATTTTTAGAATTTTGTTTGAAAAAAGTTTGAATTTTTTATTTTATTTAGTTTTACAATATTTTTGGAATTTTGAAAGAAATATGAATTTGCGATTTTGGGGCGGAGCGAGGGAGGGGTTTTTGAGTAGTTTGCTGAATATATAATCTTTTCACTAAATTATGTTAATTTATGATCTGTTATAATTTTCTGACAACGTATTGATGTTTCGTGTTAGTTTTGTAATACATATCTAAACAGAGATAAAAAATACATGTACTTTAACAAAAAGCTATGTTTGATGTAACCCGTGACCTGTCAACAACACTTTACAAATATTCCCAATTTTTCTGTTTTATTCCTTGTAATTCAAACGCCTTTTAAAGGAAATGTTTCTTTTTCCATATGGTGCTTATAGTTTTTATGGATCCAATCAACATATTAATTATTGCATTCCACCATTTATAAATCAATGGCTTTAAATATCCCAGATAACATGATGAACGTTATCTTTTACGATCCATTCAGAGATTAATACGACATATTCACGATTAATTAACGACCAGACGTAAAAACACACATTCTGAATAATGTAAAGGAAAAGGGATCTCCGTCGGAAATCGAACCCGGTATGCTTGAGTTACAAGGCTCGCATCTTATCGAACCACCAAAATGAAAAACTTTCAAAAATGGAAAGATATAGAGGATAAAGACCACCATTTGATATTAAAATAAATTTTTTCTCATATCTCAAAACGTTTTAATTTTTGAACTTATCGGTCGCAATAAGCGAACAATCTGTGCATCTATCTGTACAAATTTTACTGCAAAATTGGTCGCCACATCAGAAATGTCGTAATAACCGAAGTCGTTTTAAGCAAATATTTTTAAATAGAAACAAAGGCAAGTTCAACCATTTCTTTGATTTTATGACGCTATAGGCGAAATGTCGTTAAAACCGAGGGCGTTATAGGTAAATTTAACTGTAATTGGTAAGAAATTAAAAGTCATATTTGGACCAAAATTCTAGGCCATCCTTGGGTCAACATTGTAATCCTTATTTGGCCCGAGATCTAAAAATCATGCTTAGCTCAATATTTTAAGCTTTATTTGGCTCAAAGCCTTACTTGTTAAAACAACTCTCGTACGATGTTATCATTTCGTAGTTTACCCAACGTTGGGCCAACAGTGACAAATATACTTGGCCCAAAGTTTATATCTGGTATGCCGATTATCTACCATGTCTGGCCCGATTTTTTTTCCTGCCTGGGAATATCATGAAAATCATATCATGTATAAAATATGACATAAATCAATATTTCTTGATAGAATAGACATAGAATTTACAATTTTCCAGGAACTAAACTAATATGGGGTTGCCAATAATCTAACTAGTGGCATATTATTTGATCATTTGATGCACTTGATCATGTGTCTTTCTCAATGAATCCCAGGTAAAAAGTTAAATGAACGCTCGTTTTTTCGAGCAAATAATAACGTGGCATAATCAAGAAATATTCCACAACTAAAATTGACAGTGCTACCGTTGACTGAATACAGTTCATCCGTTCATCCATTGTAGAAATGTTTTTACATTATATGGGAACTTTTGCATTAAATTTCGTTATAATGCTTTTGTGTGAATTCATAGGATGTGGAATATTTACATATATTCACAAGTGTTTACTAATTATTGATTGTTTCCAAACAATGTGAAATCAATGGCTGACACTGGGTCAATTATTGTCATATATTTATATACATTAGACAATAATATATGGAATTTTAAATTTTTACGGGCTTTTTTGAGCAATTAAACTCAAGTAAGAAGGGAAATAATTTCTGTTGTGTTTAAAGTTGATATATTGTTATACTTAAAGGATAGAAACCAAAAAAAGTCGGACAAGAGCCAATACAACTCGTTCGCCGATAGTTCCGTGTATATAATATTCTACGAGAATAGTTCTTCTCAAAAAAAAATTTTTGAAATAAACCAAAAATCTGTTGGTACAGGAAAAACAAATTCATGTTTTTTGTAATAACTCAAAAACTTAGCAGTCGATAATTATTTTTTTTTTTGATGTTTCAATCTTTTTCGAGTAGGGTGGTACAAATACATTTTATTTCAAGAAAATTTCAAGTTGATAGATTTTATTGTTTATGAGAACTTCAACTACATATGTAGAAATTTGGACGGACACCGAGGTCACACCAATAGGGTACCGTTTGTACTTTTTTGAAGTATGTTCGAGGGCTCCGACATAATTTTCATAAGCGCCGAATAGCGTTATTGCATCTTTATTACAAAAAATTTAAATATGCAACAACTTTAGTCTTATAAAGATCTAACAGTTTGTCTCTGCAACTACATTTCTTTTATCTACTCTTTATTTTGTTTAGTTTTATTTTAAACTAGCAGGACCCGGAGTGCTTTGCTACGCTTATAAATAAAGTTTGGGCACAGACATTTTGTTGACGTAGTAGCAATGATTTCAAAAAGTGGTAATGAGAAATGATAGCGTAATTTTTAATTTTTGTTTTTAAAAAAATGAATGAAAAATAATCAGTACTTTAGCTCATCAGTTCGGAATGTATGAAAAATTGGCGATCAAATAAATTTTCGAGTAAGCTAAAAAAATTTAAATGACTTGTTGAATTAGTAGAGGTGTGTCATCACTCATCTCTATATAGAACATTATACAGAACAAAAATAGATTCACAAATATTCACAGTGCTTATGCATTGTATTTGTCCCCAACACGAAACTCACAAAAACTGTTCTAAAGAAGTTTTTCTTTTTGAGAAAATCAAAAATGCGAATTACAACAATTACTTTGATCTTAATCACTCATAAAATCTCTCAACATTTTATTTTTTACACCAAATAGCGTAAAAGTTTTATTTATTTAACATCGCTCGCATATTGCCGCTATCTCATAAGAAAGAAAGCTCGAGAAAACTCGTAAAGATAACATTCAATTCACATTGTGTCATTTTTATTGCAACTAATTTATTTTAAGATGGAACGAATTTTAAAATGTCGTTTTGATTCTATTTATTTATTCGAGTACTTGTGGGTTTACACTATATTTTTTGTTTTTCCGTCTGGTACGTACACAAATAAATCAGAAGGTTTTTCTAACGCGCCAGCCATATACAGTTGTCCATGTGAGAAGAACGGATTCCCTCAAATCAAGTCCACATACTTGCAGTAACTGTCCGTGTGCTTTGTTGATGGTAATTGGAAA
This sequence comes from Diogma glabrata, assembly GCA_963693315.1. Taxonomy (NCBI): domain Eukaryota; kingdom Metazoa; phylum Arthropoda; class Insecta; order Diptera; family Cylindrotomidae; genus Diogma; species Diogma glabrata. The sequence goes on along the minus strand of OY856186.1, from coordinate 126,864,617 downwards.
AGCGAGTTGCACTGGAAACAAAACGTTTGAATCTATTGAGATCGTTGAAATATGTGACCTGTCTATCGTGGTAACACTACATCTTCCTCTTCGAATTTTCCACTCAAGGTTGTAGATTCAATGACATTGTTTATCGTCTTTTTCACAGAAGTTCAAAAAAGTTTGTGCAATTTCAAAATATGAGACATATTTGGAATTACAATATGTGTCACAACAACACATAAAAACCTTTTAAGACCTAGGTTCGACAACATAATGCTTTTTGAGACGTTGATGGACGCAAATTCCTTTTTTTTTATATGCTTCTTAAAGAATGGAAAACTTAATAATAAATCCTTTCACATAATAATGTACGACATAGGGCAATATTTCATGACAGGATGGAGGAAATAAAAACAATATCTTTTTTTTTTAAATTTGCAGGAGCAAAGCTAAAATTAGGTTCCTAATTATCCTAGTGCTAGAAGCATACACCAAGATCATATAACGCATTGTTTACCTTAAGCCAGCATATATAATAGTTATATGGAAGCTCATTTGTTCGAGCAAGCAAAAAGTTCATTCTTTTAAAAAATAAAAAAATTACGTCCATCAACCAACACCTTAGAAAGCATGTTGCTATGGGACCTTTTTTTGTTAGAGGGTCTTATGTGTTGTTGTGACACACATTGTAATTCCTACTACTAAACACATTTTATTTAAAAAAAAAAGAGGAGTCAAAGAATATTCCATAACTAAGACTAAGGGTACTATCGTTGATTGAAAAAAGTACATCCGCCAGCACTCGTAAAATATCTCTTATCCCCTTAATATAAGAGATATCTTACTGCCATGGTCAGTAGTATACGATATCTCACGTTAACTGATTTGCCAATAGCAGGTACTAAAGTACGCGGCTTTGTCACATCCATAGATCCAAAATTTTAAATTTTACATATGTTCCTGCGGGCGGGCAGATATTATAAATTCATTGGTATTAATGCATTGTAACTGTTTGCAAATCACTATTGCAAACATGTTGCCGGCTAAGGGCCACATTTTTAATTAGTTTGTTTATCATAATTGCTATCCATGCTTGATTATACATAAGATATGCTTCTTTGTATAGTATTTGTGCGAATTCCATTTCGTAATTTTGAGTTTTTAGTCGATGTTATCAACTATCTTTCTTAGTTGAAGAAACATGTATTACATACAATTGCAAACCAATAACATATTTGGTGTAGATGATAAAATTTGTAACATCATTATTTGTTTAATTCAAATACATATAGTTTTGATATACAAATGTAATTGTTTCAGAACTAACCGCATGGAGGGATCAGTTTTTATTGTTTAGCAATTTTTTTATTTTTGATCTACGGGTGTGACAACCCCGCGTACTCCAGTCCCTGCTATTGACATACGAGTTAACGTGAGATATCACATACCACTGGCAATAGCAGTGAGATATCACTAGCCAAGGTGACATCTTAAAGGTGGTGGCGGATGAACTGTATTCAGTCAACGGCAGCACTCTCAATCTTAGCTGTAAAATAATCCTTGATGATGAGACGCTATTGCTTCCTTGAAGAAACAAACTTTCATATAACTATGTGTGGGCTTTAATATTTAAGAAAGACGGTGCGTCACAGGATCAAGGAATATGTAACCGGCTGGATTATTGGCAACTACAGTTTTGTTTTGTTTCAGCAAATTTTTGTAAAAATTTGCTATTTACTTTTTAGTTTACTTTTATTTTCTCTATTCTATCATAAAATATTGGCCTATGTCATATTTTGTCAGTGATAGGATTTTTTGTTAAGTTATCCTTTTTTTAACAAAAAATATAAAAAAACAAAAAAAGAAAGATTTACGTCCATCAACACCTTTGAACGTATGTTGTTGTGGGACCCTGGTCTTAAAAGGTTTTTATGTGTTGTTGTGACGCATATTGTAGTTCCTACTACACAACACATTTTATTAAAAAAAAAAAAAAAAAAAAGATTATACTTTTACTTTTTCAATTTCATTAAATTATTTTCAACAAAAAAAATGAGCAAAGGAATCTAACCGTATAAAACGATATTTAAAGAAAAATCAAATTAAATTATTATCAACATTTAGGCAGAACCCCTTAAGATAATTATAATGTCCCTGGGATTCCATTTAAAAAAAAAATTTGCCTGTTACCTATGCGCAAGTGTACACAACTAATTCCCAAAGTTTCATGATGCTCGGATGAATGGTGTGTATTAATGCATAAACGACAAACTCACATACTTTCAATTTTATATATATAGATTGAAACATTTTCATTTTCTTTTATTTTTATCTAGGATACAAAAACCACATAAATAACATAGTGTAGAAATAGAAATTTTAATCTAATCGAATTTTCTTTTTAAAGTAAAAATAAAAAAATCGTTAATTATGCAAATGGTCAAGTTGTAAAATGGAACAAAAGAAACTGAAAATATACAAAATGAAAGACTTAGATAAAAAAGCTTGCTTTGTTCTAGTTGTTTTTGTTGCTATTGTTGTTTTTGTATTAAATAAAGTGATGAAATTTTATCTTGTTTGGGGTTTTTCGTTCAATAGCAAAGATTTTCTTTAATTTTCTTATTATGTTTTCTAATTTATTTATACAAAAAAAAAATTAATAAAAAGAAATCTGAGCAAGATTGCAAAAGAACGAAATTATATTAAATTTCACAATGGTTTGTTTGTTGAGTGGATGTGTATATTAATGTCAGGGTCAGTTTGAGGTTTTCTTTTGTAGCTTTCTCTAATGTCGACCAATTGACGACGGATTTTTTTTAGACTGTAATGGTGAAATGAATAAATTATATTTTAAGAATTTTTTTTTGCTTTTATGGATTCCATTATTATCTTAAAATCATAAAGTTTCATTTACAAATTAATTTTTATTATTATTAGCTTTGGCCTTACTTATGGTGGGTATTATGATGAAAGGAATATAAAAGTGTTTATAAATGATAGATGAAGAAATGATGAAATTTAAAAATGATGGAAATAATGCTAGTGGAAGAAGTTGAAAAAATTGTAATAGATAATTACATTTGCAGCTTTTTTCATTCTAACAACTTCGCAAAAGTTTATAAAACACAAATTATTTCGTATATAGAAATATAATAACAAATAATTCTTCACCACAAACATTGGTTTGATTTTAACACTTCCTGTCAACGAAAAAATATTAATGACGAGATTATAATTTTTTTATTTATCATCGTAAAAGTTATCACAAAACTTTTTTTTCCTTTCAAAGTTGAAAACATTAATTTTTGAGCATTAAAAGTACAAAGCCTAAAAATTAAAACATAAAGAAAAACAAAAAACGCACAAAAGTTTTAATCCTAGTTGAAAGTGGAGCGCAGAAAGAAATATTAGCATTTATTTCCTTTTTCAACATAAATTAATTATTATTGATCTAACACTTCACATAAAATTGTATAAGCTTCACTAGCTAGAATGTCAATAAATTTTGTGGCACGAAAATAAATATTAATAATTGTAGGTTTAGTATGCTTTATTTTATGTGGATAGGAAAAAGCATATTCCTCAATATACTATTTGTTGCTGCAAATAACTTATTATAAAATAACCAAAGTTGATGTTGGTCCCAAGGTTCAAAAAACGATGTTTGACAAGTAAAAAATTATGCCATTTGTACAACCTTTTTAAGATTTATAATTATAGCTATTATTATTATTTAATAATTAAATAAATCTTACACAAATGTAGTTTACAATAGATGACGCCAATTCTAAACCATATGCGCATTTCTAAAATAATACTTATACAAAAGTATGTAATAAGATAAAGCTACCCGAGCAGGAATTAGTTAGGGAAAACCTGAGTACATTCAGGGCCTGGTCAGTCTTACAAAGGCATTCCGTATTAGGGCAATCTGATGTGGGCCTTCTCCGGGCCTGATTTAGAATACCCTTTTGGGGTTAACCTTATTTGAATATATCCGGCCCTGATCAGGTCTTTCGTGTTTGACCGCTAGCTGAAATTTCAATTGGTTAAGATTCAGTAGAGTATTGTCCATTTTAGAAATATATAGTTAAAATCGTTTCATGTATGTTTTAGTTATCGCTTCTTGGCTGAAAGACTATAACAATAGTGATTGTGGTATGTATGTTTTCATTTTTTCGATTGTAATTTTTTTATTTTAATTTGATTAATTTATGAATATAATATATAAATATATATCAGGTTCTGGTCCGCCTATAATAATCAGGGCCTGATCCGATTATCCCAATCGGTCTGATCCGGTAGTCCCAATCAGGACCAAATAGGTCAAAAGCGTTACACTCATGATTATGGCAAACATGATCAGGACCTTACTTGAGCCCTGACAAATTTCTGCTCGGGTAGCAATATAAAGAAATTTTTTTAGACAAGCTTTTATTTCATCTAATTATCCAACATAAACGAAAATCGAAATATGTATACTTTGTTTTAAATATAATTATAAGTATATGACACTTCGCTATATTTTTTTTATTGGAGGGCCTTGAGACTTGCAGTTCAAGTAGCATTGCGACCTAAAGGTCTATTGTGCTTACCCTGATTGTGTTATTAGTCAGTTACCGTCTTTGCCGTTACTGGTTATGTTCTGTCATCCAAGTTGAAACTTTTAATAAACTTAATTAGCTCAATTGGAGTGACGTTTTGTGGTAATAGAAGTGTTAGTCTTCTATGACTAAGTTGGTTGTATCTTTGCCAAGAGAGTTCAGGATAGCTGCAGATGACGTGTTCCATCGTTTACGCGTCCGAGTAGCAGAATCTACATCTGTC
>OY856186.1:126822156-126859608 GCA_963693315.1 Diogma glabrata | reverse complement strand
GAGAGAGAGAGAGAGAGAGAGAGAGAGAGAGAGAGAGAGAGAGAGAGAGAGAGAGAGAGAGAGAGAGAGAGATATTTCGATTAAATAACTAAATAGTTGTATGCTAATTTATATAATCTTATACTAAATTGTTTGTATTTTGCTTGTTTCGTCATGATTTCAGTGGTTTTCTTTTAAATATCGTTTTATATTCATTAAAATGTAATAATCCTTTGCTAGTAATGTAAGTTAGTAGAATAATTCTATATTCACTACTAATTTCAAAGCACCTCACATTAATCTTTATTATATTTATGTTATTATGAAGGTTCATTCGACACTTGACTCACAGTCAACAGAATGACCCTAATTTTTTTTTCAAAGTTTGCTTATGTTTTAAATTATCTTTTAATTAATTTTCAAGTTTATTATAGTATATTATTAGGTATAACAATCTGTATATTTTGAGAGAAAATAAATAATAAAAATAGTTTCATATTTAATAATAATGACCTATTCTAACAATTGTTTTAAACACAATAAACATATTTTCTTTTGCTCATTTTACTTACATAATAAAACTAAAAATAAATGTAATTTGCAAAAATAGATTTTAAGATAGGCAAACTTAATTTTTATGTTGTATGAATATGTTATGTATCAGTGTTTTAATAAATATTTTATCCTCTCTTCTTAAAAATAATAGTAACCTAAAAAAAATGTATGACACAGTTTTTCTATGTTTTTATTACCCTATTTAAAACTGTGATATTGACCTTAATTTTAGTGGTAATTTTATACTTATAACTTATATAATAAAATTATACTAGAATAAATGAAATTGAAAAAATGAGAATAAGCAAATTTAAATTGTATTTTAAATTTTATACGGTGTGAATTCTTGTAATTGAATACTAATATTATATTGTTATACTAATTATTATTTAAAAAGAATTTCATTGAGAGAATTTCATAAACCAACGTGTTAATGTACGAATAAATAAAATTCGAGACATTGGATTCACTAACTTTTATATTATGGGAATTTTGAAATTTAATATGTTTTATTATTATAATTATGCAAAGAAAATTTTCAATAAAAAAAAAAATTAGAAATATGAGTTACTTTTTACAATAATTTTACGTTAAAATAATGTTTGTTGTTATTTTTTTTTTTTTTTTGTTAATTTGGTGTTTCATTTATTAAAGTAATAGAAAATAGTACATTATTTAATTAGGAGCTAAAGTGATACTTTTTGTGTTGAGTCTATAGTTTGACGGCCGACCGCAGGGAGGCCGACAATTATTGACGAAACACAAAAAGTCACTTTAGCTCCGAATTAAATACACTATTTTTTCGGCGAACGTTTAAATTTTTTATAAATATGAAATTAATACATCAAACTTTTTATAAATATGAATTTGTATCGTCATAATTACTTCCAAAAAAGAGAAAAAAACATTTAAATTTGTATGAATAAAATTTTTTTATCAAAGCAGCCTTTTCAAAATTTCATAATATGAGAATCAACTTATTTTTTGTTGTCATGGTTATACAATATGATTGAAAAAATAACAAACTAACAAATAACAAATGCTACTTTACAGCCTCCGTAAAATAAAATAAAAATGGCGTTACTTTTACTGTCGCTAGACGTTACTTTTGCTGTCAGGCTAAAAAGTAAGACTTTAGCTAACTCCCTAGCGGCAGTAAAGTTAAACTTTACAGCCGTTTGCCGAAAAAAATTATTAAAAACGGTTTATGGTTAAACCTTATTAATTTTTGTTTTGTTTTGTGTGAAATTGATATAGGTGTTTATTTATATGTAATGCGTCTACAATAAATTTAAATATGAATTATCGAGATTAAAATATTTGTTCCTTATGTATTTTGTTGTGTAATTAATTGTTTTTGCTTGTCAGCGTTTATGTTTTGTGTGAATAAAATAGAAAAATGGGTTATGATTTAACCTTTAATAATATTGTATATAGTTATATCTTTTTTTGATTTATTTTCAGTTTGTTGCATAATAATATTTATTGGCTAATATATGCGTATGTATACATATGTTTTTTTAAATAAAAAGATTTTTAATAAGATTAATCAGTTCAGTTGCCTTTATTTCCCCATTACGAATGGCTCGACAATTGTTACACTCAACTAGCTTAGTTAAACATAAACTAGCGGTGTAGGAACTTTTAATCATCGCCTCTGATGATTGACCTTTATTCGGGGTCGGTTCCGAAACATTCACTGTTAACTTAGTTAAAAAAATTATTTATTATTTTATTATTTAAAGATTTGTTTGGTTATTCTCTTAATAAATTGTTTTAATAAATTTTCTTTTCCTCTTTTCTTTTAGTATTTTTGTGTATGTAATTTTATTAACTTAAAACATTGATTTTGCGTATATAACCTTGAAAATATATAAAACTTAAATTTCAATAATAATAATATTATAGTTCGTTTATACGTTTAATTGTTTGAAATACTTAAAAATACGAGAATGGTTTTGGTATTGATTATATTATTACTTATTTATATTAATAAAAATGACAAATTTCTTAAAATCTTATAAATTCGATCACGAATGGTTCTTTTCTGCCTTTCTTGATCTGCGTCTGGTCCACTCTCATAATTACAACCAAAGTCTTTAGAATAACTTAGCCAGTAGTCCGTTTTCAGTTGAAAATTTTCCTGTAAATTTATAATTTGCGTGTACGCCTTTTTCTTTGAATTCATCTTTACCCATAACTCCAATTTGAAACTAGAAGATTCTATAATTGACAATGTATAAAATAGGGGTTTAAAAAACTTGAACGATACAAATGCGTATCGCTTTTTATTTTCTGGATGCTGAAGTGTATAATTCATTGTATTCCAAATATTTCTAAAATGAATACTGCTAGTTTTTGGAATAAAAACTAAGAGGCAAGAAAATAATTTTATCCACGACTACTAAAGAATATATACTTTCCATGCGTATATCTTTCATTGTAATTGTATTCATTCCTTTTCTATATATCAAATTCTTTTTTATTTCGTTTATTACGCTTTATTTATTCAAAATTCCCCTAACAAATTAAAAACTTGATTTGTTGGTATAGTAATATAAACCAGTTAAAACAAAAACAATACATATATAAAATCTAAAATAAACAAACATGTTTGGTTTTGTTTTTCATTTCATTTAATTGGCGATACAAACTTGTACAGGAAAACATGAATGAAATTATTTGAATTATTTGTAGTCGTGGATAAAATAGTATCTTGTATTCGCTTAGGATGAAGGCAATTATTCACTCGGATGATTCCCTCCACTCGCTACGCTCGTTCCGGGAAACTTCATCCTCGTGAAGAATTGCCTTCATTCTAGCTCATACAAGAATATACTATTATTAATGATTCTATAAAATTAGAAGGAGAGACGCAATGTTGTTTCACTCTCTTTTTGATTTGATTTTTCGAAGTCACCAGTTTTTTCCTATTTTTTGATGATTTATGTTTGTTATCTAGAACATTGTGAATTTGGCGTGAATTTATATTTTGAAGTTATACTTCTTTGCGCTCGTTGTAAATATTTTGATGGGGTGTTAATCGAGAAACCGCGTCACGCTTGTTTAAGTTATATTTTAACCTTTATGCTGTATGGTTATAAAGACGAAATTAGTAAATCAACCTTATGCTGTATGGTAATAAAGACGAAATTACTAAATCAATCATATTTTATAATAACAAAATATTATTCGCTTAGTTATCTTTGATCAATTTTTTTTTCACTTTTCGGAATTATCATTAAAAGGAATAGTTAATGTATAATGTGACAAACAAATATGTACATTTATATGAAAATTATGTAAAATTATTTTTTAACATATACATATTTCTAATTTACAACAAATATGTTCTTATGGCTTGCAATTATATAAAATATGTACATATTTCTATGCATTAGCTAGCACCAATACGATACATTTAAGCATTGCTTATATATGATTAAACAAACCTGCGTGCATTAGCAGAACTGCACTCACATGTTCCAAAAATTGGAAATTGACGTTTCTTTTCCTCTTCTTAGAAACATTGATTAACCAAGAATTTGCATTGGAACCTTAGTACCGAAGAAAAAGATTATGAACAATATCAAAGGTACAGGTTTAAAGTGTTTTACTTATTGAGTGAAATATGCTTCTCCATTACTTTCAAAACTATTATTGTTATTGCAAGGGATCTATAAAATATATGCAAATATGTTAACAAATGGTGTGATTTGACTGTTTTAATAATAATGTATAAGTCTGAATTTACAAATGAAATTAGTCTTATTATTATTTTTTCCAATTTTTGTTTTAAGTTGTGGGAAGGAATGTCGAAATAAGACGATGACTATAAAGCGATAAAACCCATTAAACGAAAATATTCACGAAAAATGGTGGTATTCTTTAACCGGCCGGCGTATGCATCAATGTAGTAGAGTATTGCAGACAATCGATAAAATATATTTGCAAATTGCAATACGACCCTCTTCAGAGCGAAATTTCTGGATTGATAAATGATTATAAGTCTACATGAAATAGGACGCTAAACCAATAGCAATGAACCAGTGTACCTATTTTGTATGACGAGTACGGTGGTTTCGGAGTAAGTAATTGACAATTGTGACATCAAATAAACAAATATATTTACGCTCACCTAATTGTTCGTGACACATTGAATTATTTGAATTAAATCTTTGGAATAAAATTTTAACTTTTTTCTAACCTTAATCTTTTGCCATCCACATTACTAAAAATTATTTAATTATTATTTGTCTGTCAAATGTGTTTTAATTTTAACATACATTTAATATGTAAATTTATCTATAGCTTTAGAGACATTTATTTAATGGCTTTTGCTGACTGTAAAATGATACTATTACATTTTTTTCAAACTTTTTATATACATATTACTAATAAAATAACTTAAATTAAATGACATTAAAAAAAACTATAGGAGAATTTACTCAAAAAAAACGGTTTTCAACCACTTTATCTGGGAAGCACGGAAATCGCCGTGCGGGTACCTTCTAGTAATTAATAATTTTTAGTTTTTTGAATCATATTTTTTTTGAATAATATTTTTTTTTCTTTTTGGATAATATTTTTTTTTTTGAATATTTTTTTTATATTTTTTTGACTAAGAAAACTAAGAAAAATCGACGATTATACGTTCTTATACTTTTTGAATAATAATTTTTTTTTGAATAATATTTTTTTTTATTTATTTTTTGAACAATATGTTTTTTTTTTTGCTTTTTTTTTTGAACGATATTTTTTTTTTTTGTATTATATTTTTTTCTTTAGAATAATATTTTTTTTTTGAAAAATATATTTTTTTTTTTTTGAATAATATTTTGGTTTTTTTTTAGTTATTTTTTTTTAATGTATCCTATCTGTCTGTCTGTGTACGTGTGTGCGAGCGAATGGCCAAAGAAGTATAACTTCCACCGTCTGGTCCGACGCAGACCCTACTTTTTAGACTGAATTTCAAATTTTAAAGGTGTTTTGGAATTAGTGTTGGATTTTATCTGATATTGCTTGAAAACCGGACAAATAAGCGATTTAATTTTTTGATTTGTGTGATTATTGGTAAGCTTTTTATTTGAGACAACTTTTTTACTCAATTTCATACTTGGTTTAGTTATTGCTAAATTTGTATGTTTTATATCAGTACAAGAAAATTTGTTTGGTTGAAAATCTTTTTGTGTTGATAATTTTATTTTCTGCTTATCGTGAAATTTTAATTTGTTTGAAATAATCATATTATTTATTGTGTCATTTTTATCAATATTTATATCAATTGCATCATTTATATATTTAGGTGAGTTATCAGGTACTGTCGTTGTAACATTATCGTGTAATATAGGTTGTTGGGAATTGTATATTTTGCCGTTCAGGTGGATTATTGTCTGCTTTAAAGTTTCTATATCAGCGTCTTTAATTTTCAGATCCTCTTCGAGAGAACTGATTGTTGCTTCGGATTCTTGTTTATATATTTCAATGCGTTGTGTTCAGTTAAAAACTCTAGATTTAGTAAATTTAATTTTTTATTTAGGCTGGAAAAATTCGATTCTTCTTCTTCCTGTTTAGTGTGAATGGTTTCCAATTCCATCCTTAAAGTAGTATTCTTTGTGTTTAATTCTTCTAGATCTACTACTAAATTATTGTTTATTGTCTCTTTTTCCTGTAATTTAGTGTTGGCTTTTCCTAAATCTATTTCTAAAACTAATTTTTTCATTATGAATTTGTCACATTCGTGTCGAAGTTCTCTCTCTATTTGTATGTTTGTTTTTTCTTAATTCTAAATTTGCCGTTGTTAAATTATCTGCTAGTTCCTTAGTAGAAAGCTTTAATTTTTCGTTAGAATGAGCAAAAATACTTATTTCATTTTTATATTTGTTAAGCTCTTTAGTAAGTAAATCTATCTCTTCTGTATTTCGTTTGTCCTTCTCTTGTAAATCTAATATTTTGTTCTCTAAATTTTCTATATGACGTTGCTGTATAACTTTCAGTTCGTTCATTTCCATGTCTTTTGATTTGTATGCCGCGTTTAAATCTACAGTTTTCTGAATCAATTTTGAAATAATTTCTCTTAACCTGTTGATTTCGTTTTCTAATTTTTGTTTATCTAGCCTAAATAATTCGTTCTCTAATTTAAACTGTAAAACTTCTTTTAATGTGTCTTGTACGTTATTGTCAACACGTATCGCTACTTCCTTAATGAAGAATTTTGCCTCATCACGATGTATATATTTACCCGAAGGTAATTGATTTAAAATTTCATAATAAATGTCAGCGATATTCATTTTGTTTGAAAATTTTCTTTTTATATTTTAACGAAGATAAAAATGTTAAAATGACTTACTTCTTTTTGCTGTAGATGACTAACTTGGTGTAGTATACAAATGGTGTCTTGACTAGAGTAGGCGTTGCTGCATTTAATCTTGATCCAGATGATGATGTTGATGCTGTTCCCAGATTATACGCTGTTTCTATTTACGTAGATGATGATGGTATTGATGTTGATAGCTTTTATTTCGTATAATAAAACATGCATTAACACATTTAAATTTGTTATTCACTGCAATAATGTTCACTGTTCTTATTGTAATTGTTCACTGTTCTTATTCAAAATTGTTTCAGTTAAATTTTTAGTTCTTACAAATTTTATTTTTAGAATTATTTTGATTAGCCAGGTTATCTTAACTATAAATAACTAGCTCCGTAGGGTTACCAACTGCGCCAGATTATGTTGTGGTCGAGGTGTTAAGGGTCAACATAATCAAAAAACTTTTGTTTATCAAATAATTACACTCAAATATTTATTATACGATATAAATTTTGGTATATTTTATTATTTTTATTTATATAAAACCCACTAATAATAGAATTTTTCGTCAAACTTTATAATATTAACTTAAGAACAACTCAACTTTTTATTTAAATTTATATTATATTCCTTATTTTTTAAAATTTTAAATCATTTAAATCATTTAAATTTATATCTTAGCTTTTCCGACTCACTTTAAAATATTCATCTAACTTACGTTAGCTAGCAATTTATTTCGAACTTATTTAAATAACTCTTTTCTTTTAATTTTTCACCACAATTATTCGGTTTAAGGTTATCAAAACGACTCACTTCTTTAAATATTTTTCCGCAACTCAACTCTTGAAGTGTCTTTATTTTATATATATCATAATTATTTTACCAGTAATCATAATTCATAATTGTCATGACCAATATAACTAATTTGTGCCAATTTTTGTAATCAACGAAAAATAGAACAAAACATTGAATTTCCTACATTGGTTTTTGTAACCCAGTTTAAATAATAATAATAAAAGTATTATTCAAACTAAATTTCCCAATATTGAAAATTCAATATTTTGTTTATGTCGCGATATATTATTATTAATATTATTTTGAATTTATTTTGAATTTACTGAAATAATTTGTTTGCATAATAGAATTAAGTTTACTAATTAGGTATTAGGGTCTTGTTATATTGGCTCATGATAATGGTGGTCATGGTGGTCATAGTGGTCATGGTGGCTATGGTGGTTATGGTGGTCATGGTGGTCATGGTAGTCATGATGTTCACGGTGGTCATGGTGGTCATGGCGGTCATAGTGGTCATGGTGGTCATAGTGGTCATGGTGGTTATGGTGGTCACGGTGGTCACGATGGTCACGGTGGTCATGGTGGTCATGGTTGTCATGGTGTTCACGGTGGTCATGATGGTCATGGTGTTTATGGTGGTCATGGTGGTCATGGTGGTCATAGTGGTCATGGTGGTCATGGTGGTCTAGGTGGTCATGGTGTTCACGGTGGTCATGGTGGTGATGGTGGTCATTGTGGTCATGTTGGTCATGGTGGTCATAGTGGTCATGGTGGTTATGGTGGTCACGGTGGTCATGGTGGTCACGGTGGTGATGATGGTCATGGTGTTCACGGTGGTCATGATGGTCATGTTAGTCATGATGGTCATGTTGGTCAAGGTGGTCATGCTGGTCATGGTGGTAATGTGGTAACGATGATCATGTAGAATTGGAGTGTATCAGAGATATATACGAAGACACAATACTCACCAAACAATTGGTTATCAATAATCGGCGTTTTTTTCATAAGCCTTATCTACCCAATTTCTGTGAAGTTCTAAATAGTAGAAAAATGATGTCATAAAGAAGTTTCACTTCTTACCTGTGTATTCTGGTACACACACTACTTTTTTATTATAGTAACCGAAGTTTTAAAAAACCGTAAAAAATCGCGTTCAAATTTCATATTTAATCGGTATTTGATTCGATTTTGAACTGGTAAATTAAAATATAATTGAAATTTAATTAAAACTATTCAAAAATTCTAAACACGAACTCTCTAGAAATGGGACATCGTAATCGCTGTGCAAAAAAGATTGTGCAAAAAAGAATCGATTCAATTCCGTTCTTATGAATCGAAAATATTCAAAGAATCGATCTTTATAGACCGATTCTTGAAACATTACTATTTTAAACGAACTGTTGTCATATTAACGTTATGTTGTGTTTCAATATTTAAAAATTTGATTGTGTTTTTGTACTAAACACGAAATAATGTACTAGAGCCGTGATAATGTACCAGAAAGAGAAGGAGAAATTACATTTATAATAAATTGTTTACAAAAAAACAAAATATATGAGTTCCATCAGAATTTGAAAAAATAATCGATAAATCAAGAGACGCGGTAGTGTCTTGCGCGCCATGTTTTGAAAGACACTACTAGTATATATACTGTGCACCGAATAGGTTTTAAAGGTTAAAATTTTCATTTCGAATAATTTGCATTTTTTCTACAACTGTATTCAAAGTTATCAATAAAAGTATATCTTATTTAACTATATGTTTCTCACTAGTAAAAAAAAGTCAGCATTCATGCTTTTTTCTGATAGTTTATAAAATCAAAATTTTGCTTTCCCAAACTTTTAGTAAAATTAAAATGTTTTTACAAATTTTTATACCACGTTGGTAGCATTGATATGAATGTAGTAATTTAGTATCATTTTGGCGAATTTTCAAAAACCAACCAAATGTACAGAATTGAAAAACACAAAATTATGCGAATTGAAATTTATTATCCCTCAATATTGGTAATATTTAACAACAGTTAAAAAACTTAAACACGATCTCAGATTAGTTTGCAAACATATAGTTGTTTTCGATAAAAATATTTGTTATGTTTGTAACCAGAAAACCCATCAAATGTTTTATTAATATATTAAATGGAAGTTGGTAATTATAAAGGTATTAGAAAAAAGAATATGTTTAGAATATGCTTTCAGTAAAAAGACCTATTATTGATGTGTTAAGAAAACGATGTTGTGAAAACATGTATTTGGTCTATTATGTAAATTTGTTATCTGAGAGAACCCAACAAATGGTATATCGATAATAAATTTTAATTTTTATTTCATTTTATTTAAGAACGTTAGTAGTTATTTTGAAGTGATGAGATTAAAAAATAATTTAGTAGGCTTTAAAATTTTGTGTTTTTAAGCTTTATGAGATATAAAGAAAAGAATTTGAGAAAATTTTATTATTATTTTAAGGGTTCCATACTTTGAAAAAATAGAACAAAACCCTTATGGTGAGGACTTGATTGTTTATTATCCATTATTCACAACGACTTTCTCACTGAAAATGAAAATATATGTATTTACGTATATTTATGTGGTAAGATAAGGCGAAAATGACAAATATGTGCCGATTTCGAGATTGAGGTGATTTATAACCGTAAAAACTGAAATTTTTTAAAACTTTCAGTCAATCATAGACTATAAAGTTTATGGAAGACACCAATGGTACTTGGCTGAACATAATCAAGAATTTTTAAAAAAATTGTTTAATTGCGAAACACTTAATTTCACATCTTTTTTCGCACAATGTTGTTTTGTTTATTATTTATTTAGAGTAAATAACAATCGATTTAAGCTTTTATGCTATCCTCAAGAACTTTTATAAAATTGTTATGTTAATTTTTTTAAATTATTAGTCAAAGACTATAGTTTTTATGTGTGTGTTTCCGTTGTATGTAATAATTTTATTAATTTTCGAATGCATTGCTTTAGACTTATTTTCGAATATTTCTTTTTCATGAGTTGTTCATGTCATGAGTTGAGACCTGTTTACATAAAAACGATACTTTTATTTTTTAAAATATTGCACCTAGGTCCTAGATTGATAAAAAATCGAGAGTAAAGTTCTCTGTAGAAAACATTTTATATGGATAATAATAATTTGACTCTCCCATATTATATTATAACTTTACAAAAAACAGTCAAATCGTCGCAAAAACAACCAAAAGGCTGTAAAAAAGCCGCGCCATGTTTTTCTTTAGCTTGAAACTATCATTTTAACTATAACAAATAAATTCTTGTATCTTATTCTTTACAAAAACTTCTCAAATCATAAAGCACTAGTTATAAAATTTCTTAATGGCATTTTGTTTTCTAAACATCTAGCTATATTATATAATTTAAGTAATACTCTAGAACTACATATCATAATTCTAAAATATATAATAAATATGCACATATATTAAAATTTATTTAAGCAGAGGAAATATAATTTATTTTTTTTTTCTATAAAAAACCGCTCACTTTCACTTACATATTTCTTGAACAAAAACCTTGGCGCGACCTTTTCTCAATTAATTTAATAATGTCATTCCTAAGGTCTATTTTCAGACGACTGTGAAAAGCCGATGAATTCAACAGTGGACTTCTAAATATATTAATTAAGCCAGTATCATATTTTCTACAATTTTCCTGAAGTATAGTAATCTATTTGAAATTTCCTTTATATTATTACGGTATGCTTAATTTTATATAAGACATGATTTGCTGTAAGAATATCTAGCAAATGGCAACTATAACAATATAACGATGACTATGAAATAACATTATCAATAAATTTCTTTTCGTACTGAATTTTAACATTCATTGATATTTATTTAAGATTGCTATTTAATCAATGGTTATTTCAATATAATGTTTATTATGAGTCAACCATAGTCACTATGCGGTTGGCTTTATTGTCATATTAAGAAAAGGTCGCACCAAGGTTTTTGTTCAAGAAATATGTAAGTGAAAGTGAGCGGTTTTTTATAGAAAAAAAAAATAAATTATATTTCCTCTGCTTAAATAAATTTTAATATATGTGCATATTTATTATATATTTTAGAATTATGATATGTAGTTCTAGAGTATTACTTAAATTATATAATATAGCTAGATGTTTAGAAAACAAAATGCCATTAAGAAATTTTATAACTAGTGCTTTATGATTTGAGAAGTTTTTGTAAAGAATAAGATACAAGAATTTATTTGTTATAGTTAAAATGATAGTTTCAAGCTAAAGAAAAACATGGCGCGGCTTTTTTACAGCCTTTTGGTTGTTTTTGCGACGATAAATATATCAAGTCTCAAAATTTAAATGAAATCCTATACTTGCATTCGCTTGGGGCAGTCGGCGGATATTTGAATGCAATCATTTTTAGGTAGATTTCATATAAAAATCTACTATTGCAATGTTTGTGGTTTAACTTTTTTTAATTATTCGGCATAGGATGACCAATAGTAGATTTATATAAAAAAAGCAATTATAATCACGATGTCATTAAAGTTCATATTTTAGAGTTCCGATAACTATCCGCATACAGTTATATGCATATAATTAATAAATCTCATCATTTTCGTTTCTCAAGGTTAAAATTATAACTAAATATAAAATGAAATTACATCAATAAATTACCATTCTAACAAAAAAAGAAATTCATCTCATTTGACGGAGGATATTTAAAAGACTTTTGATGATTTCATTAATGCCAAAGGTGCCAAAAAGACTGCGTGGCAAATATTTAATGTCTTCCAAATTTTTAAAAAGTCATCCTGGTCCAATAACAGTTTCAACCACGAATGAAGAGTCTACTATAATAGACAAGGTCGCCCCAAAAAGCACGGAAATGATTTCTAATACTTCACGAATATGTCGTGGAAGTGTCAAAGCGGTTTTAGATGAAAAATCACGGAAGCATCCTTTTGGACGAGACAAAAGGCCTGGTTAAAGTTGGTACAATCTTTCATTGAAAAGACATTCAAGTATAATAAAATCCTGAAACCGGTAAGTTAATTACGCTTTAACTGTATTGTATTTAATTCAATTTTTTAACGATATCTTAATTATATATCTTTTGCAGTTAACGGCAACTAGTGCAAAAATTTCTATCGATAATATACATACATAATTGGTTTGTTCAAAAATTAAAGACTAAAACTTATTTATTGGATAAAAGATTGTTTTCCTATACCTAACTGAATCAGAGAGGGCGATGACACCATGTTTTGTCCAAAACGTAAAGAGCACTAGCAAAAGTTGGACCAGAAATTGGTATGAATTCACCAAAGAGTTGTCTAACAGCAATGTTTAGTTTCTCAGTTTCAGGATGTATGATATCACCAATGATAATTTTATCCTTACACTCGGATGCCAGATAGCATTTGAAATTCAGTTATTCAACACTAGGGCAACGGTATTTCAAGTGATGGTATTGGTTTGGCAACAAATTTTTTAGGGAATGGAAATGTAAAAACATAGAAGGCATTTTAAAAATAGACTGCAGCAGTGGTGCGCAAAAAACAATAAAAAATCAGAAATATCGATTTCAATAATAAATTGCTTCAATAATAAAGATTCCAAAAGATTTGCTCTAGGTAACTCAAAATATTAAGGAAGATCATTTGTTAATGACTATAAAAAATCCAATCGTCGTCTGGCTCCATATTTGAAACTGACCATTCATCAAATGCTCTTATCATTATTAACGTGCAACAATTTTCAAATATTCTAAGGTCAAAGTTGCACGAACTGGAGCTAGCAACAAGAAACAAATATGCAAGAAAAAACCAATGAGTTTCAATGTTTGGTATATAATATATTAAGTTCTCTTACCCTTGTCATATAACAACAACCTAGTTAACATACTGGAACTAAATTATTTTGTGACAAAAACTATTGTGAAATAAACTTGAGTTGGAGTCACCAAAAGCAGTAAACCAAAATGAAAAAAAAAACTACAGAAACATAAAATGAACTAAAAGCAAATTCAACTGCAGATAGCCCTACCGAACCCTTAGAAAAGACATTAGAAAATATTTAAGATGGATTAAAACGCCAAGAAGAAAAAATAAAAGGAAAGCAAAAGAAAAATATGGAGGGGCTAATATCTCACAGCTCTGAGATATCAAGACTTCGGTCTGGGTTAAGGATTTTGATATAGTTTTCGGCAAAAAACTTTTATGAGGACATGGTTTTTAGTTTTGGGCATCAAACGTTAGTTTTGTACATCAAACATAACTCTTTGTTAAAGTACAAGTATTTTTTTATCTCTGTTTAAAAATTTATTACAAAACTAACACGAAACATCAATGCGTTGCCGGAAAATTATAAAGTTTTATAAAATTAAAATTTTTTCAAAATTCTAAAAATATTCCAAAAAATTCTTACAAAATCAAAAATTAAAACGTTTGCCGGGATTCCCAAAATATTGCAAAAATTATTACAAAATCAAAAATACAAACTTGTTCAAAATTCCAAAAATATTTCAAAAAACTATAACAAATTCAAAAATTTCCATGTCCAATTTCATTTTAAATTACATTTACGTCATAAAAACAGCTACATTTTTTTCCCAAAAAATTGGCTAAAAAAATAAATGAAATCATTTTTTGACACACTTGACATTATTTTTTGACAAACTTATAATGCCATAATACTCTATAATAATAATAAAATATCATGTCACACAAACTATTAATTTTATTTTTTTCTAAAAAAATTGGGTTAAAAAATAAATAAAAACCTTTCTTTTGACACACTTGACAACATTTTTTGACAAACTTATAATGCCATAATTCTCAATAATAATAATTAAATTTCATTTCAAACAAACAATTTTATTTTTTTCCAAAAACTTGGGTAAAAAACTAAATAAATATCTTTTGACACACTTGACAACATTTTTTAGACAAACTTATAATGCCATAATTCTCAATAATAATAATAAAACTTTATTTCAAACAAACAATTAATTTTATTTTCTTTCCAAAAAATTGGGTAAAAAAATAAATAAAAATCTTTCTTTTGACACACTTGACAACATTTTTTTTGACAAACTTATAATGCATTAATCTAGTTTTAGATCTCACATACCAATCCCGACCATCAAGATTTCTCCAAATTTAATGTTCCTACTCGTAATCACTTAAAATGAACGTTTTTTAATCCAAAAATATGAAAATTTGCTATTTTTGACACATGTAATGATTTTTTCGACACACTTCCGGTACAGTTATCGAACACAGCGTCCTTTCGGACCTGTCCCTTGTGAATACCTATTTTTAGAAGAAAAAAAATTTTGAAATCCCTTCAGCGGTTTTACCTGCAGCGTAGGTAATGACGGCCAGCAGACAGACATACTTTTTTTTTTTGCTTTTTTAGAATCGGTAGGTCCTAAAACGTCGAGAAATGCCAAAAAAAGTGGGGGTAAGAATTTCACTTTTGGCTCATGAATGTAATACTTAGGTCTTTCAGACCGAAGTAACATACCTTCTGTTGTATTGTATCCGCATCGCTATTCAACTCGTTCGTATATCAAGGCTTACTAACGATCTTCATTCCTTACAGCACAGAAGAAATGTTACTGATCACTATTTTACAAATAAGTATATTATGGACGAATGGGCTTCTGAAGAAATCAAATTTATTTTATCTTAATCTGCAAGCTTTTCGCGTCACACAGAGCGGCTTATCCCATTACGGATTTAAATAAAATTAGGTGTGTAAATGTAGCCTTCCAACATGACTTTTTCAATAGAGTCTCTTATCTATGGAATAAAAAACACCATCCTTGTGTTTGGTTTCTGGCTTTGGTAACCTTAATCTTTGATGCAATCAAAACCAATACTTTTCCAAAAAGATAATTTAGGAAGTGAAACATTTTGATCTTATCTGACTATTATTTGAAGTACCATCACTAACTAAACTGTTTTGTATAAGGTTCTTCATTAGGTTCTTGTTTTATTTCCATCTTGATTTCAATCTCACTGTCCTACTACTGCTACTATAAATATACGGATCGCTTTAGGATATATGAACAAACAGGCAAAATAAATGAGCGGCTTTTTTGATACATATCTTTAATCGCAGCATAACATAGACATCAATTATATGAAATTTTATTTATTTTTCCTTAAACTTACTTTCGGGGAAGGGAAACAAAAAATGTAAAAACTTTATCAATAAATTATATTGCTTTCAATAGCGGTATAAGAAACAACAAACATACAATGAAATAAAATCAAAATTAAATAAAAATTGAACAGGATAAAGTTTTTCTTTCTTTTGATTACGAGTATATGATCTTGAAAACTTTTCTCCCGAAAACAATAATTTTGGTACGTTGTTTAGTTGTTAAACTAACATGACGATGTAATTTCAATTGTGTTGGGAAATCAAACGAAATACAACAATTATTAGATTTCCTTTTTTTGCAAAAAATTCCATTCCATATAAAATAATGTGGAGTTTAGGTAATAGTTAACGGATGCTAGTTGATAAATGTGGATTATTGGTTATTTGAGACGTCTGTCACTAAAATTACAATTCGTCTCCAGGTTATTAGTAGTCCCACTTGCAGTGATGTCTTGCAAGTGGACTTCGTTCTTAAAATCTTTAAAGAATTTGGACGCTATGCTTAGGAGCGAAATGAAATAGGTGAGTCCGTCGAGTTTAGAATAAAAAAAGTCGGACAAGTGCGAATAAAATTCGCTCGCCAAGGGTTCCGTGAATGTAAAAGAACACATCATCAAAAATAAATGACATAAAGTTATGTTGTAAAGTCTTTATATGGCCAGACTATGGACGCATAACAGAATAAATGTTTAATCGTAAACGTCAATAGTAAATGTCAATCACATCTACATTGATCAAAAATGTTACTTGAGGTTAAATCTTATCCATAGCTGTTTATGTTAGCTAAAGTATTTTAATAGTCTAAACTGGGAATATTTGTTCTATAAATCAGCGTCGAAATATAGGGTGGTATACATACACTTAAAATAGCACTTTTTTTCATCAATAACTAAAAAACTATGCATCGCAGAATTCTAAAAAATATTGCAATGTTTCTTAAATTAAGTGTTCTTTCAAATGACACCCCACTCGTTTGGTTCCAAAAAAGTTTTTTTTTTGCTCTAGCCACAACCATCCCCTAAACACACAGAAATATAATTATTTGAGGATTCGCTATAATTTTCGTTTAAAATATAGCAAATTTCCTGTCTCTATGAATTTTTTCAATTTTTTCTGTCTATCAGTGTCGCAACGTAGGTGGGTGGGGGAACGGTCTGGAATTTGCACATTTTTTAGAATAACTCATAAACTGCGTACCGGAAAATTTTAAAAACAATTGTAATGTTTTTGAAATTCGGTGCTCTTTCAAATGACTTCCTACTCGCTTGGGTCAAAAAAGTTTTTTTTTACCCTCCTTACACCCATCCCCCAAACACACAGAAATATAATTATTTGTGAGTTCGCTATAATTTTCGTTCAAAATATAGCAAGCTTCCTGTCTCTATGAATTTTTTCAATTTTTTCTGTCAATCAGTGTCGAAACGTAGAGGGGGGAACGGTCTGGAATGTGCACATTTTTTAGAATAACTCCGAAACCACAAAATTCTAAAAAAAATTGCAATGTTTTGGAAATTTGGTCTTCTTTCAAATGACACCCCACTCGTTTGGGTCAAAAAAAGTTTTTTTTTACCCCCCCTACACCCATCCCCTAAACACACAGAAATATAATTATTTGAGAGTCCGCTATAATTTTCGTTCAAAATATAGCAAACTTCCTGTCTCTATGAATTTTTTCAAATTTTTCTGTCAATCAGTGTCGAAACGTAGGGGGGGAACGGTCTGGAACGTGCACATTTTTTAGAATAACTCCAAAACGGTGTACCGGAAATTTCTAAAAAAAATTGCAATGTTTTGGAAATTCGGTGTTCTTTCAAATGATACCCCACTCGCTTAGATCAAAAAAAATTTTTTTTTACCCCGCTTACACCCATCCCCTAAACACACAGAAATATAATTATTTGAGAGTTCGCTATAATTTTCGTTCAAAATATAGCAAACTTCCTGTCTCAATGAATTTTTTCAATTTTTTCTGTCAATCAGTGTCGAAACGTAGGGGGGGGGGAACGGTCTGGAATTTGCACATTTTTTAGAATAACTCCGAAGCTGTGTACCACAAAATTCTAAAAAAAATTGCAATGCTTTGGAAATTCGGTCTTCTTTCAAATGAAACCCCACTCGCTTGGGTCAAAAAAAGTTTTTTTTTATCCTCTTTACACCCATCCCCTAAACACACAGAAATATAATTATTTGAGAGTTCGCTATAATTTTCGTTCAAAATATAGCAAATTTCCTATCTCTATGAGTTTTTTCAATTTTTTCTGTCAATCAGTGTCGAAACGTAGGGGGGGGGGAACGGTCTGGAATTTGCACATTTTTTAGAATAACTCAAAAACTGTGTAGCAAACAATTCTAAAAAAAATTGCCAAGTTTCTGAAATTTAAAGCTCTTTCAAATGACACCCCACTCGCTTGGGTCAAAAAAGTTTTTTTTCACCCTTCCCCACCCCAATCCCTTAAAAACACAAAAATATAATTATTTGAGAGTTCGCTATATTTTTCGTTCAGAGTTTATCAAACTTCCTGTCTCTGTGAATTTTTTCAAATTTTTCTGTTAATTAGGCTCAAAATGCAAGGGGGAGACCAACTTTTTGTGTCACTTTATTGATAATAATTCAAAAACTGTGCATTGCAAAATTCTAAAAAAAATGGCAATATCTCTAAAATCAAGTGCTCTTTCAAATGACACCCCACATGACCTGGTTTTAAATGATGTTTTTACCCCTTAACATCCCCACCCCTTTAATAAATATAGTTATTAGTGTCTGCCACTTTTCTATATTTTTCATTAGAAACCTACTCAATTTTCTATCATTCCAAATATATTTCAAGATTTTCGATGAAGTAGGGTCGGAGTTAATCGGGGCAATAAAACATCCCGAAAACGTCATTTTTCAAAATTATACAAAAAATGGTGAGGTGAAAAATTCCAAAATATATTTTTAAATAATGCTGAAATGAATCTCTTTCATATGATACCCTACTCGTCTCGCTAAAAAAAATGTATTTTTTCAAAGGCTTTACATCGTACCTCCTTAAAACAAACGAACACAACTTTATTTATTTTTTAACCCGCCATCTTGTGTGGATAGGTTAGTTTTATAAGCACCTCAAATTTTAAGTTCATCGGATTAATGGTTCACGAGATAATTGAAATAATGTGAAAAACACGTTGTACTCTCACCAATAGTGTTCCGTATAAAAAATGGAACCCTAAAAACAGTAATAAAACAGAAAATATCTCATATGACAGCAAGAACAGATTCTTATTCATCGATACTTTAGAAATATTCAAGTTTTAAGCGAAAGAAAACGAAAATCTCTATTTTAAGTGTATGTACATAGTTGAGTGTTCTCTAAATAGAGGAGGTTTAGAAGTGTTTGTAGAGAAAAACATAGCGAGAGTTTAATATATAAGGTGAATATAGCACAGCTCGCACACTTGTTTGCAAAAATTTGGTTGAAATTGAAAATCAATCAACAGAATTGCAAAAATTATAGATCGTAACCTTAAGTTTTTTTATGAATTAGTTGTTCACGTTAAGCTTACCTAGTATGGAATATTCCTCACTTCGAGAACATTTACATTTCAACGATATATGCATGTCTGTTAATTTTAGTTGCGTTTCTAACGTTTGTTATGAACGTCAAATAACTTCAGCCTTTAATAAGAGTCAAAGTTCCCACTGCTAACACCTTTAGGTATTTTCGAAATTGTATCCTGTTCATACAATTACAGGTCCTGTAAATTTTTTAAAACTTTTTTAAAATTCACTTATTCGAAAATTAATTCAGTAAATTATTTGTGATATAACATCACCCCGATGGAAATCTCCCATCAAGAATAATATAAGAACTGAATCTAAAAAATTATGGTGCAAATTATGAAACTTTTTGCAATCCATACAATTTTAGAGCGATCTAGTTTCGAACCAATGAGAAAATTTTTAAACTTTAAAAAAGTTTATCATTCTCATCAGGGCTAGCCGACTAGATAAACTCTACCAAAAAATGTTAACGCTAATGATTATAAACCAAAAATTAGGTTACAACTCTAGCGAAGTGTAAAAACAAAAAATTTACATAAACATACATTTAATAAATTCAGGTTTAGTCAATTAATTTCTCTGGTGATCACTGTTTTGTTATACTCTAGATGAGAATGATAAACTTTTTTAAAGTTTAAAAATTTTCTCATTGGTTCGAAACTAGATCGCTCTAAAATTGTATGGATTGCAAAAAGTTTCATAATTTGCACCATAATTTTTTAGATTCAGTTCTTATATCACTTATTCGTATTGTTATATTAAAATTTTTGAAGTAAAATTTGGACGTGAGCGCTTATGTTAAAAATTAAGACGGTTCACCGGATGTTTTAAAGTTGTGCTACTTGCTTCAATATTGCACACAATTTGTGTGTTCAAAGACATGTTACTAGGGAGTTCTTGTTTATTATAACGACTAATTGTTGCGAATCGTCTAGTAGTTCTTACAGTTTACCGCCTCAGGGGTCACTGGTCTGATTAGACCGTGATACGGGACTTGGCGAACCCGAGGTACCTGAGCTATCGTGGGCTCTAGCCTGATATTGCAAACCGTAAACCTGTTGTCATGTCTAGCAGGAACGGGGACCTTGGCTTAGCAGCCCGGGTCGCGGGAAGGTGCTCTCTTATTAGCACCCCCTGGTGGGTACACACTAGAGAGGACTCTTGCAGGGTCAAACCACAAAAGTACCATCCTCTGGGCACTTGTCACCCCCAGCTGTATATAGACTTCTAACAGGTATAGACGAAGGCCTGTTGGTGACCTTTATTTCGTCTTAACTCGTGGGAACAATATGGATAAATATTTTAGTAACCTTTCAAATATTTAAAAAAATTTGTTTTCACCTGTTTATTATTTCTTACATCCTATCATGAAATATTGGCCTATATTTTATCATATGATAGGATTTATTGTTTAGTTACCCATTTTTAAAACAAATTATATTTTGATCAAATGACTATCACATTTGATAAAAAAATTTTTAAAATACACATTCAAAATATTTGTGGATTGAATGCCAACCGGGACGCTTTTTTAGCCTAAAATATCTACTTTTAGTTGTTTTTATTTTTCATGTTTTTATTTTTATTTGCAATATTTCGGCCACATGGCCATTAACGAGCATCATTATAAACTTAAAAAACGTTTGTACCTAATATAAATAAATTTTACAAATAACACTAAATAACATAAAATAAAGAATAAAAATGATGACACAATTACACTTAAGCTAATTTTTCCTTATTTGACACAAACACTTAAACTACTGAATTTGTCATAAAATTTATTTTATGGTATTTAGTGTTATTTGTAAAATTTATTTATATTAGGTACAAACGTTTTTTAAGTTTTTAATGGTGCTTGATAATTGCTATGTGGTCGAAATATTGCAAATAAAAATAAAAACATGAAGTGAGAATAAAAATAAAAACAAAAAAAAAGATATTTTTAGGCTGAAAAAGTGCGGAAAAAAATTTATAATAACAAATTAGTGATCGGCCAGTTAAACAAAAAATTGATTTTAATCAAACTTATCCAAAAACTATAGTGGTTGGCTCATCATTTAATATGTGAAGGGGGTTGAGAGTAGACATTTTGAAAAAAATATTTTTGACCTTGACTAGTCTGTCATATGAAAGGTGATTTTTTTCTTGTCCAAAGCATTTTTTTTTGTAATTTTCGAAGTCAACGATTTTGATTTATTATTGAAATTGTCTTTTAGGAAATCACTATTCACGTAGAATAATCTTAGAAGTGGTTGCTACGTTGCAACAGTTGTATATTTTATTAAGAAATTAAATTTAACGAAAAATGAGAAAAGCACAGAGTCTGATAACCATGCAGTCGGCTCATTGACAACAATTTGACGACATTTTTGCCTCTAACAATTGTAATAGGCGACTTTAATGTTTATTTTAACAAATATCCTCAAAACGCATATCCAACTATTTTCTACAAATATATTTACCTTGAAAAATTCATCAACCAACAACAGTTGAGCTACAGCAATTGATAATACCTAGATGCACTGGTGGAAGGTGACGATATTGAAACTTTTTTTTGCTATCATAAACAGCTTTGGGTAAGATTCAACCCAAAGTGAAAATATGGAGGGGGTGAAATCTCAAGCTCTGAGATATCAAGGCTTTGGTTTTGGTTAAGGATTTTGATATAGTTTTCGGCATAAAACTTTTATGAGGACATTGTTTTTAGTTTTGGGCAGCGATGTATATGAAACCTAAAACTCTTTGTTAAAGTACAAGTATTTTTTTTCAGTGGCGTAGCCAGAATTATCCATTGGGGGAGGGGGTCAAGGATTATTTTATAAGACTTAATAGTTTAACCCAATAAACCAATTAACCCTACCGGCAAAATCATAGTACGAATTTGAGGACGATTCAGTTATATTGGGGACTCAAGATCCTATTAACTTTGGGAAAAAAATCCAACAATGGATTGGATTGTCCTTAGATTTGTTCAATGAGTTTGGTCCAAAATCGTCCACACGTCCGATGTCCAGACATATGTGCATACCATCCTTAAAACTGTCCAATACAACTATTGAAGTAATAAGTTGTAGACGAAATCAGTGAATATCCAAAAATAAATACCAATATATTGAATTATTTACAAAAACTTTTATTGATAAACATATGGTTATTCTAGGATATATTTACATGCTTTCCTAAAATTTAATCTATATTATATCCTTAATACAAAAATGACAGCAAAAAGTATGGACAAATTCAAGGAATATCCAAAAATAAATACAAATATATTGAATGCATTTTTAAAAATTTTATTCTATATATATGAAAAAATTTTAAGAATAAAGTTAAATTACATTATGTTAAAAATTATATTATATATACAATATGTATTATATGTACAATACATAAAATAGACAATTAATATCAATTGATTTATAAACAATAATAGCGCCATGTCGATCGTCTTAGTATAAATTGATGTTTTAGATGTTACAGATTAATTATTTTAAAATTGTTTGTGTTAATTTATTTGTATCATAGATTTATATTCTTGTTTAAATTTATGTCAACACAACATGTTTAGCATATTAGGACCAATTGTTTTTTAAAATTATGAAATAATTGTAGTAAGAACACTGATAAGTAATCCCAGAAATATATGTGAAAAACAATAAAACGAACAAATAGTTCATTGATCTAAGGCTTTTAATTGTTTTTATTTAACTTACAACGGTAAGAAAAATAAAAACAGTAATAGACAGTACACGGTATTAAGGAAGATCAGATTTATAATATTTATAAATATCATAAACGCCTATCATTAAATATATGTGATATTTTGTTTTAATTATTGAAAAATCGTTATCAAATGCAAATAAATAAATTCAAAAGATACAAAATACTGCAATATCAACTCATTATTATTTTACCGATAGATCTATCGTCTGTTCAATTTTTTCTGTTTTATATTTTTTGCATTTGATTACGATTTTTTCGAAAATTACTATCACATTTACATATTCATTAAACTGAGGAAATATATAACTATTTATTCGCAAGCATTTTTTCGTATGTTATTAATTTAAGAGCTCCTGATCATTACTTTTATACTAATAAGTTAATGAGGTAAACAAATATATTTGTGAAAGTTGGTTATTAAATGATTTGGTCAAAATAATGCTAGAATGCATTGCCTAACAATAAATAAAAAAACATGTTGGAAGCTCCACTAGTGATTTTCCTTTATATGGTTGTTTTTTAATGAAAGCGCTAACAGACAAATAGATAATTTAAAAAATCACTTAAACAAACAGGTTAAAAATATTCAGTTGACTCACAAAAAAGAAATAGACAACAAACTCAACTGTCTGGATCTTACAATACAAAAGAACAACAATAACTTCGAATACAAGATATACCGAAGATCTACCACAAGTAAAGTAACAATCCATGTATTTCCTCATCACCTGTTGTATACTTGAAATATATATATATATAATGTACAGGTATTACAGTATAGGTATAGGTAATATTATGTACCGGTTTAACATTTTTTGAAATGCAATTTACATACTTTAAGTTAGTTGAAATAATGCAAGCGATTAAAACACACGGTTCAAATAAATGAATATAAAATAATTGAATTCTTAAATAAAGATTTAAAATATTTGAGTTATAGTGTTTTGTAGTTTTAAATATATTATACGCTAAGAACGTATAAAACATGGCGCAGTTGAAGTGAAATAGTAATTTACAAAAATAGAACAATAGTATTATATAGAAAATTTGATCCAATTAATATAAAAATAATAAAAAATTAGTGTTACAATCCATGTGCGATTTGACCTTCAACGGTAACTTGTGATATATATTTTTTTTTAATAAATAAAATATTACGGCTGATAACATTGTGGTACTACCAAATTAAATTAAATATAAAAAAGAAATACATTATTATAAGATACAAAACAAGCTGTTTTACGCTGTTATTACACTCTATTAAATATGTCAGTAGATTCATTCTTACGGTTTAAACAACCAGATTCGCTAAACCTAACTGGAAATTTGCAAGCAAATTGGAAATCTTTCAAAGATTATTATGAAATATACGTCACGGCAACTAAATCAAATAAAGAAGCTCCTGAGGTACAAGTAGCACAATTTCTCGCGCTAGCTGGAAAAGATGCTATCGAACTATTTAAAAATTTAACAATATCTGATGCAGATCGAAAAAATATTGAAAGCGTGTTAAAAGTTTTCGAGGAATACTGTAATCCTCGCAAAAACATTGTTTACGAGAGATATGTTTTTTACACACGAAGTCAAAGAGAGGGTGAACCATTCGACCATTTTTTGAATGATATTAATAAATTAGTAAAAAATTGTGATTTTTCGGATCCGGACGACATGCTTCGCGATCGTATTGTTTTGGGAATAGCCGATGAAGATCTTCAAGCCAAATTACTGAAAGCCGACAATTTGGCATTAAAATTAGCAACTGATACATGCAGAGTAGCAGAAATTACAACCGCTCAAGCGAAAGCTGTTGGGCAAGGCAGATCAATGCTGGATGAGGTAACAAACGTAAGTTTCTACTCATTAAAATTTGTGCTGGAGAATATCCAAGATTAGCAACCGGTGTACTACGATATTCTAGTAAAGAATAAACTATATCTTTGTCTTCCTCAAATGCTTTCCTTAAGATTGACTTTGCAATACCAACTGCCTTCTCAGCCAGTCCATTTGATTGAGCATAGGTTGGGCTAGAATATGAATAAGTGAAATTGTATAATTCTGAAAATTTTCTGCATTCAAATGAATTGAAAGGTTGGTTATCACAAACTATTATTTGAGGAATTCCATGAGTAGAAAAGATGTGCTTAAGTGTTTCGTTTACAGCCACAGCTGTTTTATTACGAAGTCTTACAACTTCTATCCATTTCGAATAATAATCCATTAAGATAAGATATGGCTCACTTCCAAAGTCCAGTATGTCGCATCCGACTTTTTGAAAAGGGTACTCTGCAAATTCGTGTGGAATTAACGGTAATTTTACGTTGGCATGTCGAAATTTTTCACAAATTCTACATTTAAATATCATTTTTTCAATGTCGACATTCATGTTAGGCCAATATAGTAGGTTTTTTGCACGAGCTTTGGTTTTGGTTATACCAAAGTGAGACTCATGCAACAAATCTAGCATACTTTGTCGAAGTATTTCTGGTACGACTACGCGATTTTCGTAAAAAAGTAGACCGTCTTCATAAAAAAATTTGTCCCTTATATTGTAATAAAATTTAACGTTATCTGGAACTTTTGTTTTATCGGAGGGCCAGCCATTGTTATAATAATTTATTAGGCATAGTAAAGTTTGATCTTTTTGAGTAGCTTCTCGAAAAAGCTGTTTTTTTGGTTCGCTTATTGTAACTGAATGTATAACTTCAGAAAGAGATGTTTCCAAGTTGATACCTTCATCTGGTATTGCATTTCTTGACAGTAAGTCTGCAACATGGAGCAATCGTCCAGGGACAAATTGTACGTCCAAATCATATTTCAGTAACTTAATACGCATTCTTTGTAATCTATTGGAATGAATATCACATACCTGCTTTTTCATTATAGAAATTAGCGGTTTGTGGTCTGAGTATATAACCACTTTGCGGCCATAGATATATAAATGGAATTTTTTACACGCATATACAATGGAAAGTAATTCTTTTTCGACCTGCGCATAGTTGCACTCTGTTTCAGATAAACTTTTTGATGCGAAGCAAACCGGTTTATCATCTTGAAACAGGCAACATCCCAAACCATTTTTTGAGGCATCACATTGTATAAATATAGGCTTTTCGGTAGAAAAAACTTGAAGTTTTGTAGTTTCGATTTATTATCAATTTTTTTATTTTTTCTAAAACTATTGTGTGGTTTTGATTCCATTGAAAAATAATGTTTTTGCGAAGCAAGGATCGAAGTGGAGTATTTATTTCTGAATAATTTGGAATAAAATTTCGCAAATAATTCAAAGTACCTAAGATTTTTTCTAAATCGCGCCGATTCTTTGGTGGATTTATTTTTAAAATTGATTTTATTCGTTCGGGATCGGGTTCCAAACCGTTTTTTGAAAATTGATGGCCGAGATATTTTATTGTTTCTGTACAATATTGTAATTTTTTGGGATTGAATTTAACGTTTATTTCTCTTGCTTGACTAATTACTAAATTCAAATTATAATCGTGCTCTTCCCTTGAGGCTCCTCCGACTATAATATCGTCAATATATATGAAACATCCGGGAATTTCTCCGAAATATTTCATTACTAGTTTTTGAAACTTTTCGGGTGCAATGTTCAGACCAAATGGAAGGACATTGAACATGTAGCATCCAAATGAAGTATTGAAAGTTGTGAGCTGTTTGGAATCTTCCACAAATTTTAATGAGTAGAAACTTACGCACAAAGATACCAATTAGAGATGAACTTCTTGCATCCAAGGTAGTTGATATAAAATAAAAGTTAAAACAAAATCAACAGAAGCAAAAATTACATTATGATCTAAGTTCTCGTGCCAATGAACCACAATTCGCTGTGGGTGATAATGTCGTTTATCAGCATAATAATAGATGGGAACCTGCCACTGTAGTTATGCCCCATGCTAGTCCAAGGTCGTTTATAATTAGAAATGAAAACAACAACGAAATCCATCGCAATGTCATACATTTAAGGAAATCAATGAACCATCCACAGTACCATCAAAATCACGAAATGCTTCAAAATGGAAGTCCAATCAACTCTCCAGTGTCAAGACATGAATCAGTTAGTCCGAATTTATCTTTACCTGTAAATTCAAATGCCACATATATAACACGATATGGACGTGTTACAAAACCCACTAGTTTTTATAAAGCCTAACAAGATTTATTTTATTTTGTTTTATTTTGATAAATAAACTTTTATTATATTATAATTTAACATTTATTCATAACAGGGAGATGTTGTATACTTGAAATATATATATATATATAATGTACAGGTATTACAGTATAGGTATAGGTAATATTATGTACCGGTTTAACATTTTTTCAAATGCAATTTACATACTTTAAGTTAGTTGAAATAATGCAAGCGATTAAAACACACGGTTCAAATAAATGAATATAAAATAATTGAATTCTTAAATAAAGATTTAAAATATTTGAGTTATAGTGTTTTGTAGTTTTAAATATATTATACGCTAAGAACGTATAAAACAACCCACACCAACACAAAATGTCCGCTAACAACTCTTTCATCAATAGACACTTTAACACACCGGTTAATGGAAATGACTACAACGAAGAATTCAAAACTATTAAATATACTGCAAAAACTAATGAATACAAAGAGGAAATGATTTAAAAATTAATTACAAAACACAAAGCACACATCAACAACAAAAACAAAACTGATCCTAACCCAAAAGATATTACTAGCAGTGTAAACAATGCCCATATCACAACGACATAGATAGCAGCGGTGGAAGGAAGTATATATTTATTCCATATACCAATTTCATCCCATACGCTCTATAAAACATCGTAGAAAAATATTATTATAACATTTCATGCAAAACTATAACGAGAACTTACAAACAAAGTTTAAAAACCTCAATAAAACAGAAACCTTTCTACACAACTAAACCGGAGTACACAAAATAGAAAAAGAAAATACATTCAATGCATACTATAGAGGCCAAACAGGGAGATCAGACTTGCACGAAACCTGCTAGAATGCAAATCAAACTAAGCAAGGCGCATACGTGAAGAAAACCACTTACACCCCAGAATAGAGATTTCATATCACTACACCACTGCAAAAAGGAACATTGGAGGAGTTCAAAATATGCAAAGCATCAAAAATCAATAATGAAAACGTACTCAACTACAAACTGACTTACAAAATTAATCCCCTGCTGGACACCATTTAAAAAATGCAATAATCCGCACGAAAACAACAAAATATAACAATAATGTAATTTCACGCAGCCATAGCACCACATTCCCTTCATCCACATTAAAGAAAGCAAATTTAAGTTAAATAAATAAAATCAGACTGTAACAAATACTCAACGTATTTCATTATTATTAATGACCACAGGTCGAAACCGGTCTAAGATATGTAATTTTAATTTGTTAAGTTATTTTAAAATTAAAAATACTTTTATAATAGTTATCAAAATTGTTTAGTGTTTTTTTTTAAATTTAGCAACACGGCGAAAAGTTTTGAAAATAAAAAGATGTAAGATACTTCATTAAACTTATATCGAAAGCAATTTAGCTATTTTTGTTTTTGCCTGCACTCAGTACGGTCTAAAGAATATACTATTATAAGCTTCACTGAAATATTTCAACAGAAATTTCAATGTGCTTTTACTAAAAATATCATACACAAAACTCAAAAACGATTTTTCCTCTATACTATTTCTTCTTTATTGACCAATAATCCAAAATGATTTAAAAAAGTAAAAAGAATTCAACAAAACATTCTTAAAAACCTAGTGCGGCTATATTGTGATTAGGTTTCACGCAGTTTTATAAACACAGAATTTTATAAATATTCCTTATAATATCCTGAATATTTTATAAAAACAATGAGCCAAGCGAATTTATTTTTTTTTAACATTAATAATACAATAATAAATTACTTCTAGTATAGTATAACAAATAACCTCAAACATAAAATGATTAAAATCATTTGTGTGAAATAATATTCTAGATATAGATATTATAAAATAAGGTACTTACTTTTTATTCTAATTACTGCTGAATTGTCAAATTTATATATGTATATCATTACACATATTATAAATAACAAACACAATTAATTACTATACTAAAACTTTATAAAAATTGTATTAAAAACTTTAAAACGAATGATGTTAACATCATTCGTTTTTTATATTTAGCTTTTACGTGAAAATAAATATTTGACACAAGCGCAACCAACGAAATAATTTCAAATTGAAAAATATCAATGAGAAACAAAATTAAGTTTATTGATTTTTGGTTTATGCTTTACTCTTCTTATTGAAAGACAAAAGTCCAACTAATCCTAGATTTTGTCCAAAGAGTCCAATCCATCCTTATGTTCATCATATTGGACCGATGTCCGAGATCCAAGATTAAATCCACACGTTAGACAAAAATCCAATGAAGTACAGAATTTATCCAATGTGTCCAATGTATCCTGATGATCGTCATATTAAGGTGATGTTTGTGATCCGAGATTAAATCCACACAATGGACAAAAATCCAATGAATCCATAATTTTGTCCAAGTAGTCCAATGCATCCGAATTTTTGTCCTGTATATTTAATACATTTCGTCCGATGCGCTTGCCCGTAGGGAATTAGTTTTATTAATAATTCATTACAATAATATATACTTCAATTTAATGTTTCCTTAATTTTAATTTTTTAATCAATGATTTTTTAAAAAATAAATTAATGATTTTTTTTAACTTTCTTAAAATATTTTTAATTAACTTTAATAAAACAAATATCGAATAATTGTTATTTCAAAAAAAAAAATATTTTTACAAAATAAAACAAAAATATCGAATAATTTTAATTAACTTTCATAAAACAAATTTCGAATAATTTTTAATTAACAAATATCGAATAATTTTTAATTCGAACTTTGACATCAAAACTTAATTCCCTACAACATCGTCGCACTGTTGCTGACCTTGTTGTTTTTTACAAATATCGTCATCAGCAGTGCTCGGATGAAATCAGCAGCATCATGCCCCAAACTTATTCTTACCCTCGTTCCACTCGACAATCGGCTACCGCAACCAGTCAAACGGTCGAGATCCCACGCTGTCATACTGGCAGATCGCAGAAAGATTTCTTTGTCCAAACTGCATACAAATGGAATAGTTTGCCGGAATCCTTAGTCTCAGGTGACTTCAACCCGCAGAGGTTTACAAAAAGCGTCCATAATGACCTTAGAACGCCAGTTGTTGAAGGACCTAGGTCTTAAAAGGTATTTATGTGTTATTGTGACACATATTGTAAACCCTATAACAAAACACATTTTATTCAAAAAAACAAAATTAACTTTAAAAAAGCAAATTTCGAATAATGTTTTATTAACTTTAAAAAATGATAATTTTGGTTATTTTTTAATAGAAATTATTGTGCTAGTGATTTTGAAATTTAAACTTATTTAAAACTAAATGACACTTTACCTATTGATTCGCCTCAAACCTGGGTCTAGGAAGGGATGAAAAAGGATTTTTCTGTATAATCAAATTCCTTAAAATATCAAAGCGTTAGATAATATCATTTTAACTATTCTAACACAATTGATTTTGTTTTTTATTTATAACAACTTCCAGGACACTTTGTTTTGTCCGATCCTATCTATTGTCCGATCTACGAAATTGTTGTTTCCCGCGGCACGTAATACTAGTTATGAAAAAATTGCTGTAATTTATTTTTCAATTCCTATTTAACGACCCACTAAATTTTTTGTTACTAGTATAACACGTCTTTAGTTTGTTATCATTCATAAGAGTGCGTTACTGGAAGCGAGAAACTCATATATCTCTTATAGTGCCACTGCTTATACGCACATACAAAAAAGATCGAAACTATTATATGAGAACAATACATATTTTTTTTTTTAATAAAATGTGTTGTGTAGTAGGAATTACAATATGTGTCACAACACATAAAAACCTGTTAAGACCAAGGTCTCACAACAACATACGTTCAAAGGTGTTGATGGACGTAAATCTTTATTTTTTTGTTTTTTTATATTTTTTGTTTAAGAATAGATAACTAGACAAAAACTCCTATCACTGATAAAATATGACATAGGCCAATATTTTATGATAGAATAGAGAAAATAAAAGTAAATTAAAAAGTAAATA
Source organism: Diogma glabrata (assembly GCA_963693315.1). Classification (NCBI taxonomy): domain Eukaryota; kingdom Metazoa; phylum Arthropoda; class Insecta; order Diptera; family Cylindrotomidae; genus Diogma; species Diogma glabrata. The sequence continues at coordinate 126,828,357 of OY856186.1, read as the reverse complement.
GCAAATTTTTATAAAAATTTGCTGAAACAAAACAAAAATGTAGTTGCCAATAATCCAACGGGTTGCATATTCCTTGATCCTGTGACGCACTGTCTTTCTTAATGATAAAAGCCCACACATAATTATATGAAGGCTTGTTTTTTCGAGGAAGCAATAGCGTCTTATCATCAAGGATTATTTCACAGCTAAGATTGAGGGTGCTACCGTTGACTGAATAGAGTTCATCCGCCACCACCCTTAAGATGTCACCTTGGCTAGTGATATCTCAATGCTATTGCCAGTGGTATGTGATATCTCACGTTAACTCGTATATCAATAGCAGGGACTGGAGTACGCGGGGTTGTCACACCCGTAGATCAAAAATAAAAAAAATATAGAAAAACAATAAAAACTGATCCCTCCATGCGGACAGGTGGTAATATGGTTTAAACAATTGTGTTTTTACGTTTTATGTATATATGTCGACCATTTAATTTTAATAAAGTGAATTTATAATTAAAGTTATTAATCATATTTATATTTTTTAAATATAATTAAGGGAATTGTAAACGTAAGTACCTATATTTATATATAAGTAAATACTCAAATTTTAAAATTAAAACGATTATATATGTTAATCTTTTAGCTCAACTTCATTTTATTTTTTCAGATTGATATATGATAATTAATAACTGTATTATTATTCTAAATAAATATTTAAGAAATATTTTTATCTATATATTTATTTATTTTATTACACATAATAAAAAACTGAAACAAAATTATTAAAATGTATTTTATTTACAATAATTCTAATTTCTGTACCAAGGTTACACGATTTAGGTTTACCAAGACAAACTACCCAGCAAAAGTATACCAGTTCTACCAGATTTACTAGTAACTTACTATTAACCCGTTATAGTAACAAGACCAAGACAAACCCAAGACCGCGCGAACAAAATGTCCCACCTCTTCTTGTATAACATGTCTGAGGTTTGTCTGGTCAGACGTGTCTTTAGGCTGTCTGGTCAGACATGTCTTTAGTTTGTCTTGGTAAACCTATATCGTGTAACCACCTTGGTATAGAAATTGGAATTTTTGTAAATAAAATACATTTTAATCATTTTGTTTTAGTTTTTTATTGTAATAATAAAAAAAATATAAACATATAAATATTTATTAAACAAATATTAAAACAATATTACAATTATTAATAGTAAACATTTAATTATCACATAACAATCTGAAAAAATAAAATGGGGTTAAACTAAATGAATTACATTTTTGCATGTTCTTAATTTTAAATACATATTTCAACATTTAATTAATTTTAATATTTACTTATAGGTACTTACGTTTACAATTTCCTTAATTATTTAAAAAAAAATTTGGAATAATATTAATATTTAATAAACTTAAATTAAATTCACTTTATTTAAATCAAATGATCGACATATAAATAAAAGTCGTAAAAAACAAAATGTTTTAACCATATATTGTTCTAATAATAGTTTCGTTTTTTTTCGTATGTATGTTAAAGCAGAGGCGTAATAAAATGATATATGTCTATCTCGCTTTCACCAATGCACTCTTATGAATGATAACAAACTGAAGACGTGTTATACTAGTAACAGTTTAGTGGGTAAAGACATGTCTGACTAGACAAACTAAAGACACGTCTTACCAGACAAACCCTATACATATTATACAAGACGAGGTGGGACATTTTGTTCGCGCGGTCTTGGGCTTGTCTTGGTTTTGGTAAGTGGTCTTGATGGTTTTGGTAAGTGGTAAGATTGTCTTCGTAAGTTACTAGTAAATCGGGTATTGTTATAGAGCCACTCTTATCCATAACCATTGAGTCACTGTAAGTAATTAAACTGTATTGTAATATTTGTTGATTAATTATTATTTAAAATTATTTAAAGGAAAACAAATATTACGTTACAGTTTAAAAAAAACAATGAATAAACCATTTAAAAGGAAACTCAAATTCTATTGACATTTTCCGCAAACTATGCAATTAATTAAAAGTGTGGAAAATGTTAATAGAAAGTAAAAACAGTTAGTCTAGTAGAAGCACCGCAACCCTTAAATTAATGAAATAATTTCATAATAATTATATTATAATGATCAAGTTGAATAATGTAATAATAACCGGTTACTAATAAAATATTGATTACTAAATATATATAAAATATAACAAAAAATGAATTAAAAATAGTCAAAGTGTTTTATTTATAATAAAAAGTGAAAAAGCGGTTTAGCCAATTAAGAAAATCAGAACAGTATAACACTTTTACTGGGGGTGTACAGGAATAGGGCTACAGATGTACTCATAAAGAAAGAATATTAGACAGAATAGTAGACCAGTGGGCATAAATAAAAGACGCCAGAACAGTACATTATGATGCTAGGACGTAAAGTTAAAGATTTTGGACGTATGTGGAGTTTGCATCCACGTTAAGTCCAAAATAGCTTACGTCCGTGCATCATATACTATTTTTTATTCGCCGCAAGCAAAATATTTGAAAAAAAAAATGTTTATTCTAAATTAAAATTATAAATTTGCATAAATTTTGAAATAAAAATATGTGGAACAAGTTACCTTTCACATAATATTTGTTATTTTTTCCAAATTATTGTATCTCTATTTTTTTTTTTATTTAACGTATGGTTTTTTTGTGACACATCAAAAATTAAACTTAAAATAGGTAGACTCTTCTATGAAATCTACCTAAAACAAAACATGGATACACATTAAATGAACTTACAATCGATTTGATTGCGCGTCTTTTAGTAAAAAATTAAAAAGTAAAAATATTTGAACATTGGGCAGTACATTTGAACATTAGATGTTTACATCGAGCGAGTCTTTCCATGCTACTACATCGGAAGTTGAAAAATGGATGTCTGAGATGTCGCCATTGTACCGTCGAATTGGACACACAGTTGCAATGTGTTTTATGGTTTGTTGTGGAGCGCCGCAGTCACACTCAGGGGACTCTGAAATCCCCCACTTGTGGAAAGAATCAGCACAACGTCCAGGATTCGTTCTTATTTGGTTTAGTGTAGTCCAGGTATGACGTGGCAGATCGAAACCAGGTTGGGTAGAAGTCGGGTTAGTAATAGAAAGGCCAGTTGTGTTGTAATGATGCCAGGAGGTGTCCCAAGCATCCAAGATATTAAAATTAGTTGCCAGCAGGTTACCTGGAAGTTTTATGTGGAGGCTTTCTTGACTTTAATCGACAACGAGTGTGGTCACCGTAATATTCGTGCAAGGGTAACGTGATGTTGTTGGTTACCTTTTTATGTTCACGCATGAGAGCATGCAAGCGTCTGAGTGCAGGTGGAGCGATATTGCTTAACACAAGGGCCAAGGTAAAGGGGTGGATCTGCTAGTACCACTTATAGTACGCATTGTGGCATGCAGCATGTAGTCAACTTTTTGAGTATGTGTGCTAGTGAGTATGTGTGCTATCACTATGACAACATAGTGGGGGGTGGGGTTCTGTGGAGCGAAAAGAAAGCAGCTGTTCAATTCATTCGTAAGAAACCAGGGAAAAAATCTTAATATTAGAATATTAGAGCAATTCTTCTAGATTACAGAAACTCTAAAATTTTAATGGGGGGGTTTAAACCCGATTAAACCCGTATGTCGCTACGCCACTGTTTTTTTTTATCTCTGTTTAGAAATTTATTAAAAAACTAACACATCAATACGATGCCGCAAAATTATAACCGCTAATAAATTAACATAATTTAGTGAAAAGATGATACAATCAGCAAACTACTCAAAAACCTCTCCATTTAGCGTTTCGAGAAAATATTACAAAATCGAAAAATCATATTTCATTCAAAATTCCAAAAATATTGTAAAATTAAATTAAATCAAAAATTCAAACTTTTTCCAAAAATATTTCAAATATTATAACATTATCAAAAATTGAAACTTTTTTCAAAATTCCAAAAAAATATAAAATTCAAATTTCACAAATTCAAAAATTCTATTTTCTTTAAAATTCTAAAAATGTTGCAAAAATTAGAATAAAATCAAAAATTAAAACTTTTTCAAAAATTATAAACATATTGCAAAAATTATTACAAAATCAAAAATACAAAAATTTTTCAAAATTCCAAAAACGTTCTAAAAACTATAGTCCGGTAGAAATAGACATTCCAAATTGCAATAATTCCCATAGAGCTGAAAATTGGTACAGACCTTAAGTTCACCATTATAAATAATATGTCAAAAGTCCCCATGTGTGCGTAAAAAGTTATTCAAGGTCAAAGGTCGAAAAAATCGGGTTTTTGCGTTTTTCTCGTCAACTTGTAGATCATTGAATTCTCTACAAAAATGGTCCTAATACTTTTTTTCGTATGAATCACCGTTTAAGAGATATCGTGGTTTCAAGAGATGAAAATACTAAAAAACACGTCTACGTCGTCTATATGCACCATTAGACTTTTAATATTATGGTATCAGTAACAATATTAGTATGTGTAACTTAGACATACAAATTATACGAATACGTATGTGTAACTTAGACATACAAATTATACGAATACAAAGAATATTAAAGAATATACACTTAAAAGAAACACAGTCTCCAATTTCATTCGTCCGTGTAACCTTGAGAAACATCTGTTTGCTTTTCTTTTGTTTTTGAGTATGAATTAGCCCCTTGCCCATTATCACTCTTTGATGCTGTTGGAATGCGTAAAACACAAAAGTCATCCATTTATGATTGCTTTCAACCCGTGGAAATTGAAATGGACAATACAACTGCTACTTACATTATCGATGGACGATATTTATTACATCGCGTTGTATGGGATCAAGAAGATACATTTAACGTTATTTTTGATAAATATGTCCAATATGTACATAGACATTTTAGTCATAGAGTAGTTATAGTATTTGATGGTTATGCTGATTATACGAAAAACATTAAAGCTGCAGAACAACGTCGTCGTAATACAAAAACATCTTCTTCTTCTGATGTCGTTTTCGATAAGTTTATGACAGTTGCAACAAACCAGCAAAAATTTCTTGCAAATACTCATAACAAGTCTCGCTATATTTAAATGTTATGTGAAACATTTACAACAGCAAACATTTCAGTGAAACAGGCTGATAATGTTGCTGATGTACTCATAATTTAAACCGCAATAGAAAAATTTAATACAACAAATGCAACTACTGTTGTTGGTGAAGATGTTGATTTGTTGGTGTTGCTAACTGCACGCACTCCACTTGATAAAATTATTTATTTTTTAAAGCCTGGGAAGGCTGAACAACAAACAAAAATATATGCATCAAAAAGTTTATCTGCCTATCCCAAAGGGGTAGAATAACAGCATTCAAATTATTTGAAAAACGTAATGATTTAACTCAATCTGCCGAAGTGTTCCAAGAGATTGGCTCATCTCCCCAAGTCCTCATCACGTCCGCTTTCTTCTTGCCATGTATGGAGCTCCAAAAAAAATTAATTTTATCGACAAGTATAGATATTTGAGCTTTGTTAAAAATACTCGTAAAAATAAAAGTGTCGAACTATCTTGTCTTCCTCCAAAATCTGCATCTGCTTACCAACATTTATATCATGTATTTTACCAAGTTCAAGGTGACAAGGAAATCAATTGAATCCAGAAGATTGGGGATGGAAATTAAGTGATAATATTTTAGAGCCAATTCAAATTTTACTCCCTCCTGCTCCAGAGAAACTTCTTAACACCATTTTTTGCAATTGCAAAAAAGGTTGTACATGCAAGCTGTGGCTGTAAAAAAGTTAGATTGCTTTGCTCAGTAGCATGTACCAACTGTCAAGGCCAAACTTGCTCAAATGTTGTGTCAAGTACAACAGATGAAGATTTATCCGAGGTGTATGAGTATGACGAGACAACTCATATATCTTTCTTAGATCAATCCACCGATATTGAGGTAGAAGAAGAAGAAGACAGCGAAGAAGACATTACCGTTGAAGTTGAGTTTCAAGATTATTTTCAAGACTGAAATTTTTATGAAGTCGACAAAATTTCATTTTTTTTATCATTATCAACAGTATTATTTTTTAATAAACTCTTTTTAGTCATCTCTCTTTTGCAATCATTCGGTTGGACGACTATTGTGAGCCCATTAAACCACCAAATCACACTATGGCCACTTTAACCTGTGATGACTAAAAGGGTTAATTATTTAATTTTATCTAATAAAAATGA
>OY856186.1:126793608-126821956 GCA_963693315.1 Diogma glabrata | reverse complement strand
GGGTGAAAACCACACTGATAGTCGCCGATGATTGATTTGGCGAACGAAATGAGCCGAGTGTGTACGACATTAGCTAGTATTTTATATGCAGTGTTCAACAGTGCGATTCCACGATAATTCGCACACTGTGGTCACCTTTTTTATGTAGTGGAACAATGAGACCTGTTTTCCATTCAGCAGGTAGTTCTTCTTGGTCCCAGATTGCAAGAATCAGATTATATATACGTGAGACCAGAGCTGCTCCTCCATTCTTAAATAGTTCTGCAGGGATTTCATCGATACCTGGTGATTTGCCATTTTTTAATTTTTTGATGGCAGCTTTCACTTCTTCTATTGTTGGGTAAGGGACAAAAATCTCCTCACTTGACGGAACAATCGCTTTAATAGGATGAACTTCATTCGTCCTATTCAGTAGGTCTTGAAAGTGGGATCGCCCTACTGCCAGCACATCACGTTCACTTGTTGTAAGCTCGTTGTTTCCATTTTTGATGGCTGTAGATCTTGGGTGGAAATCTTTTGTCATATTCCGTGCATTGGTAAAACACACTTTCGAATTTCCATTAGTCGCATGTTGGTTGATGTTTTCGATACACTTCTTCATGTGTTTCTTTTAAAGTAGGAGTTTTGCTGAAGCTTTTCTGGTGCATAGATAATCAGTTTGGAAGCTTCGGGTGTTTCTTGTTAACCATTTTTCTCGCAGTTTTTGTTTGTGATCGCGGCACTCGTCATCAAACCACCCGTTACGTGATTTCGGTGGTCGTTTTCCTATTGTAGTTTGTGCTGCGGATATGATGGTTGATTGAAGCGTTTGCCATTCTTCTTGTATGTTTAATGGCTTCTCAGATGGGATGTCATGCTCTTCTATGCTTTGCGTTACAATTTCCTGATATCTATTCAGTGTTTCCAGGTGTTTAAATGCTTCGACATTCCAGCGCACGGTCTTTTTTGCTTGCCTATTAAATGGAGATGATAAGTTGCACTTATACTTAAAGATGAAAAGCATATGATCGGTATCCATATCAGCACCTTTTTATGATCAAACGTCAGTTACGCTTGTAGAGTCTCTTAGAAAACATGACGTGATTGATTTGATTTTCAGTGCTTCCATCGTTTGATTTCCATGTTGCTTTGTGGATTCTTTTATGAGAAAAGAAAGTGCTAGAAATTACTGGATCATACATCATAGCCAGTTCAGCTGCGCGAAAGCCGTTATTGTTACTATTATGATGCAAGCTGTTAAGGGCGACATGTGTTTTAAGTTCCGCACTTCTACCAATTTGCGCATTGAAGTCACCTACCACGATTTTTATATCGTGCCGCGGGATGTTATTGATGACTTCTTCGAGTTCTAGAAAGAACAGGTCTTTAATGTCATCTGCTTTGTCTTCAGTAGGTGCATGAACATTCATGATCTAACGATCATGACATTGAACGACCATAAAATTGAATTTTTGCGTGCGGCTTCTCATTGTGCATATCCGCATATTAATTGGGTAAAAGTCGATAACATGTTGATTCACGCGATGATGTATGAGAATGCCAACTCCAAATTCTTCTCCGTTTTCATGACCGCAACAGTAGAGAGTGTATCCCTTAGCTGTTTCGTGGATTGCACTCCCTGGCCATCTTAGTTCTTTTAACGCCACTATATCTAGATTGTAGCTATCGATTTGGTTTGTAAGTTTTAGGAGATCTCCTGGTCTTCTAAGGCTTAGCATGATCCAGGTTCCCATTTTTAAATCGTAGTCCGGGTACAGTTTCCGAGGTCGTTCCAATAATGAATCCGAGATAATCCGAGGTCTGTGTACAGGATTCATAACAAAATTTTTTTTACGGAAATGGGGTGTTAGCCCTTCGCTCAACCCAAATTTTCGTGAATGGGTTCGTTCTGCATCTTAAGGTCACCAGAAACAACCTTTTTACATGTTTATATAGCGAGCCGCTTGATCCAAGCCAGACGCCTGCTACAAACCGCCCCTAACATGGAGAACAGACGCTTGCTACACGTTTATATAGCAAGCCGCTTGGTCCAAGATAGACGCCTGCTCCAAGCCGCCCCTAACATGGAGAACAGACGCTTGAGTTGCATTGGTTTTGTGGCGCCAATGACTCGCCATGGTGCAGAATCATTGAGTATAAGCAGTATTTACTCTGCCCTTCTCAACTACACCAACCTAATTCTGTTAGCGTTACCCAGGTAGCATGGCGTGGACTTAGAATTTCGGATTTAACTACCCTTTTTTAGTATCAGTAGGTCCTAAAACGTCGAGAAATGCCAAAAAATTGGTGGTAAGAATTTCACTTTTGGCTCATGAATGTAATACTTAGGTTTTTTCAAAACCGAAGTAACTATAATTACAAAAACTGTTTCTTTTATATATTCTATACGTGAAACCCTCGTCGAACGAGTTATATTTAGACTTGACCGACGTTTTTTTGAATGGCAGGGAAAATATTTTCTATTGTTTATCTGTAATCGAGTGATCTGATCTGTTTTTTGTTCTGGTAAAAAGTGCCAAAAACCAATGTTTGGAGCTATCAGCACCATAGCGTCCTTGTTCAATTTTGTTACTTTATACTTCCTAAACTCATTAGGTTGTAGATAGAGATGAAAATCCCGGGATCCTAGAACCCGAAATATGTTATTACTAATTGACCAGAATACAACGGAAAACTATGAAGACACCAATTTCGATTAGATTTGAAATTCTTATTCACTATTCCTCAAATGTTAAATATTACTAGCTCATTTTAAATTAAAAATAATAGTTAAATATCATAATATCAAATTAAAAGTCACTAGAAATGAATGTATTTTATTGAATAGAATGAAAAATTGCTTTGAAAAGCGAAAGATCCGTATACAAATATTTTATCTCAATTCCGTAATGTTCTTCATCGATCCATAATGATCTTTATTCAATGTCAACTTGGCTGAAGTATGAAGAACGGTAAAACGAGTTCATATTAAAAAAAAAAAAAAAAAAAAAAAAAATAAAAAATATAGAATAAATGAAAAAAATAAGGCAAAAATTGATACTAAAAATGAATTAAAATAATTGGGATGTTAAGTCGATCGTCCAAAATCAAATTTTATCTCGTCGCTGGTCGAGTTGGTTAAATAGTAAACCATAAACTCTGATCAGAAGGACGCCGGTTCGATTTTTAATGACTTATAATTCTAAACTACATAATGGTTAGATCCATTGCTATCGTATAGATAAAAATCTTAATAAAAATCTTGAATCATAATATCGCATGATTTTTATCTTAAGAACTTGGCTTTAAATAATATTTGGTTCTTATTACTTCGCATTTAGTTATATAAGAAAGTAACGTAGTACTATAAAAAAACCGATACAAGTAACACAGAACCTAGAAACTAACCCCAAAACTGATATAGGAAGTTAAGGCCAAAGAAAATTTTTTTCAGGGAAATAGTTATTATCTTTATTCAACTACTGTTATATTGGATGTAACACTTTATATTTGAAATAAACCTCATTCTGTTGTTAGGAAAATGTTATCGTGTAGTGGTCCCAATCACAGTGAAATTGTTTGCAAATAATTTTTCTTTTCATGAATAATCAACTGCCAACTTCGAGATGAGATTGTCATGATATTCAATTTTTTTTCAGTGTAAATTCAAAAAATCGAAATTGGCTTAGTGACAAAATTATCGACAGCTTATGTTTTTTGAGAGCACATTTCAAACATAATATTTAATTCAAGGTTTTGTGAGCAGTTGAACTCAAGTAACTAAGGAAGTTTCGTTTGAGATTCGAACTCGTCACCTTATCAATTCCAATCCTTTCTTCAAAGTATTCGTATTCAAAGTATTCGTACCATCTATTAAGCTGTTGTTCATTTGTTGTAGGGATTTGACGATGGATAAGTTATGATAAATGTCTGTGAAACAATATTTGAGATAACTAGCTGGCACAATCCCAATATCAATTAATAATGCTATTCTAATGATCTCTTTTCTGTTATCTCTTTTCAAGCAGCAATACACTAACTGTTAGGAACCATGAGTTTTACACTCGTTTGTCGTATTGATGCTATAAGTAACTGAGATGATTGATCGAATATATGTATTTTCGTCTTAGTTTAATTTTTTTCTTATTTTCATAAAGATTTTGGGGATCCGATTTGCTTTGTGATAGTAATATTGATTGAAATGCTTTTTCATATTTTTATTGTTAAGACTGAAATGTATATACATACAATATATTATCGTAGATTGTTTGTTATTGATTGAAAAGTATCATTCAGAAAATTAATTTTTTTATATGTTCTGGTATGAAATAAATAACATTAAAAGTGATGAAAAATTTTCAAATATTGTCAGATATGGAGCCAATGAAAAATGATTGAAAGTTTGATAGGAAGACTAAAATCGATTTATAATTGATGACATCTCTTTTCTTGTTTTTCTTTTTCTTTTGCAGTTTTCTTTCGTTGTTGAAATAATTTTAAGAGTTTGTTTTGTCATTTTATACTGTAGTGTCATTGTATCAATATTTAATTTTAATCAGTTTTTCCCGTTGGTAAACAAACTACATCACCGGTAACTTTTTTGATCAATAATGGTGCCTTTGAAACGACAACGAGCAACTCTCTTTGTGCATTAAACTGTAAATAATAAATTCGATACAAAATTACAAAATACAAAATTTAAGTTAAATTAAGTATAAGAGTCCAGTGCAATTAGGTTTATACCTCGGAAGCCAGCTATAATGAATGGATTAAGAAATTTCCGGATTTTTTGAATTTCTTATACTAAGAAGCAAAAAATTTACCTATTGAAATCTTCCGCTAGTTTTTTTTAATAGCTGTCCCATGCAGTGGCGTAGCTAGAATAGGTGGCACCCGGTGCGGATATTGTGGTGTCACCCCAAGAATGAAAACTGTCACTATTAATAAAAAGCCAATAAACGTAAGCCACTTCCGTTTTTCAATAAAATTAAAACACATAAATGTAAAGTTCGTGAAAATTGGCATTATGTTATTTTAACTTACAATTAAAACAAATTGAAAAAACTAAAGTCAGTTTTTATCCTTAATAATGATAATATGCCCAAAAATCTAAAATTCGTTTAGAAATTTCGTTTTTTCTACTAATATACTCTTCTTATAATAGAGTCAAGACTGTAAACGAAATAAATCCCGAGCAGAAATTTGTCAGGGCTCCAGAAAGGACCTGATCAGGTTTGCCCTAATCTGGGTCAGACATTGGTAGGGCAGCCTGATTGAGCCCTGATCATGAGTGTAACGCTTTTGCCCTATCAGGTCCTGATTGGGATTACCGGATCGGACCCTGATTTGGATAATCGGATCAGGCCCTGATTGGGATATCCGGATTACACTCTGATATATATATTTATATATTATATTCATAAATTAAAAAAATTACAATCGAAAAAATTAAAACATACATACCACCTTATAATCACTATTATTATAGTCTTTCTGCCAAGAAGCGATAACTAAAACATGCATGAAACGAGTTTAACTATATATTTTCAAAATGGACAGTACTCTAGTGAATTTTAAACAATTGAAATTTCAGCTAGGGGTCAAACATGAAAAACCTGATCAGGGCCGGATATATTCAAATAAGGTTATCCCTAAAAGGGTATTCTAAATCAGGCCTAGAATAGGCCCACATAAGATTGCCTTAATAGGGAATGCCCTTATAAGACTGACCAGGTCCTGATCACGCCCTGACTGTATGCAGGTTTTCCCTAACTAATTTCTGCTCGGGATCTTATAAAACCTATGTAAAATGTTCAAAATGTTACCATTTTCAATCAGTTAGACGAATATCCCAGATAAAATACAATTACAATTCGAAATTATTAGACGTACGTTTTATTTAAATTCAGACAAAGGACAAAAATCAAATGATGCCGGTTTTGTACAATGTGTACAATTCATCCTTAAGTTCGTTATATTGGACAGATATCCAAGATCCGAAATCATATCCATTATATAATTGACTAAATGGAAATTAATCCCAGATTTTGTTCAATTAGTTCCATATCTTCTTATGTATCACAATTAAAAAATGGATTAACATAAATTCAATTTTTTTTATTTAGTCAAAGCAATACACTTATGTGATTCTAGGCCCGCATTCAACTAAGGCAATTCAACTAAAAACAATTCGACTAATACTCAATTCTACGAAGACAATTCAACTAACTCCAATTTGACTAAAACTCAATTCGACTAGAGCAATTTAACTAAAGCAATTTAACGTTTGAAGAAGAATCTACTTGGGTAGCGGCAATTCAACGTTTACCGCAAACGTTGAATTGCCGCTACCCAAGTAGATTCTTCTACAAACGTTGAATTTATTTAACCTATAATCATTGTAAAAAATATAATCAAATAAAATATTATAGGTTTATTTAATATTAAGAACATAAAAAGTAACACGTCAATATGAAAATAACAGAAGACATAAATTTTAATTTACAAAATCAATTTTAGTTACAATTGCAATTTGTTTCATATATTCGAAAGGATCCATTTTATCAAAATAGGCAACTAAACGAGATAAATATTCAGATGCGTTTTTATATTTTTTTCTTTGAGGCACCCCGGTTTCTTTTTGGCCTAAAAGTTGTTCCTTTTGGAACTCCATTTCACCCTGTTTTTTCTTAAGCCCTTCGATTAGTTGCCATATATCTGGATTACTAATTTTTATAATTTTGTTTAGTGCATTATTGAAGCCCTCTGAAATATTGTTTGTTTTATGTCCTTGGGTTCGAGTCTCTTCGTAAAAATTCCACAGTTCTCTTTCAAATCGTGCATCTCTACGTACCCCATCAGGTCGAAGAGTTCCAAAATAATTTGTTTCAAACGTTGAATTGCTTTAGTTAAATTGCTCTAGTCGAATTGAGTTTTAGTCAAATTGTAGTTAGTTGAATTGTTTCAGTAGAATTGAGTTTTAGACGAATTGTTTTTAGTTGAATTACTTTAGTTGAATGGGCCGGTAACGCACTTATGTATTTGACAAATGATTTCTTTATTGCAATATTGCAATGTTATTAAATATGTTTTTCTTATTAATATTAATATTATAAAACTTAATTTACTTACTTACTTACTAACTTAATTACTTCGGTCTGAAAGACCTAAGTATTACATTCATGAGCTCAAAGTGAAATTCTTACCCCCACTTTTTTGACATTTCTCGACGTTTTAGGACCTCCTGATTCTAAAAAAGCAAAAAAAAAATGTATGTCTGTCTGCCGGCCGTCCGGCCGTCATTACCTACGCTGCAGGGAAAACCGCTGGAGGGATTTCAAAAATTTTTTGTTCTAAAAATAGGTATACTCAAGGGACAGGTCCGAAAGGACGCTGTGTTCGATAACTGTACCGGAAGTATGTCAAAAAAATCATTATGTGTGTCAAAAATAGCAAATTTTCATATTTTTGGCTTAAAAAACGTTCATTTTAAGTGATTACGAGTAGGAACATTAAGTTTGGAGAAATCTTGATGGTAGGGATTGGTATGTGAGATTAAAACTAGATTATTGCATTATAAGTTTGTCAAAAAAAGTTGTCAAGTGTGTCAAAAGAAAGATTTTTATTTATTTTTTTACCCAATTTTTTGGAAAAAATAAAATTGTTTGTTTGAAATGAAATTTAATTATTGTTATTGAGAATTATGGCATTATAAGTTTGTCAAAAAAATGTTGTCAAGTGTGTCAAAAGATTTTTATTTAGTTTTTTACCTAATTTTTTGCAAAAAAAATAAAAGTGTTTGCTTGAAATGAAATTTTATTATTGGAGAAATCTTGATGGTAGGGATTGGTATGTGAGATCAAAAACTAGATTATTGCATTATAAGTTTGTCAAAAAAAGTTGTCAAGTGTGTCAAAAGAAAGATTTTTATTTATTTATTTACCTAATTTTTTGGAAAAAAAATAAGATTAATTGTTTGTTTGAAATGAAGTTTTATTATTATTATTGAGAATTATGGCATTATAAGTTTGTCAAAAAAGTGTTGTCAAGTGTGTCAAAAGAAAGATTTTTATTTAATTTTTTACCCAATTTTTTGGAAAAAATAAAATTGTTTGTTTGAAATGAAATTTTATTATTATCATTGAGAATTATTGCATTATAAGTTTGTCAAAAAATGTTGTCAAGTGTCTCAAAAGAAAGGTTTTTATTTATTTTTTACCCAATTTTTCTAGAAAAAAATAAAATTAATAGTTCGTATGACATGATATTTTATTATTATTATAGAGAATTATGGCATTATAAGTTTGTCAAAAAATAATGTCAAGTGTGTCAAAAAATGATTTCATTTAATTTTTTAGCCAATTATTTGGGAAAAAATGTAGCTGTTTTTATGACGTAAATGTAATTTAAAATGAAATCGAACATGGAAATTTTTGAATTTGTTATAGTTTTTGAAATATTTTTGGAATTTTGAAAAAGTTTGTCTTTTTGATTTTGTAATAATTTTTGCAATATTTTTAGAATTTCGGCAAAAGTTTTAATTTTTGATTTTCTAAGAATTTTTGAAATATTTTTAGAATTTTGAAAAATTTTTAATTTTTGATATTATTATAATTTTTGGAATTTTGAAAAAAGTTTCAATTTTCGATTTTGTAATAATTTTTTAAATATTTTTAAAATTTTGGAAAAAGTTTGAATTTTTAAGAATTTTTGAAATATTATTGGAATTTAGAAAATATTTAAATATTTGATTTTATTCTAATTTTTGGAATATTTTTGGAATTTTGAAAAAGTTTGATTTTATTTAATTTAACAATATTTTTGGAATTTTGATTATAATTTTCCGGCAACGTATTGATGTTTCGTGTTAGTTTTGCAATAATTTTTTAAACAGAGATAAAAAAATACTTGTACTTTAACAAAGAATTATGTTTGATGTACATCGCTGCCCAAAACTAAAAACCATGTCCTCATAAAAGTTTTTTGCCGAAAACTATATCAAAATCCTTAACCCAGACCGAAGTCTTGATATCTCAGAGCTGTGAGATTTCAGCCCCTCCATATTTCAATATTATAAAACTGAAAACAAACAGGATGAGTATGTATCTACCTATAAAAATTTGCAAAACTATAGTAATTGCATAACTATCATTTTATTCCACAGTAATTATTTATATGTGTCCATTCGAAAACGATCCATTGCAATTTACGAGTTTCAAGATAAAGGAAAAAAAACTTAATTTGAGATTATTTACAAACACGGTGATTTGATTGTTTATTGGTTTCCTTAGGTGTTTGCAATTACTTAGTTTGAAATGTAAAACATACTAGGTAGTAAAGTAAGACTGATATTTTAGAAATAATTTTGGAGTAGAGACTTAATTTTGGAATAGAACAGAACTCAAGCGTGCCACCCTATCGACACAGGGTGCCACATTATTGACGGAGACCACTTTTCCTATACATTATTCAGCATATGTGTTTTCAGACCTGGTCGTTAAAGAATCATTCTTGCCTACTAAATATTGTACCGTAAGAGAAAACGGTTAATATGGTATCTATTAGGAATACTCAAAGCTATTGTGGTGATGGTATTCCAATTCAATGCTCAACATGTTGAATCGATTAAAAAAAAAGAAATACACACATATTGTTAAAATTTTACTTTACGTAATAACTCAAAAATTTTGATAAGTAGAATACACCTAATTCTGTTTCAGAGCTGGCTGATTTCGTGATTCATTCGTATTCTTTGCTGATTTTCAGCAACTTTATATGGACCATAAATTCTTCGCATGAGCTTCCTCTCGAATGTTGATAGAATTCTATAGTCAATGGGGTTCAGTTTCCAGCTTTTACTTCTGAAGGTAGGCACAGGTCAAATTAATGCTTTATAAAGTGCGACCACAAAAGAATTTTTGATCGCAGTAGTTTTAATTATGCGTAGAAAACTCTATATGCGGCAAAGCTTTTGATATATGCCTGCATGTTATTTGATGATGTTTCTACAGACCCGAGGAATTTGAATTTTTCACGCGTTCCACTTTATAGCCAGTATCCAGATCTAGATGTTGTTAGAAGTTTAGTTTTGCCAGTGTGATTCATAATCCAAGTCGTTTAGCATTTCCTTCAAGCTGAGAGAAAATATCCTTAATATCACTTGTTCTACGTCTGAGAAGCGCAATATCATCTGCGTGACCCAGAATTTGACTAGATTTGTTAAAGATGCAGTTTTGTTTCTCGAGTTGGCTTTTTCTTATCGCGTTCTCAAGCGCCAAATTAAAAATTGCGGGCGCGAGTGCATCACCTTGACTAGAAGTTGCCCAGATGATACTCTCATATGCTTACTTGAAGTCAACGTAGAGCTGGTGGATGATGATGCTGTTGAACGGTTGAACGGTTGGGATGAAAACCACACTAATAGTCACCGATGATAGATTTGGCAAACGGGATGAGTCGAGCAAGTCGAGTGATGCCTCGATAGTTGACTCTTAAGGCAGTCAGCTATCTTAAGAGCGGAGCAATGAGAGCTGTTTTTCATTCAGCAGGTAGTTCTTCTTCGTCCCAGATCGCAAGAACCAGATCGTATATACGTGAGACAAGAGTTCCTCCATTTTTGAATAGTTCTCCGCGGATCCATCGATACCTGGTGATATGCCATTTTTTAAATTTTTCCACTTCTTCTTTTGCTGGGTAAGGGACAAAAATCTCGTCACTTGAATGAGCAATTGCTGGAATTGGATGAATTTCATTCGACCTGTTCAGTAGGCTTTGAAAGTGGAAGCGCTATACTACCAGCACATCACGTTCGTTTGTTGTAAGTTCGTTGTTTCCATTTATGATGGTTGTGAATCTTGGGTGGAAATTTTTGTCAGATTCCGCGCATTGGCAAAACACTCTTTCGTATTTCCATTAGCCGAATGAGCCGAACTCTTCATATTTTCTTAGCGCATAGATGATCAGCAGACAGGCTTCGAATGTTTCTTGTTAACCATGTTTCTCGCTTATAATCAACGCTTTAGCGGAAACCATCGTTGTACCATTCGTTGCGTGATTATGGTGGTAGTTTTCCGATTGTAGTTGGTGCTGGGGCTATAATGGTTGATTGAAGCATTTGGTATTTTTCTTGCATTTTTAATGGCATCTCAGTGTAATGTCATTTTCTTCCATGTTTCAGGAAATAGTAATATTTCCTGATATCTACTCAGTGTTGCCGGATGATTAAATGCATCAACATTCCATCAAACGGCCTTTTTTTGCTGTTCTATTAGAGGTAGATGATAACTTGCACATGTAAATAAAGATAACGAGCATATGATTGATGTCCATATCAGCACCTCTGCTGTGTGATAAAAGGGCGGGTTACACCTGTAAACTGTCTCTTTGAGAACACTTAATCGATTTGATTTTCCCCTCTTCCGTTATTTAATTATCACATTACCTTGTGGATTTTTTATGAGGGTGGAAAGTGTTTGAAATAACTATAGATCATACATCATAGCCAGCTCAGCATTTAAGGCCGATATGGGTTTAAAGTTCTGTACTTTTACCAATTTGAGTAATGAAGTCACCTACTACTATTTTTTTATCGTGCCGCGGGATCTTATTGATGACTTCTACGAGTTCAAGGCATATTAGGTCTTTAATGTCATTTGCTTTGTCTTCAGTAGGTGTATGAACATTGACGATAGTTACATTAATTTCTTGAGTGCAAATTCTTAGTGTGCATATCTGCATATTCATTGGGCAAAAGTCGATGACATGTTGATTCACGCGATCATGTATGAGAACCCAACTCCAAACTCTCCTCCGTTTTGATGACTGTAATAGTTAGAGTGTATCCTTTCACTGTCATTGATTCTCCTGCCTTGTCATCTTAATTCTTGTGATGCCACTATGGTAGAGTGTATAGTTATCGACTTGGTTTGTGAATTTTAGGAACATTACAAATAATTCTTTTACGGAAATGGGGGATTAGCCCTTCGCCTTCGCCCAACCCAAATTTTCATGAATGGGTCCGTTCTGGTCTTTAGGTTACCAGTAAAACTTTTTATCACGATTGTATAGCAAACTGCTTGATTGACAGAGGTCTGCTCCAAGCCGCCCCTTACATGGAGAAAAGACGCTTGAGTTGCATTGGTTTTCCGGGGCCATGGTGTAGAATCATTGAGTATTAGCAGTACTTATTTACTTTCCTCTTCTCAACCAAACTAATCTAATACTGTCAGCGTTACTTAGCTAGCACTGCGTTGACGTAGAATTTCGCTAATAAATAGCAATGTCAATGGAAAATTGATCGATCAGATACGAAAAATGTAACTTACTATCCATAAAAAAACGTTACATATTAAATCTTATCCATAGCAGTTTACGGTAACTAAAGAAAGATAAAGAATAGCGAAATCTAAATTCGATGTCCTCACCGTGCTTTCTGGGTAATACTGATAGCATAAGGTTAATGTATCGGAGGCAAGCAGAGTAAAAACTACTTGGTCAATGATGCTACATCACGGCAAATTGGGGCCTTAAAACAAAAGCGACCCTACCGTCTGTTCTCCATGTTAGTGTCGGCTTGGAGCGAGCGTCTGTCTTGGATCAAGTGGCACGCTATATAAACGTGTATAAAGGTTATTCTATTGACCTTAACATCGGAACGGACCCATTCACGAATATTTGGGTTGGGCTTGAGAACACCTTAACCCCAGAAAAAACATTTGTTAAATTTGGAAATCAGAAAAAAATGACCAACCCGGATAAAAAACGTGGATATCATTGCTCTGCAAGAATTTAGATAGCCAATAATGGGCAAACGAGATTTGGATAGTCACTCTTTATACCGCAGAAGTCATTTTTCTCGAAGAGAATTTGGTACTAGATTTTTTGTAGGTCTACGCCTACAAGAAGCCGTGATGAAATTCATCCCGGTCAATGAAATGTGCGGGTACGTGGTGCATACCAATATATATTTTTCTTATTGCCATGCATGCATCTACTGCAACATAGATAGTCGTCGAGAACGATGCTTTCTACATAACACTAGAAGAGGTTATGAAACATATATTATTACGCGACTTCATTATGGTTCTTGGTGAATTTAATGGGAAGGTTGGAAGAGATATCTCTCATGGAAATGTGGAGGGTACCAACAGCCTGCATTCGAATCGAATTATAATGGTGAGATAATGACTGAGTATCCATAAATTCAAATAAATTGAGAATTGCCAGTACTTTCTTTCCGCATCGGTCGATTCATAAGTAGACTTGGGTCTTGCCGAACGGAAAAACTCGAAATCAAATTGATCGTGTGTTAGAAATAGCACGTTTCTTTTCGAGCGATCTTTTAGCGGTACATGCATTGGAAGTGACCACTCACTTCCTTGTGTGTGCTCTGATAAGGTTCCACTTTCCAAATCCAGGCAGGTGTAGTAGGAATTACAAAATGTGTCACAACAACACATAGATACCTTTTAAGACCTAGGCCTCACAACAACATGCGTCTTGAGGTATTGGTGGAAGCTTTTTTTAAATCTTTGTGGATTGAAGGCACTCGAGACTTTTGATTTGGGCAAAGCATTTTATTTGTACGATGTACGCACAAAGAAATCCCTTTGCATTTTATTACTATAACAGTGAGTAATCTCGACAGTCCGACTGTCTGAACAAACTGATTGGCGAGTCAAACGGGGAAAAACATATGTCTGAAGCATTATGGACCTGATTTCATGCGAGCACTGTTGGTGACGATATTTATAAAAAACAACGAGATCAGCAACAGTGCGACGATGTTGTAGGGAATCAAGATGTAATGTTAAATTTCGATCACCAACAATTCGTATAGCACGCTTTTGAACAGAGTTCAAAAGATCTAGGATAGTAACAGATGAAGCGCCCCAAGTTTTACAACAATATTCCATACAGGGATATACTTAAAACAGACGATGGAGAGTCCAGTACCCGATATAACTTTGAGATCACAGTTCTTCTTGACGATCATGGTACAATAGGTTGTTTCCGGTCCAATAGAATCGCTTGGTTTGTGCATATTCTACGAGCCGATTCACAGTCTGGAATGCTTAAAAAAATGTAAGTTAGAACCACAAGGAGTCCAGAAAGACCACTTTAAAAAATTGGCTGTCATGGTAATTATGTCACTATTGCGATTGACCGTGGTGAATAATTAAAGCTGATTAGCTTGGCCATGTCCCTAAATGGAACTAAAAAAAAATCAAAATTAAACAAAAAAAAGAAAGATTAAATTATACCAGCCTGTAAATGGTTTAAATTGAAACACACTATCAGTTGAAGTTGAAATAAAATTACACATTATCAATTCAAACAAATATTCAAATATAATTACATTTCTACTTTACATTTTAATTATATTTTTTTTGCAATTGTATTAGGCTGTTTTCATATAAAAATCTACCTATGGTAATTTGAAGCGGCTTTTAAAAATATATAGGGAATATATACTAATGAATTTTTTTTTTTCAAAAATCGGATAAACAGACGAAAAAATTTAAATTTAAAGGTCTAGTCGATTCGTGTTATTTCAAAACATTTCGTGCATAAAAATAATTATTTTTTTTCTCCAACTCGTGTTATTTCAAATTTGTGTATAATAAATTAGTGCAAAAACAGAACTGAGTGTATATCCTTTTTAAACCAATAGAACACATTTATAGGACACATTATTATAAGTTATCACAATTTATAAATTCAAATTATATGGATAACCTGGCTAAAATGGTTTCTAAGTGATTTATCGTTGAGAACATTATGATGGTTTGTTTAAGTTTTTTACGGTCGGGTGTCACCCCCAAAACGGATGACACCCGGGGCAGACCGCCACCCCCTAGCTACGCCACTGGTCCTATGCAAATGATGTTACTTCTAGTATAGTATACTTTCCTTTTACAGCTATATTTATTTTTTATCTCGAGAATAACTAAGTTTTGATATAAAATATACATAAATATTCATAAATTTTGTATAAAAAACTTTAAAAACTAAAACAGTTATTATTTTCTTAAAATAAATGTTTAAAAATTTCGAAAATTATATTTTTCTTAATAGAAATATTGAATTTTTGCTTAAATTTACGGAAATTAAAAATTGCGGTAATTTTTAATGGTAAAGTTTTTAGTTTATGGTATTAGAAATCCAAAAAAAATCATTCAAATCCATTCATTATAACTGAGTTTCGTCTTTTTTTATTTATAATTGCTAATTGCACTGGAATAAAGACCAAGTAAAAGTTTACTTGAAAAGGTTTTTCAAAATTAAAAAGAGAAACAAACTATTCAAATATGGTGGAACCAAAAGGGACTAATACACTCTGAGAACTTTCTGATTAACAGTGTGATTCACCTCTAAATACAATTGAGTTAAAGAGATATAGAATGACTTGCAGAAATCAATAGTCTCGAGTGCTGTTATCTACTATCGTCCATTAACATCTCAGAACACAAGTTGTTCGTAGATCCGTGTCTTAAAAATATACCTTTGTGTGGTTGTTGTGACTGTGTGGTAATTAGTAATTAGTAATTCCTATTTTTTACGATCTGGCCATTTAGTTATAGCTTGACGTAGACTGCTAATTCCTGTATGCCATTTGCATGTTTATAACAAAATAAAAGATTAATAGAAAGATTGCTTGTCCGATGTTATTTATTTATAAACTGTTATTTGGAGATGGTTGGTAGAATTGATCTGTACAATTGTTGCATAGAAAATGTACGAAAAAAATATAAAGGATGAGAGAAATAACTTTTGTATAATTTGAATAACTATAGCCTATAACATTAGCCATGAAACTATATTACATCAAATAAGCATTATAAAATAAGTTTTAGTTCTTTACAAAACAATAAAAAGTACCTAATATAGCAGTTTTTTGGGTAAGGACGAAACTGAAGAATTTCAGACTCCCCAGACATTTGTAGTTCAATTAATTCATAAACAATAACAAACTATAATGAATTACTCGAAGTTTTGCTTTTATTTTTTTTTGTGTAGTATATGTTTCATATAGGTTGCCTATGTTAATGTCATCAATTCACTCAACTTTTTGGTTGAGTTTCACTTGAAGATTTAATTTAATCGATTAGTTTTATATGATCAGCCCAAAGTTTTTCCAATTTATCAATTATATTAGCTGATATAACAGTTAATTGGAAAGGCGGTGTGTTGATGGTTGTTAATGTTTTGTTTGAAAACAATTTGACCTAGATGGGAGTTAAAGCCGAGTCCTTCGAGTTTAGCATGCTAGCCACTAGGCCACTCAACACACAATTTTTAATTATAACATCACAAATCACAAATTAATTTATCCATACTATAAAACACATTAAGATGAATATTAATACTTGCACAGACAATAGAAATAAGATAAATGATTGGAAACTTTGTGTTGCTATTTTATTCATGTGAATGGTTGCGTACAATAAGTTTATATTACAACTCTATTGCTTCAATATTATTAAAATGGCTTTATCTTCAGCATTATCATCAATTGTAATCATAAGCAAGGTATGAAAAAATCTTTGGATATTTTTATACATAAATCTAGACCATAATTTAATAAAAAGTCCAACAAAATATCCACCATGATTAAACGATTTGGTATGTGAGAAAACAACATCTCTACAGTACATTTAACAGCAAACAAAAACGTATAAGTTAAGGTTTGTGTGTTTTTGCACATATGTAGAAATGAAATCGGATAACCATGTAATAATAAATACATTTTTATTATTTATATGTTTTTGTTTTCATTTAATATCCTTTGTAAAAACTATGGCAATTTTTTTATTTTCAAATCCATTTAGCTTTACCCGAACTTTAAATAAAATCTAAATCCATTTTGTGTTAGCATCATTGAGTTTTTGACTTTGAATGAACCTTGCATTATATTTTATTTTTTAGTTACAAGGCTACAAAGGTTAGGTTGAAAGTAAGATTTGTTCATGCTGTTCCTTAATAAATCCTAATTTTTGGGGGTAGCTTTTTTTTAAAGCTTTTAATAAAAGTTCGAAGGAAATCAAAATATGGTTCATAACTAAACAAATTATGCATTCAAATCTCAAAACAACAAATCTATGAATGATATGATCAATACGAATTATTATCAAAGCATTCGAATATATATATATATATATGTATGTACTTCTAAACACACCCCAATATTTGTTGGATGATGTTGAACGTAAATTCATTAAAAAAAAATCTAAATTGTTTGGATTATAGTAAAGATCATCATAGAAAGAAGAAATGTTCACAGTAAAATAGAAAAACTTAAATTGGGTTAGTTTTTTTTTAATTAAAATGATAATTCATAAAAAATACTTTAATTAGGGTTTTGCAAGGGAGAATCATTTCAAAGTGCTTTAAAATGGATTTTTAAAATGTTATATTATTATAATGGAAAAACATTTATCAATGTAAAAAATAAGGGTTCGTTGTTAGTTTTGTAAGTGACATGGAGGATTAAATTTGAAATTGAATGTTGTGGAATACGTAGCCGATGGGATTATTTTAATTTTATTATCGTACTATCTTAAAAGATCTAGCTCTGTATTTTAGCTCTGCTCTTTATTTTCTTGTCCCAAGTTGTATTAAATTTAAAAGTTTAATAATTTATTTTAGTTTATTGTTAGTACCACGTAATTGAGTAAACACTTTATACGCAATAAAAGAAATATTATTTGATTGTTGCCAGTTTTAGAGTATCTCTTTAAGTCATTTTCAAATAATCGAGTTTGAAGCAAAACTTACAGTGTTAACAACTACAATAACAGCTACACTAACTTTAAGGATGGAGACAGTAAGCTTTCACCCTGTTTAAGTTCAACTGTTCACTTGAAATTGTCTGTCGCCATATTTTTTTTGTCACCACAACGATCAAATGCCATAATTAAAAACTAATATAATAATGTCCCTGATACAGTAAATCGTCGGCTTAACAGTGAAAGAACGTATGTGCAACAACACGATTTTACAGGAGAAATAAAAAACGTTTTTATTCGTAATCTATTTTCTAAACGTAATGGTTTTTTTGTATTACATATTACGCTTTTCAATATATTTTGAAATATGTATTCAATTAAAAATCGGAAAAAAATAATAAAAAACTCATATTTGCGTCTGTTACGTCTTTTCACAATGCGTTTTTTAAATATTTTGTCGCACATACAGTTTGTCACACTTTGTAAAAAATATTTTGTTCTTATCCATTACAATTTATTTTACTTACTCTTTAAATCAGTGAATTTTAACGTAGAAAAATATGAAATTTAACAATTTAATAAAAAAGTGACATTTTATTGAATTATAACTCCAGTGACAACACGTATCTGCAATAAATTTAAAAAAAATGGGAAAACTTTATGTTAGAGTGATAGTACGCAACTACTTGCAGTACTTCACTTTCAATTCCACAAGTAAATGTATATTATTCACAATTATTTTATTGAAATACATTGGAAAAAAAGACTTTTAAACACAAATTTACCGAACCACCACCTGTTAACGCAATAAACACCATGCACCCTACGATACATACGTGATCTCACGACAAATTTATGCAGACTTACAGATACGCGTATTTTTATTTTGGCGCGTATTTTAGAAAATAAAAGAGACAATGACACAAAACGTTTATTTGAGATGCACGATATCACAATAATCATTTTGGTATCTAAAAGTCAAAATTGCAAAAATTTCAGATACGTTCTTTCACTGTTAAGTTGACGAAATGCAATCTTATTGTGATTTGTTAGGCAGTAGGATTAGTCATAAGTCATCTTTGAGATCAATCGCACTTAAGAGTATTATTTGTGAACTATCTAGCATGAACGGTTATGGATAGTCGTCTGTTTTTTTGACGTTTGTTTTTGTAATTCAGTTACAACCTCTCTTTATCGGTTAGTTTCCCCACCAGAACAATAGAAGAACTGAATGTACAACGAACGCATGGAGGGCCAATATTTATTAATGCTAAATTTTGTTTTAATTTTTTATCTACGGATGTGACAACCCCGCTTACTTCAGTTCTTGCTATTGGAATACGAGTTAACTTGAGATAGCACATACTTCTGGGAATAATCATGAGATATTGTTAGTCTGGATTATATCTTAGGGGTGTTGGCGATTGAACTCTATACAGGTAACGGTTGCACTCTCAATCTTGGTTAGGGAATATACCATGATGATAGCATGATATTTCTTGAAATAACATGCACCCACGTAACCCTATATGTTGAATTTATTCATTGGACATTGCGTCACATGAGGAAATTTCAGAACATTGCGTAGCATGATCAAGCTGAATATATAACTTGCTGGATTATTGGTAATCTATTTCAGTTTTGTTCGTGCAAATTTAAAAAAAAATACGTTTTACCTTTTCTTTAATTTTAGTTATTCCAACATATCATGAAACACAAAAAATGTTCACCTAAGATATAAAACCATCAAATATGAAGGCAACGACCTTACAACAAATTAACGTGATGAGCTGGTAGTGTAGTCGATACCACCTCCAAGACCTGCTGAATAGAACGAATACAGTCCATCTTGTTTCATCAGTTGGGGCCTGAAGTCAGGATACTTTTTTATCAACCCAACAATTGAAGATGTGGAATTTTTCATCAACAAACTAAAAATAGCAAATCACCATTTTAACCCAAAAAAAATTAATCAAATCGGTTAAACCGTTCGAGCACAATTTAGCTTTAATTTTTGCTTGCCACTAAATTCCTTAACAAATTTGAACCACTCGAT
Source organism: Diogma glabrata (assembly GCA_963693315.1). Lineage (NCBI taxonomy): Eukaryota > Metazoa > Arthropoda > Insecta > Diptera > Cylindrotomidae > Diogma > Diogma glabrata. The sequence goes on along the minus strand of OY856186.1, from coordinate 126,802,195 downwards.
GTCAAAACTAGTGAAAAATGAAAAAAAATAAAAAACATGTATAAATTTTTTTTATTATATTTAGTATACAGACCACCGAAGTTTGAAGAAAATCGGAAAAGGTTGGGCTCAAATTTCATATTTTATGCGTCTTGATTCGATTTGCCGCCATTACGCCATTCCTTAGGGAAATTTCAGTAATCAATCCTACGTTTATTATGGAACAAGGAAAGGCTAAAAATATCGTTTAGTTTTTATATAGCTTAGAGAGATAATCTGATCTCTCTCTGATCAGATTATCTCTCTAATCTGATCTATGACTGATCTCTCTCAGTTTTAATTGATTTGTATTTTTATGTTTAACTTTTAATCTACGGGTGTGACAACCCCGCGTACTCCAGTTCCTACTGTGGCGAACAACTAAATTTAAAAGTTTAAAAATAAAATTTAGCATGCGAGGATTTTTCATTCAAATTAACAAAAAACAAAATAATTTTCATAAATAGTTTTTTCCTCAATATTAAAAAGTTCCCTTCTTATATTTTTTTAAATATAATAAAATTTAAAAAGTTTTATATAAGTTGTGTATATAGTTGAGCTTAAATATATTATTGAAACTGCCAATAAATCCTAAGCACTTTAAATGATTTGATGATATTCGATGAGTTGCATAGATCATCATTGCAATACATATATATACATTATCAGATGCGAGGAGTTCTACATTATCTGGAATCGTGCATTGGTAATGTGCATTAATACAGTTACGAGCAACATAGTTTGAGTCGTCTGAGTTCCCATGGCAATAAACTTAACTCGATTATAGTACAAGACATTTCAAATGTATTCTCGATTCAGTATATTTAATTGATATTGATTCATAAGCCTTTAGCATACAAAATAGTGCTATATCCATTAACCAATACATTATTGCAATAAAGTTTTTAAATTATAATTAAATCGAAATTTCGGGATCAACTCTGTTTATGGATTAATCAAAAATTATGTAAATTATCAAAATTATTTAAATTTCAACTTATGTTAACAATTGCTGATAATACACTGGAGCTTTTATCTACTTATTACTTATAAACAGCGCGAATGACTAGCTGTAATTTATAGCTTGACTTGAAAGTTATACTTCTATTGGTATACGATTTAACGTCAGATATCACATACACTGAAAAAAACATGTCCTATTTCCAATCGAAATGCAATTGTCTCAACCTCACCGTGCGGTCACATATGGCGAATCAAACTACGAAATTGTTTCAACAACTCTACAATTATAAATCGATGAAGTTGAGACAATCACACGAAATATTTATGTGAAAATAAAATATAGTTCAATTAATCTCAAATAGTTAAACCTTAAAATGGAAAATTCATGATATAAGGCCAAAGAAAATTTTTTTCAGGGAAATAGTTATTATCTTTATTCAACTACTGTTATATTGGATGTAACACTTTATATTTTAAATAAACTTCATTCTGTTGTTAGGAAAATGTTATCGTGTAGTTGTCTCAATCACAGTGAAATTGTTTGCAAATATTTTTTCTTTGCATGAATAATCAACTGCCAACTTTGAGATGAGGTTGTCATGAACTTCAATTTTTTTTTCAGTGTACCACTGGCAATATCAGTGAGACATTATTGTCCAAGGTGATACCTTCGGAATGCTGGCAAATAAACTATATTCAGTCTACTATACTCAGTCTTAAGTCTAAAATATTTCTTAATAATGGGGCATACTATAACTTACTCGAAGAAACATGCATTCATATAACTTTATGTGCAGGCTTTTATCATTAAAAAAGACAATGCGTCACATGGTCAGTGAATTTGCCACTAGCTAGATTATTAGCATTATTTTTAAAACAAATTTGCTTTTTCCTTCGTATTTTATTTTTATTTTCTCTACCCTATGGCATATGCCAATTATATTTCATGATAGGATAGAGAAAATATAAAATATATATTTTCTTATACACATATAAAATAAGACACAGGCTCTATGTCATATTTTATATGTGATATGATTTATTTTTGGCTATCCATTCTTTAACAACAAAAAAAGAACGCATGTTGTTGTGGAACCTTGGTTTTGAAGGTTTCTTATATGTTGTTTTGACTTTTGACACATATCGTAATGCCAATTGCATAATACACTTTTTAAAAAAAATATAGGTTATGAAGTGTATAGGAGCTGATACACCTATAACTTAATAATTTAACACAAAAATGACTATGGTAACAAATATTTCATTTCCGATTCACACCCTGCTTACATAATGGTGAAGCTAATTTTAAAATTACTACAAACAATTTAACTATGGTTGAGATTCCAGAATAAATGATCAACTTTGAATTTAAATTATATTAAGTCAAAGTGCCATATTGTTAAATAATACAACCACCAATTACAATTAAAATCAAATATTCATTTAATCAGTTTGCTGATAATACTACAATTCATTTTTATTTTAAATTTATATTCACTTATAATGTTTCGTTCCTTAGCACATAAATAACTTTGAAAATGTAGCGGTATTTTAATAAAAGAAGAAAATTATATGTTTTCATACTTCATTTGTTCTCTAAAAAGAAAAACAAAAGAAATATGTATATTTTACTTTTATATTTGTTTTGTATACTGCCATATCTAAAGTCAGAGTTGATTGTAAATAAAAAGTGTAAACCTTATTACAATAAACGTATACAAATATAATAATCATATAATAAAAATAAGTCACAACCCTAACTAAATGAATTTTCCACAGGGCGGCAATAATTTTTTAAGTTTCCTTTTCTATTATTAATATTTTGTTTTGGTTACGAAATAATAACTTTTCTTTTGTGTCTCGCTTAAGTTGTGACAAAAAAAATACTTAAGAGGCGGAAAAATTGTGTTGTTGATATTAACGGAATGTTGATATCTTACGAATGAAATTGGAAAATGAAGGGAGAATCTGTTGTTTTTTATTCATCAAACCAACATGGTTAGCATTATATCACATCACTTAACTCAATAGCTTTGAGTATTCATATACCATGTTAGTCGTTTTATTTCACTATACATATAGAATGCTTATTTAACGACCAGGTGTAAAAACACACAGAACAATGTTTAGGTATAGAAGGGAAACGTGTTCTAGACCGAGTTGTGAAAACTTGACCATATCTGATTTTCCTGAAACTTGGCATAGAAAAAGTATGGACAATATAAAAAATAAAACTTATTTTAGAATTTTTTAAAAGTGCATAGTTTGAGCATGGGGACACGCCAACATGAATGAAAATTTTAAATTTTGCCAGACCAAAGCAACTTTGAAATTAAATTGCTCAAGAATGGCTATAGCGATTTCAACAAACCTTTTTTTGTTTGAAGGTGATTAGTTAATCTTCAGGAGAAAAATTAATTAAACTTTTTTTTAATTAATTTTAAAATTAAAATATTAAAAAATCTTTTTTAAAGATGGCACCACTGTCAAAGTTCCATTAAACTTTAACATATTTTTACTGCCCATAAGCCACGATGTTTAATTAAACTATGCACTTTAAAAAAATTCTAAAATAAGTAGTATTTTTTATTTGGTCCATAAAACTTATACGCCAGTTCAAATTTAAAGTTTTTCACCTGTGTGTACATCTGAAAAAAAATTACAGGTATAAGACAACAAACTATGGTCTGTTGAATTTATTTAAAAAACACGTTATTTGATTTTCTATTATTTTAACAAACATGTTTGTTAAATGTCAGTTTTCAACAAACATGTTTGTTAAATATTTTTAACTACCTTTACAAGCTGTTCGTTGATTCCCGTTTGTTGAATAAAATAAACATAAACCAAAATTATAAAACATAAATATGAAAAAATTCAAGTAGTAAGGGCTTGAAATTTATAGTGAACTACCATAAAGTACAGTAAAAGTGAGATTTGTGAAATAAAAAACATAACTTTAAGAAAAAGTGTGAATAGAGAATTGTGACAATTAAAATACCTAAAAAATTAGTGAAATTACTTCGGTCTGAAAGACCTAAGTATTACATTCATGAGCTCAAAGTGAAATTCTTACCCCCACTTTTTTTGGCATTTCTCGACGTTTTAGGACATACTGATTCTAAAAAAGCAAAAAAAAAAAAATGTGTGTCTGTCTGTCGGCCGTCCGGCCGTCCGGCCGTCACAACCGACGAAATCTAGAAAACCGCTGGACGGATTTCAAAATTTTTTTTTTCTAAAAATAGGTTTACTCAATGGGAAGAGCCGAAAGGACGATGTGTTCGATAACTGTACTGGAAGTGTGTCAAAAAAATCGTCAAGTGTGTCAAAACATGGAAATTTGCATATTTTTTGCTTAAAAATCGATCATTTTAAGTGATTACGAGTGGAAACATTAAATTTGGAGAAATCTTGATGGTCGGGATTGGTATGTAAGACCAAAATCTAGATTACTGCATTATAAGTTTGTCAAAAAAATGTTGTCAAGTGTGTCAAAAGAAAGATTTTTATTTATTTTTTTACTCAATTTTTTGGAAAAAAATTAAATTAAAATTTTGTTCGAAATGAAATTTTATTTTATTATTGAGAATTATGGCATTATAAGTTTGTCAAAAAAATGTTGTCAAGTGTGTCAAAACAAGATTTTTATTTATTTTTTTACCCAATTTTTTGGAAAAAATTAAATTAAAATTTTGTTTGAAATGAAATTTTATTATTATTATTGAGAACTATGGTATTATAAGTTTGTCAAAAAAATGTTGTCAAGTGTGTCAAAAGAAAGATTTTTATTTATTTTTTTACCCAAGTTTTTGGAAAAAAATTAATTTAATAATTTGTATAACATGAAAATATATTATTATTATAGAGAATTATGGCATTATAAGTTTGTCAAAAAAATAATGTCAAGCGTGTCAAAAAATGATTTCATTGATTTTTTTAGCCATTTTTTTGGGGAAAAAAATGTAGCTGTTTTTATGACGTAAATGTAGTTGAAAATGAATTTGGACATGGAAATTTTTTAATATGTTATAGTTTTTAAATTTTTTTTGGAATTTTGAAAAAAGGTTGTATTTTTGATTTTGTAATAATTTTTGCAATATTTTTAGAATTTTGGAAAAGGTTTTATATTTTTGGAAGAATTTTTGGAATATTTTTGGAATTTTGAAAAAAGTTTCAATTTTTGATTTTGTAATAATTTTTGGAATATTTTTAGAATTTTGAAAAATTTTAAATTTTTGATTTTATTTTAATTTTTATAATTTTGGAAAAAGTTTCAAGTTTTGATATTGTTATAATTTTTGTAATATTTTTAGAGTTTTGGAAAAAGTTTGAATTTTTGAATTTTTAAGAATTTTTGGAATATTATTAGAATTTAGAAAAAGTTTAAATATTTGATTTTATTCTAATTTTTGTGGAATATTTTTGGAATTTTGAAAAAAGTTTCAATTTTTGATTTTATATAATTTTTGCAATATTTTCAGAATTTTTGAAAAAAGTTTAATCTTTGATTTTGTAATAATTTTTGGAATATTTTTAGAATTTTGAAAAAAGTTTGATTTTATTTAATTTTTACAGTATTTTTGGAATTTTGAAAGAAATATGAATTTGTGATTTTGTAATATTTTCTCGAAACTCTAAATGGAGAGGTTTTTGAGTAGTTTACTGATTGTATCATTTTTTCACTAAATTATGTTAGTTTATGATCTTTTATAATTTTCCGGCATCGTATTGATGTTTCGTGTTAGTTTTGTAATAAATTTCTAAACAGAGATTGAAAAAAATACTTGTACTTTAACAAAGAGTTATGTTTGATATACATCGCTCCCCAAAACTAAAAATCAATTTCTCATAAAAGTTTTTTGCCGAAAACTATATCAAAAACCTTAACCCAGACCGAAGTCTTGATATCTCAGAGCTGTGAGATTTCAGCCCCTCCATATTTTTAGTATTTATTTCTAAAAAATTTAAAGAAAGGAAATCAACAGTTTTGTTTTAGAAATGTCTATAAAGCTAAATTTTGTTTCTTCATAATTTAAATATTTTTTAATTAAAATCATTTTAGAAAAAATATAAGTATATTTAATAATATTACAACATAATATAAACTAATTATAACTAACTAATAGTTATGAAAATATTTGATTAAATCAATAAAATAAAATGTCAAAAGTTAACAAACATGTTCGTTATTTTAACAGTCCGGTTGTGGTTTTGTTCGGAATAATCAACAAATATGTCTGTAAAACTAACTAACTAACTAACTAACTATCGTTAAAAATTGTTGGTTAAATAAATTCAACTGACATCAAATTGTTGTATTCAACGAACAATTTGTAGAATGAAAAGTAACAGAAATGTATGTTGAACCGAACGACATTTTTTTTGAGTGTAGATCACGTTTTTTATATATAAGAAAAGTGGCTTTAGTCGGGTATCGAACCTCGGCCGAGCGTCAAATCTAACACTTTATCAACTGAACTAGAACAGCAAAAGTGTTTTTATCGTTTTACTTTAGCGAAACAATATAGCACTTAAGGTTTTACAGGATCATTGAAAGCCTAGTGGACACATTTACTGTACGCAACGGTCATACAATTCTCGATGTAGTTCTAGAAAAGTTATTTTGACATTATTTGACTCAGTCATGCAAAATGCCTTGCTAGGGTTTCAGCTATGTAATTTTATATAGCAACCTTGATCAGGGTGATCTGACTATTTTAATCAGGGCCTCATTGGGGAAAAGCGTTACATTACGAAATAGTCTAGAATAAATCTATAAAAACTGACTGAAAAAGGTGGCAAAGAACCATCAAAACGTATTGGAAATAAAAAATTTGATATTATGCATAAAAGATGAAATAATTTTTTTATTTAAATCCACTAAGAAAACAAAGTCTATCATCCGGTTTAACAAGAAAGTTTGACAAAGTTCACACCAAAAAAATTTGTGGTTAAATTGATCAAACTTTTAGAGAACCATACTATCTATGGTGATATGTTAACTATATTTTATGGTTGCTATTATTTATAAGGAACCATACTATGGTGATAGATAACCAAATTTTATGGTTGTTATTATAGATACAGAACCATACTATGATTATAGTTAAACACATTTTATGGTTCTCTAAAAATATGATCAATTTAACCATAAAATTTTTTTGTGCGTACAAACAAATTAAAACGAAAAACTAAAACACTAAGTTTGTTAATTTTCTAAATGTATTAGTTGCGGTTGTTTTGGTGTGTATGGCGATCCTGCTGCTTTGGTTTTTGGGATCGTCAGGGTCCCTGTTCTGTAAATATTTAAATCCACCTTTCGATTTTCTTTTGCGTTCAGTTTTGCATTTTTACTGATTTGGGGAAATAAGTTCTCGAATTTGCATGAACGAAGCTAGCTGGAATTAAACCTCGCCAGGCACGCAGTTCCCCTAACGTTTCTTGTTGTGATTGCTCTATCAAGATCAGTGTTCATTACAAATTACTCTTACCATTAAACAAAATTAAGTTATTTTAACGAATGTTATACAGATTTTAATCTGGTGCATTCGTTAAAATGGCTTGATTTTGTCAGAACTTAACATCAGGTTAAGTCCTGATGTACATATTGGGCACCAAACCTACACTGAAAAAAACATGTCCTATTTCCAATCGAAATGCAGATGTCTCAACCTCACCATGCGATCAGATATGGCGAATCAAGCTACAAAATTACTTCAACAACTGTATAAATTATAATTATAAATCGATGAAGTAGAGACAATCACACGAAATATTTATGTGAAAATAAAATATAGTTCAATTAATCTCAAATACTTAAATTTTAAAAGAAAAATTCATGATATAAGGCCAAAGAAAATTATTTTCAGGGAAATAGTTATTAACTTAAAAAAAAAAAAAAAAACTTTTTTTTAACTACTGGTATATTGGATATAACACAAACCTCATTCTGTCGTTAGGAAAATGTTATCGTGTAGTTGTCCCAATCACGGTGAAATTGTTTGCAAATAATTTTTTTTTGCATGAATAATAAACTGGTTGTCATTACTTCAATTTTTTTCAGTATAACAATAAATAATAAATAAACAGGTTGTCATTACTTCAATTTTTTTCAGTATAACACAGAAACACAAAATCTAAAGGTCGATAAAGCTTTTTTCACCAGGGGCGCACACAGAAAAAGTTTTAGGGGGGGGGTCCAACAATTTTTTTTTAATAAAAAGCGCTGTGTAGGAATTACAACAACACACATAGATACCTTTTAAGTAGGTCCCACAACAATATGCCTGTTGAGGTGTTGATGAACGATTTTTAAACCTTTGTGGATTGTACACCCCCGGGACTGTTGATTCGGACTAAGCATTTCATTTGTACGATGTAAATCGGTGTGTTTCGATCGGTTGTTGATCTTTTGTTTCAAAAAACGTATTGGCTGTCAGATTTGTCTTCCAAAAATGTTTATATGTGTGCATCAGTGATGCTAGACTTTAAAAAATAAATTTCCCGTTGCCGTATCAAAACTTACCGATTTTACCGTTTCTTTAAGGAAAAACTTCCCATCAAGCTTACAATTAAAAAAAAATATACATATATTTAAATCCAATTG
>OY856186.1:126594818-126793408 GCA_963693315.1 Diogma glabrata | reverse complement strand
CTAGTAATTTTGGCAATCTTGAATCTGGCATCAACAAAACTTTTTGAACATAATCAAAATGTGTTTTCAGCGTGTAGACAAATAACTTATTTATGCCTGTCTCTAAATAGATCATATAATTTGGAGTATTATTTGGCAGGTGAAACATTTTTTTTTAAAAGAACCTTTGCAGCTTTTCCACCTCTTCATATTCTTTAAAGCCCCATATTTGACTACCATAGCACATTATTGTTTTTACACAGGCTTCAAATTTTTTATACTTGTTGCTGCTGTGAATATTCTTATTCCGTATTATACTTTTCCAGGTTTGGTTTATCGCATTTTTTGACAATGCTAGTTTGTTTTCTAGGTGTTTGGTGAAACTCAAATTGTATGCCAATAGTATTCCAAGATACTTATATTCATTAACAACATCTACATCATTCTCGTCATATTTCCATATTTCAGTTGCTGACCTTCTGCCACCGTTTCTAAAGATAACGACTTTCGAATTTTATAGGTTTACTGTCAGTCCCCACGTTTTGCAATATGCATTTAATGAGTCAATCATTTTTTGTAATGTTTGTGGATCTTCTGCTAGTAATACCAAATCGTCAGCGTACATTAATAATTTAACCAGGAGATCTGCAATATACAATCCTCCAGGCAAATTTTCATTTAGATCGTTAATATACAGAGAGAATAATAATGGACTCAGTAAGCAACCCTGTTTCAATCCTAGCTCAACTTCAAAGAATTCAGATATAAACTCTCCATTCCATACTGTGGAGGCTATTTTCTCATAGAGGTTTCTTAATATCCTTAACATCTTTGTTGACATGCTAATCATTGAAAGTTTATAGAAAAGTGGTTGTCGATTTATTGTATCGAAAGCAGTTTTAAAATCTACAAAAAGGCATATAACTTTTTTTTCTTTTTTAATTGAATGTTAATAATGCTCGTTAAACTAAAAATGTTATCAACAGTACTATACCCTTTCCGAAAGCCAGCTTGGCATTCATTTATAATATTGTTATCATTTACCCATTTCGTAATCCTGTTCAGTAGTACTCCAGAAAATAGTTTATAATCGGTGTCAGCAAAAGACAGTCCTCTATAATTTTCAACTTCATTTATATCTCCTTTTTTAAATATTGGGAATATTATTGATTTGTGGTATGATTGAGGTGTTGAAGCGGTGTCAAATATGATATTCATACACTGGCATAACTTTTCTAAAAACTCATCATTTGCATATTTATAATACTCATACGGTATTCTATCTGGCCCTGGAGCCTTAGAATCCTTCATCTTTAGCAGTACAGTATGTAGTTCATCAATGGATATTACATCATCTAAGATGTCTGTTGAAATATATGGCTCAGCATAGTGGAAGAGCTTTGGTTCTTCAAATAATTTAAACAGTTCCTTGTAGTATGCCGCAAAATCTTCTGTTTGGATATGCCGTCCAACGATAAATGTGCTATGTTTGCTTTCATTTACTACACCCCACCATTCTTTTGGATCTTTTACTCTGCTTAGCTTTAATGCCTGATTTTGAAAATATTTCTTTTCCTTCTCTCTACATAATTTTTTATATAATTTTAACTTTTCTGTGTATTTTGACCTGAACTCTGAAACATTATGATATTTTCGACAAAGGTTAAGGGCTTTGTACATACAAAGCCGCGCTTTATTGCAATGATTATCAAACCATTTTTGTTTAGGCTTGAATTCGTTCGTTTTCACTATATTTTTTTTTTTGCAAAATCGTATATAACATCTTTTAACGATTTAACTTTTGTATTAACATCATCGGTTTCAAAATTTAGTATGTTCAACTCAAGGCCCGTTATTGTATGGTAAGCAGTGTTAAAGTTTGGATTCCATTGAATTTTTGGTAAAAGTTGACTATAAGATGTTATATCATTATTAGTTTTGAAGGATAGAACTATAGGCATATGGTCTGAGTATGGTTTACTAAATACTTTTATATCATTTATTGTATCTACTATATTCATTGAACAGCAAGCATAATCTATAACAGATGAACCCCTGGCTACAAAAAACGTTTTAGCGCCTTCCATATCACCTTTACATCTACCGTTGAATATGACACCATCAATATCGTTCATTAGATCTAGAAGAATCTTGCCATTACTATCAACAGACTCATCTTCTGACTTTCTTAAAGCTGTTATATTTCGAGAATATGTTAATTGTTTATCATCAAGAATTTGTTTATTTCCGGTTCGGCCATTAAAATCACCTACAGCACAATAATCCAAATTATCAATGGTTTCAAGAGTATTTTTAAACTTTTCAAAATCAGCTTTCCAGTTTTGATTATTATTTAAATATGTTGGTACAAATATTACCGTTTTGCCATTCAACTTTGCTTTCATACACATAAACCCATCCACGGCTACAAATTTTAAACAGTACTTTGGTTTGATTGATTTTTTGAATCCGTATAAACAACCACCAATAGCTCGCCCGAAATTATGAGTCTTTGTAGCTTCTATTGCACATATATCGTATTCCCTAAAATTAAAACTAAAATAATTTTGTTTTTCCTTAACTAAAATGTTTCAAATAAAAAGAAAATATCAAATTTTTAATGAATTCAAAAAAATCGTTTAATATTAATTTATTACTTAATCCATGTACGTTATAAAATAATACCTGACAGACTTCTAGTTGTTAAACTTTACTTGCGTGTTTAATTTCATTTCGGGTTGGTTTTGCATTTTGGAAGAAACCCACTTTAAGTTGTTTACTATCAACGGGGCTTAAAATTGACTTTAAGTAATTTGCGTCTTCCTCCTTTTCGGCTACTATTTGTTTATCTTCTGCGGACCATTTAAATTTTTTGCTATTTATTATTAAATATCCACCTCTTACTTCACACTTTATGTCATTCATCTTTGCGAACATTTTTTTAACCTGCCGTAGTTCGTAGTTTTGTTGTGACTCTTCAAGAGTGTAGTCCTTATGAATGTAAATACCTTTCCCTCTTAAAGCTGCACTCTTTGCAAGAATTGACCAAACATCATTAGGTGACGAAAGCTCTACGATGCACTTAGCTGCGTTTATCTTTCGAACATTTAGCACCACAACCTTAACTTGCAGTACATCTTTGCATAGTTCTAAAAAGTTTGTTTTTATAATATCGTTTTCGTTACCCGTTATTCCAGTTACTACTATGTTTGATCTCCTCCTAGCTTTGTCAATGTCTTGTACTCTTTTCAGTAGTTTTTGTTCGTTTTGTTTTAGATATAAAATTTCTGTGCGCATTGAAGCGTTTTCCGATTTAAGATGAGTCATATCTTGTTGCAAACCATTAATATCATTCTTAGTTGCAATATCTTTCAGCTTTTCATTCAGTTTAGTTTCAAGCATAGCTTCAATTTTTACTAATAGATGCTCCCACTGATGATCTTCGTTAAAGTTCATTGCTGCTTGTGGTGATGTAAAAGCTTTTGCTTCGTGTTTTGTCGTTTTACCAGCAGTTGCTTCAATAAACGGTCTTTTACTAGAATTGGTTTCTGTCTTTTGGATTGAGTCAGGTGATAATTCTAATCGACTCCTTTTTTTCGATGATAGCTCTGATAAAACTTTTATATCTGCCAGTTTGATATTCAACTTCTACAAAAAAGCGATTTCACAAGAATTAAGAATTCTTCTGCTATGTAACATAAATATGATTTAGACTATCAACACTCACACTTATTGATCAAATCAAAAATGCAAATCAAATTAAAATAAATGGAGTTAACACAAGCTCATTTGCGAAATCTGTCTATTTGATTTATGTAATTATGTTATATTATTGTATTTAGTGATAATTCTGGTTTTAGTTGTTTATTACCAGATTACCGTTTTTTCAAGAACTCCAAATTTATAATTGCGGTGTTTTTTATTTTAATTTTTTATTATATTTATGGAATGCTATGCTATTTTACTAATTTAAAAGTGAGGGTTTATTTTTGAAAAGAAATTTGCAATGCAGTAAATAGTATGATAAAAAATGCTAGTTATTTATTTTAGGAAAATTAACAATCACCATAAATAGTTTACAAAATAGTTTACAAAACACTTCACTTTTTCTTTTAACGTCCAGTTTACCAACACTATATTTTATTTTGTAACTTTTAGAGTTTGCAATAGCATACAACACTTTGTATCATACACCAAAAATAATATCTTTAAGAGAACTAACTGAAAATTATTTTTAACAGAGACAAATTTTTTTTTATTTTTATTTAATTTGATACACGAGCAGAAAAAAGATGTTTACTCATGAGCGTTTGTAATCGAACATATATACATATATATATATATATATATATATATATATATATATATATATATATATATATATATATATATATATATATATATATATATATATATATATATATATATATATATATATATATATATATATATATATATATATATATATATATATATATATATATATATATATATATATATATATATATATATATATATATATATATATATATATATATAAATAAATTTTTTTTTTTGTTTTTTCGTGTCCGCTTATCATATATAGTCGTTTGGCACAAAAATTTTTCCGAAATTCCGAGATGAAGCCCATTGCAAAAGGTAGATTTTATATGAAATCTACCTAAAATAGAGATTATAATAATTCTGATTGTAGATTTTGTGCATATGTACATGGTTTTAAACAATGTCCCGCTTTCGGCAAAAGATGTAATAACTGTGGAAAATTGAACCATTTCGCGGTAAAATGCAGTATGAAAAAAATTCAAGAGGTAAAATATGGAGGGGCTGAAATCTCACAGCTCTGAGATATCAAGACTTCGGTCTGGGTTAAAGATTTTGATATAGTTTTCGGCAAAAAACTTTTATGAGGACATGGTTTTTAGTTTTCGGCAGCGATGTATATCAAACATAACTCTTTGTTAAAGTACAAGTATTTTTAATCTCAGTTTAAAAATTTACTACACAACTAACACGCAACATCAATACGTTGCCAGAAAATTATAACCAAATTCCAAAAATATTGTAAAAATTAAATAAAGTCAAAATTTTTCAAAATTCCAAAAATATTCCAAAAATTAGAAAAAAATCATATATTTAAATTTTTTCTAAATTCCAACATTTCAAAAATTCTTAAAAATTCAAACTTTTTCCAAAATTCTAAAAATATTTAAAAAATTATTACAAAATCACAAATTGAAAGTTTTTTCAAAATTCCCAAAATTATAATAATATCAAAAATTTAAAATTTTTCAAAATTCTAAAAATATTCCAAAAATTCTTACAAAATCAAATATTAAAACTTTTGCCGATATTCTAAAAATATTGCAAAAATTATTACAAAATCAATAATACAAACTTTTTCAAAATTCCAAAAATATTTCTAAAACTATAACAAATTCAAAAATTTCCATGTCCCATTTCATTTTCAATTACATTTACGTCATAAAAACAGCTACATTTTTTTTCCAAAAAATTGGCTAAAAAAATAAATGAAATCATTTTTTGACATACTTGACATTATTTTTTGACAAACTTATAATGCCATAATTCTTTATAATAATAATAAAATATCATGTCATACAAACTATTGATTTTATTATTTTCTAAAAAAATAGGGTAAAAAATATATAAAAACCTTTCTTTTGACACACTTGACAACATTTTTTGACAAACTTATAATCCATAATTCTCTATAATAATAATAAAATTTCATTTCAAAGAAACAATTTTATTTTTTTCCAAAAAATTAGGTAAAAAACTAAATAAAAATCTTTTGACACACTTGACAACATTTTTTTGACAAACTTATAATGCCATAATTCTCAATAATAATAATAAAACTTCATTTCAAACAAACAATTAATTTATTTTTTTTTTCCAAAAAATAAATAAAAATCTCTCTTTTGACACACTTGACAACATTTTTTTGACAAACTTAAAATGCCATAATTTTCAATAATAATAATAAAACTTCATTTCAAACAAACAATTAATTTAATTTTTTTGTCCAAAAAATTAGGTAAAAAAATAAATAAAAATCTTTCTTTTGACACACTTGACAACATTTTTTTGACAAACTTAAAATGCCATAATTCTCAATAATAATAACTAGGAGGGCCCGGCGTGCTTCGCTACGCTTATAAATAAAGTTTTTGCGTAGACATTTTGTTGACGTAGAAGCAATGATTTCAAAAAGTGGTAATGAGAAATGCTACCATATAATTTTTAATTTTTCTTTTTAAATATATGAATGAAAAATAATCAGAACTCTAGCTGATCAGTTGGGATATATGAAAAATTAGCGATCAAATAAGTTTTCAAGTAAGCTTCGCTAATTTTTCATATATCCGAACTGATCAGCTAGAGTTCTGATTATTTTTCATTCATATATTTAAAAAGAAAAATTAAAAATTATATGGTAGCATTTCTCATTACCACTTTTTGAAATCATTGCTTCTACGTCAACAAAATGTCTACGCAAAAACTTTATTTATAAGCGTAGCGAAGCACGCCGGGCCCTTCTAGTGCAAATAATTGACGAAACTGTTTTGGTGATTGAATTTCTGAAGCTTCAAGTAAACATTCACGCCATTCATTATCATTTGTTGCAATACCTCGAGCTTCACATGCTGCAACAAAAGTAGGGTACTCAACACCTTCATACATACGTAGATCAGAAAAAGATTTTGGACCACGAACATGCAACAGAAGTAAACGCATATGAAACAATTCTATATCTTTTGGAGAAACCATATATAATCGAGCAACAACTTTATCAGCCCCACGTTGTCTTCTTTTCCACGATTTACTTTGATCATGCCAAACATAATGTAATGGTAATTCTGTATACAAAAACTCATTAGCTAAATTATCAATGGAATTCAAATGGAAAAATGCTAACAATTTTGTTCTTGATACATTTGCGACTGCACCAGCCACATTACCATTCCTGATATAAACATTTTGTCTATTAGGCAAATGACAATCAAGTCGAATAATTGTATGAGATTGAAAATGCATTGGAAATTCAAATATGCGCCAAGCAGCTTCAGTCGAACCAACATACCGTCCATTCAAAAAATCTTGAATTTCATTTCCCACAATCGCATCATCATTATTCACTGCATTCTCTCCATTCACTCTCAATTCAACATTGGCAGAATCATACCCTTTATATACATACTTGTAAACATATTTCACACTTTTAACAGTCGTACATATTTCAACGTTAATATGACAATTGAATTTTGCAAGAAGATAAGGATTATATGGAACAACATATCTATTATCAAGAGATGCACCACGTACATCAACACTCATACCATTATCACGTCGACGATACAAAGGATAACCATTCACAGATTCTTTAGTATTTTCAGAAAAAGGTTTTGGAAAATTCTTACTACATTTACCATCTCTCATACAAACAGAATTGGGATTTAGAGCACCACATGGTCCATGCATCATATGACGTTTCACATATTCATGTAATTTAGGAAAAAGAATGGGATCAGGGATTTCAGTACATACAAATTTATTAATCATTTCATTTCCATCAATTCTATCTTCATCTGATAAATTTAACAAAATATGGGCATGCGGAAGACCACGTTTTTGAAATTCAATGGTATATATAAGTGCTTTGACAGAACCGAAAATCTTTTTTCTCATTAAACAATCTATGAGCTCTTTAAGTTTCACTTTAAACACACGCACAACAATATCAGGACGAAAATTCGAAGACTCATAATTACTCAAATTATCAACAATGAAGTAAACAATTTCATCAACAATGAAATAAAGAAGGTTTACCGAAATGTTGTACAATAGACATTGCATCCAAGTAATTTTGATACATGTTACGTGGTGAACCGGTGAAAGAAGATGGCAAAATTACTTTACGACCAACTACTTGCATATTATCATCGCCATTGCGATTTTGATGCAAGAAATCTGTTAAATTATTGTACAAATCAGCACGAAGAGCAGATTGATTTGAACGAATGTAATGAAGCCGTGTACCTTCGATACGAACATACATATCAACAATCCATTGAAGAAATAATTTTTGAGAACGATGCAAAAGACTAAAACCATCACGTATAGCAAGGCGATAAGATGCATATTGCAACATTGTAACTTTTGTACGTGACACATTAGCACGTGAAGTTGAAACTAAATTATGTGGAATATTAACGTGCACCCAGTATCACCATTTGGAAACAACAAAGGATAAGCTAAAGGATCCAAAGAAGAATCAAGGACAGAAACAGAACGAATTTCATTTGCATTTTTTGAAAAAACAATCATATTTCTTTCAAAAGGTGGTTCACCATCATCATTTTTAAAATAGCAGCCACATCAGTTTGAACAGCATCATTAAAACGACGAATATCACATTCTCTGTTAACTTTTATAACCATTGACACATCAGCAGTAACATTCTCAGGTCTTTCACAAAATTCATGCATTGATTTGAAAGAACGAACAAAAGGATTCACACGATCTAACTCAAAACCTATCTCACGCATAAGAAAAATTTCACATACATTGGTATTTCTATTCATTCTCATATTAGCAGCAGTATCAACATCATAAAAATATAATTGTGCATACATTGGAGGTCGACCATAAGCAGGAATTAAAGCACCAGTACGATGATAAAAAATATTATGAATTTTAAAATGATAAATACCACGTGCAGTAGAATCCGCTATATTACATTCAGAACTGATCATTGCAAATGCCGAATTATAGGAACGAATATTTGAAAGAAAACTTTTAGAACGTTTTTTTACAGCATTATCATTTGAATTCAATCCTTCGAAAATATTAGAGAAAAATGCATTTTCAGAAAGAGGAGGTAAATTGACTTTGCCTTTATGGCAACACAAAGAAAACGCTTCATTATTATTTGAAGTAACTTCTCTTGCAAAATGTTTGGCATGACAAAAATGACAACTCATATCCAAAGCACCACAAACATACGAATCAAAGTTACCTGGAATCACATTCAAAGCACACTTGAACGAATCTCTCAAAATTACAAAGGGAATTTCATCATTCACCACATTCAATTCTAAATCATTCGCAACATTCATGACACCATTCATGACACCGTTCATGACACCATTCATATCATCAACATTCACTTCATCATTCACAACAACATCAGCTTCAGCATTCATTCCATCATTATTACCATTCATTTCATCATTCATAAAATCAACATTATTACGCATATTACGCATATAATCTCTTTTATTCCGACGACTCGATGTAATGCATATGTATAGAAAAAGTTTTCCGTATATAATAACTTTTTTATTTATGATCCGATTTGTTTGAATCCGGATCCGACTATAGGTTACACTAATATCAGTTAGCGGTGAAAATTTCAAATGAATCCATCTGCGAATAAAAAAGCCTAATGCTCCACAAAGTTTTAATCTAGCGTATTAATATATAAGATAAAACTTCATTTCAAACAAACAATTAATTTTTTTTTTCCAAAAAATTAGGTAAAAAAATAAATAAAAATCTTTCTTTTGACACACTTGACAACATTTTTTTGACAAACTTATAATGCAATAATCTAGTTTTTGATCTCACATACCAATCCCGACCACCAAGATTTCTCCAAATTTAATGTTCCTACTCGTAATCACTTAAAATGAACGTTTTTTAAGCCAAAAATATGAAAATTTGCTATTTTTGACACACATAATGATTTTTTTGACACACTTCCGGTACAGTTAGCGAACACAGCGTCCTCTCGGACCTGTCCCTTGTAAATACCTATTTTTAGAAAAAAAAATTTTTGAAATCCCTCCAGCGGTTTTCCCTGCAGCGTAGGTAATGTTGGCGGCCGGCAGACAGACATACATTTTTTTTTTTGCTTTTTTAGAATCAGGAGGTCCTAAAACGTCGAGAAATGTCAAAAAAAGTGGGGGTAAGAATTTCACTTTGAGCTCATGAATGTAATACTTAGGTCTTTCAGACCGAAGTAAATTTCAAAATGATGATTATAATTTTCAAATAAATTCACTTTCATATAATATGCTTGCAAATATTAATAATAAAACGTGATATCAAAAAATTCGCGTGAATGATGCATTGATTACTTTTAAGTTGGATGCTGGAGCGGATGCAAATGTGTTGCCTTTGCGATATGCTATTAAAATTAAAAATTTAAATTTGATTAAATGTAATAATGCAGTTGAAGCATACGGTGGTGCAAAATTAGATGTGTTAGGAGTAGCAAATTGTGTTTGTATGTCAAGTAATGACATTTTCGTTCAAAATTTTTTAATAATTGATGCTAATTCTGTTCCTATACTTGGTGTAAATGGTTGTACTGAATTAAATTTAGTTAAAAGAATTTTTGACATTGCAAATGGTATAGAGAGTTAAAAATTCATTAGGACATATGACATCATATTTTGATGATTTTATGTTTTGTAAAAAATAATATGTTTTTGTTCTCAATCCATTTATGTTTTGAAAACATAAAGTTAAATTCAACATTTCAACTAAAAATAAAAGAAAAAAAATTAGAAATTAATAATAGAGAAAAAAAACTCAATTATTTTTTAATAACTGTTCAAGAAACAATTAAGTTTTAATAATATTAATATTAATAATTTTCGATGTTTCATCTTTTTTTGAAAGAACATCTCCATATTGGACCCAGACAAATAACCCTTTTTAAATTTTAATAATTTGGTTTTTTGGAATATATGTTGCTTAAAGGTTGATAGATGATTGGGAAAAAAAAGTGTAGTATGGGGGTCCGATTCAATAAACCCTAAGTCAGTTGAGCATAAGTTGCGTTTCATTTCGATTTTTTTAGCTTTAACTGCATCCATAATTTAATATTTTGCTCATTATTCAAACATTCAATAATAACCAGATTTGCAATTTTTTGAGCATGCTCGTCTAACACCGTCGACATTTTCAATATTTTTTCAAAGTTCTCGTTCATAAAATCAAGAGATAAACTAAAACTTTCTTGTTTTTTTTAATAATTTCAACTCTGATCCAAATTCAAGTGCAGATTTTCTGATATCAGCCAAATTGCCTGCGTCGTCATCATTTGTAACATCAGTAGAAACAATTCTCCGCTTGTTTCGTTTGGATGACGTTTTCCCTCTACATGTAATGCATTACCACAGTAGTGATCCAGTTTTAATTTGATTCAATAAATCAAGCGGTATCTCAGAGCATTCCAGAAGAAAATTATTTGAAAATAATTTTTTATTTTCTAGATATCTTACGGTTACATTTGCCACAAATGATTTTTTAAAGATAGAAATTAATATTGAAGAAAATCGTGTTCTAGACCGAGTTGTGAAAACTTGACTTTTATTAACTTTCATGAAACGTGGCATATAAGTTGTATGGACAAAATAAAAAATAGAACCTATTTTACAATTTTTTTAAAAAGCATAATTTGAGCATAGGCGCACCCTAACATGCATGAGAAATGAAAATTCTGCTAATCCGTTGTAACTTTGAAATTAAATAGCTCAAGAACGACTATACCGATGTCGTCAAACTTTTTTTGGTTGATAGGTGATTTGTTAGTCATTTGAAAAAAAAAAAATAATTAATTGTTTTTGTAAATTAATTTTAAAATTAAAATATTAAAAAACTTTTTTAAGATGGTCGAAGATCAATTGAAATTTAAATTTTTTTTTAAAACATTTGTATTTTACTCTAAATAATCCAAATTTTCAAAGATGCGTTAATTTGTGTTCTTGTGATATTTAATTTTAAAGGTTTTAGTCCGACTAAAAATTCTACTTTTTCATAATCTTTTCAAACAACTTTCGTTAACAAAAAATTTTAACTTCAATAAAATTTTAACTTTTTTTTTTGAAAATAGTTCTATCCGTACTCTAAAATATATCAAATTTACAAGGAGACGTTAATTCGTGTTCTTGAAATATTTAATTTTAAAGATTTTTAGTCTGACTAAAATTGTAATTGTTCATTATTTTTTCGAACAATTTTTATCAACAAAAAATTTTAACCACTTCAAGATAAACTTTATTATTTTTTTTAACTGTACGCTAGCAAAATGATTGACAAAAAATATTTTATTTTACTTATTAAAATTTTTACTATTATTATTTGCTCAATGATATATTTCCAAATTGAAAAATTTTTTTTATTATTTTGACCAATAAATAGTTTCCTTTAAACTTTTATATAATTTATATGATTGGAAGTAAAAATCATTTTTTAAAGATAAAAATTATAGTATATAAACTTTTAAAACTTTATTGAATTTTATTATTTTTTTTTAACGTACACAACGTTAACGTACAACGTTAACGTACACAAAATGATTAAAAAAATGTTTTATTTTAATTATTAAAATTTTCGCTATTATTATTTGCACAATGATATATTTCCAAATTTTTTTTATTATTTTGACCAATAAATATGTTTCCTTTAATTATATTTATGAGCAATTTCACGCAAGTTCAGCAAATTTTTGGGAAATTTTGACTTGACCATTTAGATTTTTTCGATATTTAACATAAAAAAAAAATCTCTTAGTTTATAACGCCATTTTTATAATTTTCCTTCAGAACAACAAAAACTGATTCCCGACAGTCATATGCACAACGAATTTTATCTTTAAAACAAAAAATATCGCTAGTCCTAAACTGTTACAAGTTGTTAGATATAAAATAAGCTTCAATTGTGTTTAAAAAAAAAAAAAAAAAGAGGCTATGCCATCTTTTTTTCAATTACACCGTTTTTTTCTTATGTTACACCGTTAACAGTTAATTAACAGTGTAAATTTTTAAAAACTTTGTTTTAATACCTATTCAACGACATATCATTTATGAAAATCGATTCAGTAGTTTTTCTACAATCGCTCGTCAAAATGCAGTCACATCACAAAATAACAAAAAATTGAGGGGCACCCTGTGAAGACCCCTGGTCGAAAAAAAAAATTCTAAGAGAACTTGTATTTTTTATTTATGAAAGAAAAAATCTAAAAAATCGAAAAAATAATCAAAATTAAAAGGGGTCAAGTCAAAACGTTGTTGAATCTTCGTGAAATTGCTCTTATATAATTTATTTAAATGAAAATATATTAACAGAGAACAAAATAAGAAAACATCCGCAGTTCAGTGAGTTAAGTTGAATGAATTTTGTTATAATTTTTGAAATCAATTCAATCAGTCCCATTTTTTGATCTTTTTTTGTTTTGTGTTTTTTGTAATAAACTTCTATACAGCGATAAAATTGTAGTTTTAAAAAGAGGTTAATGTTTAATATACATCGCTGCCCTAAAACTAAAAAGAATGTGCTGGGTACAAGCATTTCGCTGAAAACTATATAAAAATCTTTGCCACAGACCGAAGTCTTGATATATTTAAAAACTTTGAGAGTTCAGCCTCTTCATATATCTACAGTTAAAATAACATACATACTTTGATTACATCAAATATGATATATATTTTATTTATTTATCTATTGAAAAAAACGTATTTAAATAAAAATATCCTTTAATAGATTTAAAAATTTTTTTTATTAATCTAAGAGGAAATGTGTTATTTATATCTAAAACGACCTAAGGCCCTTTTAAGACCTCAGAGCCACAACTACATGCGTTCTGAGGTATTAATGGAAACTATCTTCAACATTTGTAGATTGAACACACTTGGTACTATTGATTACGGCAAATGATTCCATTTGAATGCTCTTATATTTTATTTTAAACAAACATCCATCCATCCTATGAGTGATCAACTAAAATATTAAGGTCATTTACATAACAAAACGATACACTCTGCTACTGAGCCATAAACACCGGTATCATTAAATTTGGGTTACAATCTATTCTTCGTACCTCTAATAATCAAGTTGAAGTGAAACACTCGTAACTGTTGTTTTTTTTTCAATTTGAATGACTATTGATCTTAAAAACTAATGAAACACTTCGAAAGTACGTTATATTAAAACTTTTTTATTTTTTTTCTATACGATAAAGAAAAACTAATCTAAAAAAAATACAGAAAGGAAAATGCCATATAAACTGAATCAATTTATTGGATCGTTGATCTTTTATTTTATCGTAAATCGCTATTTGTTTTCTGTACTTTTGTTTTTTTTATTTTAAGTTTTAACTTGACTATTATGATAGCACAATAACAAAAAAAATGATTTGAAAGAAGAAACAAAATAATTTAATTTAACGATTTCTAGTTATGTCACGTTATTGCTGCTAAAGAAAATTGAAGGAAAAATAGGAGTCCAAAGAAATTGTTTTGTTTCAATTTTTATTAAATAGAGGATGATAGCAGGTTAAATTGTGCAGGCAAATTAAATTGTATATTACTGCACAGTCAAAGAAGGTTTATGTATCAACGTTGGTTTGGGCAAAGCTTTAAGCTTGGTAATTATTTGGTCAAACCTCAAAAGAACAAATAAAAGTCCAAAAAAGTTTAAGAAGAAAAAACCTTAATCTGCTTACCAACTTTAGAATTAATTTCAATTTAATTTTATTTAAATTTATAATTTTCCTTAAACAGAGAGTTAAACATTTTAATTCAAACTGAACATTGTACATAAAAGATTTTTTTACGTTGTATATGGATTCTTTTCAGCATTGCTAAAGCATACAAAGTACTGTGGTAAAATTGCAAATAAAATATTTAATGTTTTGGTTTTAAAAATGAATGGATGACAAAAAGTCCAAGCGGCAGGTATATCTGCTAGAAATAGGTAGATTTCGGGAGCAAATAGCTTTGTGTACAAATAGAATTGGATGTTTCAGGTTAGTTTAAATAAAAAATTTAAGTAGAAACATAATCCCAAAAAAGTATCAAACCAACCCAACTAAATACATAAACGGAAAATACTTTATCAATGCAATTTTGGAACAGTTTTTTTAATTTGGTTAAAACTACTTAATAACATATTAAATCCTTTGGTGGATTAACGTTCTAACTACGTCACAACTACAATTCTACCACACATAATTTATAATCAAAAATTATCAAACGACTTGTACACCTCAAATAATACAAATATCTATCAATTTAGGAAAACTTTTGAAAATGTGTTATCAATATACATACATATATTTATTTCAACGAACTTTCAAATATTCCAAATTTCCCAAAAAATTATTTCTTAATTCAAAACCATAATGACTCAGCTTTGTTTTAATTTTTTTTTTAATTTTTGCCAAAAATAATAAAAACTCAAAAAAAAGAAACAAAAGAAAATTTATTTAATATTTCTATGGCACATTTTTATATTTTTATGATATTTGTTGTTGTAATTCTATGACGTGGGAGCGGCGTGCATTATGTTAGTATAATGCTAATTGCATCGGAACTTCTTGGGTTAGAAGGCTGAAAATCTCTGCGGTTATAGTTGAAAAGTTTATCTAAAAGCTAGTATTAGTTTAAACAAAATAAACTAAAAATGATGAAAGCATGGCCGTTTGCGTTTGTTTTCGTTTTGACAACCCCAGGGTCTCAACCTCTGAACTTGATCAATTTTTTTTTATATTTTGGAAAGGTTTGTGTTGTATCTACATGTAAAAAAGTTAAAAGTTTTCAAATGTAAGCTTGGCCATTTTCATCTAGATAAACGACAATAAAGTTTAGTAAATTTTTAAAACAGCTTATTTTTTAGGAACCCTGAACGCCAAGGTTGTCATTCGAACAAAAATTATAAAAATAGGATCAAATATTCAATATTGATAAATTTACAAATTTCAACATTATGATTCAAACGGCCATACACAGAACATACACAGAAAATATTTATGGTGTAGGACGAAAATTGCGACCGTGAGGGTGCCGGATAATTCCCCCAGCTAGAATTAGATTCTACTCTAATAATACTTTTAAAAAAAACAATTATTTATTTTAATTTTAATTAAAAAATTTATTTAATTTTAAAAGAAAGAAGTTAACACTTCAAAAACCACAATAAATCTAAAATCTTATTTCTAAAATATATCTTTCAATTTCGGATTGGTTTTTTTGTGAACAATTAAGCTTAAGTACATATTGGAAATCACTTGAATTTTGCAATTCGAAATAACTTTTCATTTTCTCTAAAATTCCTTTAGAAAAAATTTTGTTGTGTTTCGTGTTAGGATTGATTGGCAACAATCAATAATGACTTTACACTCGTGACTTAGGATGTTGATTAGAATGTTGACTTAGATGTTGACGAAATATTCTCTCATCCTATGAATTCACACATCGTAATATCTAAAAATTTAATACAAAAAATATCAAAAAAAAAATACCAAAGAAATACAATTTTCAATATGTAATCATAGATGAAAAATTCAACTTAAGTAAATACGAAAAATGATGAAGTTTCAATTTAGAAATTATCTGAACATCAAAATTAAAATATGTTTCGTCATCGCCGCTTTGGCTAAGTTGTGTAAGACACATGGGATTTGAACAATGTGTCTCTGATGAATGTAGTTCGAATCCTAACACGAAACACAACAAAATTTTTTCTAAAGGAATTTTAGAGAAAATGAAAAGTTATTTCGAATTGCAAAATTCAAGTGATTTCCAATATGTACTTAAGCTTAATTGTTCACAAAAAAACCAATCCGAAATTAAAACTCCCCTAATGTTGTCTATATTTCCTAACCAAAAATATAACAACATATTGACTTTACGTCAGATATTAAGTTTCGCATTGATTGGCAACAATCAATAATGACTTTACACTCGTGACTTAGGATGTTGATTAGAATGTTGACTTAGATGTTGACGAAATATTCTCTCATCCTATGAATTCACACATCGTAATATCTAGAAATTTAATACAAAAAATATCAAAGAAATACAATTTTCAATATGTAATCATAGATGAAAAATTCAACTTAAGTAAATACGAAAAATGATGAAGTTTCAATTTAGAAATTATCTGAACATCAAAATTAAAATATGTTTCGTCATCGCCGCTTTGGCTAAGTTGTGTAAGACACATGGGATTTGAACAATGTGTCTCTGATGAATGTAGTTCGAATCCTAACACGAAACACAACAAAATTTTTTCTAAAGGAATTTTAGAGAAAATGAAAAGTTATTTCGAATTGCAAAATTCAAGTGATTTCCAATATGTACTTAAGCTTAATTGTTCACAAAAAAAACCAATCCGAAATTAAAACTCCCCTAATGTTGTCTATATTTCCTAACCAAAAATATAACAACATATTGACTTTACGTCAGATATTAAGTTTCGCATTGATTGGCAACAATCAATAATGACTTTACACTCGTGACTTAGGATGTTGATTAGAATGTTGACTTAGATGTTGACGAAATATTCTCTCATCCTATGAATTCACACATCGTAATATCTAGAAATTTAATACAAAAAATATCAAAGAAATACAATTTTCAATATGTAATCATAGATGAAAAATTCAACTTAAGTAAATACGAAAAATGATGAAGTTTCAATTTAGAAATTATCTGAACATCAAGATTAAAATATGTTTCGTCATCGCCGCTTTGGCTAAGTTGTGTAAGACACATGGGATTTGAACAATGTGTCTCTGATGAATGTAGTTCGAATCCTAACACGAAACACAACAAAATTTTTTCTAAGGGAATTTTAGAGAAAATGAAAAGTTATTTCGAATTGCAAAATTCAAGTGATTTCCAATATGTACTTAAGCTTAATTGTTCACAAAAAAACCAATCCGAAATTAAAACTCCCCTAATGTTGTCTATATTTCCTAACCAAAAATATAACAACATATTGACTTTACGTCAGATATTAAGTTTCGCATTGATTGGCAACAATCAATAATGACTTTACACTCGTGACTTAGGATGTTGATTAGAATGTTGACTTAGATGTTGACGAAATATTCTCTCATCCTATGAATTCACACATCGTAATATCTAGAAATTTAATACAAAAAATATCAAAGATATCTTTCAATAATTATTTGGGTGATGCAATAATATGCATCACGATAAAAAATAATTTTTTTTGTTTGATTCTCAAAACAATTTTTCTTTAGTAACTTAAAGAATAATATGAGAAATGCAAAATTGCATTTCGATAAGATAAATTTTGTTTTATTTTATTATATTTTGATCTTAATAAATTTATAAGAATTTACTGTTTACATTTTGTGAAAAATATTATCTTTTGTTATTTAATCATTTTCTGAAATTTAAATATTTAAATGTTTTGGAAATAAAATATGTCTGAGAATCTTGTTGTTTAATAATTGGAAAACTTATTAATAAAATTACTGATAAAGAAACATGCATTATGGTATAACTAATATAACTAACATAACTATCTAGGGTTGTGTCATATGACATTGACAGATGCATATGACAGAAATACAAATGACATAATTATTGATGTTATGTTGCAGTCTGCGGATGTAACTCCTCCCTCTTAAGAGTTGTCCAAAAACGACGTTTTTTGACAGCTGGTGGTTGCTGATTTTCATAGTTAGATTGTGAATGATTCATCTCTATCTGTATGGGTTGATTTTTAATTTTCTTGCAATGTAATATTTTTTTAACTGAAATATAAAAAAGAACTAGTGCGGTTAATGTGACGAAGGTGCCGACAATGGCATTTTTATGATGACCATGTTGTTTTATTGTTTTGTGGAGTATTTGAATTTCTTCGCTATTTTTTAGTGTCCAGTTACTTAGTGCTGGTAGTTTGATGATGGTGTTTATTGCTAATATGTTCATATCGTTGTATGGTTGGAGTATTATGTTGTCTTCTAGAGTGGTCATTATGCTTGCATCCGTGTATTCTTCGTTGTTTAATTGTATGTGACAATTTTTAAAACGAATTAATTTAATGCCGTTTATTGATTTTTGTTTTTGTGAGCATGTTGATGTCATAGTGATTTCGTGTTCTGTTGCTGTATATAAATATCCTGGTAGAATTTGTTCGATTTCTTCGTGGAATGTAGTTTTTGTTAAGTTACAGAAAGCTGGTTGATTATTGATAATTTGAGGTATACATGAAGTTTTACTTTTGCTGGTTGAATGTTTGTCACAATAATAAATTCCTTCTATTTTGTTGCAAGGTTTGGTTACGAATTTATATATGTTTTTGTTAAGGATTACATAGGGTTCAGGAAAATCTAATACATAGGTTTTATTTATTGGTATTGCTTTAATCATGTGGAAAGATAAAATTTCTGGATGGAATTTAGGAATTTGTATCGAGAATATTATTTGACTTTCATTATAGTTTGCTTGTAACCATAAAAGTTCATAGATACTTTCATCTGATTCAAATTTTACGTTATGTTTATTAAAACTATCATGAAGGTAACTCAATTCGTTATGGTTTAAAATGTGTCTCGAAATTACTTTCAGTTTTGCCATAATAATAGATTCGGTTATATCGGATAAGTGTCTATCCAGCAATTTGATATTGTATATAGATTTGTGGAAATATTGATCTAGTTTCAAAATATTGAGTAAATTTTGTGTGTTATTTTCTACTGACCTTATTTCGAATTCTATTTTCCTAGTTTGGTCATTGACATATTTTTGTATTTCGTTAAACCGATTAATCATTTTAGTATTAATAGTTATTTGTTCAGAAAGTCTGTCTTTTATAACGTCTTCGTTTCTATGAATTTCGGTAAGGGCATCCCCTAATTCTTGATAGTCATCGTGATCCATATTTCCTGTTATAGATTTAAGAACTGTTCCTAGTCCGTTAATTAGTCCTCGTTTTACTCTATATCTAGGTCTTAGGTGATCCAGGATTTCTTCTAGTTTAGCGTATTTTTTTAGAAGTATGTCAATTCGTACTTTGTAAACTGCTTTAAGCTCAGTTTTGCCTTGTGTGATATTATGTATTGTGAATATGTTATTTTTTATTACGCGTAGACTGTGCTTGTAGTTTTCGAGGTCTATTATGTGTAGCAGTCTATTATATCCAGTAATGAGTCTTGCCTCACCTAGTCTAATAGGAATTATTCCTTTGTTGTGATCGTAATCTATTATCTCCATCTCTTGAGCTCGTGATGTCGTTGCGTACCTGCAACAAACGTTTTATTTTAGCTTTGTGTACTTTCCGTTTATTAGTAACTAACGTTATTTTGTTATTCTTCTTAACTTTATGTTTTTGGAATCTAGGGCTTAATTTATTGCGTCTATTGTCTTGTTCGTATATAGTTTCGTTTTCGTAGAATACTGGTGGTGGTATTCTATTTTGGTTTAGTCTATTAATTAATTTTTCTTTTTCTTTCGCATTTCTTGTTGATATTAGATTTCGTAGTTTGTCATATTCTTGTACATGGTTTTGAAGATATTCTTCAGCATTTTTGTTATTGGATTTTTCTGGAAATATCTCTTGTTTGGTGTAATGTCCACTTTTTAGTTCAAAAGGTGTAAGCTTAGTTACAGAATGAATAGAATTATTATATGTAATTAAAGATTGTTTCATTATTTCGTTAGCACATTTGTTTTTATCTTGAGAGTAAATAATTCTATAAATTTCTATAAGGGTCGAGTGAAAACGTTCAACAGGTGAGTTGCCAGTCGAGCTTTTCGCTGAGGTAATATGAAGTACTATTTTATATAGTGTGCAAAACTGTTTAAATATTATTGATGTAAATTCTACACCTCTGTCCGTTACTATTTTATTCGGAACACCATGATTTGCTATAAAGTCTTTCATATGGTTTACGACTTCTAATCCATTTGAAATTGTCATGTGATACGCTATGCCAAATTTTGAAAATTTATCTATTACTGTCAGATACTTGTTATTATTTATAGAAATATTTCTAATGGTCTACTAGGTGTTTCAGAAACTTCAAATTTTAACAGTTTTTTGTTTCTATTGTATTTTAAGGTTTGACAAGTTTCGCATTTGTTTATAATTTGGTTTAGTAGATTTTTCATTTTAGGAAAGTAATATTTTCGCTTGAGTTGTTCTTGGTTTTCTGTTATGCCACGATGATTGCCGTCTTGGTGTATTTTAGATACTATTTCTTGCTGTCGACAGTTGTCTGTAATGTCCTCGACTAATGTTCTACTGCGAACTATTTTTAGTTTGTTTTCAGAAAAGTGTTTTCTATAAATTCGGTTTAAGAGTGTAAAGATGTTGTCATTACAAGCAATGCCTGTTAGTTTGTTTGGCTCTATGTATTCTTGGTACAGTCTGATTAAATTATCTTCGGTAAATTCCTTACACTTAAAATGATATCTTTTCTTTTTTAAAAAGAGTAACTTGAATGTAACTTGCCATTCAGTAAACTTGTCGTCTAATTCTAGAATTATTTGCGTGTTGAATTCGTTTAACACAGTTTTACTCGTAGGGATAGTCTTATTTTCATCAGTATTTTGAGTCGAATCGATTTTTTCTACTGAACTAACTGATTGTTCGTCACTAGTTGAACTATGATTTATTTCCACTTCTGGTTCAAGTCTGGATAATGCATCTGCGTTTGTATTTTTTGTTCCTTTTTTGTAGATAATCTCATAATCGAATTCTTCTAATTTCAAACGCCATCTTACAAGCTTAGAATTTGGTTCTTTTAGGGAGAAAAGCCAAGTCAAAGGCTTGTGGTCAGTCACAATTTTAAATTTTTGTCCGTACAAATATGGTCGGAAGTACTTTGTAGACCAGACGATAGCTAGAAGTTCTTTTTCTATCGTAGAATAATTTTGTTCTGTTTGTGTAAGTGTACGACTAGCATAACATATAGGTTTATCTGATCCAATAGGACCTTGAGATAGAACAACGCCTAATGCTACATTACTAGCATCTGTTGTGAGTACAAAAGGTTTTGTGAAATCGGGATATTGTAGTATGGGATTGTTGCAAAGTAATTGCTTACAATTTTCGAAGCATTTGATGTACTCTGGGCTCAATACAATCTTTTTATCCTTTCTGAGACACTCTGTAATTGGTTTAGTGAGGTTAGCAAAATTATTTATAAACTTTCTATAATAACCTAGTAATCCGAGAAAAGATTTAATTTGTTTCTCTGTCTTTGGTATAGGGAAATTTTTTACAGCTTCAATTTTGTCAGGATTGGGTTTAACACCTTCGGGTGTGACAATGTGTCCAAGAAATGCAACTTCTTTATGTAAAAACTCAGATTTATCGAGTTGGACTTTGAGATTAGCTTTCCTTAGCTGTAAAAATACTTGATTTAAACTTTCGAGGTGTTCTTGTAGGGATGTAGAGAACACAATGATATCGTCCATGTAGCAAAGACATATTTTACCTTGAAGGTCTCTCAAAACGTTATCCATTACGCGTTGGAAGGTAGATGGAGCATTTTTTAGTCCAAATGGCATGCGAACATATTCGTAGTGGCCGTTGTCGACTGTGAATGCTGTTTTGGGTATATCTCGAGGATTTACTTCGATTTGGTGAAAGCCCGATGCAAGATCTAGAGTAGTGAAGTACATACATTTACCTAGTTTGTCTAATATTTCATTAATGTTTGGCAGTGGGTAACGATCGTCTATCGTTTGCTCATTTAACTTACGGTAGTCTACCACAAGTCGCCATTTTTCTTTTCCACTAGCATCTGCCTTCTTTTTTACTATCCAAATTGGTGCTGACCAAGGAGAGTAACTAGGACGAATTATCCCATTTTCTAGCATTTTGCCAATTTGCGTTCTCACTTCTTCCTTGTGGATATGGGGGTAGCGATAACTTTTCGTAAATACTGGTTTTTCGTTATTAAGATTGATCTCGTGTTTTACTTGATTTGTAAACGACAGTCGATGTGATTCTTTAAAGAAGACATCTTCATGTTTTTTACACAGTTTAAAAATTGCTTTTCTTTCTGCAAAGTTCAAGTGATTTGTTCTAATAAGTTGGGTGATATCCGTAGATTCAGCGGAATCTTTTGATATTACGGATGAATGATTTACTTCAATGTGATAATTATCTCTTAACATTTGTACTTTAACAGGTTGTTCAATTAAACACATCTTTTCTTGGTTAGAGAAATTTACTATTTCGACAAATGAATACCAGTTTTTGGCATGGTATATACCCTCAGGTATCACTAATTGTTCTTGTACGTGTACAGGCTTAATGTATATGTCACCAGGGATGCTGATGCTGAATATCAACAGGGATGCTGATAGTCATTTTCGTTCTTGGTGGGACGGTATAGTTTTTCGAGATAAAATTAGGTTTAAATATTAATGGAATTGAAATGTTCTCAGTTTCTAATAACGATTTTTGAAAATCTAATTTTATATTAAGCTTTTGCATAATTTCTAATCCTATGAGTCCATCAAAGTAGTTATGGAATTTAAAGACTAAGAAATCTAAAGGTTCTTTAGTTTTGAGTTCCATTAAACCGTTAATGGTTACTTGTCTTGTTATCTCGTGAGTTTGAAAAAGAGTTTTTACTAGAACAGGCTGAATGGTTTTGATCCGTGTAGGATGTACATGTTTTGGGTCTATAAATGACTTATTGGCTCCTGTATCTATGAGCATTTTTAATGTAGTATGTGGGTTTAATTTAATATGAATATATGGTAAATAAAACGATTGATGAGAATTTAGTGTTATGTATCCAATGGGGTCTCCGAGGCTTGTTCCTGAAAATTTTGATCATCTATTTCTTGATTTTCTAAAAAGACTGTTTCGTCTAAAGTGTCATCTAAGTTTGGAAAATAATTATAGTTCTCTGGAGAAACGTCTACATCGTTTTCGTCAATAATATTCGAAGTGGGATTTTCCAAGTTGAACAGCTCTTGACTGTGGAATCTAGGTGGTCCTGTAGCTTGAAAATAATTTGGTCTATTATACCCAAAATTAATAGGTTGAAAATTGGTTGGTTGTTTAAATTTGTTTTGATTAGAATTTGTATCCATAGGCTCAATTTTCCTGTTTGTTTGTTGAGGTTTAGGTTGTAATGGAGGATTCCATTTCGAATTAGGATTTTGTGGAAATGTTTGTCTAAAATTTTGATTAGAAAACGGGTTCTGATTGTAATATTGATTTTGTGGTTTACCAAAATGATTTACTTGTAATCTAGGCTGGAATGAATTTGGAATTTGTCTATGCGGTGCAGTGAATTGTTGATACGGTTGAATTATCCGTTTAGGAGGTAATGATGGAATGTGGTGTGTATTATTACGTTGTTTAATGTAATGCATGTTTTGTTCACTTATGCATAAAGAAAATGCATCACCTATAGTTTTTGGTTGCCATGCTCTAATCATGGATCCAAGGGGTTCTCTGAGTCCTGCGAGATATGTAGCTAGACACATTTCTTTGTATAAACTTTGTTTAACTATTTGAGATGATACTGATTTTTCATTCAATTTAATATGATTTAATATTGTAGACTGGATATCAATAATTTTAGAAAAATATTTTTCTACTGTATCTTGTCCTTGGTAGATAAGATGTAAGTCTCTTATAAGGCTAGTCTCGTTTCGTTTGTCTGCATAATGAGTGGTAAGGTTTTCTTTAATACTGTTCCAATTTAATTGAGTTCCATACATAGTAAGTATTTCGTCGGCTTCTCCAGTAATTTTATTACGGATTGCTCGAAGAAAAGTCGTAGGAATAAGTCCATTTTCTAAAATCTGTGAACAACTTGTAATTATTTCATCTACGTTGTCTATAAAGTCATATAATGTATGTCTACTACCTTCATATTTAGGTAAGTCTTTAATAACATCAGGAATTTTTAATGCGTTTACTAAACTAGTCACTTTTTCAATAGTCATTTTTTCTGTCATTTTAAAATTTAAATTAATATTATCACTTTTTAATTTGTTATTATAATTTTAAATTTGATTTGTTTTATTATTTTTGAAATAAATTTCTTTTAAATTATTTGAACCTTTACAACTAATTCCATATACCGTGGAATAATTAAATTTATTTTAAATTATTTAAAACTTTGAAACTATTTCCATATACCGTGGAATAATTAATTTTATTTTAAAATATTTGAACTTTGAAACTATTTCCATATACCGTGGAATAATAAAATTTATTTTAAATAATTTGAAACTTGAAACTATTTCCATATACCGTGGAATAATTAAAACTTTCTTCTATTATTAAATTTAAAACTTATTGGTAATTTCACTGACTCCATAAACCGTGGAAAAGTTATTACTAATATTTAAATGAGACTTATTATGGCTACTATTTACGTTGGGATATGAAAAGGATTTTAACATATAAAATTCACTCACCAGGCAACTAACAATAGTATGATGTTCATGTAGGTAGCGGCTCAGCAATTCAGCAATCTGGATGATGTCTTGATGACTCGATATACCGTCGATAATCACTATAACTTTATCACTTTACTGTTTACTGTTATTAAGAACAATTATTTTTTAATCTACGTTAAGGCACTTTCACTACCACTGATATACCGTCAGTGTGGATTTATTTTAAAATATATCCCGAAATATGCACTAAAAAACGCGTGTTTTAATAAAAATTTTCTTAAAAAAACCGCGTTGGATATTAAAAATATCCGCTATCAACTGCGCCAATTAGATTCTACTCTAATAATACTTTTAAAAAAAACAATTATTTATTTTAATTTTAATTAAAAAATTTATTTAATTTTAAAAGAAAGAAGTTAACACTTCAAAAGCCACAATAAATCTAAAATCTTATTTCTCAAATATATCTTTCAATAATTATTTGGGTGATGCAATAATATGCATCACGATAAAAAATAATTTTGTTTGTTTGATTCTCAAAACAATTTTTCTTTAGTAACTTAAAGAATAATATGAGAAATGCAAAATTGCATTTCGATAAGATAAATTTTGTTTTATTTTATTATATTTTGATCTAATAAATTTATAAGAATTTACTGTTTACATTTTGTGAAAAATATTATCTTTTGTTATTTAATCATTTTCTGAAATTCAAATATTTAAATGTTTTGGAAATAAATATGTCTGAGAATCTTGTTGTTTAATAATTGGAAAACTTATTAATAAAATTACTGATAAAGAAACATGCATTATGGTATAACTAATATAACTAACATAACTATCTAGGGTTGTGTCATATGACATTGACAGATGCATATGACAGAAATACAAATGACATAATTATTGATGTTATGTTGCAGTCTGCGGATGTAACTCTAGCACAAATTTGTATCAATAGAGCTAATGTTACAAATAAAAGAGTCGCAAGATTAGATATGTAACGCAACTGTAGCTCCATTGCGACAGAAAAAGCAGAATTTACGGTATATTTTGATACAACTTTGGTCGCAATTAGACGACAAATGTGTTATAGCTATGTTTAAAATGTGTTGTTGTAACAAACTGAAGTTGCACGCAACAAGATGAAACATCGAATATTTTGGTTCATTTCAGTTGAATATTGTAATGTTTTAAAAATGTTTTTAATAAGTATTCCTTTACATGATTTTTATTGAAATAATTTATAAGATTTATAAGTTATAAAAGTCAGACATTACTCAATTAGTACTTTGAAAAAGAAAAATTTCATGATTATTAGACCAACATTTTATAACGGATGCCATTTGGTCGATGAATGTGGTTGTTTTACCTCTGTAAAATTTACGCGCCACCTAAAAATAGAAAATTCGGAAAATTCGAAACAACCATAAAATCCACAAATATATATCTAAATACATTTTGTAACGCTCCTAGTGTCATATTGAACCGTAAATTCTTAGAGGAAATAAATAATACTATAGTAACTCACATTAGACTTTTCTCAAATAAAACCGCATGGTGTAGGAAATACACAGAACAACAAAAATATGGCGAACATACAGCTTCAAGACAGATTGCTTCCAAAGTTCTTGAAACTATCTAAAAACCTCATTGCAGCGTCCTTGTTTTTTCTGTCATTGAAACTAAATAAAAACCTCGCTGCAACATCGTTGTAACAGTAATTTGAGGAAAATATGTTAGTCACATCAAGGTTGCTAGCTCGTTACTGGATTTGTGACAACTACAATAAAATAACATTTTTAAGATGCGCTACAAAAATAAAAGTTTTAATAACGTTAATTTAACTTAAACAAAACTTCTGCCTTTGCAACTTTTATGAAACATTTTAACAACAAGTGTATTTTTCTGTAACAAATAAAAAAGTCCAAGCGGCACGTATATCCGCTAGAAATAGGTAGATTTCGAGATCAGACAGTTTTGTGTGCCAGTAGAATCTTATGTATCAGATTAGTTTAAACAAAACAAACTAATTTCAAACAGATGTTGAACAAATTTTAAAAAGAAAATTAGCTACCTACAAGCAAAATTATATCTATCCAATTTTGCAACAAACAAATATCAAATCTACCACAAAACATGTGTGTGACAATTTATGACACAAACCTACTCTATATCATATGTCGTGCAATTACTGCAAAATATCAAAATAGTTTATTTCTAAGAAAAAAAAATAATTTTTTCTATTCAAATCTTTTATTTTTTTGACTGTTATAAGGTTGACATTGACTGTTATAAGGTTTTTGGAAATTGTAGTTGGGGATTGCTGCAAACTTTTTGTTGAAGCCAACAAGTCAAAAACCTTTAACTGCAGAGGTTTATATATATAAGAAATGGATTAAAATGTTTTCACAGATTCTAAATTTATGAAGATTTAAAAATATTAGTATCCAAACGGCCGTTATAACGGATTAAAAAAACCACTTTTTTTTCTAGTATAAAGCCTATAGTTCCTTAACATGTGTCAGATTTTTCTGATTTACGAACTTGTCCAAGATATTAATAAAACACACATTTTTCAGAAAGGTTTTTCGGTCTGGCTCCACAAATGCAACCGTGAGAGCGCCGGTTGATTCAAACGCATTTTGTGTTTTACAAGCTTTTTTGTTGGAGCCGCTCACTTAGAAAGCTCCAACCGCAGAGGTCTTTTTTTTTTTTGAAAGAAACTGATTAAAAAGATTTCAAAGATTCTAAATTTATGAAGTTTTTAAAAATATTAGAATCCAAACGGCCGTTATAACGGATCTAAAAAACAGAGTTTTTTTCTAGTATAAAGCTTCTAGTTTCTTAACCATGTATTGGATTGGGCTGATTTACGAACTTGTCCAAGATATTAATAAAACGCACATGTTTAGAAAATGTTTTTTGATCTGGCCTTATAAATGCGACCGTGAGAGTGCCGGTTGTTTCAAAAAAAAATTCTTTTTTGCAAACTTTTTTGTTGGAGCCGCTCACTCAGGAACCTCTAACTGCAGAGGTTTTTTTTGAAAACAAATTGATAAAAAAGATTCCATAAATTATAAATTTGTTAAATTTTTTGAAATATTAGTATCCAAACGGCCGTTATAACGGTTTTAAAAAATCAATTTTTTTCAGAAAAAAGCCTCTAGTTTCTTAACCACGTGTCGGATTTTGCTGATTCACGAACTTGTCCAAGATATTATTAAAACACACAAGTACAGAAAATTTTTTTGATCTACCTCAACAAATGCGACCGTGAGAGTGCCGGTCGTTTTCGTTATATCTCATATCGTTTATATATATATATATATATATATATATATATATATATATATATATATATATATATATATATATATATATATATATTTATATATATATATATATATATATATATATATATATATATATATATATATATATATATATATATATATAAATTTTTTTTTTTTTTTGTTTTTTTGTCTCCGCTTTTGCAAACTTTTTTGTTGGAGCCGCTCACTCAGGAACCTCTAACTGCAGAGGTTTTTTTTGAAAACAAATTGATAAAAAAGATTCCATAAATTATAAATTTGTTAAATTTTTTGAAATATTAGTATCCAAACGGCCGTTATAACGGTTTTAAAAAATCAATTTTTTTCAGAAAAAAGCCTCTAGTTTCTTAACCACGTGTCGGATTTTGCTGATTCACGAACTTGTCCAAGATATTATTAAAACACACAAGTACAGAAAATTTTTTTGATCTACCTCAACAAATGCGACCGTGAGAGTGCCGGTCGTTTTCGTTATATCTCATATCGTTTATATATATATATATATATATATATATATATATATATATATATATATATATATATATATATATATATATATATATATTTATATATATATATATATATATATATATATATATATATATATATATATATATATATATATATATATATATAAATTTTTTTTTTTTTTTGTTTTTTTGTCTCCGCTTATCATATATAGTCGTTTCAAAAATTTTTCCGAAATTCCGAGATGAAGCCCATTGCAATAGGTAGATTTTTATATGAAATCTACCTAAAACAGTATTGTAACTGAGCCGAATGATTTGTTGCCAATCGCTAAGTCGAAACTGTAATATAACCCATATGTGACTAAATTTATTTCAAAAAACTGAATTGCAACCGAATTGTAACTTATTTATGTTACAAATCGAAATCTGTGCTAGCTGGAGTTATGCCTCATGTCTCACTCATATATACATGTCGTTACATGTATATATATATATATATATATATATATATATAAATATATATATATATATATATATATATATATATATATATATATATACATATACATATATATATATATATATATATATATATATATATATATATATATATATATATATATATATATATATATATATATATATATATATATATATATATATATATATATATACAGAGCCTGGACGAGGCTTAATTACGCCCTAGGCAAGAATAAGATTTGACGCCCCTACCCTTCTCTCCCCTCTACAGAGTTGGTTTGTTTTAAAGACTGTTTAAAACAATGTTCAAAACAAATTGGGTTTTATTCCAAAAAAACAATGTTTTAAACAAAAATTGTTTTTTTTTAATATAGCAATGTTACCTATTTGTTTTTTAAATGAACTGTTGCATAATGTGGTATTTTATCGTTTTTAATACATTTATACCTAATACGCCATTAAAATTTTGAAAGTTTTTAAAAGGAATCACATGTCAAAACATTTGTACAAAAGTGCTGGCGGATCTGGTATTCGATTGCCGACAAACGCAATTCGTTTAATTTCTAAATAAAAAGTGACAAATATGTGGCATTACTATGAATCAAAAGGAACATACTAGTTCTGAAAATAAAATTATAGATTCGGTGCGAGATTTGTAAAATTAGGTTACATATTTCATCTCATTGTTGATTGACTTGACGTAATGTTTTTCATTACATTAATTTTTCAATAAAAAATGTTGTGCTTAAGAATTTACAATATGTGTCACAACAATACATAGATGCTTTTTAAGACGTAGGTTCCACAACTACATGCATTGTAAGATGTTGACTTTCTTTAAACTTTTGGGGATTGGACGCCCCCGAAGTCCGGCAAAGCATTCCGTTTGTACGATATACGGACAAAGGAATCCCTCTGAATCCTGTCACTATGACAGAGAGTGACCTCAATAGTTTGACTGCACAAACCGATTGACGTGTATAACAGGAAAAAGAATATGATTGAGGAAGAAAATGATGGATTCGATTTCAAATATTAAAATTTTTACCAGATACTTAACATGTACTTGATAAAAAAGGTTTAAAAATTTTAAAACCAGTCGCAAATGCTTGGGAAGCAAATGAATGCAGTCTTAGCCAATAAGTAATTTGGAAACAGTAACGACATGATTTGGATTTTTTTGGTCATTTTGGCAGCCCTATGAATAAGTACGAATTTGGAAACAGTTACAACATGATTTGGATTTATTTGGACTTGTGATCAGTTTTACAAAAAGAAAAAAAAGTCGTAACGTTATATGCGTTTCGTTTTTGTGCATTATATTTATTTTTGCGGTACGTTATTTCGTTATGGAACAGACAAATATTTTTTCTTTTTTAAGTGTTTCGGTTGGGATTCGAACTCGTAACCTCATCAGTGCCAGAGTGAGCTCAAATCTATTAATTTCGCTACCAATGCGATGATATTTTGAAGTTGAGACTTCATCATCACTATATTTACTTAAGTTGAGTTCTCAATTGTCATTAGACCCCTATTTTCCGAAAATATTTTAACATTATTTTTTTTTTCTAGACCACTATTGTGTGAATTCATATGAGGTGCAATATTTCTATATTATAGGCCGCATTTTAAGTCACGTGTATAGTCATTATTGATTGCTTCCAATCAATGTGAAATCAATAAGCGACACTTGGTCAATTATTTCATATATTGGCTTGCATATTAGACAACATTTTGGGGAATTTTAATTATTCGGGATTTTTGTGAGCAATTAAACTCAAGGCAAGTAATTTGAATTTTTCAATTCAAAGGTATGGTTGGAAATATCTAGTAAAAAGTTTCTTTTTTACGTGTTTTGGTTGGGATTCGAACTCGTTACCTCATCAGAGTGAGATCAAATCAAAAATTTACAAAATGCTTAATATTTTGCCACAAATATCAAAAAAAAATTTAGAACCTCCAAGATCTTTAGTTAAAGCGTGCACATACATTTAAAAAGAGCAGATATGTTGGATTTTATATAATCGATATTTGCAAAATCGTTCAAAAAACGAAATAAAATATTAACGTTATCGTTACGTTTTACGTTATTGTCACCAGATGAATTTTTAAAACGATACGAAAGTAACTATTATTAACATCGCTATTTAAGTTCGTTATTTTATTTTTACGTTACGAGTAACGTTTTGCAACACTGCTTCTGATGCAAAAGCCCATTTCCACGCGTTTAGTCAGCATTTATGACATCGTTACATTACGTTGCTATGTACTATATCCAAATGCACTTTTTAATGAAAATTTCAATGTTTTAGAAAACAAAGAAAATGAATCGGCATCACCTTCGTCGAAGAAATTTGCCACTAAAATTTTCCACATTTTATAAATTATGTACCAAATTAACTCTGTTCTGTGCAACAATTTCAATGAATGATTTTTATGAAAAATTATCTACGCTAAGCAAGTGACCACTGCCTCTTGTTTAGATTCCAATTTATTTGGACTAAAAAGTGAAATAAAGTAATTTGTATTTTGAAATCAATCTCAACGTCAGTAGGAATTGAGCGCGTCTTATATAAATTTGGCTTGGTACATAGGAAACTCCTAATCCAATTTTATACGGACTACTAGTTTTTATTATTCAACCGTTTGAAATATGTACCTATGAAACCGACGGTTTTTTAAATGCAAATATATATTTTAAATTGAAATAAAAATATATTGCTTTCATATTCAAAATCTTGTTGTTTTCAATCTTTTGTTAAAAATTGTACTGTTTCATCTAACCAATATTCTTATGAGGATGATATGAATATTGTAATCCGTAATTTATAGTCGTCAAAAACTCTATTTCTTTATTTAATCAAATTTTTTACATGCATCAGGTCATTCGGGACTCAGGTTAAACATAGGTCACAGATTTTTTATCATAATTAAAAATTTCTGAAGTTTATGTTAGCCAATAAAAACAAAAATGTCATTAGATTGACCAAAAAATTATTGTTTGGCATGGGACAAATATTTGAGAATATTCAAGAAATCTAGAGAAGCTTAAAAAAGATTCTTAACAATCGTCGCAAAATCTTGAGAATCTTACCGAATCTCTTGAAAATTTCAAAAAATCTTGAGTACATTTGGACATAAAGAGTTTCTTCAGATAATCTAGGGAATCATGAGAATCTTGTAAATATGTAGAAAACCTTAGAAATCTTTAGAGAACCTTCAAATAATCTTACAATATTTAGAAAACCTATTTTCTTTGTGATTTTCCACTCCAATTAGACATTTTAATTTAAAACAAAATAAAAACGACTCTCCGTAGTATAAAATATATTCATTACAAAAAATGTGTTCTCAATTTCTGCGCCCTTCATATAAAACGCCCTAGGCGAGTGCCTAGTTTGCCTACCCCTTGTCCCGGCTCTGTATATATATATATATATATATATATATATATATATATATATATATATATATATATATATATATATATATATATATATATATATATATATATATATATATATATATATATATATATATATATATATATATATATATATATATATATATATATATATATATAAATATATATATATATATATATATATATATATATATATATATATATATATATATATATATATATATATATATATATATATATATATATACATATATTTTCGTTTTGATTTTCTGTCTCCGCTTATCATATATAGTCGTTTGGCACCAAAATTATTCCAAAATTCCAAAATGAAGCACATTGCAATAGGTAAAGTTTTATATGAAATCTACCTAAAAAATCATTTTTAACTCAAGCTATACAAAATTGTTATATACAAAAAGAAAACTTATGCAGACACAAAACAGTTTATAAAATTCTTAATGGTTTTTTGTTGGTTTCTCTTAAGCAGAAAATGAATAAGAGATCTGTTTATTCTTAAATTAATATAAATTGCATTTTATATCGAGTGATAGAAATATAGCATAATTTTGTGAGTTTTATTGTTTAATTATTTATAAACAGTTAACATTTTTAATACTAAAAGATGGATTTAGTTTGATATCACTTGATGTTGATGAAATGTTCTTAGCAGAAAAATGTTTTGGATTATTTTTAGTATATGTTAATGCGGGGAATAATGACTGCCTCGAAACTGTTTATTTGAACACTCAATATATTTAAGTGTTTTTATATTTTACATACGCAATTCTAAAATTATTTCGAAATTCAAAGTTAGTCATTCTCTCGCCATTATCATAAGAATTCAAATTCTGACTGCTGGAACCCACCACATTTCTATAAGAGATATCTCTAATAACTTGCCGATTAAAGTCACCAAAAACCATAATGTAGTCGTATGTTCAAAGACGCATACAGAAAAAGCTTTAAAGCGGAGGAGAAGGGAGAGGGGTGGTGGGGGGAGGGGGGGGGGGGTTCTCCATCTAAACAATTATGTATTGTCAAACAAAATTCAAAATGAAAAATGATCGTTTATAGAATATGTTTTACTGATTTGGTAAACATTTTTATTATTTGAATTATTATTACATATTCCAATTTTCATACAGGAGACAATATTTTATGTAATGTCTAAAATGTAAGTTAGGATCACACGTAACGCATACCCAGAGGTAGCAGATCTTTTTATGGACCGACGCATTTCATTGACATTTTAGATGCGCGCACCAACTAGTAAAAAAGGACCAATTATCTTCGAAAGAAATGACCACTGTATAGATACAGAGTGAATAAAATTTTTTATCTCAATTGTGGTAATATTCATTTGTTTTGTTTTTGATTTATCAGTAATTAGAGTTGCAAAATGTTTTTGGAAGTCACAATACCTAATGAATAAAATACAGCTAAAAAAAAACATCGTCCGCTCAAACTTTTGTTTTGTCATATATAAAATATAAAAAAAACAGAACAAAATATTCAAAATCGGATTGGAGAAAAGTAAGTAACGAAACAAAGAACTTGGCTATAGCGTATTTTAGAAGCATCAAATATGACTTATTCAGCTACGACTACCAAGTAGCTTCCTTTTAATTTTAAACTTGCCACTTTTACAAAGAAAACCACATTTTCATCGTAATTGTTCTTTAAGTATAAAGGTATAATTAGTAGATATTCATCAGAGGGAGAACAAAATACATTACAAAATGAAAGTCTCATACCAATTATCTTAGCAATTATCATTTGACCTAAATATATAAGCACATAGCATATAAATGAGAAGCCTGGCAGTTTTTAATTTTATTCCATAAAAACATAAAACGTATCTTCACATTTAAATTCATTTTTGTATTGTACAAAAACACATTTTGTAGGTTCCTTGATAAGATGTATTCAAAATATTAATCAGATCTTTAATTTGATTGTTTTTTCGTTCACAATTTCATACTTAATCGCATAATTAAATTTGAAAGTTTAATCACAAAACAAACAAACTTTACTAATTTTTCATCCTAACTGCAAATTTAATTTTAAGAACCAACTCAAAAAATGTTTAGTCAAATGAAATCATACAAACATAACCAGCTAATTAGAATATTTTTGATATTCTGATCACTATAAATGAATGTAAATTGTGTTTGTGTATTCAAATAGTTTTAAGGTACACTGAAAAGACATGTTCTATTTCCAATCGAAATGCAGTTGTCTCAACCTCACCGTGTGGACAGATATGGCGAATACTGCCACGAAATTGTTCCAACAACTGTACAGTTACAGGACGATGTAGTTGAGACAATCACACGTAATATTTGTATGAAAATAAAATATATTTCAGTTAATTTCAAATACTTAAATTTTAAAATGAAAATGATACAAGACCAAATAGACCAGTAAAATAAGCTTTTTGTGTGGAAAAAAACTAGTAACAGGATGAAAGCTATTGGATATATAAGAAAATATTGCGCAAATGATGGGAAACAAAAATTATAGGTGCTCCGAGTTTCGGTGGAGAAATGGGGTGAGCTTTTAGGGGTAGAGAATGGTTTTTCATGATTTTCAGCGAAACTAGACCTTCTATCGAAAAAAACTCTAAGTAAAGGTTATAGGCAATAAAAAGGTCTATAACTTTTGCTTAAACCATTTTTTCACATAACCTAAAATTTGCCGTGAAAATAGAAAAAACCGAGGAAAAAAGGGCTTTTCGTTTTTAATTTTTATCTCCCACAAAAAATTTATTTTTTCCACACAATTTAGTGAGAACGCTGTAATTATTTGGAATCAAAATATTTATTTTTATGTTTAATTTTGATTTTAAACCAAAAAAGTGACCTCATTTTCACACAAAAATTCTCCTGTATAGAAAACAGTATTTTCAAAAATGTCATTAATCATTATGTTTGTTGAAACGCCTACTTTTCTCTCTCTCTCTGGCGTTTACATCCCATGGAGGGATTTTGCCGTCTGTGCAATCAGCTTCCAATTATCTCGTTCCATGACCAGTTGACTCCAGTTTCGACATCCTATATCACGAAGGTCTTGAATGATGTCATCACGCCAGCGTTGTCTAGGTCTTCCTCTTCGACGAACACCAGCTGGTTGTCGTTGGGGCGCTTTTTTAATCATTCTATCCAATGGTGCCCTTTCTACATGACCAAACCATCTAATCCGGTTAGATTTAATGAATCCGATCGCAGCCTCCAAGAAGCTG
Source organism: Diogma glabrata (assembly GCA_963693315.1). Taxonomy (NCBI): domain Eukaryota; kingdom Metazoa; phylum Arthropoda; class Insecta; order Diptera; family Cylindrotomidae; genus Diogma; species Diogma glabrata. The sequence goes on along the minus strand of OY856186.1, from coordinate 126,757,253 downwards.
TCTGATTTCATGATTCATTCGCATTCTATACTGATTTTCAGCAACTTTACATGGACCATAAATTGTTCGTATGACTTTCCTCTCGAATGTTGATAGAATTCTACAATCGGAGGAAGTCATTGTCCAGCTTTCGCTTCCAAAGGTAAGCACAGGTCGAATTAATGCTTTGTAAAGTGTGAGTTTGCACGACTGCGAAAGATGTTTGGATCGCAAAAGTTTTGAGTATGCGTAGAAAACTCTGTATGCGGTTGAGACACGGGCTTTGATGTCTGCCTGCATGTCATTTGACGATGTTATTACAGACCCGAGGTATTTGAAGTTTTCCACGCGTTCCACTTCATAGTCGCCAGTATCCAGATTTCCGGGAGGTATGTTCTTGGATGTTGTTAACACTTTGGTTTTGCCGGTGTTGAGGCATAATCCAAGTCGTTTAGCATTTCTTTCAAGCTGAGAGAGACTATCCTTAATATCGCTTGTTCTACGTCCGAGAAGCACAATATCATCTGCGTAGCCAAGAATTTGACTATATTTGCTATATATGCAGTTTTCTGTCTCAATTCGGCTTTTTCTTATCGCGTACTCCAGCGCCAAATTAAACAGTACGGGCGCGAGTGCATCACCTTGTCGAACACCTGATGTTATATCGAAAGGATCAGAAACTGACCCTTCGATTACTATTCTACAATTTGATCCCGATGTTGTGAGTTTGCACAGAGAAACAAGTTTCTCTGGGATACCAAGGCATATGAGTGCGGACCAAAGGTTGTCGCGGATGATACTATCATATGCTTGCTTGAAATCAACGTAGAGCTGGTGAATGCTGATGTTGTACTCCCAACATTTTTCCAGAATCATCCTTAAGGTAAAACATTGATCTGTGGTTGAACGGTTGGGACGAAAACCACACTGATAGTCACCGATGATAGATTCGGCGAACGGGATGAGTCGAGCAAGTACGACATTAGCTAGTATTTTATATGCAGTGTTCAACAGTGCGATGCCACGATAATTCGCACACTTTAGACGGTCACCTTTCTTATGTAGCGGAACAATGAGAGCTGTTTTCCATTCAGCAGGTAGTTCTTCTTGGTCCCAGATTGCAAGAATCAGATCATATATACGTGAGACCAGAGCTGCTCCTCCATTTTTCAAAAGTTCTGCGGGAATACCATCGAAACCTGGTGATTTGCCATTTTTCAGTTTTTTAATGGCGGCTTCCACTTCTTCTATTGCTGGGTAAGGGACAAAAATATCCTCATTTGATGGAGCAATTGCTCGAATAGGATGAACTTCATTCGTTCTATTCAGTAGGTCTTGAAAGTGGGATCGCCACACTGCCAGCACATCGCGTTCACTTGTTGTAAGTTCATTATTTTCATTTTTGATAGCTGTAGATCTTGGGTGGAAATCTTTTGTCAGATTCCGTGCATTGGCAAAGCACTCTTTTGAATTTCCGTTGGCCGCATGTGGGTCGATGTTTTCGATGCAGCTCTTCATGTGTTCGCGTTTCTTTTTACGTAGAAGTTTTGCTGAGGCTTTTTTGGCGCATAGATAATCAGCTTGGGAGCTTCGGGTGTTCCTTGTTAACCATTTTTCTCGCAGTTTTTGTTTATTTTCAACGGATTGGCGGCATTCGTCGTCAAACCATTCGTTGTGTGATTTCGGTGGTCGTTTTCCGATTGTAGTTTGTGCTGCGGTTATAATGGTTGATTGAAGCGTTTGCCATTCTTCTTGTATGTTTAATGGCATCTCAGAAGAGATGTCATGCTCTTCTATGTTTTGTGTTATTATTTCCTGATATCTATTCAGCGTTTCAGGATGTTTAAATGCTTCGACATTCCAGCGCACGGTCTTTTTTGCTTGCCTATTAAATGTAGATGATAATTTGCACTTGTACTTAAAGATGACAAGCATATGATCGGTGTCCATATCAGCACCTCTGTATGATCGAACGTCAGTTACACTTGTGGAGTGTCTCTTAGAGATCATGAAGTGATCGATTTGATTTTCTGTTCTTCCGTCATTTGATTTCCACGTTGCTTTGTGGATTCTCTTGTGAGGGAAGAAAGTGCTGGAAATTACTAGATCATACATCATAGCCAGCTCGGCTGCGCGAAAACCGTTATTGTTGCTGGTATGATGCAAGCTGTTAGGGCCGATATGTGTTTTAAGTTCTGCAATCCTACCAATTTGAGCATTAAAGTCACCTACCACGATTTTTATATCGTGCCGCGGGATGTTATTGATGACTTCTTCGAGTTTTAGGAAGAACAGGTCTTTAATATCATCTGCTTTATCTTCAGTAGGTGCATGAACATTGACGATCGTTACATTGAATTTTTGCGTGCGGATTCTCAGTGTGCATAACCGCATATTGATTGGGCAGAAGTCGATAACATGCTGATTCACGCGACGGTGTATAAGAAAGCCAACTCCAAATTCTCCTCCGTTTTGATGACCGCAATAATAAAGAGTGTATCCTTTCGCTGTTTCATGGATTCCACTACCTGGCCATCTTAGTTCTTGTAATGCCACTATATCCAGTGTGTAGCTCTCGACTTGTTGTGTTAGTTTTAGGAGATCTCCTGGTCTTCTAAGGCTTAGCACGTTCCAGGTTCCCATTTTTAAATCGTAGTCCGGGTACAGTTTCCGAGGTCGTTCCAATAATGAATCCGAGATATTCCGAGGCCTGTCTACAGAATTCATGACAATAATTTTTTTACGGAAATGGGGTGTTAGCCCTTCGCCCAACCCAAATTTTCGTGAATGGGTTCGTTCTGCATCTTAAGGTCACCAGAAACAACCTTTTTACACGTTTGTATAGCGAGCCGCTTGATCCAAGACAGACGCCCGCTGCAAGCCGCCCCTAACATGGAGAACAGACGCTTTCTACACATTTATATAGCGAGCCGCTTGATCCAAGACAGACGCCTGCTCCAAGCCGCCCCTAACATGGAGAACAGACGCTTGAGTTGCACTGGTTTTATGGCGCCAATGACTCGCCATGGTGCAGAATCATTGAGTATAAGCAGTATTTACTCTGCCCCTCTCAACTACACCAACCTAATTCTGTTAGCGTTACCCAGGTAGCACGGCGTGGACGTAGAATTTCGGATTTTCGCTACCCGCCTACTTTTAGGTGGCGTAAAAAAAATAAGCATCACCTAGGAAAACTTTTTCAGGAAATGCAAAAACTGAATAAACTTGATTTTAAAAAGTTATTTTTCAATCATTGTTTAAAATTTTTCATCCATTGTTAAAATTTACAGTTGAAATACTTAAAAAACATAACATAGTGTTTTTAAATTTTGTGGACAGTTAAGCTCCAGTAAGCAAGAAAATAATTTGAATTTTTCAATTCGAAGGTATGGTTGGAAATGTCTTAGAAAAAAACTTCATTACTTCATTTTCATGTTTCGGATGAATTAGAACCTCCCCATCAGGCCATGTTCGAATCCGTTTGTAGACATGCTATCAATTACGCCACTAAGGCACGAATATTTTGCAATTGAAAATTCATCATCACTTATTTGTTTAAGTTGAATTTCTCCTCTGTCATTAGACTCCTTATTATGAAAATGTTTTTACATTGCATGGTAATTTTTATATTAAAGTTATAGTATTCTACATTGCTTATGTGTAAATTCGTAGGATGGGTAATATTTCTATTTTAATTAACATCCTAAGTCACGATTATATAGTCATTACTGATTTTTTCCAATCAACGTGATATCAATGACTGAAACTTGGTCAATTAAGATATAATGTGACATTAATGAATTAAGTAATTAGAAATCGATGTAGTATAAGGTTTACAATATATGCGAAAATATTTAATTTGCCAGGTATTAAATATTATGTTTTAAATGTTTTCAGCCAGAAAAAGTGCTTCTACAAGATTTTTAGATATACAAAACTTATAAATTAGATTCAAGTGACATTTATGGAAAATAAAATCTCATAATAAAAAAAATGTATTTCTAATTAATTTTAGTAATATTCAGTAATATTTAATTTTACAAAAAATTAATACCTAAGATTATAAACTATTAAATATAAATCAAAATTATTACTATCAGTAGCATTATATTTAGAAAAAGTTCATAACATTATTCATAACATAATATTTGGTAACGCCTTAAATCGTTGTCACAGGGTAAAAAATTATTAATTGTCAATTATTTTTGTTAATTGCAAAATAATGTCAAACCTGTCAAAGCAAACACGTAACTCTCGCGTAAAGTCCTTCGTAGATATATGGGTGAATCTATTCTAACTGTGATTATTTATGTCCTGTACTGTTTACTCTCACTGGTCATACCAAATATAGTATTCATCAAATTTTTCTATTAATACGATCCTCACTAACATATTTCTTCACTTTTTCTGTGTAATATAATTCCCAGTCCAGCGAAAACTAACAGTATATCACTTAAATGTCAGTACCGTGTTATGTCCATTTCTAGAATTCACCTATAAATTCATTATTTTCTTTTTCACAATAAATGATTCGAAGCAATTAACCTATCAATCTTAATGTCTATTATCAAACTTAAAAAAATTGTCAAATATTTTTTCAATTTATTGATTCAACATTGAATTCTGGCTTAATAACCTTTGTCCATAGATTTAAGCGAATTTTTGAATTTGAATTTGTATGACGCGTGCATCATCTACCTCGAGATTATTGAAACAAATAGTTAGCCATATTAAAAGTACGTCACCTGAGTAATGTTTACAAACATAATGCTGATGGAATAGTGCAACAAGTTTGTGTCATTTTAAAAATCAATTTTCTAAAAGGTATGTCATAAATTTACTTGTCAGTACCGTGCTATTGGTAAACTTAATTAATTATTGATTTTTTTTATCATAAGTAATAGATTTTTGTACTTACTACTAACTTAAATAATATTGTAATTTGATATTATCAAATTCATAACCCAAATAATTACAGTTGCTAATTAAATTTAAAATGTCAGTACCGTGGCTGTCAGTACCATGTAATAAATATACTAAATTATTAACAAAATTGTATGAAAAAAATATTCTAAAGTTGAAGCAAAATCCTCGCGAACTTTGATTTTTACAATAAAATAGAGTAATAATATGCATGAAAAAATAACAAAAAATTCAATTATAAAATCGAATAATTTTTAACAAAAAAGTAATAGTTAGAACAGAATCACCCATATCTGCTTTGTTATAAGATATATTATCATCTTATGCGATGAACAGGTTGAAACAACAAATAACAGGAATAACACCTTATTTTAAAATAAGATGATAAGATCATATTCGTGTGAAGTTCGGGACATTTTTAATCGAAATAAAATGTGTTTTGTCTTATTCATGCAAATGCAATTTCATATACATACTTTGTTTTTTGTTTCAACCTGTTCATCTTATAAGATGATAAGATATCTTACAAGATGACAAAGCAGAGTATCTACGAAGTACGAGTAAAAAGTAAGTAAGTCGCCATTTTCTTCCCATATTTTTACGGCGGCAGTAAAGTCACATATTATTTTGAAAAAAACTCATCACATAATTATAAAAATTTTTATGTATTAATTTGGTATTTATAAAAAATTTAAACGTTTTCCGAAAACTAGTGTATTCAATTCGAAACTAAAATGACCTTTTGTGTTTCGTCTATAACTGTCGGGACCGCTATGGTCGGCCGCTAAGCTATAGACGCATTTCCTAGGCAAAATGAAAACGTTTTACGTTCGTGAAACTGCCTCACTCGAGGCTTAAACGCGTCTCGTTTAACAAATGTTCACTCTCGAAAAGACATTGTTCATATCCCTTGTTTTAGCAAAATTTACTAGATTCTTCAACATTTTTGAAAAAAAAAAACATTTTTACAGGAGATTAATCTGGCATGAAAAAAGACTTTTAATATGCTATTGCAGACAAAATTATTAATTACTTCGTTGGTTGTTAATTATATTTATTAATTTTAATAATATTCGTCAATCAATATATAAAAATAGACTTTATTTAACCAAAGTGAAATTTATTTGCATTGGGCAGAGTCGATTTGTTTCTAGTAAATAATTAAAGAAAATTAATTAATATCTATCTTATATTTTTTAAGTACATGTAAATTTTAACAAAGGATGAAAAATTTTAAACAATGATTGAAAAATAACTTTTTTAAATCAAGTTTATTCAGTTTTTGCATTTCCTGGAAAAGTTTTCCTTGGTGATGCTTATTTTTTTACACCATCTAAAAGTATGCGTTTCAACAAACATAATGATTAATGATGTTTTTGAAAAAACTGTTTTCTATACAGGAGAATTTTTGTGTGAAAATGAGTTTACTTTTTTGGTTTAAAATCAAAATTAAACGTAAAAATAAATATTTTGATTCCAAAAAATTACAGCGTTTTCAGGACATAATAAGGTACGTTCTCACTAAATTGTGTGGAAAAAATAAATTTTTTGTGGGAGATAAAAATTAAAAACGAAAAGTCCTTTTTCCTCGGTTTGTCTATTTTCACGGCAAATTTTAGGTTATGTGAAAAAATGGTTTGAGTAAAAGTTATAGACCTTTTTATTACCTATAACCTTCACTTAAAGTTTTTTCGATAGAAGGTCTAGTTTCGCTGAAAATCATGAAAAACCATTTTCTACCCCTAAAAACTCACCCCATTTCACCACCGAAACTAATTTTTTCCATTTCTGCCTGTTTTTAAGGTATTAACTTTATTCAAATACTGTTATATTGGATGTAACACTTTATGTTGTCAGAAATATGTTAACGTGTAGTTGACACAATCACGGTGAAAATGTTTTAAAATAGTATTTTCTGTGTTTGAATAATATACTGAGAGACGAGGTTGTCATTACTTTAGTTTATTGCCAGTGTTTTTTTTTTTTTTTTTTTTTTTTTTTTCCTTTATCTCCATTTAGGAGCATAGGGAGTCTACTAGACTGGACCATCTAACTCTGTTGGGGGCAATCGCTTTCAGTTCACCCCAGTTCACCCCATAGCACCGTTTTCTTCCATGTCATGGGTGGTCTTCCAACTCTCCTTTTACCTTGTGGATTCCACTCTAGGGACATCCTTGTTATATCTTCGACTGATTTTCTCAGTGTATGTCCTATCTATCTCCATTTTCTTTGTTTTATCTCGGTCTCAATGTCTAGCTGCTCTGTCTGCCGTAGAAGTTCCTGGTTACTGATGGTGTTTGGCCAGAAGCATTTGATCAGTCTTCTCAGGCATTTGTTCACAAACACCTGTAGTTTATTTGTGATCTTTCTTGTTTGTTTCCACGTTTCACACCCATACAGCAGTACTGACTTGACACATGCATTGAACATTCGTAGCTTTGTCTTTTTTGACAGGACGGATGCATTCCAGATCTTGTGAAGCATATTGAACGTATTTCTGGCTTTGTTAATACGCTGACTGATATCTTCTTCAGTCCCGCCTGTTTTTGCTACAGTACAACCAAGGTACACAAACTTGTCAACTTCGTCCACTTGTGTATTGTTGATGGTAATTGGTGTTATCGTTTTGGTGTTCAATCTCATAGCCTTTGTTTTTCTGATATTAATGTTGAGACCGACTTCATGTGCAAGGGTTGATAGCTTCTGTATTTTCTGCTGCATGTCCGTATGTGTGTGTGTAAGTAGACAGATGTCATCTGCGTAGTCTAGATCATTGAGCCGTCTTGTTGTATTCCATTGGATTCCATTTGGACTTGCATCATCGAGCTTTCTCATGATACTATCTAGTACTATTAGGAATAGTAGCGGGGATAGTACACAGCCTTGTCTCACTCCTCGGTGGTTGTAGTATTCATCACTTTGCTGTCCTTTGTATTGTATTCTGTTTGCAGCATCCCGGTACATTTCTTTGATTAGATCAACTATTTTCTTCGGGATGCCCATTTCACAAAGTGTCTTCCATATCGCGCTCCTGTTGATTGAGTCGAAGGCGCGTTCGAAGTCCACGAAGAGGAGATACAATGGTGAATTCCATTCATTTGATTGCTCAATGATGATACGGATTGTGTTGATATGATCGGTACAGTTTCTTCCTGGTCTACAGCCGGCTTGTTCATTTCTTAGTTTTATGTTAATTGATGGAGATATTCTTTCGAGAATGATCGTTGCTAATATTTTCATTTTTGTGTTGAGCAGAGATATACCTCTCCAATTTTTGCATTCTCTTAGATCACCTTTCTTTGGGATTGTTATGGTTAAACCTTCTTTCCATTTGGTTGGTATTTTACCTTCGTTCATCAGCTAATAGTGGTGTTAGAGCTTCTGCTGTTGTGTTTACATCTGCTTTGAGTAATTCTGCTGATATATTATCTGTACCAGCAGATTTGTTGTTCTTGAGTTTCTGTATGGCATCTCTAATTTCCCGTTCCGTTGGTGGATGGGTGCTGATAGTTTCGTTATAGTTGTCATCCGGAGACTGCAAGTTATTTTCTTGTTGGTGGCAGTTGTCTTCGAAGTATTCTTTCCATCTATTTAGCTGTTGTTCATGTGTTGTGAGGGTTTGACCAGATTCATCCTTTATTGGTGGAGTGTTTGTATATTTGTTGGTGACCTTTCTCACGCATTTGTGTAGTGTGCGGATATTTCTATTAGCTGCTGCTGTTTCTGCAGTCTTGAGAATGCTTTCCGTATATCTTCTGCGATCATTCCTTGCCATCTTTTTAACTTGTTTTGCTGTACTTTCATATTTGTTGCGGATCTCGGTTGTGTTCTGGTGACACAACTGCAACTTGAGCTGTCGACGCTCTTCAATTTTCTTTCATGTATCATCGCTAATCCATGGTTTCCGTGATTTGTCTTGGTATCCTAGCACATCTGTAGCAGTTTTGACGTAAGCTTCTTTAACTTGTTCCCATTTTTCATCAATGCTGGTGGTTTCGTTGTTTGGTAGATTGAGCTGGAGCGACTCTTTGAAGATGTTATTTGTATTTTTGTCGCTCAATCTATTGATATTAAATTTCCTCTGACATGACTTGTTGTTTTGTTTTACAGCGGCTGGTTTAATTTTGAATGTTGCAATTACCAGTTGATGGTCGCTGTGTATGTCTGCTCCTCGCTTTGCTCTGACGTCTTGTAGTGAGGATAGAAACTTCTTATTCACCAGTACGTGATCAATTTGATTCTTGGTTCTTCCATTTGGTGATGTCCAAGTGTATTTGTGTATGTTCTTGTGTGGGAACTTGCTGCCTCCTATGAATAGTTGATTTGTGACACAACAATCGATGAGCCTTTCTCCATTATTGTTACGTGTTGATTCTAGTGCATGTTTGCCCATGACTGATTCCATTCCGGTGTTGTCGGTTCCAATTTTGGCATTGAAATCCCCTTGTATTATTTTGATGTCATTTCGGTGTGCACTAGCCAGCGTTGCTTGGAGTTGTTCGTAGAATTCATCTTTTGTCGCATCATCAGCTTCTTCGGTAGGTGCATAGCACTGTATGATCGTTGTGTTTCTAATTTTCGATTGGAATCTTGCTGTTATTATTCTGCTACTGATTGGTTTCCATTCGAGAAGTGCTTTCTTTGCGTTAGGTGTTATTAATATGGCTACGCCTTGTTCATGTGTGTTGGATTTACCAGAGAACATCATGTAATTTCCTTCGCTTGTTGATAGCTCTCCACTGTTTTTCCATCTTACTTCACTGAGTCCTAGTATCTCGATGTTATATTCTTTCATTACTTTCTCAACTTGTGCTAACCGCGATGTTTCTATCAGAGTTCTGACGTTCCAGTTTCCTACTCGTGTCCGGGTACGATAGCTAAGGGTCGATATTTTATTATTCCGGTTTGATTTGGTTTGTTTCTTTCTAGTATGCGTTTCTTTAATCATTTGAATTTCGGATTCACCTTTCGGATTAACGGGTGATTGGGCCATCGAATCCTAGCCAGTTTCCAGGGCTGCTGGATAAGGTATACTGGCATACCGTGGGCGAGATATTCCTGCTTCAATGTGATTCAATCATATTTCCATATTTTTTCTGGTGAAGTTCCCAAGCGGTCACCCGTTTAAGTTCGCACCCTTCCCAGTGTTGCTTAACTTCCTTGTAAGTGATGTTGTTGACTTATCCACTTCTCCATCTCGCCCACTTATTGCCAGTGTAAATGTGGTTAATCTTAAAACCTTATTATCCCTTACTTAATTATTTATGTATTTATTTAGACACGAAAACAAAATTACTTAAAACTATGTAATAAATTTATTTTGGATTTTTGAGATCAATTAAACTCAAGTAAGTAAAAAAGTAATTGGAATATTTTCAATTCAAAGGTATTCAAAGGAATAAATATTACAAATCAAATAATTAATTTTTATTCAATGTTTTTAAAATGCTAGAAAATCTGCATTATTTAAAAATTTACTGAATTGATTTCAAAATTTAAAATTTTTGTAATGCATTTTGTATTTTTAATTTCTTAGTCAAATTTCTATTTATTTATTTATGTTGTACGCTTGGAGGGATCAGTTTTTATTAATTTGTTAATTTTCTTCTATTTTTTGATCCACGAGTGTGACAACCCCGCGTACTCCAGTCCCTGCTTTTGGCATATGAGTTAACGTGAGATATCACATACCACTGGCAATAGCAGTGAGATATCACTAGCCAAGGTGATATCTTAGGGGTGCTGGCGGATGAACTGTATTCAGTTAACGGTAGCACTTTCAATCTTAGCTAATGAATATTCCTTGATGCTGGAACGCTGTAGCTTGCTCGAAGAAACGAGCCTCCATATAACTATATATCTGAGCTTCAATCATTGAAAAATATACTGCGTCCCATAATCAAGGATTATGCCATTAGCTGGACTATTGGCAAACCAATTTTAGTTTTGTTCCTGCAAATTTTTAAAACAAATTTGCTTTTTATCTCTTATTTTATTTTTATTTTCCCTATCCTATCACGAAATATTGGCCTATGTCATATTCTATATGTGATAGGATTTATGGTTTAGTTATCCATTATTTAACAAAAAAATATTAAAAAAAACAAAAAAAAACAGATTTGCGTCCATTAACATCCTTAGAACGCATGTTGTTGTGGGACCTTGGTCTTAAAAGGTTTTTATGTGTTGTTGTGACACATATTGTAATGCCTACTACACATCACATTTTATTAAAAAAAAAAAAAAAAAATGTTGAATTATTTTATTTATTAAATACCTTAAAAAGCAATCACTAACATTTGCCACCTTTTTTCTAAAAAGAGGTCAAATCTACAAAAACCACACTTACTAAGAACTACTTCCATTTAAACGATATATAATATATATATATATATATATATATATATATATATATATATATATATATATATATATATATATATATATATATATATATATATATATATATATATATATATATATATATATATATATATATATATATATATATATATATATATATATATATATATATATATATATATATATATATATATATATATATATATATATATATATATATATATATATATATATATATATATATATATATATATATATATATATATATATATATATATATATATATATATATATATATGTATATATATATATATATATATATATATATATATATATATATATATATATATATATATATATATATATATCAATTTGACTTCCCGAGTCGAACTTTCACTACGATTTTAGTAGTAAACATTGTCAAATGAGCCTATTTTAGTTCTTTTCATCCTTAGTTACATGTAAATAAGATAATTTTTATTCGCCTACATATTAAAGTGCTACTTTATTACTGTGATTTGCGGCCTTAAAGTGTCACTTTTTAACCATATATTTTGTTGTCATAGTTACGTCCAAAAAAGTAAAAAACATTTGTATTTGTTTGAATTCTATAAAAAATACAAATTTTTATCAAAGCCACCTTTTGATCCCAAATTTCCCAATCTTATTAAAATATTTGTTATTATTTCTTATCATAGTAAAACGATTTGTTTGAAAAGAAATAACAAGTTTTTTAGTCAAAGGCTACTTGTTCAACATATTGTTATTTGAAAATTTATAAAATTTTTCATTTTGATTTAGATTAAACAATTTTGTTTAAATATTTTTCTTGCGGCGTAAAAAAATAATATATGATGCACGGACTTAAGCCTTTTTGGACTTAATGTGAGTGCAAATCTCGGCTGGCCTGGATTCGCAAACCCCACATACGTTTAAAAACCTGAGCTTTACGTCCATGCATCATAATGCACTATTTGTTCTCGATAAATTTATTAACTCCTACAAAATTTAAAAAGATGCTATTTAACTTCTAATTAGAATCTCAAAAAACTATTTACAGACTACTTATTCTTAAAATAATACTTCACACCTTAATAGGCCTGTTTTTCAACACCTTACTAAGTACTTTTCATATCCTAAGAACTTGATGAATCATATTAATTAACATCTTATTTGAATCTTCAAAAACTATCTACGATTCCTATTGATTGCCGCATCAAACCCGACAGACATATATAAATTTTTTTAAATAAAAAGTGTTGTGTTTTGATTTTGTCACCATTTAATACTTGTTAATATTTGTTACGGGAGTTTTTAGGTGAATTTATGAATTATGAAAACATTGAAAAGGTTAATTCTTGATTATTATATTTTTCCTCGATTGTTATTTGTTAACATCAATCAAATTTTCGACGAAGATGTTCGTCATTTTCAAGATATTATGTAATGAGATAACTAAATTAGAGGCGACGGTTATAAAAATTAGTGTTAGGTTTAATGCATTTTGGTTTTTGCACACAGTTAATTTAAAAAATTTTTTATCTATGACGTTACAAACAACGAATTGAAATATTATTTAAAAGCTAATAACATTATTGCACAATACACCTTTAACAGAAACACGAAATTAAAATAATTTTTTAAAAAACTCTAACTAAAATGATCTAAAATAAATTAACAAGACATTTTCAAGACTAGATTACAAGAACAAATGATATTAAATTTACGATTATCACAGACTGAAAGTATTTAAGGAACGAAAGAATTTAAGGTTCAGACCTAGGTCCCACAACAACTGGCGTTCTAAGGTGTTGATGAACGCTTGTTTTAAACCTCTGCAGGTTGAAGCAACCTGAGACTAAGGATTCCGACAAACTATTCCATTTGTATGCAGTTCGGACAAAGGAGTCTTTCTGCGATCTGCTAGTATGACAGCGCAGGAGCTCGACCTTTTCACTGGTTTCGGTAGCCGATTGCCGAGTGGAACGGGGTCAAGAATAAGTTTGAGACAGGATGCCGCTGATTTCATCTGGGCACTGTTGATGACGATATTTGTAAAAAACAACGAGGTCAGCAATAGTGCGACGATGTTGTAAGGAATCATGTTTTGATGTCAAAGCTCGATCACCCACAATTCGTATAGCCCGCTTTTGAACAGAGTCCAAGAGAGTCAAGATAGAAACGGAAGCAGCACCCCAAACCTGACAACAGTAATCCATACAGGGACGAATAAAGGACTTATAAACAAGGAGCAAATACAAATATTGGTATGGAGTAAAACCTTTTTCGCATCTATTTAGGAGGCCAAGTTTTTTAGACGCGCTTTTTGACATCGCCATTACATGATCGTTCCAGAGTAGGTGACATTTGAAACTGTGGCACCCAATAAACGAATGTTTTTACATTCACCTAGTGATTCATCACACATACTGAATAAAATATCTTTGGGGAACTCGGTCTTTGATCTGGAAACAATCAACAGCTGTGTTTTGGTAGAGATGAAATTGACCAGCTTTTGGGCACCTGGGATATGAAGATAACGGTCATATATTTAAGTTCTAAATTGAAAACCTATGAGTGTAATTATATTTGTAAAGAATGCGCCCATTTGTCGCCTTTTTTTTAATGATACAATTTAAAAGACAAAAAATTTAAATATTTGAATTATGTGTAGAAAACAATACTAATTTTCCATAATTTTCTCAATATGTATTATGAAAAATTAAATTTAAATATCGATAAATCGACATGAAAAAAGACAAATAAAAAAAAAGTCAGGCAAGTGCGAATATAATTCGCTCGCTGAGGGTTCCGTGTATATAATATGAGAAAAAAACAGTTTTTGTAAGTATAGTTTCAAGTTGGGTTGAATCTTACCCAAAGCTGTTTATGGTGGCTAAAGAAAGCTTCAATAACGCCAGCTTCTAAATTATTTATATTGGAAAATACATTATCAATTGTGGTAGCCTCAACTGTTGTTGGTTCATGAATTTTTCTTTGTAAATTTTTTTGTAGAAAATAGTTTGAGAGCCAGTTTTGAGGATTTTTATTGAAACCAACGGAAAAAACGGAGAAAAAGTGTCGTCAAATTATTTCCAACGAGTGCATTGTTAACACAGTCGAGTGATTTGTCTACTGAACATTGGGGAGATCGGTATAGTATACCAACAGGATTTGTACTTCAGCTAGTTGAACATTCACAATGACTGCCAGCAGAGCTAAACTCAAAGTGATGGTGGCTACTATTTGTCTGCACTGGTGGTACTGTATCAGACTTAACGAAAAGAACAGATCCCCAACCTCGATTAACTTGACTGTAACAATTTTCTAGTTCAACAGTAGTTCAATAGTTCAAAAATTTCAAAAATGTTTGTAATTAGTGATCAACTTCACAGAGAACATTTGCAATGCAACCATGTTAAATGATAATCTATCGAATAGCAAACAGGTATCTGGTATGTTATTGCATAATTTTTCAAGCTAACGCCTTTCGCCTGAAGTTTAGTTCATCTGACTTGTTAAACTGTGTTGATCTAATCTGATCTTGTTTGTTCATTTCTTTACTTCGTTTCACTCAATATTTACTATAATATACATTTCCTACAACGTAGTAAAATTTATCCTCTTCTACGATTATTTTACGTGAATAGTCCTTCACAAAACACAATTTTAGAATTATAATCAAATGAATCAAAACCGAAAAAAACGAAAACTACAAAAAAATTGTTTTGGACTAGAAAAAAATTCACCTTTCATATGCCGAGTGGGGGTCAAAAATTATTTTTTGTCAAAATTTCCACTCTCAACCCCTTCAAAATAACATTTGAAATGATGATCCGACCGCTATAGTTTTCATTCAATCTTTACAACATTGCCCATAACCATGAATATTTTCAAATATTTTTCTTTTGTAATGTTCGAAGTTAAGGGGGAGGACAGGAATTTTTTTTCACATATTTTAATATAACTCAAAAACTGCGCTTTTGAAAATTACATAAAAAATTGTTTTGGACTAGAACAAAATCAACCTTTCATATGATACCCCACTCAACAAGGTCAAAAATAATTTTTTTTCAAAATTTCCACCCTCAACCCCATCAAAATAACATTAGAAATGATGAGCCAACCGCTATAGTTTTCATTCAATCTTTACAACATTTCCCATAACCATGAATTTTTCCAAATTTTTTCTTTTGTAATGTTCGAAGTTAAGGGGGGGGGACAGGAAATTTTTTTCACATTTTTTTACATAACTCAAAAGCTGCGCTTTTTAAAATTACATAAAAAATTGTTTTGGACTAGAAAAAAATCAATCTTTCATATGACACCCCAATCGACTTGGTCAAAAATATTTTTTTTTCAAAATTTCCACCCTCAACCCCCTCAAGATAACATTTGAAATGATGAGCTGACCGCTATAGTTTTCATTCAATCTTTACAACATTTTCCATAACCATGAATTTTTTCAAATTTTTTCTTTTGTAAAGTTCGAAGTTAAGAGGGGGGGACAGGAAATTTTTGTCACATTTTTTAACATAACTCAAAAACTTCCCTTTTGAAAATTGCAAAGAAAATTGATTTATACTTGAAAAAATCACCTTTCATATGACACCCCACTCAACAAGGTCATAAATAATTTTTCTTCAATATTTCTACTCTCAACCCCCTCAGAATCACATTTGAAATGATGAGCCGACTGCTATAGTTTTGATTCAATCTTTACAACATTGACCATAACCATGAATTTTTTCAAATTTTTTCTTTTGTAATGTTCGAAGTTAAGAGGGGGGGACAGGAAATTTTTGTCACATTTTTTAACATAACTCAAAAACTGCGCTTTTAAAAATTGCAAAAAAAATTGGCTTGGACTAGAAAAAAAATCACCTCTCATATGACACCCCACTCACTGAGGTCAAAAATAATTTTTTTTCAAAATTTCCACTCTCAACCCCCTCAGAATCACATTTGAAATGATGACCCGACCGCTATAGTTTTGATTCAATCTTTACAACATTGACCATAACCATGAATTTTTTCAAATTTTTTCTTTTCTAATGTTCGAAGTTAAAGGGGGGGGGGACAGGAAAGACAATACCCGTTTATGGCAATATCAAAAAAACTAAGCAGTCGAAAAATCATTGAAATTTTTTTTTGAAATATTTTGAACTTTCTCGATTTTTCTAGACCAAACTCGATTCCTTACAAAAAACTTTTGTTTTACTATCTCCTTATCTATGTTCATAAAATATAGATTAAAACAAATATTTGAATTTTTTTGTTATCAGTAGGCGTGGAAAAACACGTTTAAAAACTGTAGAAAATTTCAAGTTGATAGCACTTATAGTTTGTGAGTAAATTGATTATGTAGAAATTCGGACGGACACCGAAGTCTCACCCGTTTTTACTTTTTTAAAGTACGGAACCCTAATAATAAAATAATATAATATTTCTTTTAAATCACTAAAATTAATTATTGGAAGGGCCCGTTTGTTAAACCTGAGTGTTTTTATTACCTCCATAAAAAAATTTCTTTCGCACATAATTTCATATCCAAATAATATTAAAATTTTTCAATTTAAAATTAAACGCATGTAAATTATTTCCTAAAATGTTAAATTAAACCAGCCATGTTAGAATATATAAAAGTGCTGTTTATTTTTCTATTTTTATTCTTCTTTTCTTTTGTTTATTATTATTATCATTAAATAAACTTCTTTTCTCTTTGGTTTTTATTATTACAGAAAAGAGAGAATGAAAATTTATTTTAACGCCTATTTAGCAACTCAAATGGGATTTTTTCTGGTAACTCGCTTTTAAAGGAATTATGAAGATGTAATTTGTATTGAAAATAATTGATATTTAAATACTCTAAATTCTAAATAGTAGAATGTGCAGGTTTTAAAGAGAAGTTAAATTTCGACTCGGGTTCAGAAAAATTTGTTTCATTTTTTTGCCCATGAAAAACGAAAGCAGATAAAATTATTATTGTCGCTACAAAAGATTTAAGATTTTTTTCTTGCTTGCTAATCAATTATTATTACGTCTAACTGCAAATAAGAACAACATCCCCGACAAACCTTATGTGCACTGTGCACGAGTCTATGTACATTTCGATCACTTTTTATTTTAATAGTTTCTAGTTTTTTTTTAAATATGAATATTTGTGAGTGAATATTTTAAATTAAGTTGATGTTTAAAAGTATTTGAGTGCTAAAGTCATACCTATTTGTTTTATAATTAAAATCTCATTAGAGACTCATAATTTTAACATTTAAAATTTCTAATGACGCCCACAAACGTTTTTTGGAACAAATAATGCTTGAATCCAATCAAAATATATTAAATTGTACCTACCTAATTTTACCTGATTCTACCTATGTCAAAACTATTTCAAGGGTATATATATTGATTGGATTGTCTTATAATCAATTATATTCAAAAATATTTTGTAACTTGTACGATCTCAAAAATCATACGCGAACATCAACAAATGTGAAACTGGTCACACCAGCTGTTATTCAAAAAGCTGCGACCCTAAATTTTACTTTGCGTGATGACCAGTTCATATGTAAAACATGTCGCAATTATATCTAAAAAAATAAGGTAAATTTAATTATTTTATTAAAATGAATATTTTAAATGAATATGGCTACATCATGGCTTATGAACCTTAAAACAGAATTTAAAGATGCTAGCTGTAAATCAAAACAAGTGTTTTTGTTGACAACTCTACCACGTAAATTTTGGTCAAATCAACGTATCCAGGATGAATTTAATGCATCAAGACGACTGGTAGAATTCGCCATGGATCTGTTGGAAACAGTCGGTCCTAAAGTTGGCCTCAAAGCAAACAAGTGCACAGTTCGTCACAAAATATAGTAAAACAAATTCAAACATACTTCTTATCAGAGGAAATTAGTAGAACAATGCATGGCCTTAAAGATGTTGTTACTATTACAGAAGGATCAACAAAAATTAGGAAATCAAAGCGGTTGGTGTTATGGACCCTCATCGACATCTACGAAATGTTCTTGGAATAAAACCCAGATGTCAAAATCAGCTTCTCAAAGCTCACTACGTTGCGACCGAAGGAATGTATTTTAGCCGGACCTACCAGAACACACAATGTCTGTATATGCATGATACATGAAAATGTACGTTTAATGTGTAAGCCGCTCTTAAATTTAGTAAAAAATGAAAAAGATCTGCTGAAGAAACTGAGTTGTTCTAATGATACAGTGGATTGTGCAACAAATATATGCAATGATTGTAAAAATATCGTGGAAGGCGGAAGCTTACACAGAAACAATTTTTGAATCTCTTGAATTTTACGAAGAAATACATTATGAGAAATGATTAATGCAAGATAGATATTCATTAGAACGCATGGAAAAAAATAAGGAAGAATTTGTTGAAGATTTAGTACATACATCGGTTAACAAATTAAAAATTCATGATTTCATCGCAAGGCAGCAATCAAAGTTTCTTAAGGATACGAAACAAAACTTACGTCATGGAGAATACGTATTTATTATGGATTTTTCAGAAAACTACTCAATGATAACGCAGAATGAGATACAAGCTGCACATTTCAATAAAGTTCAAGCCACAATCCACCCAATCGTAGTTTACTACAAATCATATGTAATGATAAACTAGAGGTCTTATCTTTTGTCATTATATCTGATCATTTAATGCATAACACAGTTGCAGTTCATTAATACCAGGAAAGGTGAATTGAATTCATTGAAAAACAGCAAGACATATATCCAAGTGTCAAAAAAAATTATATTTTACTGATGGTTCAGCAGCTCAATATAAAAATAAGAAGTATTTCATAAATCTCTGCAAACATATTGATGATTTTAAAATACCTGCAGAGTGGCATTTCTTTGCAACTGCCCACGGAAAGGGTCCATCCGATGGGATTGGAGGAACACTTAAAAAAGAAGCCCGGAGATCTTCGCTTAGAGGAGAAAAAATATCAACAGCAAGGGAATCGTTTGAATGGGCGGAAATTTGGTCGAAAAAAACCAACCACGTTATGAAGTTTTCATATGTGTCTTCAGGAGATATCGAACTACAGGAACAATTTCTTTCGATGCGGTTTTCGGACATTAAAATCATAAGTGGAACTCAAGGATTCCACTGCTTTTTACCGGATAACACTACACCCGATAAAATAATTGCCAAAATGTTTTCTTTTTCTGATGATCATAAATATTTCAATTTAAAGGCAAAAAAAAATATAAACATTAATTTTTTAATGTATTTATTTATAATATTGATTAAATTATAGTGTTTATAGAAAAACATTA
The DNA here is from genome assembly GCA_963693315.1 of Diogma glabrata. Taxonomy (NCBI): domain Eukaryota; kingdom Metazoa; phylum Arthropoda; class Insecta; order Diptera; family Cylindrotomidae; genus Diogma; species Diogma glabrata. The sequence continues at coordinate 126,737,670 of OY856186.1, read as the reverse complement.
TTTTTAATGTTTTTTTCTAATGTTAGTGTTGGTGATGTTGAAATTATAACAAAATCTTCGATCATTGGGATCTCCAATTCTTATTCTGAATAAAAACCTGTTACCCAATCAGAAATACACAGAAAATGGTTCAAATTTGTTGCAGGTGTTAAAATATGAAATGTTTAATTTATTAGATCCACATTTAGTACAGGATTATTAACTTAATAAAAAAACACATGTGAATTTTTCATATACCAAACTTTAAAAAATCGTAAGAAAAAATCCATATTGAATGGCTCACTTTTTATTTCTTAATTTCATAGCTGCATATTTTTATTTTAAAATTTGTGAAAAACAACAAAAAAGGTGGTTTTTTGAGATATGAGCTTTGAAGTAAACCAAGGTTTTACGTGCCGCCTAGCGGAAAAGAGAAAAGTTATTAATATTAAACTTACTTATTTCAATTATTCAATTATTTTTCCTTTTACTTGCAAAAATTTACTTAAGTCGGATGAAATTTGTGGCACCTATTCACAAAACATTGACAACATTACCAAAACTACGTGAAAAAGCCTCAAAAATTCAACCGCCCATAACTCCGATGCAGAGTACACAAAAAATAAAAGCAGAAATTCGTTTTTTCCTTTCGTCAATACCAACAAAAAATCAAAATTTCAGATTTTTAAAAAACATTTGTTTTTTTTTCGATGTACGTTTTCAAAATAATAGCCCAAAAATGTTTTCTACTGTGGTGGCGCACAGTGGGATTTGTTCATACAATGTTTGGCAAAAAATATAAGGAGTGCTCGTAGAATATTGAAATTTTGCTCTGAGCCTTTGGTGTTAGCTCAATTAAGAAAAATATAAAGTTTCATCAAAATTGGTCACGCCCACTACCCCATCGCCCATAGAACCCAAAATTTATTTTTGGCCCAAAGTTTTTGAAATTTGGCACAGAGCCTTTTATTACCTCAATTAAGAATAAAATAAAGTTTCATCAAAATTGGTCACGCCCACTACCCACCGCCCATATGACCCAAAATTTCATGATTTTATGAATTTATAAATTTTATGATTTTATAAAAGATTATTAATTATTTAAACTTTTTTTTTTTTTAATTGATAGTATGGAGTCTTACCTTTCATTTTATTATAGCGGGAGCACCTAGCACGACCGAGCAACCTTTTTTATCTTCCAAGGAAGTTTGCAATCACGGCACATTATAGAACAAATTTTATTCTATCATATCTTTTAAACCATATGAGCGAACTTTATAATTTTTTTTTTTAAATACGCAGAAAAGGTTATATTTGAAAAAAAATCACTATTTAAATTACAGCAATAAAGTTATCTTACGTACAAACACTATAGAAGTGCGTAAACAGTTTTCAATATTTTGGACCAAAATTTACATGTAACTTTACTTCATTATTTCAAAGACAAATAAACGTTTTTTTGGGATACAATTTATGGATTCTTCGTACTGAATCAATTTTCTACAAAACTGCATCATTACATTTTTAAATTTTATGTGTCGAAAAAATGACTTATTGCACAAAAAATCCCACTGTGTGGCGTGCGAATCAGTACTCTGCCATTTGATTAAGATTGCGCGTGGGTGGATTACTAAAAGAATTTATAACTGTGAAAATATATATACATACTACTAAAATATGAATAGATTTTATTTTTAAGAAATCCAAAAGCCCACAGATATTTAAGAGAAAATGCATTAGTTGTGATTGAAAATGATGCAAGTAATTTTTTGTTGTTATACCACTAACACTGTATGTCGGCTATTGCACCTTTCTACAGAATATACGGTATTTTATTTTGTATTATACAATTACATACGCTGTATTATACAAAAAAAATACGGTATTTTAACATCTCTTTACTTCTTGACTCATAATTTTAAATACAAACAAAAATTATATTCATATTATAAACTTGTTTAGCCGGGTTTAAAATTTTATATTTTATTAATTTGTTTTTCCTCAATTTACCCCGTTTAATTGAATATAATTTTTATTATTAAATCTATATATTTCGGGCTAGGCCCATCTTCAGGATTATTAATAAAAATAATAAAAAATTATATCACAATAAGAAAAAATAGATGATATAATTTGTGATATAATTTTTTATTATTTTTATTAATAATCCTGAAGATGGGCCTAGCCCGAAATATATAGATTTAATAATAAAAATTATATTCAATTAAACGGGGTAAATTGAGGAAAAACAAAATAATAAAAAATAAAAAATTATATTGTTTGTTGTACAATTCTTCTTGTAATATTGCGACGTAGACTATATGCATTCTAAAGATGCTGTGATAAGTACACCATGAACAGACCTTTCCATTCTATTTATTTTTACTAATGCTTTGTGGCAGAAATTTAATAAGGATCGCACATGTAAGTAACACCACTATACATTTTTGAACTTTTACATTTTACTGCAAATAGATAATTGTAATTTGTTTATAACGCATCGATTTAGCGTAATATTTTAAAATATTTTTTTTTTTTTTTTTAAATAAAATGTGTTGTGTAATAGGGCTTAGAATATGTGTCACAACAGCACATAATTACCTTTTAAGACCTAGGTCTAGACCTGGGTCCCACAACAACTGGCGTTCTAAGGTGTAGATTAACGCTTTTTTTTAAACATCTGCGGGTTGAAGACACCTGAGACTAAGTAATCCGGCAAACTATTCCATTTGTACGCAGTTAGGTCAAAGAAGTCTCTCTGCGATCTGCCAGTATCACAGCGCGGGATCTTTACCGTTTCACCGGTTGCGGCAGCCGATTGCCGAGTGGAACGGGGGTAAGAATAAGTTTGAGGCATGTTGCCGCTGATTTAATCTGAGCACTGCTGATGACGATATTTGTAAAAAACAACGAGGTCAACAACAGTGCGACGATGTTGTAGGGAATCATGTTTTGATGTCAAAGTTCGATCACCCACAATTCGTATAGCCCGCTTTTGAACAGAGTCCAAGAGGGCCAAGATGGAAACAGGGCAGCACCCCAAACTTGACAGCAGTATACAGGGATGAATATAGGACTTATGAACATGGAGCAATTGGTATGGAGTGAAAAATTTTTTGCATCTATTTAGGAGGCCGAGTTTTTTAGACGCGCTTTTTGCCATCGCCATTACATGATCGTTCCAGAGTAGGTCATTTGAAACTGTGACACCCAATAAACGAATGTTTTTACATTCACCTATTGGTTCATCACACATACTGAATAAAATATCTTTGGGGAACTCGGTCTTTAATATGGAAACAATCAACAGCTGTGTTTTGGTAGAGTTGAAATTGACAAGGTTTTGGTCACCCCAGTCGGCGACTTTATTCAGGTCTTTGTTCACGTTTATGGCAGCGTCTCAGGATTAATTCGTTCGTGCATTTTACCTTTTGAAGGAAGGGGCTCAAACGACTTGTGCAGAGTACTATTATCTGCAAAACTATTTATTGGGTTGCTGGTGATTTTCAACAATTCGTTGATATAAATCAAAAATAGGGTTGGGAACAATACTGAGCCTTGAGGTACACCAGCGTTAATTAGTTTAGACTCAGAAGAAAATCCGTCTAAAGTTACTGAAATGTATCGGTTGGATAGAAAATTTTGAATCAGCTTCACAACATTGGGATGAAAACCGTACGCAACGAGCTAGTTGATTAAGTTGGCATGCCAGACTCGATCGAATGCCTTGGAGATGTCTAAAGCGATAACGTATGTTTCACTACTTTTATTAAGTATGCTGTTCCAACAATACGCTACATAGTTTAATAGATCGGTAGTTGATCTTTTGTTTCGAAAACCGTGTTGGCTGTCGGATATTAAGTTAAATTAAATTGAAATATGTTTATTAATATAATGCTCGTAGACTTTGGATAGGACCGATAGTAAAGCTATTGGCCTATAATTTGAGATATCGGATTTTAATCCCTTTTTGGGGATGGGCTAGACATTTGCCAACTTCCAGCACGAGGGAAATATACCAGATTTGTAGGATTGGGAGAATATTTTAGTTAAAGTTGGTGCAAGTTCTTTGGAAAAGGTTTTTAAAATAATGGATGGAATATTGTCCATTCCTGAGGTTTGTTGATGTTTAATCCCTTTAAAAGTTTAGCGACTATTTTGGGTCTGAAGTGAAGTTCATTCATATTAACTCCTGAAGACTGGATTTGGGGTATTTCTTTAGGAGTTTCCAAAACAGTGGAGTTCAGAGCAAAGCGTTCAGCGAACAAGTTAGCTTTTCTTGCGGGATCATTGACGATTAAATCACCATCAATAATAGGGGGAATAGAAAACTTTGTACCAGAATTTAAAGAATTAATGGCACTGTAGAAACTCTTGTCAGAAACAGACATAGACGTAAGTTTTGAGGCTTTCGCTCTGTCAATTTCGGACTCTTCGTTTGAGATAATCTGATTAGATATTTTGTTGGCCTTTAGATATTGGGATCGATTAGGGAGAGTTTTGTTGTGAATCCAAATATTAAATGATCTACGTTTGTTTCTAAGTGCCGTTTTGGCAGCTTTCGAATACAAGTATTTTTGTTTGGGTTTTACTATGGAGAAAGGGACAAATTTATTGATAGCAAATTGGATGGTTTCTGTAAAGTTTTGAGCAGAAACATTTACATTGCCAGTGTAAAAACAATGGCGGTCGAAAGGGAAACCATGGAAAAAATTTTGAAGACCACTCTTATCCATTTTTGAGTAGTGAAATATTTTACAGGGTTTGGGAGCTGTAGTTTAAAGTAAATCAGTTTTGATAACTGATAAGATTAAATAATGATCAGAATTTCCAATACTACCTTTCGCGACATCGACACTCGTAATATCTGGCATTGTGGTAAGATCGAGATCTAAAAGAAAACTATTATCACCGCCATTACGGGGACTGAAAGTCGGGCTTTTAACAATTTGGAATAGGCCCTGAGACGCGGCAAAAATTTCTGCCAGTTTTCCACTGTTGTCAACATCGTCGGTCGATTTGGAGAATTCCAACCATGATTTGTTGTGGACGTTGAAGTCACCGGTAACGATAACTTTAATATGAGAAAAAATCTTTTAAAATATGAGAAAAAATCTTATGTTTTTTGTATGCGCTAAAAAGAATTACAGTTTATATATTATGTTTGATATGTGGTCATCAATAGTTCACAAGCAAATTAAAATTATTTGATTGCACTAAAATGGGAAATTTTATTAATAGTTTTAAATTTTTTAGTAGAGTTACATGTGAAGTCCAATTGAAATTTTGAAATACTGTCCTTTATATTCGTCTGTGTTCTCGATGTGTCGAGAATATGAACGTACAATTTTTGTTCCGATTCCACTGCGATGGCGCAACAGATGGGAAATAAGAGAAAACATTTCAAAAATTTACAAACCAAACTATATAATTTTAAAAATTATTTATGAAATTAGATTTATTGCTTTTAAATAAATTAGGTTTGTTTTTATGAAGTATTAATTACTATATGTCAAGCATAATATATCAACCATAATCAAGCATAAGGGTTTTGTTAATAGACAAAAGATCATTCTTAAGTAGCACATAAAAGAACACCGAAATTGTCGACATTTTCAATACAACTTTGTATGGAAATTTTAAACAAGTTTTTCATCGCTTTTGTGACCTACATAATGTTATTTATTATGCAGGTCACAAAAGCGATATAAAACTTGTTTAAAATTTCCATACAAAGTTGTATGGAAAATGTCGATAATTTTGGTGTTCCTTTATGTGCTAATTAAGAATAATCTCTTATCTATTATCAAAACCCTCAATATATTCAAAGCCTGATGTTTTTTTAGCTCAGAAAAATTGTGATCTTATATCGCTATTTTGAAATATAAAATTCATTATAAACAAAATTTTTAAAAAATTTAGCCCCATCTGGCAATATAAAACTACATATAAAAAAAAATTAAAAATATTTAATAAAAAATACTAATCCATTTTTTCGCATATGGCAAGGCTTACTGGTTATTGTTTATGGCGTCAAACAATCATGATTTGAATATATCAAGGGTTTATGTTTAATAAAAAGTCAATAATACTTTATAAATAAATTAAAATTGTATCCTATTGTAATCTAATGTAAAATTTTCGTGTTTTTTTCTTATCTATAGAGCGTTTGCGATGTAAACCGGAACAAGAAATATCTTTATACAAATACAATACATAACTTCTTTTGAATGACTACGAGTGCGTTCTATTAACTGATAGATGAATAATAAGATAGCATGAATAAATGACGGAAAAATTTGAACCAAAAAAATGTATGAAATACTTTAACTATTTATTCATTATTTTTAATTTAAAACACCTTTTCCATATAAATGTGATGTGATGAAAATTCCAAATGGTTCATTCAGATTGCATGTAATTGTTGAAGCTTTTATAGAATAGAAAAAATTAATTCAAAAATAGAATTTTTTTCAGATTATTATCTAAAACTTTTAGAAACGCGTACAATCACAAACAGGTTCAACTAACTTGTTTTTTAAATATAAAACTAATCCTATACTGGGAAGTTGCTGGAAATTGATGACAAGCCAACACAACTGTCAAAACACAAATAACAGTGGGTACTGTTTGAAAAAACGTTAACACTTTCTTACAACGAGAACTCAGAATTATTTGCGTGTTTTCTAATTACTATAACTCAATATATATAATACTGAGTTTCTCGTAAGATACTTACTATTTTCACTTATATCACCATTAATCAAAGAAATAGTACACTATTAAAGTTGATTTTATTAATTTAAATATAAAATTTATTTATTCCCGATTTTTATTATTTTTGATTGTTGCTTACAAATAGTTTCAAATAACACCCGATTTTTATTTTAATATTTATTAAATCAATAAAAGTAATGATTTGAAATTAATTTATTTATAATATAATTAAAGTTCAACATATTTATGTAAAAGCAAAGAAAACATAAATTAATTTATTGTAATTTTAATTCAACAAAAAAGTTTATTTTCACAAAAATTATTTAATATTTTTCTCTCAATTAAATGAAAACAAGGTAATAAAATTTGATTAAACTTATCTAGTTCAACTTGTCAGCTCTCGGATGCAAAAAAGAATGTGTAAGTTTTAATAATATTATTTCTGATGAGTAATCTATGTCTTCAAAAAGTATTTCTGTTGTAGTTGTAGACTTATTTTAATGTACATTTAGTATCAGGCAATTTTTTTGTAAATTCAGCATCAATATTGATAAGGACGGTCTTCAACATTCTCCCGGCCATTAAGGAATTTATTACCTTAATCATTCAATGGTAGTGGGCTGAGTTTGACTATAGGTCGTTTTACGCAGTTTGTTGATGTTTTTACCGTGGCAGCTCGAACAACGCCATCACTTCCAGGAGGAACCTCAAGAATACGTCCTCGAACCCAATGACAAGGCGATAGGTTGTCTTTTTTAATAAGAACAAGATCGTCTGAAGGTTGCGATCTTGAAGGTTGCGATCTTGATGTTGCCATATGTAGCGTTGTTGTAGTGTGTTAAGATATTCGGTTGAATATTTCTTCCAAACACTTTTGACCAACTGTTGAAATACTTTCCATCTCGATCGGCAGGAAAACGATTGATCTTGCATATCTTCTGGTACAGCTGTTAACGGAGCCATTATTAAAAAGTGACCCGGTGTTAATACGTCTAAGTTATTGACATCTTCATTATTGACTGGACAGAGCGGTCGATAGTTTAAAACAGCTTCAAATTGAGATGTTAGAGTTGATAGCCCCTCAAAAGTTAAATTTGTACACCCTGCAACTCTAGTAATATGCGTCTTGACGGACTCAACAGCTGCTTCCCAAATCCCTCCAAATGTGGTGCTCTTGGTGGAATAAAAGACCATTTGATTCCCAATTGAGCACAGTAGTCTGAAATGAAACTGTTTGAATTATTATTGAAAATAAAATTATTTAATTCAGAAAGTTGCTTGTGCGCTCCTACGAAATTTCCACCATTATCGCTATGAATCTTTGATGGCAAACCTCTTCTAGCAATAAAACGTTTAAGGGTAGCAATAAATTAGGGTGACCAGATTTTAATATTGGCAAATAGACGGGAGGGTGTCTTATATGAAGCAGCAAAAATTTTCATAGAACGAAAAAATTATATTGTCATTTTTTTTTAATTTCATGATAAGTGCAATTTACAATATTTAATGAATAAAAAAAATTATGGAAAGTATTATTAAATTCTTCGGAATATTTCTTATTTGCGTAAATTTTTTTAGGTAAAAGTTACTATTGTTGTTGAAAAGGTCATGAAATATTCCACAAGAATTAATTAAATTATATTTCACACATAAAATGGCTTTCAAATTCTCAAGTAGAGTTTCTGCTCGAAAAATCCGGTTTCGAGATGCTCGAGAAAGATTTATTATCTTGAACTACCAAATCTCGAGGAATTATTTCCACATTTTTGACATTTTCATTTCTTGAGTAACATTATCTCGAGATTTAACAAACTACCATAAATCCGATTCAATTCTACAACTAAATGAACTTTTAGATGACTGTTGCGGACCCGAACCGTCCTTGCATTGTTACATACAACGCTTTAATTTGGAATCAATTTATTTTATTTGATATTAATTTTAACAAAAAGAAGTTCTTTTTCATTTAACGGTCGGCGGTCTAAATCGGTATCCCTTAGTTTTACCAACATTATTCTTAAAGTTGAAGTAGTTTATTCTATTTTGGAGGGGAGTGTTAGTACATAAATATATTAAGTGGGATCTCACATGACCATTTACTATTGAGTCAAAATATGAAAATACAAATAACGATTTCCAAAATTAGTGTAATAGCAAAATTATTTAAAAACTCGCCAGTTCGCAATAATATTTTGCTAAATAATATAAAAGAATTAGTTGAGGAGAGAAACGAGTGCAAATACTCCTGGATTGCAAGACTAGATGAAATTTTATTGAAACCATGATTGACCGGTTTTTGCGAGTCAAAGCAGCAGTTGTAAAAGCTTTAAACTATCTCAATTTAAATCATTAAAGGAATAAAAAAAAATTGATGTGGTTGCTTTAAATATTTTGAGTGCCATTCTAATAGCCACAAAATCAATGAAAGCTCTCAACGGTCAAGATGTCTCATTATTATCTGCAGAGAGAATCCTGAAATTTCTATTCAAATCTCTTCGGAAAAATAATTCAGAAATATGTATTCTCCAAATTGTTATTTGAAGTACAATCTCAAATTTTTAAAAGAAGAGATAACTCACTAGTCTCATTATTGAAATTTCTACACTATCCAAAGTCACTTAGTCTACCTGAGGAAGATGATTTTTTTCTGTTTGCTTTAAAGATCTATTTGCTCCAAAAAAATATTCCAAAGCCAAGATTGAGGAAACTACCGTTGACTGAATAAAGTTTATTCACCAGCACTAAGAGATCATCTTGGTTAGTGATACCCCACTAATATTCTCAGTGCTATGAGATATCTCACGTTATCTCGTATGTCAATAGCAGGGACTCACTTACTCTGTTGAGTCTGTCACTCCCATAGATCAAAAATAAAAAAATTTACAAATCAATAAAATTAAAGTAAAACTAAAGTTAAAATACCTAAACTTTGACGGATTACTATATTTTCCAAATTTTGATATAAATAATTAAAAAGTATTAATAAGTTTATATATATATATATATATATATATATATATATATATATATATATATATATATATATATATATATATATATATATATATATATATATATATATATATATATATATATATATATATATATATATATATATATATATATATATATATATATATATATATATATTAAGCTTGCCAGATTTTTTTTAGAGGTATTCCGGGCCGGAAAATCCGGGCGGTATTTTTATAAATCCGGGCAAAATCCGGGCGACAAGTGTCAACATTTCCATTTGAAAAGCCGGGCGAAATCCGGGCGAAATACAAAATTTTTAAAAATCGCACAGAAAAGAAAAAAACAAAAAGACTATGTTTTTTCATAAATAACCTTTGAAAACTCTTTATTGCTTTGAAATGTTGAAATATATTTTGTTAATTATATTTTTAATTCTGTTTATTACAGAAAGAGTTCTATGCTTAAATTGTCAACATTGTATTCAATCAATCTCCATCGAAGTCGATGACTGTCCACTCTCTTGAGTACCAAACAAACTATCAGCTCTCATTTTGTATTTTTCACTTCCAGCAACTTTTTGGAGAAAACCAGCATCTTCTTTTATTTTTGTATAAAACTCTGGACATGTCTCCTTCCAGTTGAATTTTACCATCAATTGTGCCCGAACGTTTTCCAGTGTCAATTTGCCTTTTTCTTTTGTCCAAATGTCATTGATGTGAGAAAATACGCGCTCAGTTGTCGTATTGGCCGCTGGGATAATTAAACCAAACTCCACGATTTACAGCAAACGATTGAACGAACGAGAGCACAATATATAAATTATAAAACGGTGAAATGATGTCAATGGTTTATATATTTTCATATGAAACATTTAAAATAACACGATTTAACATGTGAAACATATTTGAATAAGAAAGATACAGATTATTGAAATTTTGACTATAAAACGAATTAATATTATATATATATTTTTTTTTCAATGAACAAATGTTGGAAAAATCCGGGCGATTTCCGGTTTTTGTTTAGAAATCCGGGCGTCCGAACCGGGCGATTTTTCAGCCAAGTTTTACCAAAAAAAGCCGGGCGAGTACGGCTTTAGCCGGGCGATCTGGCAAGCTTAATATATATATATATAATATATATATATATATATATATATATATATATAATATATATATAAACGATATGAGATATAACGAAAACGACCGGCACTCTCACAGTCGCATTTGTTGAGGTAGATCAAAAAAATTTTCTGTACTTGTGTGTTCTATTAATATCTTGGACAAATTCGTGAATCAGCAAAATCTGACACGTGGTTAAGAAACTAGAGGCATTTTTCTGAAAAAAATTGATTTTTTAAAACCGTTATAACGGCCGTTTGGATACTAATATTTCAAAAAAGTTAACAAATTTAAAATTTTTGGAGTTTTTTCTATCAATTTGTTTTAAAAGTAGACCTCTGCAGTTAGAGGTTCCTGAGTGAGCGGCTCCAACAAAAAAGTTTGCAAAAAAAATTTTTTTTTGAAACATTCGGCACTCTCACGGTCGCATTTATAAGGGCAGATCAAAAAACCTTTTCTAAAAATGTGCGTTTTATTAATATCTTAGACAAGTTTGTAAATCAGCCCCATACAACACATGGTTAAGAAACTAGAAGCTTTATACTAGAAAAAAACTCTGTTTTTTAGATCCGTTATAACGGCCGTTTGGATTCTAATATTTTTAAGAACTTCATAAATTTAGAATTTTTGAAACCTTTTTAATCAGTTTTTTTCAAAAAAAAGACCTCTGCAGTTGGAGGTTTCTGAGTGAGCGGCTCCAACATAAAAGCTTGTAAAACACAAAATGCGTTTGAATCAACCGGCGCTCTCACGGTTGCATTTGTCGAGCCAGATCAAAAAACCTTTCTTAAAAATGTGTGTTTTATTAATATCTTGGACAAGTTCGTAAATCAGAAAAATCTGACACATGGTTAAGGAACTATAGGCTTTATACTAGAAAAAAAAGTGTTTTTTTAATATAACGGCCGTTTGGATACTAATATTTTTAAAATCTTCATAAATTTAGAATCTGTGGAAACATTTTAATCCGTTTCTTATAAATATAAACCTCTGCAGTTAGAGGTTTTTGAGTTGTTGGCTTCAACAAAAGAGTTTGCAACAATCCCCAACTACAATTTCCAAAAACCTTATAACAGTCAAGGTCAACCTTATAACAGTCAAAAAAATAAAAGATTTGAATAGAAGAAATTAATTTTTTTTTCTTAGAAATAAACTATTTTGATATTTTGCAGTAATTGCACGACATATGATATAGAGTAGGTTTGTGTCATAAATTGTCACACACATGTTCTGTGGTAGATTTGATATTTGTTTATTGCAAAATTGGATAGATATAATTTTGCTTGTAGGTAGCTAATTTTCTTTTTAAAATTTGTTTGATTTCTGTTTGAAATTAGTTTGTTTTGTTTAAACTAATCTGATACATCAGATTCTACTGGTACACAAAACTGTCTGATCTCGAAATCTACTTATTTCTAGCGGATATATGTGCCGTTTGGACTTTTTTTTTAATAAAATGTGTTGTGTAATAGGGTTTAGAATATGTGTCTCAACAACACATAAATACCTTTTAAGACCTGGGTCTAGACCTGGGTACCACAACAACTGGCATTCTAAGGTGTTGATTAACATATAAATAAATTAAAATTTTATGACAATCATTATCAATAGTGTAGTAAATAGTAAACATTAACTGAGCTCCACTCTGTCTTCTATTTAAATTGCAAGTAAAATTATATATATATATATATATATATATATATATATATATATATATATATATATATATATATATATATATATATATATATATATATATATATATATATATATATATATATATATATATATATATATATATATATATATAATTTTACTTGCAATTTAAATAGAAGACAGAGTGGAGCTCAGTTAATGTTTACTATTTACTACACTATTGATAATGATTGTCATAAAATTTTAATTTATTTATATGTTAATCAACACCTTAGAATGCCAGTTGTTGTGGTACCCAGGTCTAGACCCAGGTCTTAAAAGGTATTTATGTGTTGTTGAGACACATATTCTAAACCCTATTACACAACACATTTTATTAAAAAAAAAAGTCCAAACGGCACGTATATCCGCTAGAAATAAGTAGATTTCGAGATCAGACAGTTTTGTGTACCAGTAGAATCTGATGTATCAGATTAGTTTAAACAAAACAAACTAATTTCAAACAGAAATCAAACAAATTTTAAAAAGAAAATTAGCTACCTACAAGCAAAATTATATCTATCCAATTTTGCAATAAACAAATATCAAATCTACCACAGAACATGTGTGTGACAATTTATGACACAAACCTACTCTATATCATATGTCGTGCAATTACTGCAAAATATCAAAATAGTTTATTTCTAAGAAAAAAAAATTAATTTCTTCTATTCAAATCTTTTATTTTTTTGACTGTTATAAGGTTGACCTTGACTGTTATAAGGTTTTTGGAAATTGTAGTTGGGGATTGTTGCAAACTCTTTTGTTGAAGCCAACAACTCAAAAACCTCTAACTGCAGAGGTTTATATTTATAAGAAACGGATTAAAATGTTTCCACAGATTCTAAATTTATGAAGATTTTAAAAATATTAGTATCCAAACGGCCGTTATATTAAAAAAACACTTTTTTTTCTAGTATAAAGCCTATAGTTCCTTAACCATGTGTCAGATTTTTCTGATTTACGAACTTGTCCAAGATATTAATAAAACACACATTTTTAAGAAAGGTTTTTTGATCTGGCTCGACAAATGCAACCGTGAGAGCGCCGGTTGATTCAAACGCATTTTGTGTTTTACAAGCTTTTATGTTGGAGCCGCTCACTCAGAAACCTCCAACTGCAGAGGTCTTTTTTTGAAAAAAACTGATTAAAAAGGTTTCAAAAATTCTAAATTTATGAAGTTCTTAAAAATATTAGAATCCAAACGGCCGTTATAACGGATCTAAAAAACAGAGTTTTTTTCTAGTATAAAGCTTCTAGTTTCTTAACCATGTGTTGTATGGGGCTGATTTACAAACTTGTCTAAGATATTAATAAAACGCACATTTTTAGAAAAGGTTTTTTGATCTGCCCTTATAAATGCGACCGTGAGAGTGCCGAATGTTTCAAAAAAAAATTTTTTTTGCAAACTTTTTTGTTGGAGCCGCTCACTCAGGAACCTCTAACTGCAGAGGTCTACTTTTAAAACAAATTGATAGAAAAAACTCCAAAAATTTTAAATTTGTTAACTTTTTTGAAATATTAGTATCCAAACGGCCGTTATAACGGTTTTAAAAAATCAATTTTTTTCAGAAAAATGCCTCTAGTTTCTTAACCACGTGTCAGATTTTGCTGATTCACGAATTTGTCCAAGATATTAATAGAACACACAAGTACAGAAAATTTTTTTGATCTACCTCAACAAATGCGACTGTGAGAGTGCCGGTCGTTTTCGTTATATCTCATATCGTTTATATATATATTATATATATATATATATATATATATATTATATATATATATATTAAGCTTGCCAGATCGCCCGGCTAAAGCCGTACTCGCCCGGCTTTTTTTGGTAAAACTTGGCTGAAAAATCGCCCGGTTCGGACGCCCGGATTTCTAAACAAAAACCGGAAATCGCCCGGATTTTTCCAACATTTGTTCATTGAAAAAAAAATATATATATAATATTAATTCGTTTTATAGTCAAAATTTCAATAATCTGTATCTTTCTTATTCAAATATGTTTCACATGTTAAATCGTGTTATTTTAAATGTTTCATATGAAAATATATAAACCATTGACATCATTTCACCGTTTTATAATTTATATATTGTGCTCTCGTTCGTTCAATCGTTTGCTGTAAATCGTGGAGTTTGGTTTAATTATCCCAGCGGCCAATACGACAACTGAGCGCGTATTTTCTCACATCAATGACATTTGGACAAAAGAAAAAGGCAAATTGACACTGGAAAACGTTCGGGCACAATTGATGGTAAAATTCAACTGGAAGGAGACATGTCCAGAGTTTTATACAAAAATAAAAGAAGATGCTGGTTTTCTCCAAAAAGTTGCTGGAAGTGAAAAATACAAAATGAGAGCTGATAGTTTGTTTGGTACTCAAGAGAGTGGACAGTCATCGACTTCGATGGAGATTGATTGAATACAATGTTGACAATTTAAGCATAGAACTCTTTCTGTAATAAACAGAATTAAAAATATAATTAACAAAATATATTTCAACATTTCAAAGCAATAAAGAGTTTTCAAAGGTTATTTATGAAAAAACATAGTCTTTTTGTTTTTTTCTTTTCTGTGCGATTTTTAAAAATTTTGTATTTCGCCCGGATTTCGCCCGGCTTTTCAAATGGAAATGTTGACACTTGTCGCCCGGATTTTGCCCGGATTTATAAAAATACCGCCCGGATTTTCCGGCCCGGAATACCTCTAAAAAAAATCTGGCAAGCTTAATATATATATATATATATATATATATATATATATATATATATATATATATATATATATATATATATATATATATATATATATATATATATATATATATTTATATATATATATATATATATATATATATATATATATATATATATATATATTAAGCTTGCCAGATCGCCCGGCTAAAGCCGTACTCGCCCGGCTTTTTTTGGTAAAACTTGGCTGAAAAATCGCCCGGTTCGGACGCCCGGATTTCTAAACAAAAACCGGAAATCGCCCGGATTTTTCCAACATTTGTTCATTGAAAAAAAAATATATATATAATATTAATTCGTTTTATAGTCAAAATTTCAATAATCTGTATCTTTCTTATTCAAATATGTTTCACATGTTAAATCGTGTTATTTTAAATGTTTCATATGAAAATATATAAACCATTGACATCATTTCACCGTTTTATAATTTATATATTGTGCTCTCGTTCGTTCAATCGTTTGCTGTAAATCGTGGAGTTTGGTTTAATTATCCCAGCGGCCAATACGACAACTGAGCGCGTATTTTCTCACATCAATGACATTTGGACAAAAGAAAAAGGCAAATTGACACTGGAAAACGTTCGGGCACAATTGATGGTAAAATTCAACTGGAAGGAGACATGTCCAGAGTTTTATACAAAAATAAAAGAAGATGCTGGTTTTCTCCAAAAAGTTGCTGGAAGTGAAAAATACAAAATGAGAGCTGATAGTTTGTTTGGTACTCAAGAGAGTGGACAGTCATCGACTTCGATGGAGATTGATTGAATACAATGTTGACAATTTAAGCATAGAACTCTTTCTGTAATAAACAGAATTAAAAATATAATTAACAAAATATATTTCAACATTTCAAAGCAATAAAGAGTTTTCAAAGGTTATTTATGAAAAAACATAGTCTTTTTGTTTTTTTCTTTTCTGTGCGATTTTTAAAAATTTTGTATTTCGCCCGGATTTCGCCCGGCTTTTCAAATGGAAATGTTGACACTTGTCGCCCGGATTTTGCCCGGATTTATAAAAATACCGCCCGGATTTTCCGGCCCGGAATACCTCTAAAAAAAATCTGGCAAGCTTAATATATATATATATATATATATATATATATATATATATATATATATATATCCGCTTTTCATATATAGTCGTTTGGCACAAAAATTTTTCCGAAATTCCGAGATGAAGCCCATTGCAATAGGTAGATTTTTATATGAAATCTACCTAAAAAAAAATATTTAAACTAAGAAAATTGTTGTATTAAACATAAAAAAATTGTCCAAATTTAATTTTGAATAACGAATTTGTTTTTCATTTGAATTCCAAATTCTGTTTTCTTTTCAAAAGTCGGGACATTTTTAAAATGCCTTGGGACGCAGAACAAGTTGCTAAAAAGCGGGACGTCTGGTCACCTTACAATAAATGCATCTGAGGTTAAATCTGAGACGACTTCTATATGAATTGCTTTAGTAGCTAAACAGATAAATATTGCAAGATAACTCTTTGTTGTCTGCACCCCTCGCCCTTTTCTATTTAGTATAGTTATAGGACCAGCATAATTCACATCAACATTGCTGAATACCCTGGAAACACATACTCGAGATGCTGGCAAATTTCCCATTAGTTGCGTACTAGTATTTGCTCGTTGCTTACAATTCTTAAATTTCGTGCTCGTGTTTTCCAATATTTTTGCCTAACTTACTGCAAAAGAAGTGTTGGTCCCGGATGGTGGTGAAGTTTATGTAGGTAAAAACCTATTATTTCACTTATTATGTTGGTTGATTTTAAAATTATAGGGTGTTTTGTGTTGTAGTGACAATCTGTGTTCTCTAAACGGCCTCCAACTAGTAAAACACCTTCTTTGTCGATGAATGGACACAGCGAATTCAGTTGATTTTTTCTTTTCAAACACTTTTCTGCATTCAATTCTTTTATATCAGCGGCGAAATCTTTATTTTGGGCCCATTTTACAAATGCAGTTTCCGAGCTATCGAATTGATCCACCAAATTAATTATTCCAGGATCTCCAATTACAGAATGTTCTTTATTGTTTAAAATTTTAATTTGAATATTATACATCCATTTTTTGCAGTAGTTGAGAATACGAAGTGCTTTTAACCATGAATTAGTTCTAAGGAGAATTCTATCAAATACAGTGTAAGCTTGCTGTGTTTCTAAAACTTTAATTGGTCTTCTTTCATCATCCATTACATTTTGATCAACACTTTAAGTTCCAGCTGGCTATTTAGTCTTATTAAATTTTATCCAAATTGGACCATGCCACCATTGTTAATAATTTACTAAGTTCTCCGGTGATAATCCTTTTGTAGCTACATCAGCCGGATTCTCAGCTGATTTTACATGATTCCACTGAGAGCGATTAGAATTACTCAGAATGTCACCGACACGATTTTGGACAAAAGTTTTCCATTTTCTAGGACTGTCTGACAACTATGACAATACTATGGAAGAATCAGTCCATAAATTTACTGATGCTGTGTTAAATTCCGCAATGTTTAATATTTGTTTCAACAGCTTCGTCAGAAGTTGTGCACCACCTAATTATAATTTAAGCAGTGATATTCCTTTTAATGATGCAACCTTTGTTTTATAACAGAGAAGATGAACCTTACATTCTTCATTCACTGATAATATGCGACAGTATATCACCGCTGCATAAGCCATTTCACTCGCATCACAAAATCCATCAATTTCCAACCTATCTTTCATGCTTAAAATATTTCTTGGAATTTGAACTTTTTCGAACTCAATTAGTTCGAAAAAGTTCAAATCGTAAATCGTATCGATCGTAAATTTTTTAAGGAGTTCTTCTGGTAATGTATCATCCCAGTCTAGTTTTTTTTGCCAAAGTTGTTAAAATAATAATTTTATGATGATAACAGAAGGTGCCAACCAACGTAAAGGATCAACAATTCTTGACGATTCTGATAGCAATTTTTGTTTAGTTAGTACTAGCTCATTATCCAAGCTTACTTTAAATGTAAACATGTCGTTTGATGGATTCCACTGAAGTCCTAAAACCTTTAAACACTCACCATCATCCAAGTTTAGATTATTTTCATCATTTTGATTCGAAAGTTTCGGTAAGTTAGATAGCCATTTTGTTAATTTGAATCCCCCCTGCAACATTAGCTCATCTAACTCTCTTTTTAGATTAACCGCCTCTCCTTCGTTTTCAGCACCTGATAGCAAATCATCCACATAAAAATCACTTTGTATTATTTTTGATGCCCGTTTGTATCTTTTCCCATGATCCTTTCATCCTTGGATGTGCCGTATGTTATTGTGTTTAGTTGATATTCTTGGATGGGCATTTCTAATGAATCTCTCCACAGAATTTTTTGATATTTTCTATCATCTGGGTGAATCCAAATTTGGCGATACATCTTTTTTATGTCTGCTACCGATGCTACTACATGGAGTCAAAATCTTAGCAAAGTGCACCACAAAGTTGGTTGAACTGTTGGGCCCACCATTAGTATGTTATTCAATGACAAGCCAGTGGTAGTTTTAAATGAGCCATCAAAGACAACTCGAATTTTCTTTTCACTATTCGTAGTCTTGAATACCGCATGATGTGGTAGAAAATATCCATCATTTGTTGTAGGTTCACCTATAAGAGTCATATGATTTAAATCGATATACTCACAAATAAAATTAGTATATTTGTTTTTCAATGCCATATTTTTTGACATTCGTTCTTCAGTTCTTTCAAATCTTTTTAAAGAACCTCTGAACGAATTGCCAAGCTCTAAAGGCTTGGTCTTAAAAGGAAGCCCTACTTGGTATCTTTTATCATTTCCTTGAGTGTATGTATTAATAAAAAAGTCTTCACAGTTAATTTCTTCTAGACTTGAGCATGTACTAGGTTCTGCTTCTTCATGTCCCTAAAACAAGCGTAATGTACTGTCGATGTCTATATACGTATATGTACCAGCACATTTTTAACAGGTAATGCAATTGTTTGAGACGAACAACCTCCAATAATCCAAGCAAACAACGTTTTTTGTGCAATAAGGTTGTTTTATTCTATAGGAACTATAGTTTCAAAAAGAAATTAATAGATTTTTCCAATTTATGTGGGTACTAGACCAAATTTTGTACCATAAAACCGAACCGTGAACCAAACAGAAAAACATTGGTTTATGGTTTGCTTCTTAGATTATAAAATACATAGGATAAGTAATATCTTTTTAAGTAGAAGTTATTTTTATTTACATAAAGTAGTGTGCAATTTTAACGTGATAGTATTTTCACTGAAAAAACACAGTAGCCAAGAAATTTAAATATGACCAAATTGACCAAATTGCTTGACCAAATATGCTTACAAAATAACAGACTTATGTAGAAATTTTGTATTTAACATTTTTACCGATTGGAGATTGACCAACCTTATTCAATTTTATTTTATGTTTGCCAAAACTATTTCGATTAAAATAAAACTGATAATATTAAAAATTAATACTAAAAATTTAATCCTAACTAAAATTTTATCATGTACGCTTTGGTTTTGTTTGCATTTAAACTAAATGTAAAATGAAATGGATATTGTTTATATGGTTTACTGTTTCAGGTTTTGTTTTAATTTAGAATGAAATTAAAATGAAATCTTCTTATATATTAATACGCTAGATCAAAACTTTGTGGAGCCTAAGGCTTTTTTATTCGCAGATGGATTCATTTCAAATTTTCACAGCTAACTGATATTAGTGTAACCTATATAATTGGATTCGGATTCACACAAATCGGATCATAAATAAAAAAGTTATTATATACGGAAAACTTTTTATATACATATGCATTATAAGTTTACATACATGCAAAAACGAAATTAAAAATTTATTTTATTTTTTTATATTTTCTTTTTTATATATTAGCGAACAACGAACAAAAAAAACGAAACTTTTTTTTCTTATTCATTTCAGTCGTCTTTTGTCTTTGAACAAAGGATGGTTTTCGAGTCGTCGGAATAAAAGAGATTATATGCGTAATATGCGTAATAATGGGACCAATTCAAGAAAAATCTTTTATTCTTTTACAAAAATCTTTTAAAAAACGTAAAAGAAATCAAAAATAAAACATTTAAAGAAATTGCTATTCGAAAATATTGTTAAAAGTTTCTTTTATTTTGAATGTCGATTTTTTCGAGATCGAAAAAATCTTTTATGTTATCTGTCAAATGGATAGATTGTTAAATAATTGTAATCTGCAAATGGATAAATTATACAAAATCAGTTAAGTCTATTATCTTTTTGGCTATTAAAGCAATTATGATTTATATATAGATTGCAATATAAATAGTTTTAATAAACGATTTTCTATTTTTTCAGCAAAAATGGATAATTTTTGGAAGCAAAAGTGTTTCAAGTTTCAAACAAGTTTCACGTATATACTATATATGAGTTATGTGAATATATGTATTATGTTAATATAGATGTGTTTGTGATTAGCAAAATATTAAAATAATTGTTATCAAATATGTTTAAATATTAAATTTATCGAATAAAATGTAACAAATTATTAAAATTTTGATTTAAATGTTATTTCATTAGTTTTGTTCAAACTATTGAATTTTTACTGAATAAAAAATACTAGTTTGTTCTAATTTTTGTGTTTCACCAAAAAAGTCATTTTTAATTAAAATTTAAATAAAATAGTATTTATATTTAAAGAGACTTTCTGTTTTATTTGTTTTTGTTAACAAAGAGTACTTTTTTATAATTAAAATAGTAATTATATACAAGACCACAACATTTTCTTTTATCATAAAATCACCACTTTTATGTCTTTTATAAAATGTCAAAATCTTTTACACTTAAAAGATTTATAAAATAAAATGTTGGCGTTCGAATAGCAATTTCTGTTATTTGATCTTTTATTTTGAAAGATTTAAAAATTCATATGAAAAAAATAAAAGATAAAAGAATAACAAAGTAAAAGATTTGTATTGAATTGGGCCCAATGTTGATTTTATGAATGATATTTTATGAATGATATTTATGATGATATTTTATGAATGATATTTTCTTTTTTATATATTAGCTATCGAACAACGAACAACAAAAACGAAACTTAAAAATTTATTTTCTTTCTAAAATCATTCATTTCAGTCGTCTTTTGTCTTTGAACAAGGACGGTTTTCGATATTATTTCGATTATTTTGTTTATTGATATAAAGATATTTGCGTAATATTTTTCTTTGTTTTCTTATTATAGGAGGGCTATTATTTTGAAAACGTATATTTTTTTGTTGATTTTTAAATTTTTGATTTTTAAAAAATCTGAAATTTTGATATTTTGTTGGTATTGACGAAGGAAAAAAGTTGTTTCTGCTTTTATTTTTTGTGTACTCTGAATCGGCGTTATGCGCGGTTGAATTTTTGAGGCTTTTTCACGTAGTTTTGGTAATGGTTTAAAACTTAAAACTTTTTTTTCTTTTTTATATTTATTTTCTCTTAGTTAGTTTATACATTTTTTTTTTTTTTTTTTTTTTTTTTTTTTTTTAATAAAATGTGTTGTGTAATAGGGTTTAGAATATGTGTCACAACAACACATAAATACCTTTTAAGACCTAGGTCTAGACCTGGGTCCCACAACAACTGGCGTTCTGAGGTGTAGATTAACGCTTTTTTTAAACATCTGTGGGTTGAAGCCACCTGAGACTAAGTGTTCCGGCAAACTATTCCATTTGTACGCAGTTCGGACAAAGAAGTCTCTCTGCGATCTGCCAGTATGACAGCGCGGGATCTTTACCGTTTCACTGGTTGCGGCAGCCGATTGCCGAGTGGAACGGGGGTAAGAATAAGTTTGAGGCATGATGCCGCTGATTTCATCTGAGCACTGCTGATGACGATATTTGTAAAAAACAACGAGGTCAGCAACAGTGCGACGATGTTGTAGGGAATCAAGTTGTGATGTCAAAGTTCGATCACCTACAATTCGTATAGCTCGCTTTTGAACAGAGTCCAAGAGGGCCAAGATGGAAACAGAGGCAGCACCCCAAACTTGACAGCAGTACTCCATACAGGGACGAATATAGGACTTATAAACATGGAGCAATTGGTATGGAGTGAAAAATTTTTTGCATCTATTTAGGAGGCCGAGTTTTTTAGACGCGCTTTTTGCCATCGCCATTACATGATCGTTCCAGAGTAGGTCATTTGAAACTGTGACACCCAATAAACGAATGTTTTTACATTCACCTATTGGTTCATCACACATTTCCTTTGAAGTTTAGAGAATTTAGTTTATGAATTGATTTAGGGGTCGATAGACGTAATATTTTTCTTTGTTTTTTTATTATAGGAGGGTTATTATTTTGAAAACGTACATTTTTTTGTTGATTTTTAAATTTTTGATTTTTAAAAAATCTGAAATTTTGATATTTTGTTGGTATTGACGAAAGGAAAAAAGTTGTTTCTGCTTTTATTTTTTGTGTACTCTGAATCGGCGTTATGCGCGGTTGAATTTTTGAGGCTTTTTCACGTAGTTTTGGTAATGGTTTAAAACTTAAAACTTTTTTTTCTTTTTTTATATTTATTTTCTCTTAGTTAGTTTATACATTTCCTTTGAAGTTTAGAGAATTTAGTTTATGAATTGATTTAGGGGTCGATAGACGTAATATTTTTCTTTGTTTTTTTATTATAGGAGGGCTATTATTTTGAAAACGTACATTTTTTTGTTGATTTTTAAATTTTTGATTTTTAAAAAATCTGAAATTTTGATATTTTGTTGGTATTGACGAAGGAAAAAAGTTGTTTCTGCTTTTATTTTTTGTGTACTCTGAATCGGCGTTATGCGCGGTTGAATTTTTGAGGCTTTTTCACGTAGTTTTGGTAATGGTTTAAAACTTAAAACTTTTTTTTCTTTTTTTATATTTATTTTCTCTTAGTTAGTTTATACATTTCCTTTGAAGTTTAGAGAATTTAGTTTATGAATTGATTTAGGGGTCGATAGACGTAATATTTTTCTTTGTTTTTTTATTATAGGAGGGCTATTATTTTGAAAACGTACATTTTTTTGTTGATTTTTAAATTTTTGATTTTTAAAAAATCTGAAATTTTGATATTTTGTTGGTATTGACGAAAGGAAAAAAGTTGTTTCTGCTTTTATTTTTTGTGTACTCTGAATCGGAGTTATGTGCGGTTGAATTTTTGGTGTCAATGTTTTGTGAATAGGTGCCACAAATTTCATCCGACTTAAGTATATGTTTGCAAGTAAAAAGAAAAATAACTGAATAATTGAAACTAGGAGGGCCCGGCGTGCTTCGCTACGCTTATAAATAAAGTTTTTGCGTAGACATTTTGTTGACGTAGAAGCAATGATTTCAAAAAGTGGTAATGAGAAATGCTAGCATATAATTTTTAATTTTTCTTTTTAAATATATGAATGAAAAATAATCAAAACTCTAGCTGATCAGTTCGGATATATGAAAAATTAGCGATCAAATAAGTTAGTGATCAAATAAGCTTACTTGAAAACTTATTTGATCGCTAATTTTTCATATATCCGAACTGATCAGCTAAAGTTTTGATTATTTTTCATTCATATATTTCAAAAGAAAAATTAAAAATTATATGCTAGCATTTCTCATTACCACTTTTAGAAATCATTGCTTCCACGTCAACAAAATGTCTACGCAAAAACTTTATTTATAAGCGTAGCGAAGCACGCCGGGCCCTCCTAGTATATATTATTTGGCAGTTACTTCTTTCTGGCAATAGAAGAATAATAATATATTTTTTTTTCTATAAATGGAAAGAGATAAAAATGCTGCATGGGACCCTGTATTTTTGTATTTATTTTTACAGGAGCCTTTTCTCTTGTGGAAATTATTTTCAATACGAAGTTTGAATTCAAAAAACAGCTTCAACTTTTTTATAGTTTTATAGTGTACATACACAAATATTACTTATCCTGTATATTTTATAATCTAAGGTGCGGTTCAACAATTATTTCAAAAACTGGTTTGGTTTTGGTTCGGCAAAATTTCGTTGTTTCAGTGGTTTTGGTTTGGTTCAAACGAACCGGTTTTCGTCTCTGGTTTAGATTGATTGGTTCCCTTTGCTAAAAATTCAATGGTTTCCATATTATCGTATCGTTTTGAAAGCAATTTTAAGAATTTTTTTAATGATGGCAAATTTTCCTTTGGATAAGCCCATGCTTGCCTAGTTTCTCTGTCGCATTTTTCCAAATACAGGTAGATTAGAAATGGATCTCGTTTTTCAGCTTCAAGTCCTAAAGTAAACAGTCCACGAATCACTTCGTCGCCAACATTACTTAAATATCGAAGACTTTTACTGGAACTTGATGATACTATCGATGGTTCCATAAAATATTTTATTAATGAAATCACTACTAGACCGGGTTTATCGTATCGTTGAATTATCTTTTCCCATGCGTCTTCTAGTTGGCATCGGTTATATGAATATGTTTAATAAATGTTTCAGCTTCACCTCTTAAAATACTTCTCAAATATTGAAATTTTTGAGTGTTTGTTAAAGCTCCATTGTTGTGAACGGTTGCCAAATAAAGGTCTCTAAATGATGGTGTTGACGCTGAATCCAGCTCACATAAAATAGAAAAATAAATGTTTTCTTTAATCATAATTACAAACCTCTTGCTTTTTCAGCTTCAATGTAGTCCGACCCATATTTAGGTTCTCCTTTAGAATTATTTTAAGAAGTCATGTTATTGACTTGTAATTTTCCTAATTGTTGGCATTCTCTGAAAGAAAAATACAAAATTTTATTTATTGATCCAATATTCATGCAATCAATTAATAAATTAAGTAATATTTATTTATATGTGTTATTATAGTTTTCCATATTTTTTTTTGTACTGTTTGTGTGCTTTTGTCACTTTTGAATTAAAATGCAATATTTAAAAATATACTTTTTACTGTTAATTTAAATTTTTTTATTTTATTAATAATAATATAAACTTCCTTACAGTAACAATTTGGATTTTATTTTTATTTTAAAGAATATCGATTTCGACTTACATCATCCTCAGTTCTTAAATTATTATTACGATTTTTGCTTAAACTATTACTTATAGTAAGTACTTTAAAAAAAATGGATATATTGCAGCTTACAAAAACAAAAATAAAATAGAAAATTACCTAAAAACTAAAAAAAACCCATACCTTAGACACAGGTGTTTATAAGCTTACTTGTGATGACTGCAGTAAATTTTATATGGGCCAGACGGGGCGATCCTTCACAAAAAGATTTATTGAGCACACTAATGAAATTAACAGAAGCGATCCAAAATCCAGATATGCACAACATTTAAAAATATAAAAGCACAAATACACCAATATCAACACAAATTTAACCATATTACATAAAAAAGAAGAGGACAATATCTAGATAGATTGGAAGAAATAGAAATATATAAACAGAAAAACAATAACAACATTTTTAATGATAAAATCAACACTAAAACTAACAAAATATATGACATAATAATAAAAAATAGCAGTTGAAATAGTATATAAGTAATAGTTTAAGCAAAAATTGTAATAATAATTTAAGAACTAAGGATGACGTAAGTCAAAATCGATATTCCATAAAATGAAAATAAAATCCAAATTGTTACTATAAGGAAGTTTATATTATTATTAATAAAATAAAAAATTTAAAATAAACAGTAAAAAGTATATTTATCAATATTGCATTTTAATATTTATTAACCCAGATTTGTTGATGATAATTGTCAATGTAATTTTGACATATCTAAATTTACATCTCTGTTTATCATTTAGTGTTCACAGACTTCAGCCTACAAAAATATATCTTCTAGAGTTAGTCGCGTTTTAACTTTTGGCGCTGTACACACTATGATGAATGCTAACAACGGGTATAAATAGAAGAAAAATTCTGTATTCTGTCATGTTTTTAGTAATGTTAAGTAATATTAAGACATTTGTCATGTATAATTTTTTGTAAAAATAATTGTTATTAGTGGTTGTAATGAAACAAATGTAGTGTATAAAGAAAAATTAATAAATAATTTTAAGATTAGTATCAATTGGAAGTAGCGAAATCCGAAATTCGACGTCCACGCCGTGCTGCCTGGTTAATGCTGACAGAATTAGGTTGGTGTACCGGAGACAAGCAGGGTAAAAACTGCTTAGTCAATCATGGTACATCATGGCGAATTGGCGCCTTAAAACCAATGCGACTCAAGCGTCTGTTCTCCATGTTAGCGGCGGCTTGAAGCGGGCGTCTGTCTTGGATCAAGCGGCTCGCTATATAAACGTGTCAAAAGGTTGTTTCTGGTAACCTTAAGATGCAGAACGGACCCATTCACGACAATTTGGGTTGGGCCTAAGGTTAACACCCTAACCCCGGAAAAAAATTATTTGTTAAATTTGGAAATCAGAAAAGAAAAACAGACCCGGACAAAAACAGAATTTTACCTGGACGTGAAAAAGGACCAGACTACCGAATCGGAACGTGGAACGTGCGCAGCCTGAGCGCTCCTGATGCTCTTATAAGTCTAGAAACAGAAGCTGAGAGGTATGGGATGGATATCATAACTCTGCAAGAAATTAGACAGCCAATAATCGGAAAGAGAAAACGAAAAGAGAAATATCAAAACCATATTGCCGAAACATTAGAGAAATCAGAAACCATTAATGGAGACGTCGATAAGTCATGGTATTTGCTCAAAGATGCTGTTTTAAGCGCTGCTGAGGGAATACTTGGACGACCACAAAACCACTCCCATGGATGGATCAAGCATGTCTTGACGCTATTCAATACAAAAGAGATTGCTATCTGAAATGTCTGCAAGGACGCAACACCAGGTCCACGAAGGAGAACTATAAACTGGCAAGACAAGCCGTTACAGAGTTATGTAGACGAACGAAGAGAGAATGGTGGAAGAGAAAGTGTGAGGAGATTGAAAGCTTCAATAAGGAACATCAATCGCGTAACTTCTTTCAACAGGTTAAAACCTTAAAGAAGGGCCCTCAAACTAGATCGACTGCTATTCAAAACGAAGATGGGGAGCTACAAGTAGACCTTAAAAATATTTTAGACACTTGGGCCGCTTATTTTGAGAATCTTCTCAACTTAAGTGACCAGAAACAAGTTGGGCGACGAGCAATGCTTATTCGTGCGTCAAAGATACATGTAGACGAACCCACCAAAGAGGAATTCGATGCGGCGCTGTCAAAATTAAAATGCAATAAAGCACCTGGTATCGACGATATAACATCCGAAATGATTGTACATGGTGGTGAAACTCTATCCTTAAGATTGTTTGAACTTGTTCAAATGATATGGAGGACTGAAGCCATGCCACAGGACTGGAACACAGCTATGCTGATACCAATCCATAAAAAAGGTAATCGCCTACAATGTGCAAACAACAGAGGAATCGCTCTACTCTGCACAGCATATAAGATATTTTCTTACATTTTGCTATCCAAAATCAATCCTTTTGCTGAACAACTGTTTGGAGAATATCAGTGTGGCTTCCGGCGGGGCCGAGGTACCACCGATGCACTTTTCTCGATAAGGATGATTTTGGAAAAGTGCCTAGAGTTCAACATTCCAGTGCACCAACTCTTCATTGATTTCAGACAGGCCTACGACTCTCTCGAACGAGAGACTCTATGGTCTGCTCTGGTGTCAATGGGAATTCCTGGTAAACTGGTATCACTATGCAGAATGACAGTACAGAACTCTCAATGCTGTGTACGAGTAGAGAACGAAATATCAAGGTTTTTTAAAGTCGACTCCGGGTTAAGACAAGGTGATGCTATCTCTCCTTTACTTTTTAATCTAGCCTTGTAATACGTGTGCCGTCAAAAGAAACTACCGACTAACAACAATATCTTGTCAATAAACTCAGTACAGATGATTGCATACGCTGATGATGTTGTCATCCTCGGCCGAAGTGAAGCTGTTATGAGTGAGACTTTTAAGTCGCTTGAGAATGGAGCTAGAAAAATTGGTCTTCAAATTAACTACAATAAAACCAAACATATGAATGTTTCAAGAGAGTCTGAGAAGAAAGATTTGATGTGCGGCGATGAACGAATTGAGGGAGTTGAATCTTTTAAATATTTGGGATCAATGCTTGACTCAAACAACAGCATACTTACAGATATAAAAGCTCGAATCGCTGCAGGTAATCGAACTTTCTACTCAATCAAACCTCTCCTTGGATCTCCGTATGTATCAACTAACACCAAGCTCAAGTTATACAAGACATTGATTAGACCGGTTGTGATGTATGGGTCACAAACGTGGACCCTTACACAAAATGACGAATCGCGCTTATCTGTATTTGAGCGTAAGATCCTACGCTACATTTTTGGTCCACTTAAGACAGACGATGGAGAGTATAGAACCCGATATAACTTTGAGATCAGAGACCTTCTTGAGGGTCCTGATATAATAGGTTGTATCCGTTCTAATAGGATTGCTTGGTTTGGGCATGTTCTACGAGCCGATTCACAGTCTGGAATGATTAGAAAAATGTACGTTAGTACCCCAGGGAGTGGGCGACTGCGAGGTAGACCACGACTACAATGGGAGACTGACGTAATAAACGACCTTAAAAAAATCGGCTGCCATGGTAATAATGTCGCTGTTGCGAATGACCGTGGTGAATATTCAAAGCTGGTTAGCCTGGCAACGCTCCTACATGGAGCATGAACGCCGTTAAAAAAAAAAAAAAAAAAAAAAAAAAATTAATTGGAAGTTTGGTTTTCAAATTGTTTGTTTTAAAATCAGTGTCGTTTCGTTAATAATTTTCCTGGAGATGGCCAACTATGGCAAAACCATGTGTTTTTTCTAATTGGTTTCTTTTCCATTGCAGTATATGATGCAAATTTTTTATCAATCGCTGCTATGTTAGGCGTGTACGTTGAAATTGTTCTAGAACATCAACATTTTGACTATTTTCATCAATCCATCATGGTTGGCGTACATATTTGAAAGCATTATAAAAATCAACGCATTTAATTATTGCTTTCATCAATCCGCCATGTTAGGCAAAGATAGTTGCAAGTAATCAAGAAATTAATTTATTTCATCAATTTTATCACCGATCTATGCCATGCTAGGCGAAGATATTTGCAAGTAACCAAGAAATTAATTTATTTAATCAATTTTATCATCGATCGGCCATGTTAAGCGTGAATAATTGCAAGTAGTTAGGGATTAATTTATTTAATCAACTTTATCATCGATCTTCCATGTTAGGCGTGGATGTTTGCAAGCAGTCAAGAATTCAACTTATTTAATTATTATTTTCATCGATACGCCATGTTTGCCGTGTATATTTGCAAGTATTCCAGAACTCAATTTACCATCGATCTGCCATGTTAGGCGTGGATATTTGGAAGTAGTCAAGAAATCAATTTATTTAATTAATTTTCATCGATCAGCCATGTTTGCCGTGTATATTTGAACCTATTCAAGTAATCAACTTATTATACAAGTTTCATCGATCCACCATCCGTGTACATATGCACGTATTCAAGAAATTAACATAATTCATTATTTTCATCAATCCGCCATAGGCGTGTATATCTGAAAATTTTTCAATAAATCAACAGAGGAAAGTTATCAACGATCTGTCATGTTAGGCATGTACAGTTGTAATTATCATCAAACTATCATCAAATTATCACATCCATGTTAGGCATATGCATTTGTAGCTATTATCAAATTATAAACCAATATTATCACATACATTTATAATTACAACCAATTATAATTATTCTCACATTATTGTCAAATTATCATCAAATCATTGTCATCAATCGTCTGTCATGCTAGAGTATCATCATCAAGAATATAAACAAATCTTAATTAACTACGTATACCCATTATCTGCCCGATCAAGCTTTGTAATATATGACGTAGCTTATATGGTGCAGCTCCAATAAATTTCTTCGATCATCAATCAAAACCAAATAAAAGAATACAGTCTACTGCCTTAGTAGAACCTGCATCAGATGGAAACTCCATATAGCTACCATCAAAAATGGGTATATTAATTCGAGGTAGCCGAACTTCTGTCGTTGCAGTTTGAGACTTAATCTATCAAAAAAGCTTTGCTGTTGATCAGCAAAGCGGCCCATTGTAGTATCCAGTTGATCCTGTATAGCCATGTTTTTCACGTCACGACTTCATAGCGCGATGCGTAGTTTTTCTTTAATTGTACAGTATGAATCTTCAAACTCTTCAATTTCAGATTTTATCCCAGAAAACTCACTAAGCTTATCATCAACTTCAACAAATTCTAGGTAGCAGCGTTCCAACATTTCTAAACGAACATTGATGGCTTCTGCTGTAATTTTTATGTTGATTTTATTAACGAAGTTGGTACACAAACATGTGTATGAACCTTTTATGTTGCCACGCCTTCGTTTCAAGTCCGCCATTATTTCTGCATCCTCAGCCATATTCAAGACAATGTAAAATAATAAGTGGTTTAAGCTAAGATGTGGTTAACTCCGACTCGAAGGACCATGGAAAAACGTTAACACTTTCTTACAACGAGAACTCAGAATTATTTGCGTGTTTTCTAATTACTATAACCCAATATATATAATACTGAGTTTCTCGTATGATACTTATTATTTTCACTTATATAACCATTAATCAAAGAAATAGTACACTATAAAAGTTGATTTTATTAATTTAAATATAAAATTTATTTATTCCCGATTTTTATTATTTTTGATTGTTGCTTACAAATAGTTTTAAATAACACCTGATTTTATTTTAATATTTATTAAATCAATAAAAGTAATGATTTGAAATTAATTTATTTATAATATAATTAAAGTTCAACATATTTATGTAAAAGCAAAGAAAACATAAATTAATTTATTGTAATTTTAATTCAACAAAAAAGTTTATTTTCACAAAAATTATTTAATATTTTTTCTCTCAATTAAATGAAAACAAGGTAATAAAATTTGATTAAACTTATCTAGTTCAACTTGTCAGCTCTCGGATGCAAAAAAGAATGTGTAAGTTTTAATAATATTATTTCTGATGAGTAATCTATGTCTCCAAAAAGTATTTCTGTTGTAGTTGTAGACTTATTTTAATGTACATTTAGTATCAGGCAATTTTTTTGTAAATTCAGCAGCAATATTGATAAGGACGGTCTTCAACACTGTTTACGTTATTTATATTTCAGGTTTCTGTATTCTATGTTGTTTGCCATTTTATACTCACTATTTATTCTAGTTGCAATTTTAAATATCAACATAGAATAATATTTATATATTATGTACAAACAAATTGTGTAGATTATTTGTTTTAACTTCAAATGCCATTATCTTACAAAATATTAAAAATAACTCATTCTCAAATTAAAAATTGTAGTTTTATCTCTTAAATAAATGCAAAAAATAGAAAACGCATTGCTATACCAGTAAAAACCTTTAAAATTATGTTTTAATTTTCTGACAACTTATTGTTAGGCAATTTTCAGTTTTTATGGTTAAATATAGAAAAGTCCAAGCGGCACGTATATCCGCTAGAAATAGGTAGATTTCGAGATCAGACAGTTTTGTGTGCCAGTAGAATCTGATGTATCAGATTAGTTTAAACAAAACAAACTATTTTCAAACAGATATCGAACAAATTTAAAAAGAAAATTAGCTATCTACAAGCAAAATTATATGTATCCAATTTTGCAACAAACAAATATCAAATCTACCACAGAACATGTGTGTGATAATTTATGACACAAACCTACTCTATATCATATGTCGTGCAATTACTGCAAAATATCAAAATAGTTTATTTCTAAGAAAAAAAAATTAATTTCTTCTATTCAAATCTTTTATTTTTTTGACTGTTATAAGGTTGACATTGACTGTTATAAGGTTTTTGGAAATTGTAATTGGGGATTGTTGCAAACTTTTTTGTTGAAGCCAACAAGTCAAAAACCTCTAACTGCAGAGGTTTATATTTATAAGAAACGGATTAAAAGGTTTCCACAGATTCTAAATTTATGAAGATTTTAAAAATATTAGTATCCAAACGGCCGTTATAACGGATTAAAAAAACCACTTTTTTTCTAGTATAAAGCCTATAGTTCCTTAACCATGTGTCAGATTTTTTTGATTTACGAACTCGTCCAAGATATTATTAAAACACACATTTTTAAGGAAAGTTTTTTGATCTAGCTTCACAAATGCAACCGTGAGAGCGCCGGTTGATTCAAACGCATTTTGTGTTTTACAAGCTTTTTTGTTGGAGCCGTTCACTCAGAAACCTCCAACTGCAGAGGTCTTTTTTTTGAAAGAAACTGATTAAAAAGGTTTCAAAGATTCTAAATTTATGAAGTTCTTAAAAGTATTAGAATCCAAACGGCCGTTATAACGGATCTAAAAAACAGAGTTTTTTTCTAGTATAAAGCCTCTAGTTTCTTAACCATGTGTTGGATTGGGCTGATTTACGAACTTGTCCAACATATTAACAAAACGCACATTTTTAGAAAAGGTTTTTTGATCTGGCCTTATAAATGCGACCGTGAGAGTGCCAGTTGTTTCAAAAAAAATTTTTTTTTGCAAACTTTTTTGTTGGAGCCGCTCATTCAGGAACCTTTAACTGCAGAGGTCTAGATTTAAAACAAATTGATAAAAAAGATTTCAAAGATTCTAAATTTGTTAAATTTTTTGAAATATTGGTATCCAAACGGCCGTTATAACGGTTTTAAAAAATCAATTTTTTTCAGAAAAAAGCCTAGTTTCTTAACCACGTGTCGGATTTTGCTGATTCACAAACTTGTCCAAGATATTATTAAAACACACAAGTACAGAAAATTTTTTTGATCTACCTCAACAAATGCGACCGTGAGAGTGCCGGTCGTTTTCGTTATATCTCATATCGTTTATATACATATATATATATATATATATATATATATATATATATAAATTTTTTTTTTTTTTTGTTTTTTTGTCTCCGCTTATCATATATAGTCGTTTGGCACAAAAATTTTTCCGAAATTCCGAGATGAAGCCCATTGCAATAGGTAGATTTTTATATGAAATCTACCTAAAAATGATACAAGCATTAATTTAAGTGATTTTTAATGTACCAGATTGTGTAGGAGGCAGATGAAAAACTAGATATTTAATTATTAAGGAAATTTTGTTTAATGGATTCTTTGTTTGTTCTTAATTCTATGAAATGAAAATGATATTAATCAGCGTATTTGTTTGTACCCATGTAATCTGATTTTAATTGGTATAAAAGTAACGTGAGGAAACTTAATTTTAGTTAGTTTGAAAATATAAATCCTTGAAGTATATTTAAGAATCGAGATATTTTTATTTTAATTCAGATTTTGGTACTAGCCATTTGATTAAGTACCTCTGGTTTTGATAATTTTATTCACTATTGTATCATCTTGCTTTTTTGAACTTTTTGTTAAATAAGACTTCTTGATTCTTAACAGCCTCAAAGCTTGAACTGCGTTGCCAAGTTGTCGAAGCTTTAAACAATTCCTTTAAAGGGTCAGAGAAGAGGCCACATAAACTCATTGTTGCCACCAACAACAAATGAGCCTAAACAAGCCATAGAGGAATTGAATTAGTAAGTGAGGTAGTACCAAAAACTTCTTGAAAGGCATTGTACACATTGTACAAATTACACAGGTGCATTAAAGCCGATTAAGGTGAAAACTATGGCAGAAGACTATGTTGTGAACCCCGAACGGTTAAAACCTCTTTAATTTGGAAACACTTAAAAAACTTGTTTGTTATAATAATTTATTTTGAACAAAAACCGTAATACCTTAATTAAATAAATATTTTAATTACATTTTATTACCACCAATAATGGTATTACAAACATATAAATTAAAAATATTTTATTTCAACACTATGCATTTCAATATGTTCACATATCATTATCAAGTGTGTACTAAATAAAGAAAAATGAAAAAACATCAAAACTTTTAACAAAAAAGGAAAACTAGATTTAACAATAAATGAAAAGCAAAAAGAAAGAAAAACAATATCAAAAATTTAAGTTATAAAATTAAATAAAGATGAATGAATTGGTTCCGCTTCAATATTCATTAAAATATTTTTATATTTGTTTATGAAATAACTTTCCCATCCATCTAACTCCTTATTGTTGTTAATTTGTTTTAAAATCTTCATATCAATATTAGAGTGGCCTGTTTCGATGACATGATGAGCGACTGCAGAATTATTTGGTCTGTTGTATTTAATATGAGATATGTGTTCTTTGAATCATGTATCAATCTTATATCACTTGTTTGTTAGTTGATTTATTTTTATTTTAATTATACTATATCTGTCACACTAATAATTTTGATGTTGCTCGTTAACGTTTTAATTCGAAGTCCCCGGATTTTTTAAAAACATTTTCAAAGAAAATATCCTTTCTATTTTGGAGGGGAGTGTTAGTATAATTTTTCATTGAATTTATTTATGGGGAAAACCGGAATAGGAAAGGAATGATAAAATTATTTTATTATTGGTCAAAACATTTTTCACTTTAATTATAAATGTTTTGACCTATATTCAATGAGTGTTTTTCATAACAATTATTCCAAAGTCAACCACTGATTTGAACATATTTAATTTTTTGCAAAGATAATTAAAAATTATGATTTGCAAAAATGCATACATTTCTAAATCAAATATTTTGTTCAAAATAATTGTTATGACATCAAAATAATTGTGATGCATTTTGACGAGTTTGGATGTATGTATTATGGAAAGCTTGGATTGAACTAATATATGTAAAATGAAACTTAAGGAACATGGAAGCTCACAAATATTTTCAGACCAAACGGTGAACAAAGAAGCAAAGGATAGTTAAGGTGGTGTTGAGGTATCAGATGACTGGCTTTACAGAGAAATGTTCGGGACCATCCATGATGGATTAAAGTAGAATGTAAGGAAAAGTATACATATATCTAAGTGTCTAAAAAGAAATAATTTTAAAAACGTTTTAGTTATTTGTTTCTTCTTTGTTTAAGTCACTTGTTTCTAATCCTGTTTTATTTGTTCTACTTATAATTTGTGTATCATTTTGTTTGGTGTTTAATTGCATTTTTGTTGTATTAGATACTACAGATGACGGGAAAGGTGCCTTTCAAAGTTTTTTACGTTTTCTTCATTTTATACGATTTCTACGTATAATACCTCAATACATCAAATATTATACTATACACTGCTGGGATATCTATTATCAACATTTCTACTGGGTATTCCGCCATTTTTTCTTTGTTTTGATAGAATTTCATTTTTGGCGCGCTATTTTTATAACTGAACAATACTTTATATATATATATACGGAAATAATAACTTTGAACAGCCGAAATTCAATGCTTAGAAAAGGGAGATGTCCTGTTCATGCTTTCTGGGACGAAGTAAAATTTCAACGTTATCAAATCAAACCAAAAAATTGTACTAAATGTTTAATTTGCAATATTATTATACAAAATACAGAAGTTATTATATTAAAAGCTCATCGGCAAGCTAGTTTAAACTAATAAAAATGTGTGTAATATATTTTATTTCATACTGATATCTAAAACGACATTTTTCGGATTATTTATGGTACAAAAAGTTGAACTTTAACGTCCTAGGGCTTTATAAAATTTTATAAAGTCCTAGGACGTTAAAGCTCAATTTTTTGAGCGAAATTTAAAACTCTTTTCTTCTTATTTTAATAAATTTCCAGTATGTAATAAAATTTTGTATTTATCTCACACGAAAAGTGTTTTTAAAGGTTAACAACTAGCTTGTAATTTAAAGTTTCACTTTTCGTTCTAGATAAATAAATAACTATTAATTTGTAATTTACCTATTGATTAAATATTTAATAATACAAAATTTGAACAAAATTAATTAATAAATTATCAAATTTCAGATGATTTTGTAAAATAACCGAGAATGTTGATAATGAAGTTTAAGAAATAATCAATACTGATGATGAAATTACAATTTCTGAAATTTCAGATATGAATAATGGGGAGAGATTGCCGTATATGTTCATTGCTGCCGGATATTACCCAAAATTGAGCGCGATTGAAAAAATGTCACCATCAAATAACGAAATGGTACTTGCACAACTCATTTATCATAGATATAGCAACTCTGACATCCTCATATATCATTTAAATTCCCGTTTCTAATAGGTTTCCCAAACGATGCCATCGAGCAGTTATTCTGATTCAAATGTGCCTCTATCATCGAAAATAGATGCATTTTCGCCAAGTGTGCAAAGTGTAAAAAAACGAAAATTACAACAGCAACCCCGAATAAATTAATTTACGGATAGTGTAGCTTCCAAAGAAATTCATAATTTGGATATTGCGGATGGTAAGAAAACATTTTTAGATTCGTTTGATTACACAGGCACATCCAAAGCTGCAAATTTCCTAAATACAGTAATTGAAAAATTCAAAACTATTATTCTTATGAAAAATATAAAACAAAACTTTACGCCGTAGCGAACATGGTTCGAATTGCCAAAAATGCTGATCTATGAGATTCAACTTGCTCTCACCATACAGCTAATTTATTGCTAAAAGATGTTGCTGACAAAAAATTAATGAGCAAAGTCATGGCTATTATAAAATAATTTAAAAATTGTGATTTGGATAATAAATTGATTAAAAGCGGGGGCAGAAATCTAATTTGACCCTCTGCAACTTTATGGTGTCATATCCAAATAAATCCAAATGAGTCAACTTTTTCTAATTTTTCAGGCGAGACAAATAACGAAATATTGAATGAAATAATACAGATATGATTTTAAATTTGTCAACCCTATTAGAAATAAAAAAGTTCTAATATTTTTTTTATTTAATTTTTTTAAGTCAAAGAAATGTTTCCTTTCTGCATTAAAACAAGAAATATGTACCCTTTGTGAACTGGTATTTCCAAGGGCTATTTTCAGATGTTCTGCAGTAAACGATGTATTTACACGTGGTAAGTGCAAATAGGTAATAAAATTTAAATTAATAAAAATGGACTTGTCCTCTTTCTGCAGTTAGCGATTCAAATAACTTACACTCCAGAATAAAAAATTTACAACTAATCAAAAGAATTATTGCTGCAGCAAATTTTTCAGATAAAATAATAGTTCAGTCAATGAGCATTCTACCGTATAGTTCTTACAAGCAACACCGATTTGCACAAACATTTGGATTTAGGTTATGCTTGCCCTCTACTTTAAAGTTGACCCTATGTCGGTGGTTTCTTAAATCCTAGGGGTGAATTCTACCCCTTCTCGGGGGTGAAAAATATTATATTAAAAATAAGTACGGCAATAGATAGATTGGCTAATTTTAGACAACTTTTGTCATAGAAATATTTTTCTGAAAGTCAATACTTTTCGACTTATTTGCGAGTGAAAATGTCAATTTTTCAATAAAAAAACCACGTTATCAGACGGTTTTTCATGAATAACTCAAAAAGTTAGTATTTAGTGTAAAAATGTTGCCTATAAAACAACAAACAAAATACTGGATTTATGGTGTCTGTAGACACAATACAAACGGAGCAATAGCTTGTTGCAGGTAAGTTCATATTCGCTAAACGCAAAAGTTGAAAGTTTCGACGTCAATAAACAAAAAACAATGCATTTTTTCGGGTAAATTTGATATAATATTATTTAAAATGTATTTAAAATGTGTTTTATAAAAGACCCTAGCATCAATACTAAGCGTGTTATGACGAAAACAAAGTTGGTCTCTATTTTGAAAATCGCACCCTAACTACCACCCTTATTAAAAGTAATTAGTACCACTTCAAGAATTCTCTTTATTAATGTACTAGTAATATGTTCTAGAAGGTTGACAGGTTTAGAGTGCTTAGTTTTGAAAAAAAATGGAGGTGGAAGTGAAAAGAGATTTTTGAACTTTTGAAAAAAATTACCGTTTCTTCAAAATAACTACAAAACTATTGATGATACGTAAAATTTCATTATGACATAATTCTAGGTTATGTTTTTTTTTAAATTTGGTATCCTTTGTTTTTCAACAGGATAAAAATTGAGTAAGATATGGCCGTTTAAAGTTTGCATATGTTCCTAAACAGCAACTTTTTCAAGCCCTTTCAGCCCAAACCCTTTTAAAACTAAGCACTAGAAGCACTTGAAAATTAAATTTATATGAGCTTATAGCTCTTAAAAATACCTACAAAATGCTTTTTTGGATTACTTGATAGCTTCAAAAATAAGGGAGTTATGGGTAAAAAACTAATCACATATTTTTGCAGAAATGAGAACACATTTATATGAGCATTGATGCATACATACTATACCTATATATAAGGTCAATGTTGTGCGCCGTGTATTAACGTACAAAAAATGATAAAATTACTAAACAGTGTTTATTAATATTATAAAAAATAAATCAGTACTTAAATAATTAAAAATATGAAGGAGCTGAAATCTCACAGCTCTGAGATATCAAGACTTCGGTCTGGGTTAAGGATTTTGATATAGTTTTCGGCAAAAAACTTTTCTGAGGACATGGTTTTTAGTCTTAGGCAGCGATGTATATCAAACATAACTCTTTGTTAAAGGACAAGTATTCAGAGATAAACTCTGTTTAAAATTCATTACAAAACTAACACGAAACATCAATACGTTGCCGGAAAATTATAAGCAAAATTCCAAAAATATTGTTAAATAAAATAAAATCAAACTTTTTCAAAATTCCAAAAATATTCCAAAAATTAGAATAAAATCAAATATTTAAACTTTTTCTATATTCCGATAATATTCCAAAATTTCTTAAAAATTCAAATTTTTTTCAAAATTCTAAAAATATTCCAAAAATTCTTACAAAATCAAAAATTAAAACTTTTTCCAAAATTCTAAAAATATTGCAAAAATTAGTACAAAATCAAAAATACAAACTTTTTCAAAATTCCAAAAATATTTCAAAAACTATAACAAATTCAAAAATTTCCATGTCCAATTTCATTTTCAATTACATTTACGTCATAAAAACAGCTACATTTTTTTTTCCAAAAAATTGGCTAAAAAAACAAATGAAATCATTTTTGACACACTTGACATTATTTTTTGACAAACATATAATGCCATAATTCTCTATAATAATAATAAAATATCATGTCATACAAACTATTAATTTTTTTCTAAAAAAATTGGGTAAAAAATAAATAAAAACCTTTCTTTTGACACACTTGACAACATTTTTTTGACAAACTTATAATGCCATAATTCTCAATAATAATAATAAAATTTCATTTTCAACAAACAATTTTAATTTTTTCCAAAAAATTAGGTAAAAAAATAAATAAAAATAAAAATCTTTCTTTTGACACACTTGACAACTATTTTTTGACAAACTTATAATGCCATAATTCTCAATAATAATAATAAAACTTCATTTCAAACAAACAATTAATTTTATTTTTTTTCCAAAAATAAGGTAAAAATATAAATAAAAATCTTTCGTTTGACACACTTGACAACATTTTTTTGACAAACTTATAACCCAATAATCTAGTTTATGATCTCACATTCTAATCCCGACCATCAAGATTTCTCCAAATTTAATGTTTCTACTCGTAATCACTTAAAATTAAAGGTTTTTAAGCCAAAAATATGAAAATTTGCTATTTTTGACACACATAATGATTTTTTTGACACACTTCCGGTACAGTTATTGAACACAGCGTCCTTTCGGACTTGTCCCTTGTGACTACCTGTTTTTAAGAAAAAAAATTTTCGAAATTCCTCCAGCCGTTTTCCCTGCAGCGTAGGTAATGACGGACGGCCGGCCGGCCTACAGACAGACATACAATTTTTTTATTGCTTTTTAAGAATCAGTAGGTCCTAAAACGTCGAGAAATGCCAAAAAAAGCGGGGGTAAGAATTTCACTTTGAGCTCATGAATGTAATACTTAGGTCTTTCAGACCGAAGTAAAATCTTTCTTTTGACACACTTGACAACATTTTTTGACAAACTTATAATGCCATAGTTCTCAATAATAATAAAAAATAAAATTTCATTTCAAACAAAATTTTAATTTAATTTTTTCCCAAAAAATTGGGTAAAAAAATCAAAAAAATCTTTCTAGTGTGTCAAACTTGACAACATTTTTTTGACAAACTTATAATGCAATAATCTAGATTTTGGTCTCACATACCAATCCCGACCATCAAGATTTCTTCAAATTCAATGTTCCTACTCGTAATCACTTAAAATGAACGTTTTTTAACCAAAAAATATGCAAATTTCTTTGTTTTGACACACTTGACGATTTTTTTGACACACTTCCGGTACAGTTATCAAACACATCGTCCTTTCGGCTCTTCCCATTGAGTAAACCTATATTTAGAAAAAAAATTTTGAAATCCGTCCAGCGGTTTTCTAGATTTCGTCGGTTGTGACGGCCGACAGACAGACACACATTTTGTTTTTGCTTGTTTAGAATCAGTAGGTCCTAAAACGTCGAGAAATGCCAAAAAAAGTGGGGGTAAGAATTTCACTTTGAGCTCATGAATGTAATACTTAGGTCTTTCAGACCGAAGTAATTTAAATCATATGTTTCAAAATATTTTGATATTTGATACATATTAGACCAGTGCAGATACCTTTTAAAAAGGCAAAAAATGGTTAAAATTAGTAACAGCATGAAAACTATTGGATAAGGAAGAAAATATTACGCAAATGATGGAAAATTTAAACTAAAGGTGATCCGAGATACGAGGGTGTGGTGTCAGCCTTTTGGGTTCGAAACTTTTACTTTAAAA
This sequence comes from Diogma glabrata, assembly GCA_963693315.1. Lineage (NCBI taxonomy): Eukaryota > Metazoa > Arthropoda > Insecta > Diptera > Cylindrotomidae > Diogma > Diogma glabrata. The sequence goes on along the minus strand of OY856186.1, from coordinate 126,696,644 downwards.
TTTTTTTATAGCAGGTCTAGTTTTGCTGAAAATCGTATCGATGAAAATTTTCCACCCCAAAAAGCTCACCCCATTTCACCATCGTAGCTCAGATCACCTTTAATTTAATTTTCACATCATTTGCGCAATATTTTCTTCCAAATCCAACAGTTTTTATGTTGTTACTAATTCTTTTCCTAGGAAAACAAACGTTAATATATTAGGAAACGACGTAAGGACGTAAAAGAAACTTAAGGATGTAAGAGAAAAGCGCAGATTTTTTACAATGATCTTGCGACCGCAGACGAGATTTTGCAAGCTGGTCAGTACTCAGTACTGTACTGTAATGTTGTACGGACTGCCAAAGGACACCTAATTGAACAAATTGAAAAAGGTAGATTTACCTGCATATCTCGAAAAAATTAGACATGAATCATTTCTAAAGACCACCACGAAAAAAATGTAGTTAAGTTGTCCTCGCTGGTTCCAACAATTGGTGCTTGAAATTAGCACATACAAAGAGTTTAATTCCAGTTACGGCTAGAAAATAACAATAATAATCCACTTGTTTGAGGTTGGGTTAAATCCAATCAAAACTCCAAATCAACTTGTACCTGAAGAGCTGTTGAAAATGATTTCTTGTAGCTGCAAAATAGGATGCGGCTCAGCGCGCGGTTGCCGAAAAGTAGGAAATGTTTGCAATTCGGCATGTCTAATATGCAGCGGAGACAATTATCAAAACAGTGCTCCAATTATTGACCTAGAGGAGGACGAGGAGGAAGACGAAGATGAGGTGGACGCGGCAAGGAATGAGGACGAAGAGGAAAAAGAAGAGAAGTGTGAAGATAATTAAAATAAATATTGCATACTTTTATCAGTAGGGGTTGTTTTTTAAAAATTGTTAAAAAATACATCTCACTTCCAATAATAAAAAGATAATTGAAGTATTATATTTTGAATTAAAAAAAAAAGTTAGCTTTATTTTTTAATTTTTTTTAAAGGGGTGGTTTTTTTATAAGGGTTGAAATTTATAAATAAATGATCCCAAAATTAAAACAGTATATCTTCATTTATTATCAGTATGTATAAGATTAAATTATTTCAAATTGCTGAATAAATAACATTTTCCAGCATTATTTTTTAATGATATTTACTCTAGAGGGTGGCTTTTAGGGGTCAAAAGTGTTTGATAAATCATAAATTATGTCACTTAATAACAATTAACCTTCATTCAACTTATTTAAAAATGATTTCAATCGATCACAGGCTTTAATCTACAATTCTAAAATTATTTTCGATTAGGGGTTGTTTTGACCCTTAAAAATTAAGCAACCACCAGCACTTGGTCAACTTTGAAGTAGAGGGAACGAAGAGCTTAAATCCAAATTTTTGTTAAAATCGGTTTTGCTTGTAAGAATTATACAGTTTTGCCGTATTTCATGTTCATTGACTGGACTATAAGCCGAAACACAATATCTTTTGTTCATGATGAACATTTTATACGAAAGATTGATGAAAGAATCAATAATTTCGATCCAATCCCGGAATTAATAATTGCAACTTAACATTCGACGATTTTGATTGCAGATGCATGTAAAATGGTTAAAATTAGAGTTACCTCAAGTATTTCACAATACTTTAAAAAAAATAAGTGATACGGCGCTCAATATTTATACTAAAGCGGCTTATTATTTATACCATAAATATTGCGGGCTAAAAGAGTTGCCGGCTTATTTAAAAAATTTAGTAAACTTTTTGATAAAAAATCGATTCGGCTCTTACATTCTGGACACTTGAAGAACGTCAAATTTCTGAGGATTTTGTTGATAAGCTACCTCTAGGCTTGCCACCTATACGTTTTTGGAGCGTATAATACGTTTTTTTTATCAAAAATATTTGTGAATACGCTATACGTACGTTTTTTGAAAATATTCAAAAATATACGCTTTTTTGGTTATAAATAGTTAAATTCAGTTGTTTTCAGAAATACGTATCCTAAATGAAGTTTTTCCCTTATTAAGTGGAATGAATTGCAGAGAAAAGTGGACTGAATATTTTAAAATCAACACAAACGCACCTGAATTACTTTAAATCTGCAAATTTGGTTTTGCCGTGCCAATTAATAATTTTAATTTGTTATTTGTTTTGTTGAATGCATTTTTAGCGTGGACTAACAAATCAAAAGGCTTCATACCGATATGGTGAAATCAGAATTATTTATGCATTTCAATTACAGATGAGTTGCAGTCCAGTGGCGGATTTACATATTTGCCGCTTATAGGCTAATTTATATTACCGCCTAATATATTTTAAAAAATTATCAAATACGAACGCAGCGACCAAAAAAAGCGCGCCACAGGCGAATTTTTTGAAATTTCAAGGTCGCGTTATTTACAAGTACTTTAAAATTACGCTTTTAATTAAAAACGTGCAAATCTGGCAAGAATAATTAATATAATACAAAATACAAAAATAATACAAACCTTTTTAAAATCAAATAAAATGCAATAAAAACTGTAGAGCACGCCGCCGCTATGTTTCGAGTATAGAGATAAGAAATTTAGCGAATTTGATTGATTTAATCTGGATACTTTTGTTTATAGTGGCGGGTGGCTCTCGCCACCGCGAAACGATTTCTATTTTGAAAATTTTTTATATTTTTAAAATTTTCCGCACAAAAATTTACCGCCTACGAAAATTTGCCGCCGTAGGCTACAGTCTAGCTAGCCTATTTAGAAATCAGCCACTGAGTTGCACTGAATTTGCAAGTTTTATTAAGAAAAAAGATAAGTCTAACAAAAAATTGATCGAAGCAGCAAAATCGAACAAAAAATATAAAATTAAAGCTTTACATTAAATATTTGGTTCATTCCTATACTATTTAGTTACCATTTATAAAAATTTTAACTATGTTATTATATTGTTTGGGATTTTTTGTTTAAAATTTCTAGATATTACGATGCATGAATTCATAGGATGAGAGAATATTTCGTCAACATCTAAATCCACATTCTAATCAACATCCCAAGTCACGAGTGTAAAGTCATTATTGATTGTTGTCAATCAATGCGAAACTTAGGATCTGACGTAAAGTCAATTTGTTGCTATATTTTTGGTTAGGAAATAGGAACATGTGTCTCTGATGAATGTGAGTTCGAATCCTGGCACGAAACAAAAAAAAATTTTCTGAAGGAATTTTAGAGAAAATGAAAAGTTATTTCGAATTGCAAAATTCAAGTGATTTCCAATATGTACTTAAGCTTAATTGTTCACAAAAAACCCATCAAAATTAAAAATTCCCCTAAAATTATCTATATTTCCTAACCAAAAATATAGCAATAAATTGACTTTACGTCAGATATTAAGTTTCGCATTGATTGACAACAATCAATAATGACTTTACACTCGTGACTTGGGATGTTGATTAGAATGTTGACTTAGATGTTGACGTAATATTCTCTCATCCTATGAATTCATACATCGTAATATCTAAAAATTTAATACAAAAATATGGAGGGGCTGAAATCTCACAGCTCTGAGATATCAAGACTTCGGTCTGGGTAAAGGATTTTGATATAGTTTTCGGCAAAAACCTTTCACGAGGACATGGTTTTTAGTTTTGGGCAGCGATGTATATCAAACATAACTCTTTGTTAAAGTACAAGTATTTTTCATCTCTGTTTAAAAATTTATTACAAAACTAACACGAAACATCAATACGTTGCCGGAAAATTATAATCAAAATTCCAAAAATATTGTTAAATTAAATAAAATCAAACTTTTTTCAAAATTCCAAAAATTAGAATGAAATCAAATATTTAAACTTTTTCTAAATTCCGATAATATTTCAAAAATTCTTAAAAATTCAAACTTTTCCAAAACTCTAAAAATATTGCAAAAATTATTACAAAATCAAAAATTAAAACTTTTCCCGAAATTCTAAAAATATTGCAAAAATTATTACAAAATCAAAAATACAAACTTTTTCAAAATTCCAAAAATAGTTCAAAAACTATAACAAATTCAAAAATTTCCGTGTCAAAATTCCAAAAATTATAATAAAATCAAAAATTTAAAATTTTTCTAAATTCTAAAAATATTCCAAAAATTCTTACAAAATACAAAATGAAACTTTTTTCCAAATTCTAAATATGTATATATATATATATAAAATTCAAAAATTCTATTTTTTTCAAAATTCTAACAATATTGCAAAAATTATAACAAAATCAAAAATTGAAACCTTCTTCAAAATTCCAAAAATATTCTAAAAATTAGAATGAAATCAAATTTTTAAACTTTTTTCTAAATTCCAATAATAATCCAAAAATTCTTACAAATTCAAACTTTTTCCAAAATTCTAAAGATATTGCAAAAATTATTACTAAATCAAAAATTGAAAATTTTTTCAAAATTCCAAAAATTATAATAAAATCAAAAATTAAAAATTTTTCAAAATTCTAAAAATATTCCAAAAATTCTTACGAAATCAAAAATTAAAACTTTTCCCGAAATTCTAAAAATATTGCAAAAATTATTACAAAATCAAAAATACAAACTATTTCAAAATTCCAAAAATATTTCAAAAACTGTAACAAATTCAAAAATTTCCATATCCAATTTCATTTTCAATTACATTTACGTCATAAAAACAGCTACATTTTTTTTTCCAAAAAATTGGCTAAAAAATAAATGAAATCATTTTTTGACACACTTGACAACATATTTTTGACAAACTTATAATGCCATAATTCTCAATAATAATAAAAAATTTCATTTCAAACAAACAATTTTATTTTTTTCCAAAAAATTGGGTAAAATTTAAATAAAACTCTTTCTTTTGACACACTTAACAACATTTTTTGACAAACTTGTAATGCCATAATTCTCAATAATAATAGTAAAATTCATTTCCAACAAACAATTAATTTTATTGTTTTTCCAAAAAAGTAGGTAAAAAATAAATAAAAATCTTTCTTTTGACACACTTGACAACATTTTTTTGACAAACTTATAACGCAATAATCTAGTTTTTGATCTCACATACCAATCCCTACCATCAAGATTTCTCCAAATTTAATGTTCCTACTCGTAATCACTTAAAATGAACGTTTTTTAAGCCAAAAATATGAAAATTTGCTATTTTTGACACACATAATGATTTTTTGACACACATTCGGTACAGTTATCGAACACAGCGTCCTTTCAGACCTGTCCCTTGAGTATACCTATTTTAAGAAAAAAAATTTTTGAAATCCATCCAGCGGTTTTCCCTGCAGCGTACATAATGACGATACATTTTTTTTTTGCTCTTTTAGAATCAGGAGGTCCTAAAACGTCGAGAAATGTCAAAAAAAGTAGGGGTAAGAATTCCACTTTGAGCTCATGAATGTAATACTTAGGTCTTTCAGACCGAAGTAAAATCCCAAAGAAATGCAATTATGTAATCATAGATGAAAAATTCAACTTAAATAAATATGAAAAATGATTAAGTTTCAATTTAGAAATTACCTGAACATCAAAATTAAAATATGGTTCGTCATTGCCCGCTGTGGCTAAGTTGTGTAAGACACACGGGATTTGAACATTTGTCTCTGATGAATGTGAGTTCGAATACTGACACGAAACACAAAAAAATTTTTCTGAAGGAATTTTAGAGAAAATGAAAAGCTATTTCGATTTGCAAAATTCAAGTGATTTCCAATATGTACTTAAGCTTAATTGTTCACAAAAAAACCATCCTTATGTTATTAATTATTATATGTTATTTAGTCAATTAAAGTAGGACATTTTTTTAATATATTTATTTTGTTTATATTGTTATCGTTTTTTCCAATTAACTTAAAAATGAATAAAATATATGAGTAAAAAAATTTCTTTTAATTATTTTATTTCAAAATATATATGTATACGCTTTTGGAAAAATTCAAAGGTGGTAAGCCTAGCTACCTCAGTTAAAACCTTCTACTTATTTCTGCGTCCTCAGCTGAAGTAGAGTGACTTTTTTCGAAATAAATAGGGGCTGGTTCACAGTAAAATAAGAAATCGGTTGGGGTTCTTACGATCAAAAAAGTTAAGTGAAGTTTATTACTATCTTAAACTAAATATAAAATTATCTAATGCAAGTGATAATTCTAATTATGACTTGGATGAGGAAGATTTTTAATTTACTTATTAAAGAAATGGAAAGTTCCTACTTAGTAAAATTACTGAATTTTTTTATTTTCTTAAAAAATAATTAATTATATCATACTGTGTATAAAATTAATTTGTTAGTTAAGTTTAATAAGAAAATAGTTTTATTTCAAAAATATTGTTTTGTTTTCTGAAAAATACTCTTACTATACCTAAAGAAATATTAAAAAAATCCCCAAAATTTATAACAATGTGTTTTCTACGTGATAGACTTTAAAATATGTTTCGGTATTACTTCGGTCTGAAAAACCTAAGTATTACATTCATGAGCTAAAAGTGAAATTGCCCCCACTTTTTTGGCATTTATCGACGTTTTAGGACCTACTGATTCTAAAAAAGCCAAAAAAGCAATGTCTGTCTGTCGGCCGGCCGTCACAACCTACGAAATCTAGAAAACCGCTGGACGGATTTCAAAATTTTTTTTCTAAAAATAGGTAATAAACTCAATGAAAAGAGCCGAAAGGACGATGTGTTCGATAACTGTACCGGAAGTGTGTCCAAAAAATCGTCAATTGTGTCAAAACTAGGAAATTTGTATATTTTTTGCTTATAAAACTTTCATTTTAAGTGATTACGAAGAGGAACATTGAATTTGGATAAATTTTGATGGTTGGGATTGGTATGTGAGACCAAATGCTAGATTATTGCATTATAAGTTTGTAGAAAAAATGTTGTCAAGTGTATCAAAAGAAAAATTTTTTATTAATTTTTTTACCCAATTTTTTGGAAAAAATAAAATTAATTATTTGTTTGAAATAAAATTGTATTATTATTATTGAGAATTATGGCACTATCAGTATGTCAAAAAATGTTGTCAAGTGTGTCAAAAGAAAGATTTTTATTTATTTTGTGATGAACCAATAGGTGATTGTAAAAGCATCCGTTTATTGGGGGTCACAGTTTCAAATGACCTACTCTGGAACGATCCTGTAATGGTGATGAAAAAAAACGTCTAAAAAACTCGACCTCCTAAATAGATGCAAAAAATTATTCACTCCATACCAATTGCACCATGTTTATAAGTCCTATATTCGTCCCTGCATGGAGTACTGTTGTCAAGTTTGTTGTGCTGCTTCTGTTTCCATCTTGGCCCTCTTGGACTCTGTTCAAAAGCGGGCTATACGAATTGTGGGTGATCGAGCTTTGACATCAAAACTTGATTCCCTACAACTTCATCGCACTGTTGCTGACCTCGTTGTTTTTTACAAATCTCTTCATCAACAGTGCTCAGATGAAATCAGCAGCATCATGCCTCAAACTTATTCTTACCCCCGTTCCACTCGACAATCGGCTACCGCAACCAGTCAAACGGTCGAGATCCCACGCTTTCATACTGGCAGATCGCAGAAAGACTTCTTTGTCCGAACTGTATACAAATGGAATAGTTTGCCGGAATCCTTAGTCTCATGTGACTTCAACCCGCAGAGGTTTAAAAAAAGCGTTCATCATGACCTTAGAACGCCAGTTGTTGTGGGACCTAGGTCTTAAAAGGTATTTATGTGTTGTTGTGAGTTGTGACACATATTGTAAACCCTATAACACAACACATTTTATTCAAAAAAAAAAAAATTTGTTTATTCAATTTTGTGGAAAAAAATAAAATTAAATATTTGTTTGAAATGAAATTTTATTATTATTATTGAGAATTATGGCATTATCAGTTTGTCAAAAACATGTTGTCAAGTGTGTCAAAAGAAACATTTTTATTTATTTTTTTCCCAATTTTTTGGAAAAAAATTATTTGTATGACATGAAATTTTATTACTATTATTGAGAATTATGGCATTATAAGTTTGTCAAAAAAATAATGTCAAGTGTGTCAAAAAACGATTCCATATATTTTTTTACCCAAATTTTTAGAATTTTTTGGAAATGTAGCTGTTTTTATGACGTAAATGTAATTGAAAAAGAAATTATAGATGGAAATTTTTGAATTGGTTATAGTTTTTGAAACAAGTTTGGAATTTTGAAAAAAGTTTGTATTTTTGATTTTGTAATTTGTAATAATTATTTGTATTAATTATTAATTATTATTAAGTTTATTAAGTATTATTAAGTATTATTAAGTATTACGTATTTTGTAATAATTTTTGTAATAATTTTGTAATAATTTTCGATTTTGTTATAATTTTTGGAATTTTGACTAAAATTTCAATTTTTGATTTTGTAATAATTTTTGCAATATTTTTAGATTTCGGAACAAGTTTGAATTTTTAAGAATTTTTGGAATATTATTGGAATTTAGAAAAAGTTGAAATATTTGATTTTATTATATTATAAGTTTGTCAAAAAAATGTTGTCAAGTGTGTCAAAAGAAAGATTTTTATTTATTTTTTACCCAATTTTTTGGAAAAAATAAAAATAATTATTTGTACGACATGAAATTTTATTACTATTATTGAGAATTATGGCATTATAAGTTTGTCAAAAAAATAATGTCAAGTGTGTCAAAAAACGATTTCATTTATTTTCTAGCCAATTTTTTGGAAAAAAATGTAGCTGTTTTTATGACGTAAATGTAATTGAAAATGAAATTGGATATGCAAATTTTTGAATTTGTTATAGTTTTTGAAATATGTTTGGAATTTTGAAAAATGTTAGTATTTTTGATTTTGTAATTATTTTTGCAATATTTTAAGAATTTTGGAAAAAGTTTTAATTTTTGATTTTGTAAGAATTTTTGGAATATTTTTAGAATTTTGAAAAATTTAAAATTTTTGATTTTATTATAATATTTGGAATTTTGAAAAAAATTTCATTTTTTTTTTGTAATAATTTTTGCAATATTTTTAGAACTTTGGAAAAAGTTTGAATTTTTAAGAATTTTTGGAATATTATTGGAATTTAGAAAAAGTTTAAATTATTGATTTTATTCTAATTTTTGGAATTTTGAAAAAAGTTTCAATTTTTGATTTTGTTATAGTTTTTGCAATATTTCTAGAATTTTGAAAAAAAAAAATAGAGTTTTTAAATTCTATATATATTTTTAAAATTTTTTAAAAAGTTTCAATTTTTGATTTTATAAGAATCTCTGGAATATTCTAAGAATATTGAAAAATTTTAAATTTTTGATTTTATTATAATTTTTGGAATTTTGAAAAAAGTTTGAATTTTTGATTTTGTAGTAATTTTTGCAATATTTTTAGAATTCTGGAAAAGTTTGAATTTTTAAGAATATGTATTTGGAGTTTTATTGGAATTTAGAAAAAGTTTAAATATTTGATTTTATTCTAATTTTTGGAATATTTTTGGAATTTTGAAAAAAGTTTGATTTTATTTAACTTTTACAATATTTTTGGAATTTTGAAAGAAATATGAATTCGTTTTTTGTAATATTTTCTCGAAACGCTAAATGGAGAGGTTTTTGAGTAGTTTGCTCACTATCATCCTTTCACTAAACTATGTTTATTTATGATCTGTTATAATTTTCCGGAAACGTATTGCTATTGATGTTTCGTGTTAGTTTTGTGGGATAAAAAATACTTGTACTTTAAGAAAGAGTTATGTTTGATATACATCGCTGCTCAAAACTAAAAACCATGTCCTCATAAAAGTTTTTTGCCTAAAACTATATCAAAATCCTTAACCCAGACCGAAGTCTTGATAACTCAGAGCTGAGAGATTTCAGCTCCTCCATATTTTTACTAATTTACTAAGTACTTATACGCGTAAAAAACTATATCAATTTTCAAGTCTTTTACGCCGCAACACTGTGTAATAGAAAATATAAATAAAATTCAAATATATATGAAAATAGTCTATAAAATAGCCATAAATAGGAGTATAATTTTCCACACAAATTTGAAAAATGACTATTGTTAATTTATTATTTTTTTTCAAAAACTTTTCTTTATATAAGAACTGAATCTAAAAAATTATGGTGCAAATTATGAAACTTTTTGCAATCCATACAATTTTAGAGCGATCTAGTTTCGAACCAATGAGAAAATTTTTAAACTTTAAAAAAGTTTATCATTCTCATCAGGGCTAGCCGACTAGATAAACTCTACCAAAAAATGTTAACGCTAATGATTATAAACCAAAAATTGGGTTACAACTCTAGCGAAGTGTAAAAACAAAAAATTTACATAAACATACATTTAATAAATTCAGGTTTAGTCAATTAATTTCTCTGGTGATCACTGTTTTGTTATACTCTAGATTTTCTAGTATTGAATAACAAAATTGTATCTGTGAGAAGAAGATGACTAGTCTTCACTTGTGTCTATTGACACATGATCAACAATTAATTCAGTAAATTATTTGTGATATAACATCACCCCGATGGAAAATCTCCCATCAAGAATAATATAAGAACTGAATCTAAAAAATTATGGTGCAAATTATGAAACTTTTTGCAATCCATACAATTTTAGAGCGATCTAGTTTCGAACCAATGAGAAAATTTTTAAACTTTAAAAAAGTTTATCATTCTCATCAGGGCTAGCCGACTAGATAAACTCTACCAAAAAATGTTAAGTTTCGCATTGATTGGCAACAATCAATAATGACTTTACACTCGTGACTTAGGATGTTGATTAGAATGTTGACTTAGATGTTAACGAAATATTCTCTCATCCTATGAATTCACACATCGTAATATCTAGAAATTTAATACAAAAAATACCAAAGAAATACAATTTTCAATATGTAATCATAGATGAAAAATTCAACTTAAGTAAATATGAAAAATGATGAAGTTTCAATTTAGAAATTATCTGAACATCAAAATTAAAATATGTTTCGTCATCGCCGCTTTGGCTAAGTTGTGTAAGACACACGGAATTTGAACAATGTGTCTCTGATGAATGTAGTTCAAATTCTGACACGAAACACAACAAAATTTTTTCTAAAGGAATTTTAGAGAAAATGAAAAGTTATTTCGAATTGCAAAATTCAAGTGATTTCCAATATGTACTTAAGCTTAATTGTTCTCAAAAACCAATCTGAAATTAAATTCCCCTAATGTTGTCTATATTTCCTAACCAAAAATATAACAACATATTGACTTTACGTCAGATATTAAGTTTCGCATTGATTGGCAACAATCAATAATGACTTTACACTCGTGACTTAGGATGTTGATTAGAATGTTGACTTAGATGTTAACGAAATATTCTCTCATCCTATGAATTCACACATCGTAATATCTAGAAATTTAATACAAAAAATACCAAAGAAATACAATTTTCAATATGTAATCATAGATGAAAAATTCAACTTAAGTAAATATGAAAAATGATGAAGTTTCAATTTAGAAATTATCTGAACATCAAAATTAAAATATGTTTCGTCATCGCCGCTTTGGCTAAGTTGTGTAAGACACACGGAATTTGAACAATGTGTCTCTGATGAATGTAGTTCAAATTCTGACACGAAACACAACAAAATTTTTTCTAAAGGAATTTTAGAGAAAATGAAAAGTTATTTCGAATTGCAAAATTCAAGTGATTTCCAATATGTACTTAAGCTTAATTGTTCTCAAAAACCAATCTGAAATTAAATTCCCCTAATGTTGTCTATATTTCCTAACCAAAAATATAACAACATATTGACTTTACGTCAGATATTAAGTTTCGCATTGATTGGCAACAATCAATAATGACTTTACACTCGTGACTTAGGATGTTGATTAGAATGTTGACTTAGATGTTAACGAAATATTCTCTCATCCTATGAATTCACACATCGTAATATCTAGAAATTTAATACAAAAAATACCAAAGAAATACAATTTTCAATATGTAATCATAGATGAAAAATTCAACTTAAGTAAATATGAAAAATGATGAAGTTTCAATTTAGAAATTATCTGAACATCAAAATTAAAATATGTTTCGTCATCGCCGCTTTGGCTAAGTTGTGTAAGACACACGGAATTTGAACAATGTGTCTCTGATGAATGTAGTTCAAATTCTGACACGAAACACAACAAAATTTTTTCTAAAGGAATTTTAGAGAAAATGAAAAGTTATTTCGAATTGCAAAATTCAAGTGATTTCCAATATGTACTTAAGCTTAATTGTTCTCAAAAACCAATCTGAAATTAAATTCCCCTAATGTTGTCTATATTTCCTAACCAAAAATATAACAACATATTGACTTTACGTCAGATATTAAGTTTCGCATTGATTGGCAACAATCAATAATGACTTTACACTCGTGACTTAGGATGTTGATTAGAATGTTGACTTAGATGTTAACGAAATATTCTCTCATCCTATGAATTCACACATCGTAATATCTAGAAATTTAATACAAAAAATACCAAAGAAATTAGCGTTAACATTTTTTGGTAGAGTTTATCTAGTCGGCTAGCCCTGATGAGAATGATAAACTTTTTTAAAGTTTAAAAATTTTCTCATTGGTTCGAAACTAGATCGCTCTAAAATTGTATGGATTGCAAAAAGTTTCATAATTTGCACCATAATTTTTTAGATTCAGTTCTTATATTATTCTTGATGGGAGATTTTCCATCGGGGTGATGTTATATCACAAATAATTTACTGAATTACTTTTCTTTATGTTTTAAAAACTAAGTTAAACAAACATAATTTGAAACATTTGTAGCTTGATTTGTTTAAATTTTGTTTTGGCTTGTTTGGTCATACTGTTTTGTATTGGACTTTAGTAGATAATTTTTGTTAAAAGTTCTTTCTGCAAAAGTGTACCTCGTGTATGCTTTTTTCGTCTGATTTTACCTTCAATTCATAAAAATGCCCTACCTGTATGGGTAAAAAATATGAATTAAATTATGAGTAATAAAATAAAATAGTTTCTATAATGTAAATTTTCTGTTTTTTTTTAAATTATATGTTATCTCTATTTATATAGTACATTTCGTTATTTAAACTAAGCCAACACATCTGATTCAATTATGCAAATAAATCAACATTTTTCAAGCGGCTTCCATTTTACCCTAACTATTTTTGTTTAGTTTAACTTTTATTTATCAATATTATTATTTTCAATAAATACTTTGAACTATTGCAAACTTTTTGTCGAATTAAGTTGATTACTTTGCTAAGCATTACACATTTTCTAAAATAGGAAATCTAAATAACGTTTGAGTTACGTTTAAACAACTTACAGTCCAAATAATACCTATAGATGTCAAATTCTAAACTCTTTAGCTTTTAATGGTGCAGATTAATTTCTGGAGAAATTAGTTAAAGCTTTGTTAATTAGCAGATAAAATAGTTGTTTTATCAATATTTAAATCAACAGTATTTTGGATATGCATTTATGGGAAATAACCGTTTTTTAAGAGAGTCTGTGATAATATGATAAAAAGTGTCGTCAAAATACTGTGCTTCAAAAAATATATAGGTTTAATTAAACGAATCCATCGTCTAGGCATCAGTAAACAAAAGACTTAAATATTTTATGATTGCTTTTAATAGGCTTCTAACCAACCAGTTCCAAGGACGTAAATCTCAACATTTTATTACTAAAATATCTTACGTGATAAAAAAAATAATAATAAAAACGTAAAATTATAAGAAATTTATTTTATTATATTTTTGTCGCCAAACATTTTTATTTACTTTTAAAATATTTTGCAAATGTTGTATTATTGTTACAAATTTCCTCTATAAAAATAAAAAACAGAACAAAAGAAAATTACTTAAAATTAAATAAAAAATATTTAATGTCTCACGTTTTCTTAAAAAAAAAACTAAAGCAGAAAAAACAAACAAGAAATTCATCAAGAATTTGAGTTGTTATAGTTAGGAGATGATTACTAAAACTTTTAAAGATTTATCCAGTAACAGTTTTCGTGAAATAATAATTAATGTTTTAGTTTCGATTGCTCTTACATTGTAAATACAACTTTTTTTGGGTTTAGTTGCTTGATTGACATACAGTTAGATTTAACATATAACAAAGTCTTAGCGACCATATATAGCTAATCCAATCCTTTTCTAATTAACTTTTGTTCTGGTTATGATTATTTGTTTTGGGTAGCGAAATCCAAAATTCGACGTCCACGCTGTGCTGCTTTGGTAATGCTGTCAGAATCCAGTTGGTGTATCAGAGACAGGCACAGCAGGAACTGCTTAGTGAATGATGCTACTTAACGGCACTGTCTTCCTCAACGATTAAAACTCACTCATAGAGTTACATTTATTCTACATTTTGGTGCGTCTATCCCAAACTTCAAAGCAAATAATATCATGCAATCATTAAATTCGTTGACGAGATAATTTGTACATCCCACAAACACGAAATTTATTTTCTCATTCCACTGAACCGGAATGCAAAAATCTCATTTAGTACTAAAGCTCACTCCACGAAATAGTTCCATACAACCAGAATCTAGCTACAGGTGAGGGCGTCTTGTGGAAAACCTACGCTTCTAGTTTGAACCTTAGCTTAAAGTTTGCAATGATCAAGTGCAAAGCTTACAATTTTTGAGTGCTTTTCCATTTTTATCAGCAATATTACCTAATTAGAGATTTGTGAGAAACCTGATAGATTTTAGGCGACTTTTAAATTGAAAGTTCATTTATCATCATGTTAGTTTCAATTTCGTTCAAACGAATAAAATTTATGCAAAAATAATGTCACAAATCTTGAGGAGGTCCACACCAAAACGCTACATTTCCATTATAAATGATTTTACACAATTTCAGAAAATTTGATTACATTATTAATGTCTAAAGCAAGCTCTATTTCACAGAGGGGAAAAACAATCCTTGTGTAAGCATACATAAGTTAAGTCTGTCATAATCTGAATATTATTCTTTCACCGACATGATAATTTTATGTATAAAAAAGAAATGTTACGTTTTGTAACCAATTGGTAATGTAGCGTTTTGGTGTGACCATTGTAGAAATGTAACGCTTAACAAGGTATTTCTGGATTTTATTATAATGCCTTGTTGTTTTAGATATTTATCAGTTCCAGGAACTGCAGATAATGTGGTTGTACGGTAATGATGGTTTTGTCATTGTCAACGATAAAGGCAAGTCCACCACCTTTGTTCTTACCTCTATCCAGCCTTATAATTTTATAATCACAGTAATTACCATTAATCTAAGATCTAGCATTTAATTTGGTTTCTTGAAGAACCGTGACTAGAATATTGTTATTGCACATATAATTGGACCGTTGCGTCCGACCGTTGAAATTTATTTGCATAATTTTCACATCACTTAGGGTTTCTGGAAGCGTGTTGGTATGTCGACTAGATGTTTGACTACATGGCGCAATGAAATTTTTGATACATTGCTTATATGTGGCGAGACCTGAGCAGTTCTTGAAGTGATACCATTCCTTACAGGTGTTGCACTGAATGGATGTTATGTTTGCCCTTAAAGTATTTGTACATATTGGACAATGCCATGTTTTAGTTGGTCCAGGATTTCTTTTAATACCTGCAGCTATGACGAGATGTGTTTGAAGCTGTGAGGTCAGCGTCAGCTATTTTTACCCCTTTACCCAAAAAATGGAGCGACAGATTTGCATCTTTCTTTGAAATTGGGTTGTTTTGGTTCAGACCATCACTGGTTCTATATTTAGAACTGGTTTTGTATTCGGTGAAGCGCAGTGGTTAAACTATGTGCTCTCAGGAAGCCAAGCTTGTATTAAAAGCTGCTTTTAAACCAATCATTCAGAATATTAAGGTAGGTATTCAGTATATTTGTGAAATGTTGTCGGTTATTTCCTGTTGCAAGTACCGTGCAGTCATCTGCATATTGCGTGATAGTTATTGCTTCTGGTGCGGTAGGTAAACTGCTAAGGTAGAGATTGAATAATGACGGTGAAAGAACTCCACCTTGTAGAACTCATTGTCTTAGCACTCTCATTTTGGACTTGCAGTTATGGGTCTCAACGTATGTTTGGCGACCTCTGAGGGAGTTGCACAACCAGCACTTCATTAAACTGACAAATTAGTATTATAGATATCATCCAATAAAGAATCGTGCGACACTGTGTCGAATGCTTTTGATAGGTCGAGTACAACTAAAATTGTTCTTGCACATGGTTGTTTTTGGTTCAGACCATCACTTATCTGGTATTGTATTCTGTGAAGCGCGGTGGTTGTACTATGTGCTCGTGGGAAGCTATGTTGGTTTTGCTTCAATAAGTTTTGCGACCGATGAAATGATGAATATTGGTCTGTAAAACTCTAACTTTTCTTCAGGTTTTCCCAGGTTTTAAAATAGAGCTGATTCTGGCCGTTTTCCAGATATTTTGTATCTGGAGAGTATTCAAAGATCAATTGAGTGTAGGTGTGAGGTAGTTCAATCCTTTGAGTTCTATTTGTTTGAGCATGATGGCTGAGATGCTGTCTGGTCCTCTAGCTTTGGATGGCCTAATTTTAAATATGATATCCTCTAGGTTGTCAGTGTTGAGTTTGTGCAGATGTCTTAATACTGATCTTGTCCCTTTCTGATGTTTATGTTGCTCGTTAAACGAGTTAAACTAAGAGGTGCTCGTTCACTGTTTGCTTTTGGAAAAGCTAGTTTTAACTACAAAGTTAATTATATTAAAAACGTGCTTTTAAAAATAATTATATATGGGTTTAAAACAAAAATAAAAATATTTCCGTGTTGTTGTTACCGATAATGGCAAAGCAAGTAAAAATATGGTAGAAAATATTACGATTTGTTGTGACAAAGAGCATTTAATATTAGCCAGGAAAAATGTTACCTTTTGGTGCAACTCGTCGATATCATAGTGGTATTTTACAAAATTTGACGCATTTTGTTGCGATTTCAGTTGAATTTTCGATATAATTCAATAATTGGAACCACTCTACGTACATAACTTATTTTCTAAGCTAATTGGAAATGAAACGTTTTGGTGTGGACCTACACTATTATTGTGAAGCTGCTGATAATGCATATTTTGGTTTGTATTCTATTTGTCAGTCTTATAACCACATTAGTCAACCAAATAAGGAAAGCAATTCAACAGTTTTTTCTAAAAAATACCAATCAGCCAAAACTAATGAATTGGTAAATATTCATAAATTGTGAGTTATTTATTGATGTTATATATAATAATGAATTAAAATTAACTTAATTGAAAAAGAATTCGTTTTTCATTGTGATTTGATTGACTGCCTCAAATGTTTATTTTCATTCGAAATATTTTAATTAAATAGGTTTTTTGAACATTTTTTGAACAAAACTTTTCAATAACAATTTTATGTTTTAAAATAATCAAACAAACGGGGGAGTTTCATCGTATTTTGTGTAAAAAGTTTATTAATTGATGAAATTAAATTTAAAAACTAAACTAATTAAAAACTGTATAGTTATTATGAAATCATGAAAAATCCAAAATGTTTTTTTAATTAAATAATGTAAGAACATATTACTAAAAGTATTATAAACATAATTTATTTATGGAGTTTTGTGTATTTGGACATCAAAACTGTTGGTTAGATTTAAGAGTAATTTTTTTTAAAGTTGAACAATTTTGATATTTGATGCCTTCGTTTTTCCTAAAATTTTCAGGATATATTAGTAGTATTGTGATAACAAAAAATGATCTGACAAATTTTACAAGTGTAACTTTGGAAAAAATATTCTTTCACGATGAGGTAATTGATTGCATCCACCATATTTGTCTTCCAATTTGAATTTTAAGAAAATGCCAAACAGCATAAGAAACTATATTTGGGAGATAAACTTCAATTGGGGGATAAACAAATTTTTTACGACCGATAGAATTTTGAACACATTGTTGATCCGTTTGACATGGAACATCACTCCGTATATTCCCTCCCCCTGTACTGTGGAAGTGAGGTTTCGTACTTATGAACTAAATCAATTATAGCCCTAGTTAAAAATTGATTTATGACTGTTAAAAAATCAAAAACAGCCTAAGAAATAGGTAAAATGGGCATAATTGTACATGATGTAAAACGCATATTGGACGATAAAAAAAGTTTGTATTAAAAAAACAAATACATACTTGCCCCATAAGATTTAAGCCTAAATCTTAAACAACACAATATGAAGCATAATTAGAGGTATGTCTCAAAGTTTTTGACTAATGGCTTCTAGAGTTATTGACCTTGATCTTTGACCTTCTTTAAAAAAATTATCAAGTTTGAGACCGTTTAGCTACTAAAGCCAAGAGCAACCCATGCTGTTTTAAACTTTTCTAAGTACTCTTATATGTTGTGTAATTAATCCAATAGTTATTGCTGTGGGTTACCTATTTGAGTGAGCTACCAGATTCTTTATGCTAACGTCTACCTATTATCAAGTAGAATCCATATTTAAAAAATTGTCATGAGACACTCATGGTTTTATGAAGTAAAATGATCATATAATTTGAACAATTTACCCGTTATCATAAGCTTTGACCTGTATTAAAGGTCAAACGAGCCAAATTTAAGAGGTGATAAACAGCACTTTTTCTTATCACAATACTACTAATATATCCTGAAAATGTAAGGGAAATCAAAGGAATCAACTATCACACCCTCATACAAAGTGTCCAACTTTAAAAAAAATGACTCTTAAGTATACAAACTGATGACTTACAGATTTTTAATGTAATCAACAGGTTTAATTTTGAATTTCTATATAGAACATTTTTAAGGTTGCTGTCAGATAGATATGAATCAAAAACGTAATCATTTTACTCTATCTATATGATCAATCATAGAAAACTAGAACACAAACCTTTACTTTGTTTTTTTTAGATGATTATACGATTCAGTTCATTGGCGTTTGTCTTTTTACTCGTTATGGATACTATTTTTAATTTTAATGTTTGTCATCGCTAACAATTCGTGCAAATAGCATTTTATAACCGTCCACTTTTTCAATCGTCCATTCTAAGATACACTAGTATTAACTTCATTTAAGTAAGAGAGATAAACTTTTAAGCATTAAAAGTTAAGATTTAAGAGTTTTTTTTAATAAATTCATCAAAACTTGGAAAAAATATTTACATATTTTTTTCTACTTTTCATCCTCTTCTAGACTAATTTAATTACATTAATAAAGTTTTAGGTCAAGCGTTTTATTTATTTATTTATATCTTATTTCTTTTTCAACCTTAAAAATAATTTAATATCTCTTCTTCATTATTGCTTCGTAGACTCGTAAAAAAAAGAATAAGAATTTTTTTGTTGTATTTCAAAGTACATACAAAAGTTTAATAACTTTTTCAATAAACAATACAATAAGAAATAAAATACAAAATTTTATGTATTTTCTTGATCCATGTGTTAAGATTTTTTTTTTAATAAATGTAATAATTTTCAAAGTAGAAAAATGAAAATGTTCATTGCCAAAAAACTTGTAAAATGAATAACGAATTCACCGCATAATGAAAATAAAAAAAAGTGTGGTAGTTTATGTAGTTTTTTAATACTTGAGGAAGTACTCGTAAAATTTAATGTTTTGTGTAAAAAAAGTTGAGTGGAAGAAACTGAAATGTGGAAAAAAGGCAATAAAATGCCAGTCTTTTATATCTGCAATAAACTATTACGTAAATTTTATATGATTTTCCATTTCACGGTATAGAGCTGATTGAGGTAGTGAATGAACTGAGACCTATTCTAGATTCTAGTTATTTGTTTCCTTGAAAAAATCTCAATACCGCAACTGTTACCTGCGACCAAGTTAAAAGTTTACTCCCGACCAACTGATATTATCAACTAATATCGTCGTATTCTATATTTTTTGTTTTTTTAATAAAATGTGTTGCGTCGTAGGAATAACAACATGGAATAGAAGTATTTCATCACACAACACATGAAATCTTTTTAAGGCTAAGGTCTCACAACAACATGCTGTATAGTATTAATGGACGCAAATGTTTTGTTTTTTTGTTGTGTTTTTATAGAATGAAAAACTAAACAATAAATCGTATCACTTAGTATAAATGATCTAGATCAATTGGGTTGCCAATAATTCAATTAATGGCATAATCCTTGATTATGTAATGCACTGTCTTCCTCAGTGATTAAATTTCAGTTATAGATATTTCAGATATATTATGTGCCGGCTCTTCCGTTCGAGCAAGCAATAAAATAGTATCATAAGCAATAAAATAGTATCATCAAGAAATATTAAATAAGATTGAGAGTGCTACCGTTGACTGAATAGAGTTCATCCCCCAGCACCCCTGGTTAATGATATTTCACTGGCTAGTGATATATAACTGCTTTTGCTACTAGTGTGTTATATCTTACTTTAACTCGTATGTCAAACGCAGGGACTGTAGTACACAAGGTTACTACTCCCGTAAATAAAAAAATTAAAAAATTAACGGATCAATAAACACTGATCCGTCTATGAGTCAATAAAAATTTTTATTGTTAATACTTCGTGCTTCACTCGTTTTAAAAATTTCTTGCTAACTTCAAAGAAAGTACCTCAGATTATGGACAATGGAGCCCCAATTAATAATTAAACTAAAGTTCGTAAAAGGTTAAAATTAGGAAACAAAAACAAAAAATTTCGTGCAAGGAAAAAATTTTTTGTCATAATCGGGTTTTTCTTTATTGTTAAGGGTAGTTTTTTAAACTACGCATTGCGCAAATGTTCGATTGATTTATTTCAAAAACTACTTGACGGATTTTAAAATTTATGTTTGTTGCAAACTGTTATAAAAAATATCTATCTCGATTAAAAGTCATTCTCCATTAGTCTTTTTTTCTCGTCTTTTTAGGTAGATTTCATATAAAAATCTACCTATTGGTATGTACTTCATCTCGGAATTTCGGAAAAATTGTGGTGCCAAACGACTATATATGATCAGCGGAGACGGAAAAACAAAAAACAAAAAAAATTATATATATTATATATATATATATATATATATATATATATATATATATATATATATATATATATATATATATATATATATATATATATATATATATATATATATATATATATATATATATATATATATATATATATATATATATATATATATATATATATATATATATATATATATATATATATATATATATATATATATATATATATATATATATATATATATATATATATATATATATATATATATATATATATATATATATATATATATATATATTATATATATGTATATATATATATATATATATATATATATATATATATATATATATATATATATACACCTATTTTCAAGCGAAAGTGCTGTTGGTTTTTTGTAAATAAAATGGTACTGGGTGATCCGTTGCAAATACCCAAGAAAACGTCCTTCTAAAATATGAGCCCTCAAAATTAATGTTTAGCACTCGGCCGTTGCGTTTGAATATTTTCCATACAAAATACATGTAAACTTTAGAGTTTTTTAAAAAAAAATTATAGCGCAGCGGCATTTTATACTATTTCAAAATGAAAAAAAGCAACTAACTCAAGATTAAATTATCTACAAAAATGCTTATCTTGGCACTATATAAATATATATATATATATATATATATATATATATATATATATATATATATATATATATATATATATATATATATATATATATATATATATATATATATATATATATATATATATATCTGTAGGTGGGAGGTAAACTACACCAAGTCACATTTTTAAAATTTTACAGGAAAGCCAAAAAACTGTTTGAAAATGGACTATTTACTATGGACTTGGACTATTTAAAATTGTTCTATCTCGAAAACTACACTAGTTAGGACTCAGTGCTTTTAACCTCTCGGTAGAGAAGAAAATCCTGATTCTAACAGTATAAAAAAACGTATTTTGAAAAAATTGGACTTGGTGTAGTTTACCTCCCACCTACAGATATATATATATATATATATATATATATATATATATATATATATATATATATATATATATATATATAAATATGTATATATATATATATATATATATATATATATATATATATATATATATATATAACTAGTATATACTTATAACGATATGAGATATAACAGAATTTAGCGGCACTCTCATGGTCGCAATTTTCAACCTACACCAAAATAATTTTTTGTGTGTGTTTCGATTCAAATAATGTCTTGGACAATTTTGTGAACTGGCCATATCAACGTACCAGTTAAGCGGCTAGAGCCTAAAATGTCGAATAATCTAGGGCGCTATAACTTCCGTTTGAATCATAATATATTAGTAAAATTTTTAAATATTGAATATTTGAACGTATTTCTATCATTTTTATCCAAATGACAACTTTAACGTTCCAGATTCCTGCAAAATCAGCTGTTTTAAAAATTTGCCAAGCTTTTTTGTCCTTGATCTAGCTGAAAATGGCCAAGCTCACATTTGAAAACTTTTTTACATAAAGTTACAATATAAATCTTTCCAAAATTTAAAAAAAAAATAGTTCAGGTCTAAAGATTGAGGCCCCAGGTCTGTTGAAATGAAAACAAACGCAAAAGACAATGATTTCATCATGTTTGAGTTTATGTTATTTTAACTTTTAAGACAATTTTTAAACTATAGCCTCACAAAATTCCAGCTTTCTAACCCAAAAGGTTCCATTTTTATAAGCAATATAATGCACCTATTACAGACAGTAATGCTGTTGGCTAGATAGTTTTCTAGCATAGGCACTGGATGTTTTTTATCACTTTATTTGTTTAATTTGTTTAATAAAAAGAAAAGTCTCTATCTCATCGTTTTAATTTATATTTATTTTTATAATTAATAACTTTTATCTAATCACTTATGCTAGCTTATAATTTTAATAGTTTCATTTGTTAGTTTATAAAAGTATAGTTTAGGTTATAGTTTAGTTTATATTCATGTTTAACACTGTTTGATTGAACTGTTTGATTGAATTCAACTGATTGAACTGTTTGATTGAACAGAACTGATTGATTGAACACGTTCCACTGACTACTTGTAACTCGAATATTTACTTTTGGAATGATTTCAAATGAATTACCGAAAAATTACTGCTTAATTGATTTGTGTAAAATTGACTGCCTGATTATTATATTACTGCAAAACGACTGACTTTTTTATTAATAAAAATATCACTTGTATAATTGAAAAAAATAATTACGCGTTCAACTTATTATTAATTAATATTGCAAATAAAAATCGACCCACTGACCAAACTTTAGTTTTTTGTTTTTATTTTATTAACCGACTTCCAAAAAGAAGGAGGTTCTGTGTTTCACTGTAGGTTTTATTTTTTATGTATGTATACCGATTTCTCAAAAACGGCTCTACGATTTGAATGATTTAAATTGTATTCTATTTGGGTTTATTCCCAGAGGGTTTCATCACTTTTTTTAGGATGTGAAAAATACCGTTATTCAGAAAATTGGAAAAAACCATATTTTTTAAGCATTTTCGTTGATTTTGTCAAAACATATTATTCTGTTGGGGTGTTGTGGACAGTATTATATTGCTATACTTGTGGAGGTTATCGTAAATAATTTTCTATGACGGGAAATGTGTATGACGTTTGTGCAAAAAATCATAAGACCATAATTAATAGATTGTCACTGATGAAAGTTTTTCCGGTATTTCAAGTTATTACTTTTAAAACGCTTTCTAGCCGACATTTGCTTTATGATTACACTAAAAATAAAAAATAAAAACACTTTTTGAAAAAAAATAGAACCGACTTCAGAAAAAACAAAAGAGGCACAAAAAAGTGAAAAATAACTCAATTGTGGCTTTTAGAGACAAAAATACGTTATATTTTGATTAATTTACTTTAATTATACCTTACTATAGACAAAAAAATTACGCTATTAAAAAAATTTACTTTATTAAAATAGTTACTTTTATTATAATTATTATAGTTGTTATAATAGTTATTATATTTGAAAAGTTATTTGTAGTAAAAAACTGTTCGAAGTCGGTGCCACATTGATTAATAACCAACTAATATGTCACGGGCTTGGCAAAGATCTCCAACAGTTTTGTACTACAAATAACTTTTAGAATATAATAACTATTATAACAACTATAATAACTATAATAATTATAATAAAAAGTAACTATTTGAACATAGTAAATTTTTTTGTCTATAGTAAGGTATAATTAAATTAAATTAATCAAAATGTAACGTATTTTTGTCTCTAAAAGCCACAATTGAGTTATTTTTCACTTTTTTGTGCCTCTTTTGTTTTTTCCGAAGTCGGTTCTGTTTTTTTCAAAAAGTTTTTTATGTTATTTTAATAAAAATTGGGGTTATTTGGGAATCACGAAAATATTGTTTTAATAAAATTGAAATAAATGTAAGGTTTGCGAAAAAGGTGTTGTGAAATTTTGATGTATAATTGAAAACGATTGAAAGAAAAACTAGAGTTTAGGTTGTGTTGCATTTTTGTTGGACTATTTGTTTATAATTTGGGCATTGAGAAATATTATTAATTGATTTGGATTTTGGGAAATGTTCGTTTATAAGTTCTTTTGCAATATTCAGAGATACTGGTTTCGAAATTTATTAGGATGTTAGGAAAATGTTAGTTTGGGAGTTTAGGTGTTTTTGGGAAGTTGTTGTGGTAAAACACGTAATTGGTTTTACTACAAGAGATCTAGATCCAGATCCTGTTCGGGACAAACAGGCTTAAGTGGAGGATATTGTTGCGAATACACAAAAATCCAGACGATTACAGTCACTTCCAGAAAAATCAAATCAACAAAACACAACAACAAATTAATGAAATAAATAGTGTTGTTGTTGTATTCTTAGAACTTGGGTTAACATAAAATAACTTTATGAATCAAATCATCATAACGTAAAATAATCGAATATTCCAGTGTTTTCTCAAGCTTTCTAAAAGTGACCTCGAATGATCGAGATTATACAGAATCGAATATAAGGAGAGATGTCTTGTAAGACTAGATTAGTTTTATTTTAAACGTGTGACGGTAAAGTTAAAATTATAAAAGTGATATTTAAAATTAGTTTTTGTGAATAAAGTTTAAAGTGTTATTAAGTAGAAATAATTAGTGTATTATTTTAAACGTTGTATTACTGGACATTTCTACAATCAACCGTTGGAGTTTCTGAAGCTGTTGAAAGAATATTCTGGTGAGGAATTTGGTTCGCTGTATTGTTTGTTGTTGTTGAACAATTAAGGAGTGGAATGCTTAATAAAACTTGGTGTTTACTAATCAGTGAACGAATCCAGAAAGTGATTTGGGAATTGCGTTTATCAAATTGTGAGTTAGGTCAATTCGAAGTAAGGTGGGCAAAACGTAACAATATATTAATTCAAAATAACATATTCTTTTCGTTCCAAAAAAAAATTTCTTCACAACTCAATTCAACCCAACTCCCCAAATCCAACTGCCCTTTTTCTCCATTTGTTTTTCATTGCTTGAAACAAAAAAAAAACAATTTCCTATCAAAAAGTCAAACAAACCGCCATATATCCTATGAGTGAATTTCTGTGACTGAAACACAGTCCAAAAACAAGTTTTGTTTAACAAATTTTTTTGTTATTTCAACGCATAGTCGAATACATAAAGCAAATCTACAAAATAAAATATGGTAAGTGAAGTTCTGAATTTCATAAGAAACTAAATCTAATGAATATGAAGATAAAAGGTTACTCGGTGAATACATGAGTTAAATTTCCATGATACGTGGTTGAAAAGTAGAGGAAAATAATGAGATAAAATGCTATGCGTTCACAAAACACTGTCTTGCCCTCGTTACAATGTTTGTTGATTATTTCGAACAAAACTAAATACCAGACGGTAAAAATAGCGAACATGTTTGTTAACTTTTGATATTTTATTTTATTTTATTGATTTTAACAAATATTTACACTTTGATATACACAGTAAGATTGTGTTACTATTAAATTCTATTGAATACTTACATTTTTAGGGTTCCGTTTTTTATACGCAAAACTATTGGTGAGACTACGATGTGTTTTTCAATTAAAATCGGTTATCTCATAAACTTTCGATTCTATGGTCCTGAAGTTTAAGATGCGTATAAAACTAACCTGTCCCCTGAAGATGACAGATACAAAAAAACATAAAGTTGTTTCCATTTGTTTTACGGGACTGCGATGTAAGGCCTTTAAGAAAATACTTTTTTACCGAGTCAAGTAGGGTATCATGCTTGAATTCAGTATCCTTTAAAAATGTATTTTAAAATTTCTACGACACAGTTTTTTGAATAAAATTGAGTAATAGCGTTTTTATCGTGTATTCTTTTCCTACTCAATTCCGAACCATTTAATAAAAAAACTTCAAAAGACTTTGGAAAAATATAGGAAAAGTGGTAACTTTTGAACGAAAAATATAGTGCAGTGTAAACAATTCATATTCGTATTTACTAAGGGGATGGGAATGAGAAGGGGGAAAAACCATTTAAAACCCAGTCATGTGGCATATGATAGACCATAAACTGAAACAAAAATAAAAAGATTAAACCAAAAGCACGAAAATTCATGTTAAGTATGCTACTGACCTACAATAAATTGCACAATAAATCGAAAACGAAAATAAACAAAACGATTTTTACATTAAATTTTATTTCGTTTTTAATTAATTGTGCAATTTGATTGTAGGTCTGTAGCATACTTTATGTTATTGTGTAGTGCGCGCATGTGCAAATAAAACAATACATCTAAACCAGGCATGCTCAAAATCTACTCATGAGTAGTAAACAATATACTCAGAAATACATTGCATATAAAAACTTTATTTGTAGTTTTTTTTGGTATTTTTTGTATTAAATTTCTAGATATTAAGATGTGTGAATTCATAGGATGAGAGAATATTTCGTCAACATCTAAGTCAACATTCTAATCAACATCCTAAGTCACGAGTCATTATTGATTGTTGCCAATCAATGCGAAACTTAATATCTGACGTAATGTCAATATATGTTGTTATTTTTTTGGCCAGGAAATATAGACAACTTTAGGGGAATTTTTAATTTTGGATTGGTTTTTGTGAACAATTAAGCTTAAGTACATATCGGAAATAACTTGAATTTTGCAATTCGAAATAACTTTTCACTTTCTCTAAAATTCCTTTAGAAAAAATTTTTTGTGTTTCGTGTCAGGATTCGAACTACATTCATCAGAGACACATTGTTCAAATCCCGTGTGTCTTACACAACTTAGCCAAAGCGGCGATGATGAAACATATTTTAATTTTGATGTTCAGATAATTTCTAAATTGAAACTTCATCATTTTTCATATTTACTGAAGTTGAATTTTTCATCTATGATTACATATTGAAAATTGTATTTCTTTGGTATTTTTTGTATTAAATTTCTAGATATTATGATGTGTGAATTCATAGGATGAGAGAATATTTCGTCAACATCTAAGTCAACATTCTAATCAACATCCTAAGTCACGAGTGTAAAGTTATTATTGATTGTTGCCAATCAATGCGAAACTTAATATCTGACGCAATGTCAATATGTTGTTATATTTTTGGCTAGGAAATATAGACAACTTTAGGGGAATTTTTAATTTCGGATTGGTTCTTGTGAACAATTAAGCTTAAGTACATATTAGAAATCACTTGAATTTTGCAATTTTATTTGTAGTGTTATTTGTCGGACTCTTCTCTTTAGTACTGTGGCGATAACTTTTCGTTTTATTTAAAAAAAAGTTTAGCTCCTGTGTTTTGAAAGAAAAGTTGCCTGGAATCAAAACATGGAATGTCATTCGTTTTTTCATTATTATTAATTTGTTTTTAATTTTTCATTGAAATGTTGGATTGATAAATTTTCTCTCCATCTTTAATTTAATAATTTTTAGTATACATATATTAGTATACTTTAGTATACTGATATTCAGATATTCAGAGACGTTGATTTATAATTTATTATAATTAACACTAAACATGCCTAACTTTAAATTAAAAAAAAAAAATATCGCATCAAATTGCTTCAAACTAAATTAGTCTAATGTAATTTGTGCGATATTGTAAAAAAAACCGTTATAGAATACTTTTTATTTCAACAAAAATGTAATTCATCTAGAGTTAGTTATACTAGTAATCTAAGGCAAAATTTGAAGATAAAAAAAAACAAAAGAGTCGAACAAAATGTCAAAAATAATTGCCAAAACGTTGTGTTGCAAAGTTTTTATACCGTCGGACCATAAGCCCTTAAAAAGGAGCTGTTTCTCCTAAATGTCAATACTGCTCTTTTTTAAGTGAAAGTTAATGGTGACAAAATAATGAGCTGGGAAAATAATTAATAAATAACGTGAGAATTTCGAAGTTTGCTTTTGCGTTAAGTCATTTATACATCGTTCAGTTAATTATGAAAATGGTCTAGTCAATTCAAACTGTAAAAAGCATATTTCGGAATGAGATCTATACAAAGTTTCACATGCATAATAAACTTTCATTATTGAAGACTAACAAAGCCCTAAAATAAAACTTTTCATAATAGAGGAATGTTTTTTAATTTAATCATTTGCAAACCTTTAAATATCTCAAAACAAGAAATATATGACTTAGACCACTTTCATAATTATGGGCACATATATAAAATAAAATAAACTCCGAGTTCGTTACTGTTTCAAATTCAATAATTTATAACATTGTATACTTAAACCGCAATTAGACTATTGAAGAACTCTGCAATATTTCTGCAATGGTAGTGTGTAAAATATTCATTGCAGAAAAGTTTGGCAATGAACTCATTGCAAAACATTGCAATGAGTCATTGCAATGTTTTTCAATGAGTTCACTGCCAAATTTTTCTGCAATGAATATTTTACACACTACCATTGCAGAAATATTGCAGAGTTCTGCAATAGTCTAAAGCCGCCTTTATACTATATATTGGATATATAATATGTATCAATATAGCATGGTTAACATTTGTGTATTTTGAAAACCGAACTTATGAATTTGTATATATTGTAATAAAATTAAAATACAGTTGTTGCTATCGCAAGTCAATGTGTTAAAAATTATATCATTAGTTCATCTTGCTTTATTTAAATTGCTGATACTACGAAGTACGAATATTTCTCATATATGGGTATGGACTAAGAAGAATAAATCGCTTGTATCGGAATCATAAAAATACGTCTCAAGAGATATAAGACGTGATAGTAAATCCACTACATCAACGTTCAGCTACCTCAACTCTGAAAAATACCGTTATATCCAGTATCCAATAATTCTACAGCCAGCAATTCTACATTCATATTTCTGAAAAGTAATTGAATTTATTTGTGTCAAATTTCCTGAACAACCACATCATACGGACAACGCCACTTGCAGAACCTGAAACTACTGGACACTTAGAAGCTACCAAAGTACGTTACTATATGGTGATAGTTGTTGATTCCCTTTTGGATTGCAGTTCTTATTATTGACACTGTAATCTGTATATTTATAAAAGTTAATAAGCATACTAAACTATAAAAAAATTCAAAAAAACTATGCAAAACCATTTTAGTTAAATGTGTGTATAAAAATTTTACTTTTTTAGTTTTTGTCATTTGTGTGGTTTATTGCAATAGGCAGGATAATAGTACATTATTTAATTAGGAACTAAAGTGATACTTTTTGTGTTGAGTCTATAGTTTGACAATTATAGACGAAACACAAAAAGTCACTTTAGCTCCGAATTAAATACACTATTTTTTCGGGAAACGCTTAAATTTTTTATAAATATGAAATTAATACATCAAACTTTTTATAAATATGAATTTGTATCGTCATAATTACTTCCAAAAAAGAGAAAAAACCATTTAAATTTGTATGAATAAATTTTTTTTATCACAGCAGCCTTTTCAAAATTTCATAATATGAGAATTAACTTATTTTGTGTTGTCATGGTTATACAATATGTTTGAAAAAATAACAAACTAACAAATTCTACTTTACAGCCTCCGTAATATAAAATAAAAATGGCGTTACTTTTGCTATCGCTAGACGTTACTTTTGCTGTCAGGCTAAAACGTAAGACTTTAGTTAACTCCCTAGCGGCAGTAAAGTTAAACTTTACAGCCGTTTGCCGAAAAACAGATTTTTTTTTGATGCAATAAAACGGTACGCTGTCTTAATGTTGGAGAATTTGTAAGTATTTATTGATATAAGGAATATGTGTCAAAAATATTTATGTGATTTAGAAAGTTAAAAATATTTTTAGCATTCGGCCATCATGTCATTTTAAAAAAGAAAACGGCGGAGAGACAGCTAGATGTTGTAAGAGTGTAAATAAAGTTTTAAGCTGCAAAGGATCATCAACAAGTGGACTAATACGACATTTACAACATATTCATAAAATTCATTTATTGAAACGTAGTGCAGTTGATGAATTAATTGGTGGACCTAGCAGCGATTCTCAAGCAATAGCCGAAAAACTAACGACTCGAACTTTGGTGTCACTTTTTATTAAGAAACAATCTATGGCAGAAATTGTAGCGAGACTTGCTAATGTCGATGGATTTTCAATTCACGGAATATCCAAAAGTGTATTTATTAGACAATCACTTCATGTGTTAAATTACAACTTACCTACGGGTAAAAGTAATGCCATGAAAATAGTTAATAAATGTTAGGAAATTGGTAAGTGTGAAATGATCGAAAAAATAAAATGTATAATAAGGAAAAAAATGCAAAATTTAGTCTAACTCTAGATGAGTGGACTAGCTTACGGAATCGTCGCTATCTCAATATAAACCTGCACTTCAGTAATACTTATATTAACTTAGATTTCGTAAAAATTGATGGAGTATGCTCAGCCGAAACAACAAATGAACTGGTCAATTCGAAACTTTTGGATTTTGGCATAAATTTTACCGATATGGCAGCATCAACTACCGATGGTGCGGCTGTCATGCGTAAATTTGGCAGAATATCTTGTTGTATTCATCAATTGTGTTATAATCATGGCATTCATCTCGCCGTTGTTGATGTTCTTTACAAAAAACGAGATGAAATACATCCAAATTATACGGATAATCACGAATACAACTCCAATGAGTCGAATTCAGACGAGTATTTTGATTTTGACAATTACCACGAAGATGTAGCCGGAGAAATTATTCTTGAACGTGATGATATTAGGGCTGCATTAATGATGGTTAGAAAAATTGGGGTATTTTTTAAAAAATCACCAAAACGAAACTCAGCTTTACAAGACCATGTTAAAGGAGAGCACGGGAAAGTATTAAATTTGCTCTTAGATGTCAAAACCAGGTGGAATAGTATTGATATTATGGTCGAAAGATTTTTAAGAATTGTTGAGAGTGTTCGAAAGGCATTGCATGACCTTAACTCACAATCTTTATTAGATAATGATATTCTTCCGATGTTGTCACGACTATGCAAGGCACTTAAGTCTATAAAATTGGCAGCGGAAGCATTAGGTAGACGTGATGCAAATCTAGTTACAGCTGATGCAATTCTAAAATTTCTCTGCGACACTTTACGGGAAAACAATGATAGCATTTCAAATGAGTTGCTGGAAGCTCTATCTGTGCGTATTAGGGACAGACAAATTAAAGATCTAGTAACCTTAGTAAAATTTCTGCAAACACTAGATATAGAAGAATCCACGACTACAATAGAATTACCTTCTTCATCGAAGTCTGCAATTATGAGGTACGCAAAAGAAAATATTTTCAAATTATATAATGAAGAGAGACATGAAAACGACGAGATAATTAATAAGGTTGTAGTGCAAAGTGATGAGTCAGACTCTGATCTCGTTATTGAGCCTGTGGAAAATCGTGACCTAAGTGCTAAGTTGGCTGACATTATAAACGAATCTCTTAAGGCAAAATCAAAATCAGTTATGTGACCGCGAAAACAGTCTACGGATTCACAGAAGCAAAATCTACTTCTGAAAGAAATACAGATATCTAAAAAACGGGCATTAGAACGAAGAATCTGCAATTGTTACTAGAGGCTTTAATGACCATTCAACCTACTTCCATTGAAAGTGAAAGGGAATTTTCAATATCGTCAAATTTCGCAAAGAGGAAAAATTCATCATTAAGCAATTCTTCGTTAAATGCCCTTGCTTTTTTAAAAAGTTATCACAGTGTTAGTTCTCATATAATTATTTTTTGTATTTTTAGGTCGTGAAATTGATTAAACAAATTATTTTTGATCCTTACAAGTGGGGTGTCAAACGAAAGAGCACTTAATTTAAGTCCCCACTTGTTTAATTTAAGTGAGTCCGCACTCCTTGACGATTGAAGTCAAGAAAGCCTCCACATAAAACTGCCAGCATCCTGCTGGCAACTAATTTTAATATCTTGGATGCCTGGAACACCTCCTGGCATCATTACAACACAACTGCCCTTGTTATTACTAACCCGACTTCTACCCAACCGCGTTTCGATCTGCCACGTCATATCTGCCACGTCATACCGTCATACTACACTAAACCGAATAAGAACGAATCATAGACGTTGTGCTAATTCTGTCTACAAGAGGGGCATTTCAAAGTCCCCTGAGTGTGACTGCGGTGCCACAACAAACCATAAAACACATTGCAACTGTTTGTCCAATTCGACGGCACAATGGCAACATCTCAGACATCCATTTGACAACTCCTGATTTAGTAGCATGGATAGACTCGCTCGATGTAAACATCTAATGTTCAACTGTACTGCAGAATGTTCAAATATTTTACTTTTTTACTAAAAGACGCGCAATCAAATCGATTGTAAGTTCATTTAATGTGTATCCATGTTTTGTTTTAGGTAGATTTCATAGAAGAGTCTACCTATTTTAAGTTTAATTTTTAATGTGTCATACCAAAAACCATACGCTAAATAAATAAATAACTTAATTTAAGAAACATTATAAGTTTTTTTAGAATTTTACGGTGCACAGTTTTTATTGAATTGTTATTTGAATTAATTATGTATATTTTCAAATTTAACCATTTACAAGTTGGTGTAATTGAATCTCTCTTTAGTAACCCTAAACTGCTATATGCTAATATTTAACGAGATGTAACATTTTGTGTATAATTTGATCACTATTCAATCGATTTTGGTTTCGGCATTTACGGCGAAAAAATTCATTTTTATGTACCTATGGCAATATAAAAAGTCTAAAACGCAATTTTTTTAAAATTATTTTTGTCGGTTTGTTGTTTTACTTTCACTTACCCGACTTTTTAGATGATTTTAATTTAAACAAAAAAGAGGCCAAGGGCGAATAAAATTCGCTCACCGCTCACCGTTTAGTGAACGTAGAAGAACAAACTGTGAAACATATTTTACGTAAAGTTGTGTTGTACAGTTTTTTCCTCGTAAATATCAATAGCAATTTCGATTGAAAACATCAATACATCTTGTTAAATATTTTCAATAGCTATTTATGGTAACTAAATAGACTTAAATAAATTAAATTGCACCATCTTGTAAATGTTTTAAATTGGGAAATATACATTATCAATTCAAATAACAATTCAATAACAATTGAAAATAATTAAAAAACTGTGAACTTCAAAATTCTTAACAAAATTACAATGTTTCTTAAATTAAGTGTTCTTTCATATCCTACTCGTTTGGGTCCAAAAAGAGTTTTTTGAACCTTCCCCAGTCTCACCTAGTGTTTAGTTTTCCCGATACTTATAACAATCTTGCACTCAGAGAATTTTGTTAGTAAATTTAATAACCGCCCGTTTTAAAAATGTGTAATAAGTTTTTTTATCAATCTAATAACGATTTTTATTAAAGTAATTGCCACATTCGTTCGATTAATACTTTTTGTTATTATTTTAATAAAAATGTTTATCAAAATAAAAATACGGTCAATATTATTAAAAAAATCACAACGGTTGATTAAACTAATAACCAATTCTTATTAAAATGATGAATTCAGACAATCAAATAAAAAATTATGTGATTAACGTAGAGCTATTAAAATAAAAACATAAATTATTATTTTTGTACTTAATTTTAATAACCATTTTATTAGATTAATCATCGCCGTTTTTACTTTCAAAACGTAGGTTATTAAATTAATAATAGTATACATTAATCTTACTTTAGGTTATTATTTTGAATAACGATTAATAAAATATTGGTAAGAATCACAGTTTATATCCAGACGCTGAATAAACAACTTTAAAAAATATTTAAAAGTTTTGTGAAAAGTTAAAAGTGTTAAGAAAATTAAAAAAGGAAGATTATTTTATTAAACGATAACGTTTGGTATGTGAAACTTTGTAAATTTTTGTACTGTCTATGGTGTGGTAAAAAATTGGTTTTTCAGTTCCTGAAGCAGATTCATCAGACAGAACATGTAGAAATTTTGTTCGATGAACAGAGTAGTTAGGCTAAAATTGAGTCAACATGGGACAGGACTAAACAACTGAGACTCAGCGACATTTTAAAATTAAAATCAACTTCGGAAATTTTAACCAAATGGAAGCAATTTAAATTACCGCTTGGTTATAAACTGGTAATTAATAATTCAATATTAGTATATTTCAATAACATTTTAATTATAATTATAATAATATATATATAATAATTATAATTAATTATAATAATATTCCTTTTAAAATTTTCAGATAGACATTTAATTTAAAGCAATGTTTCCGAAAGCCAGCGATTTTGGTTGTAAATTACCAACCATTTACTCAGAAAACTCAGCCCATTTTTGAAGAACAAATTAAAGATGAAAAGTTAAGAGAGATGGTTGAAGAACTTCGCAATACAGAGAATATGACAGAAAGTAAGTTTTTTAAATTTGTTTTTTGGCTCCAAAAACTTGAAAATCACATACAACAGAAGCAGAATTCCATTCAAATTTTACAGCAACAGATTTTTTTGCTGTCAAATTTGTATGAAATTCTGTTTCTGATGTATTTGAATACCCGGCTATAAGCTAAAACGTTGTTTTTGGACATGTCATTTGTAATTTTTTTTGAGTGAAAACAATTAAACCTATTCAATGTTAGATTCTGTAATAATATAATATTTTTTTGTTTTATATTATTTAGATGATATTCTGCGTATTTACTGCACAGGATACTCCGTCAAACCAACAAAACTTTATAGCATAAAATTTATAAGAAATACACTGTTCGATATTCTTAAAACAGTTTTGCCATTATAGGCGAAACTGTTCAAAATGATGAAGAAATGTTACAAAAGTATTTCGATAAAAAATTACCAATTCAGCCCCTTTTGTTAATTAGTGGGTCTATAATAAAGCCAACTAGTATGCTTTGATAATGTACGGTATGAAGTTTATACAACATGGAATAGTAGATTTTTGTATGAGCTTAGAATGAAGGCAATTCTTCACGAGGATGAGGTTTCCCGAAACGAGCGTAGCGAGGGGAGTGAATCCTCCGAGTGAAGAATTGCCATCATCCCAAGCGAATACAAGATTCTATTTTATTCACGACTGTAAAATATTTCGTTTAATTTCCAGTTTACATGCAAAAATTTGTATCGCCATAATGAAATAAAAACATCAAAGATAGCGAAAAACAAAACAAGTTTGTTGTATAATTTGTTAGGGGAATATTTAACAAACTATAGAGCTGTTAAAGAATTTTAATCAAATTCACTAGTTGTGGAATGAATACAATTACAATGGAAGCATACGCATGGAAAGCATATATTCTTTAGTCGTGGATAAAGTAATTGATGTGTGCTTCAAAATATTTTTTCTATGC
Organism: Diogma glabrata; assembly: GCA_963693315.1. Classification (NCBI taxonomy): domain Eukaryota; kingdom Metazoa; phylum Arthropoda; class Insecta; order Diptera; family Cylindrotomidae; genus Diogma; species Diogma glabrata. Next base: position 126,660,900 of record OY856186.1, on the reverse strand, counting down.
GAAAAGTCAATTCACCAGTGAAAAAGAATAACAAATTATACACCGAGAAAAAAAAATAGTTAGCTGTAATAAAAATGGTGATTAATATTAATAAATTGGTAGTTAAAAATGACTAACTACGTCCGTAGTTAAATTTAGTTGTTTTAAATACACAAGGGTAGTAATATGTACAAAACTCTGTGTTGAAAAGTAATAAACATTTTTATTATTTTAAATACAAAATTTTGTAAAACTTGTCTTCCTGGTAGTAATTATAAATACGAAAAATATTGATAATTTTAAGCCGTAATTGACTGTACTATGTACCGTTGTATAAATTAAAAGTTCTAAATAGTTATATTTAATACGATGGTAGTATAAACAATTGTTGAGATCACTAGTTTTCACAACCATATACAATATCGTAGTAATTATAAAAATAACAAATAGTGTTTTGTATTGCCTACTGGTAGTAATTTCAACTAAATGGAAAGTAGTAAAAACAGTAACTTTTTTTGTCAAAATTAATTATTTATTTATTTTTTTACAAAAAAGTTATAAAAATATTCCATAATCTAACTACACTTTACCTGATATCCAGTAAGATCTCTAATAAAAGTTTTGATGTTGTTATTTACAACACCACAGTGGCGTAGCTAGCATGGGTGGCACCCGGGGCGGATATTGTGGTGTCACCCCAAAAATAAAAACTGTCAATAATAATAAAAAGCCAATAAACGTAATTTATAATTTTTTTTAATTAATACAAATGAGCATTATTATTATAAGCCCGCAAGTAATTTTTAACTAATTTTAATTTGCTGAAACTCCTCTCACACGAAGCCACTAATACGCAAATAGTCATAAATAACTTTAGTGCGACCGTGAAGTGCGACTTGCGACTACGATGAATTTCAAAAAGTCTAGGTACGCCCAGTTAGAAACTGTAACATTGGCCGCTTTTAAATGCCTCCTCACCCTTTGTATCTCTATGAGGAGTTCTCTCTCAGAGGAGTTGAGCTGTCAGTGTCAGTCCAACATCAGATGCAAACTCACCACCCGTTCGTTTTTTGCGTTTTTATGACGAATTCGGCTTTCCATTGGAATGTCATAGTTCTCCGATTTTTTCGCAGCAAGATCTATTGCCTCTTCTACAATGAGACTTCGTTATGAATTGACTCTATTTTTGTAGCTAATTGATCAATATTCAAGCCCGTGCTTTGCAATCCAATCTGAGCACAGATATTATTTCTCTTAGAATATCATTCCAAAACAAAAGATAGCAAAGAAACGAAAAATCACATGCTGCATTGATAAGGTTCTGTGCAGCGCCTCTAGTGTCTACATTTTCTTGTTGATCACTTAACTTCTCAAATTCAGCCACAATCCCATCAAAGTTTTCGGCCAAGACTTTTACTGCAGCATAATGAGCACTCCAATGCGCTGTTAAGAGTATTTTAACAGTTGCTTTGTTGTGTTTAGCAAGTACTTCCCAGTGGCTAGTCGAAGCAGAAAAACATGTAAAAATGGCTTCCACTGACGAGTGTTGGCCGTATAAATTAATTGAATGATCTTTGCAGCCCACAAAACTTGCTTTGTTATTTTTTGCTTTAAGCTTGCACTTCTCCATGTATACTACTCATAACAGCTGCATTATCATAACCTTTGGGAGCGACAATTCATAACATCTATATCATCATTTTCAAGATTTTACACTGAAAAAAACATGTCCTATTTCCAATCGAAATGCAGTTGTCTCAACCTCACCGTATGGGCAGATATGGCGAATCGAAATACGAGATTGATTCAACAACCGTACAATGATAAGCCAATGAAGTTGAGACAATCACATGAAATATTTATGTGAAAATAAAATATAGTTCAATTAATCTCAAATACTTAAATTTTAAAGTAAAAAATTCATGATATAAGGCCAAAGAAATATGTTTTCATGGAAATAGTTATTAACTTTATTCAACTACTGTTATATTGGATAGCACTTTATATTTTAATTACACCTCATTCTGTTATCAGGAATATGTTACTGAGTACTGAGTAGTTGTCCCAATCACGGTGAAATTGTTTGTAAATATCTTTTCTTTGCATGAATAATAAACTGCCATCTTCGAGATGAGGTTATCATTACTTCAATTTTTTTTTCAGTGTAAGAATTTCATCGCTTAAATCAGCGGCTTTTTTCCACGTAAAGGAAAAAATCCAAGGAATACTTCCTTGATTTCCACTTTACTACCATCAATTTTCACATAACGAATCACTTCTGACATTTGATCAATATGTGAAATGTCAGGTGTGCTATCAAACATAATTCCAAAATATTTAACCGATTTAATTTCGTTGACAAGCTTAAACTTTACGTGGATCGCTAAAACATTTATGAACTCATTTTGTTTATCTGGTGACAAATATGGTACTTTTGGTGATTTACCATGCTCCAAATTCAAAATGTGTTCTTTTAACACTACATCATACTTTGACAATAGTTTGGTTAGTTCTAAGAAATTGCCTTTATTTGAAGAACTTTGTCCTTCATCATGTTCATGAAATGCTGGGTTTTGTTTAGATAAAAACAAAGTTATATCCAATAATCTTGATAAAAGATGTTTCCACTTCTGTTTTTTATTATATATTGATTGCAAGGCTGCGTCTCGTATCGTTTTATGAATTTTTAACCTCATTTCCAAAGTTTTCCACTTTTAAAAATTCTCCAGATGTTCATTTGAAGTTTCATGCTCGGCCACTTTGGTATTTAGTTTCCACCGCTTCTGATATCCAGTAGTAAATGTTGATTTTGTATTATTATTATTGGTGACAGCAAATACACGACAACAGAAGCAATACAGGACGGAAGTTATTATTTACAGGAGAATAAACAATCCATGGCCGTAGAATTTTTTCAACATTATTCATCATTTTATAAAACCATTCTTTAGAAAGATGGCGAACATCACCTTTTATGTCTAACCCGTGTCTAGATACAGTAACAAACGACTTTTCTCTATTTTGAAAATGTTCACTTTCTTTTTTTATGATTTCAATGCGAACATTACCAGAGACGAGTATATTCCAATGTGATACATCTCTTAAGTCCTGAAGAAGCATTAGCGGCATTATCACTGTCATTTTCATTATTCCTTTCTAAATCGTCATCATAGGTTATCATTATTAATTCTGTATTGTTGCTGTTACTTTCCGAAGATGAGCCAATATTCTCTGAAACATTCGTTGCATCAACGTGATAATCAGTTTCTTTTGATGAACCTTGGATATCATCGGGTTTTGTAACATATTTATAGATTTGGTCTTTCTCTGCTGGAACCAACTTTTTCTTTAAAAAGTATGAACTCCTCGTGGCATATTTATTTTTTGGGATATTCGCTAAACGAAATCTAAAAAAATATTTTTAATTATAGTATAGGTATCAGCAATGCATTAATTCTAAATATATTTGTAGGATACATAATAGGTACATAGTTCATAATAAGTACACTGTGTTAACGACTAAATACACCGCCAAGAAAATTAATTTATTTAAATTTCCTTGTAACAACTTATATTAAATAATATTTGATAAAATGGAATATACAAATCATAGCCTAATATTATAAGGAACTATTTAAAAAAATATAAGTATGAAATCCTAAAAGATATTTTATATAAAGAATTGAAACCAAAATTAAATATCCAATTAGAATCATGCTCAATAATTTACAAAATTGAATGTGATTTTTGTGAAAAATTTTACATCGGGAAAACCGGAAAATGTTTTAAAGACTGATTTAAGGAATACCTGCCTAAGAAGAAAAATAAACAAAATTTAAAGTTTATTTTTGCAAACCATTTACATAGTTAATAACAATAGCTACACCACTTTTAAAAAAAAATTGAAGGCTTTACATTTATGTAGCCAAGGATCTTTAAAAGAATCACTTGATGAAATTTCCAAGGGATTTAAAACCCAACAAAATGTAATTTTAAATGATAAACTTTCATTTAATTCAAATATATAAATATATAAAACTGAAAACAAACAGTATGAGTATGTATCAACCTACAAAAATTTGCAAAACTGCAGTAATTGCATAACTGTCATTTTATTCTACAGTAATTATTTTTGTGTCCATTGAAAAACGATCTATTTCAATTTATTCTTTGAGTTTCAAGATAAAGGAAAAAAGATTATTTTGAGATCATTTATAGTACGAGATCCGACTGCAGGATTAGTGCGCTCATCGATTTTTTGCTAAATCAAATTTTTATGTATATTTATAATCAGGAGAATATATATCTACCAGGTTGCCTATCAAAATTTGGCCGCCAGTATTTTTAATTAAATTATTTTTAATTGATTTTTGGGAAAAAATTTCGTTCATTTGTTTTTTAAATAAAATGTCGTCTACATCACGGCAAATTACATAACGATTCTAAAAAATCACGGTTGTTTTGCGCACCTCTTCGCAGCCAGGCGTAAACAGGTATGATTTCGATACATTTATAAGTTCATAACGTACATTGATTAATTCTATATCAAATTAATGCTAATTGTTTTCTATTTATTATCATATATGGTTGCCTAATTAAATCCGGCCGCAAATAAGGGTTGCTGGCTGTTAAAGATGATAAATATTTAAGATAGAGTAAAAGAGAGTTAAATCAATATTAATTTTTTGGGAACATTCCTAGTTTATCCCCCCAAATAAATTTACGTTTTTTTTTCAGATAAATAAAAAGATTAGGTGCTCTGCATCCTAATTATGAAAAAAAAATTTGCGGAAATGAGGGGATCAAAAGTTATAAGGGATAAAACTTTCAATTTTACATTGGTCCCCCTGCGGCGCAGGGGACGCGGATGCGACGCGGAGAGGGGGGGGGGTATTGCAAGGTGGGGGGCGGTGCTTTTTTTGATCGAAGTTGTGCAAGGTCGCAGAAGCGAGTCAAAAAAAAAATCAAAAATCAAATCAAGTTACTATCAAATCAAGTTCTAAAAACTCAAAGGGGGAACCACGGTATTTTTTTAATTTCAATATTTTAGTGTGTGATAAAATATAAATAAATAATAAATGAAAATAAGGAAAGAAAGAAAAAAAAAAAATAAAAAAAAAACCAAAGGGGGGACCAAGGTAAAATTGAAAGTTTAATCCTTTCTAACTTTTGACCCCCTCATTTCCGCAAATTTTTTTTTTCATAATTAGGATGCAAAAGGACCTAATCTTTCTATTTATCTGAAAAAAAACGCAAATTTATTTGGGGGGATAAACTAGGATTCTACCATTTTTTGTTGTAATTTTTAAATTTGTCATTTTGAAAAGGAAGACAATTTGTTTGGAGTATTTATTAAGTCGTCTCTATTACTCCCCGGTGGTTGAGAACACTAACATTCGACGCATGCGCATTGGCTTAAGAGCGTCGCACAGCTGGCAATCGCTATCCTCGTCTGACAAATGATGTTACGCGCTAGCTCTCTTTCACTCTACCTTAAATATTTATCATCTTTAACAGCCAGCAACCCTTATTTGCGGCCGGATTTAATTAGGCAACCATATATGATAATAAATAGAAAAAAATTAGCTTTAGTTTGATATAGAATTAATCAATGTACGTTATGAACGTATAAATGTATCGAAATCATACCTGCGAAGAGGTGCGGCCAGGTGCGCAATGGCAACCGTGAATTTTTAGAATCTTTATATAAATTACCGTGATGTAGACGATATTTTATTTAAAAAACAAGTGAACGAAATTTTTTCCCAAAAATCAATTAAAAATAATTTAATTAAAAATACTGGCGGCGAAATTTTGATAGGCAACCTGGTAGATATATATTCTCCTAATTATAAATATACATAAAAATTTGGTTTTAGCAAAAAATCGATGAGCGCACTAATCCTGCAGCCGGATCTTGGACTATTACAAACACGGTAATTTGATTGTTTGTTAGTTTCCTTAGGTGTTTGCAATTAATTTGTTTGAAATGTAAAACATATATTAGGTAGTAAGGTTAAGCGGATATTTTAGAAATAATTTTGGAATAGAGACATTGTAACTCAAGGATGCCACCCTATCGACAAAGGGTGCCACATTATCGACGTAAACCACTTTTCCTATACATTATTCAGCATATGTGTTTTCAGACCTGGACATTAAATAATCATGCTTGCATACTAAATAATATATCGTAAAAAACGGTCAATATGGTATCTATAGGAATATTCAAAGCTATTGAGTAATTGTGGTGATGGGATTCAATGCTCAACATGTTGATTCGATTAATATTGTTAAAATTTTATTTCACGTAATAACTCAAAAATTTTAAAAAGTAGAATAGATTCTTTTTGAACCAATAACACATTTATAGGACACATTTATAAGTTATCACAATTTATAAATTAAAATTATATGGATAACCTGGTTAAAATGGTTTCTAAGTGATTTATCGTTGAAAACATGTGATGGTTTGTTTAAGTTTTTTACGTTCGGGTGTCACCCCAAAACGGTTTCGAAGTGATTTATCGTTGAAAACATTGTGATAGTTTGTTTAAGTTGTTTACGTTCGGGTGTCACCCCAAAACGGTTTCGAAGTGATTTATCGTTGAAAACATTGTGATGGTTTGTTTAAGTTTTTTACGTTCGGGTGTCACCCCAAAACGGTTTCGAAGTGATTTATCGTTGAAAACATTGTGATGGTTTGTTTAAGTTTTTTACGTTCGGGTGTCACCCCAAAACGGTTTCGAAGTGATTTATCGTTGAAAACATTGTGATGCTTTGTTTAAGTTTTTTACGTTCGGGTGTTACCCCAAAACGGTTTCGAAGTGATTTATCGTTGAAAACATTGTGATGGTTTGTTTAAGTTGTTTACGTTCGGGTGTCACCCCAAAACGGTTTCGAAGTGATTTATCATTGAAAACATTGTGATGGTTTGTTTAAGTTGTTTACGTTCGGGTGTCACCCCAAAACGGTTTCGAAGTGATTTATCGTTGAAAACATTGTGATGGTTTGTTTAAGTTTTTTACGTTCGGGTGTCACCCCACGGGACGGACCGCCCCCCCCCCCCCCCCCCGCCCCCCCTAGCTACGCCTCTGCAACACCATATAATGTATTAATATTGTACAAATGAGTTTGTACAAAAGTCCACTTGTTCACGATCACATTTGTCAATTTTAGATTGATAAGTATTTATTTTTTCATCAAATTAATTCTACATTTAAAACACTATTAGATTGTTTATTAGCCATTTTCCACGTTTAAACTCAAATTTTACATAACCTTGTTTTAGAAAAATTTGGTACAACCAGAGAAAACATTAATAATTAATCTATAATGCAGTTGTATTAACTATATTTTGTAATAAAAATTGTAACACCATTATTGGTTTATCATTTTAGGTATTAATTGTTACTACTAAGTTTTAGTTAAAATAATTAGATTTAATAACTATTTAGTTTCACTATTTTTTATATTAAGAACAAATGCCTCAATCATTAAAATTAGCACGCGTAATCAAATTTACTACCGACATTTTTAAATTTTACAACTTAAAGGACAGTTGTAAGTTGAACTACAGCGTGGTTAACTTTTTACTACGCGTTTTTTTCTCGGTGTAGTTGCTATGGTTTTTCATATAATTTTATAAAATATTTTTTATTCGCCTATATATTAAAGTGTTGCTTTATTACTGTGATTTGCGGCTTTAAAGTATCACTTTTCAACTATTTATTTTGTCGTCATAGCTACGTCCAAAAAAGTAAAAAGCATTTGTATTTGTTTAAATTCTATGAAAAATAAATTTTTTTATCAAAGCAACCCGCAAATTCAAAATTTCATTATCCAATTAAAATAGTTGTTATCATTTGTTGTCATAGAATTTGGAAAAAATAATAAATATTTTTTCAAAGGTTACTTGTTCCACATATTTTTATTTTAAAATTTATGAAAATTTATAATTTTAATTTAGAATAAACAAATTTTCTTAAAATATTTTGCTTGCGGCGAATAAAAAATAGTATATGATGCACGGACGTAAGCTATTTTGGACTTAATGTGGGTGCAAATCTCGGCTAGCGCCTCGATTTGCAAACTCCACATCCGTCCAAAATCTTTAGCTTTACGTCCTAGCATCATAATGTACTATTAAACAACGTAACCATGAAAAAATAGAATATGAATTATGAATGTTTTGTTGTCGATTTATAACTTTATAATTTATAGTAAATATTGATTATATATATACTATCATGGAAAAAATTGCATTTCCTACGCGAGGTTTTCATCTCTTGTAGGAAAATATACTATTATTCAACTTAAAATATCCGCAATCAGCAACCAATTTTGGAATTTTATCCAAAAGTATTTTTATACATTGAAAGGCGATAAAGAAAGAGCATATTCTTTGGTCAATTTGTTGATTGATTTGTTAAATTCAAATCAATAATATATATTATTAGTTTAGCTATGTAAATTTATTTTTGAATTAATAAAAAATATAGTAAAATATAATAAATATTACTATATGTTTTATTTTATATACGCACATAGACTCCCTTTGTTCTTTTAATTTTTATCACATATAAATTTAAAAATACTTTAAAGCAAAATTATGAATTATTTTAGAATTAAAACTGTGAAATATAAATCGTCGCTTTAATAATGAAATAACGTATGCCATATATACGTTGTTATTATATAATGGGTGCGCTGCATTCCCCATAAGGATGTCTATAAAGTGGCATTTTAACATTTTCCAATTTTTTTATAACTGGGGTTGAAAATTAATATATTGTTAATTAACGTACATGCAAATTTGAATTTGGTTAAATATTGAAACAGCGTAAATGCATGTACGATATTCATATAAATAAAAAATTGTAAGAATATTATGCGTTAGTTCAATAATAATTAGTTTTAGGCTTAATCGTACTTCCATGCAAAATGAAATAACGTATATGAAATATGAAATAACGTATAAGGTACCTGATTGACTTTTCACCTCTTTTTAGGTAGAAAAGCCAGCAGGTACCAATGTGAAATTTTAATATGTTGTGGGGAAATTAGTCAAGATTAATTGGTAGAAATTTTTTTTCCAATATCTTTATTCATTCAATAGTGCTGCCGAGTTTACGAAAATCAGAAAATCGAAAAATCTTTAAACCCAATTATCTCGAAACTACACTTGTGCGAATACGTTGTTTCATTATTAAAGCGACGAAATACTTTAAGATTAAATGAAAATAATTGAAATAAATAAAATCGTTAAGACGCGTATGCACTTGAAAATAAATTGTTTTCCCCATCTATGTAAAAAAAACCAAAATAAAAGGAAACGAAAAAATTTTCGGTTTGCATTTCGTAAGTAGTATGCAGTTGAAAATAAGAAATAGTGAAAAACGGACCTGTCAATAGATGTCATGACTACCCGTAGAGACTTGTTATTTTCAAATTACGAAGCGAAATAAATGAAGTTCCATTTATTTCGTACGGAAAATGAAAATAAATTGAATGTTTGACAATTTGACAGTGTTATATTTGTTGATAGCGTTTATTTTTTAAGTGTGTATTACAAATGTTCTTCATTTACATAGATTTTTTTTAAATGTATGTAGATTTTTTTTCCATTTTGTAGATTTTAATTTTCGTTCCGAAATAAATACACCTTTTCGAAAATAAAATTTATTTTCAAGTGCATACGCGTCTTTAATAAAAAATGTATGCTCTCTTTTATTTAAAAAGTGTAAAATATAAGTTCCATTATTAATTTAATAAGTTTCATTATTAATTTAATAACATCTTATTATTGATTTAATAAGAACCTATTATTAATCTAATTAGATTGTATTATTAATCTGATAACCTAATATTATTTTAAAAACATAATATATGTCATTCATCCAAGGGATACCTAATATAAATGTAATCCATTATGTTATTATTTCAATAAGAATTTTTATAAATATAAAAGCTATCGTTTTTAGATTTAAAATTTAATTTTTTTTGTTAGTAAATATTACGAACAAATAATATTAGTTTAATAATGCCTGTTATTACGAAATTAGTGAAAATAATCACAAGTTGTGATTTTTTTTTTTTTTTTTTTTTTTATAAAATGTGTTGTGTAATAGGGTTTAGAATATGTGTCACAACAACACATAAATACCTTTTAAGACCTAGTTCTAGACCTGGGTCCCACAACAACTGGCGTTCTGAGGTGTAGATTAACGCTTTTTTTAAACATCTGTGGGTTGAAGCCACCTGAGACTAAGTGTTCCGGCAAACTATTCCATTTGTACGCAGTTCGGACAAAGAAGTCTCTCTGCGATCTGCCAGTATCACAGCGCGGGATCTTTACCGTTTCACTGGTTGCAGCAGCCGATTGCCGAGTGGAACGTGGGTAAGAATAAGTTTGAGGCATGATGCCGCTGATTTCATCTGAGCACTGCTGATGACGATATTTGTAAAAAACAACGAGGTCAGCAACAGTGCGACGATGTTGTAGGGAATCAAGTTTTGATGTCAAAGTTCGATCACCCACAATTCGTATAGCCCGCTTTTGAACAGAGTCCAAGAGAGCCAAGATGGAAACAGAGGCAGCACCCCAAACTTGACAGCAGTACTCCATACAGGGACGAATATAGGACTTATAAACATGAAGTAATTGGTATGGAGTGAAAAATTTTTTGCATCTATTTAGGAGGCCGAGTTTTTTAGACGCGCTTTTTGCCATCGCCATTACATGATCGTTCCAGAGTAGGTCATTTGAAACCGTGACACCCAATAAACGAATGTTTTTACATTCACCTATTGGTTCATCACACATACTAAATAAAATATCTTTGGGGAACTCGGTCTTTAATCTGAAAACAATCAACAGCTGTGTTTTGGTGGAGTTGAAATTGACAAGGTTTTGGTCACCCCAGTCGGCGACTTTATTCAGGTCTTGGTTCACGTTTATGGCAGCGTCTCTCCGGGCAGGGTTAATTCGTTCGTGCATTTTACCTTTTGAAGGAAGGGGCTCGAACGACTTGTGCAGAGTACTATCATCTGCAAAACTATTCATTGGATTACTGGTGATTTTCAACAATTCGTTGATATAAATCAAAAATAGGGTTGGGGACAATACTGAGCCTTGGGGTACACCAGCGTTAATTAGTTTAGACTCAGAAGAAAATCCGTCTAAGGTTACCGAAATGTATCGGTTGGATAGAAAATTTTGAATCAGCTTCACAACATTGGGATGAAAACCGTACGCAACGAGCTTGTTGATTAAGTTGGCATGCCAGACTCGATGGAGATGTCTAAAGCGATAACGTATGTTTCACCACCTTTATCAAGTATGCTGTTCCAACAATGCGCTACATAGTTTAATAGATCGGTAGTTGATCTTTTGTTTCGAAAACCGTATTGGCTGTCGGATATCAAATGATTTTCTTCCAGAAATTTTGAAATATGTGTATTAATATAATGCTCAAAGACTTTGGATAGGACCGATAGTAAAGCTATTGGCCTATAATTTGAAATATCGGATTTTGGTCCCTTTTTGGGGACGGGCTGGACATTTGCCAACTTCCAGCACGAGGGAAATATACCAGATTTGTAGGATTGGTAGAATATTTTAGTTAAAGTTGGTGCAAGTTCTTTGGAAAAGGTTTTTAGAATAATGGGTGGAATATTGTCCATTCCTGATGCTTTGTTGATGTTTAACCCCTTTAAAAGTTTAGCGACTATTTTGGGTTTGAAGTGAAGTTCATTCATATTAACTCCTGAAGACTGGATTTGGGGTATTTCTTTAGGAGTTTCCAAAACAGTGGAGTTCAGAGCAAAGCGTTCAGCGAACAAGTTAGCTTTTCTTGCGGGATCATTGACGATTAAATCACCATCAATAATAGGGGGAATAGAAAATTTTGTACCAGAATTTAAAGAATTAATGGCACTGTAGAAACTCTTGTCAGAAACAGACATAGACGTAAGTTTTGAGGCTTTCGCTCTGTCAATTTCGGACTCTTCGTTTGAGATAATCTGATTAGATATTTTGTTGGCCTTTAGATATTGGGATCGATTAGTGGGAGTTTTGTTATGAATCCAAATATTAAATGATCTACGTTTGTTTCTAAGTGCCGTTTTGGCAGCTTTCGAATACAAGTATTTTTGTTTGGGTTTTACTATGGAGAAAGGGACAAATTTATTGATAGCAAATTGGATGGTTTCTGTAAAGTTTTGAGCAGAAACATTTACATTATCAGTGTAAAAACAATGACGGTCGAAAGGGAAACCATGGAAAAAATTTTGAAGACCACTCTTATCCATTTTTGAGTAGTGAAATATTTTACGGGGTTTGGGAGCTGTAGTTTTAAGTAAATTAGTTTTGATAACTGATGAGATTAAATAATGATCAGAATTTCCAATACTATACCTTTCGCGACATCGACACTCGTAATATCTGGCATTGTGGTAAGATAGAGATCTAAAAGAAAACTATTATCACCGCCATTACGGGGAGTGAAAGTCGGGCTTTTAACAATTTGGAATAGGCCCTGAGACGCGGCAAAAATTTCTGCCAGTTTTCCACTATTGTCAACATCGTCGGTCGATTTGGAGAATTCCAACCATGATTTGTTGTGGACATTGAAGTCACCGGTAACGATAACTTCACAATTAGGGGACTTTGCTCTAATCTCGTCCATATTTTTTGTCAGTATATTAAAAAAGTTTGGGTTACGTTTGTTGAGGGACCGGTATAAAGCTATTGTAAAAAAAGTCATTTCTGGAAGACAAATCTTTAAAACCATTGTATTGAAGCCGTCACCGTGTAGTTCAAAATTTGGAAAGCGCGTGTACGCAACACTCTCATGAATGAATGCGTATACGCCCTGATGGAGTTTGAAAGCTGATTCGAGCCTATATTTGGAATTAAGCGATTCTATAAAGAGAAAATTTTCAGAAACTTGTGTTTCTGTAAGGAATAGAATGTTCGGTTTGTCGTGCTCAAGATGATGTTGCACGTGGTCATGGTTAGCGTTCAATCCGCAGATGTTTTGAACATGTATTTTAAAATTTTTTATTGAGTCATATATGTTTTGTCCCTGCAAATTCCGTGGACATGCCGCTTTATGGGCGGGTGGATTGCGCAAATTTGCTTTACCACTTGCAGACTTATTTTTTTTCGGTTGTACTGCCATATATATATCAAAATGTTTATTTTATTTTTTTATGTTTTATTTTAAAATGCATAACTAAGTAAAAAATCCTATCATACTACAAAATATGACATATGCCAATATTTCATGATAAGATGAAGAAATAATAACAAAATAATAAGTGAAAAACAAATTGTGAGAAATTTGCAGAAAACAAAACAAAACAAAATGCCAATAATCCAGCTGATGCAGCGCACCCCAGACGCACTGCTCACCACCTCAATCGAAGAACAAAGCCCACACATAATTACGTGTTGGTCCAATTCCTTGGAAGAGATAATGAGCGGTACCACTACGGAACGTTGCCCAGCTAAGACTGGAAGTGCTGCCGTTGACTAATTAAAGTTCGTCCGCCAGCACCATAAGCTATCATCTTGGCTAATGACATCTCCCGCCATTGCCAGTGGTATGTGATATCTCACGCTAACTCATATGTCAATGGCAGGGACTGGAGTACGCAGGGTAGTCAGACCCGTAGATCAACATTGATCATAATCGATCAAAATCGATCCCTCCTGCGGGAGGCTGTATAAGGCTGTAGACTATAGCGCTTACGCCAGATTTTTATTTTTTTTTGGATCCTTTCGATGAAAATAAGACTAAAAGAAACATAAAATATTCAACCACTTATCTGACAAATAAGTTCTTCTCATCGTGTAAAAATTTGAAAAGTAAGCAAATATTCGCTCTCTTTCGGTAGAATTTGACTGAATGCTTTTTATTTTAGAGGATTAAAGAACATTAAAGAATTAAAGAAGTTTTTATGTCAATGAACATCGAAACGTAGGGAGGAAAACCAACTTTAAGTTGCACTTTTTTGACAATAATTGAGTGATATTTGACAATAACTGAGTAACTGCTTTTCTCTGTAAATTTTTCAATTATTTCTGTCAATCAATGTCGAAACTTAATTGGAATAAGGGGAATTTTAACCTGCACTTTTTGAAAACAATACAAAACTGTGCGCTGCAGAATTTAAAAAAATTCGATGTTTCGAAATTTAGTGCTCTTTCATATGACTAAACAGCTTTTTACAACCCATTCCCACTCCCATCCACTAAAACCACAGAATATAAATTATTTAAGACTAAGCTCATCTCATTATCTCCTCAACCATCAAAGAGAACGATTGTCTTATTGAATTGTATCAAAAAAGTTAATATAAAAACTAAAATAGTCTCAAAAACAAAACTCAAAAGAAAAATATTATTACTGTGTATAGTTAAATGTAAGTGTATTAAAAACAATTAACAAGTGAAGTGTCATAAAACAATTAAATTTTCTTTAAAAAAAAAAACATAATATTTCATATAAAAAAAAATTTTTTTTTTTCTGAAGTGATTAGTGATAGTGGGTGGTGAATTTTTATTAGTAGACTCCTAAACTTTAAATGAAAAAAAAAAACAAAACATAATCGATTATCGAAAATAGAAAAAGAAGTGTGTTATAGTGTTTGTGTTTATGAAAATAAAAGTATTGAAGAACGGACGCGTATAATTGGTGAGATTGTTCTTTATTAAAAAATTATTTGGTATTTTGTGTTTACTATTGCCAAGCGGTAGGCAGGTAAAATTTTAGCTTTTATTGCTTTGATGTAATAAATTTATTTATTACTTTAAACTTTAAAGCATAAATTTGCTTTATATTGCTTGGTAACAAAAAATTTTGTTTTAGTTGTTAAAGATTTTTTTGGATTGATTGAGATTTTTTTTGTGAAGTTTTTTGACATGATCTAGCTCCTCCTACCTCGGACTTATCTTAGGAGTTGGAAAATATAAGTTAGTTGATTATGAAATGTCTTTTTTTGACAAAAGTTAGGAATTTCGAATTTAACCCTTTATTTGTACTCTTCAATTTTGTTAGTGCTTTTGTGTCCTCATTTTTTTTTTTTGCTTTTCTTTTATCGTGCTACTGTTGCATGAAATCTGCTATCGTGTTTTTGTGACAGAGAAACCCAGTTTCGTTTGTACTGTTTAGTGTTGAAATTTAGGCCTGGCCGAATTTCAGTAGCTATACCTGCAATGTCAAAGGGTAAGTCTTTGTCTCAACAAAATAGACGCAGAGTGAACCAACAGCTTAGCATTGACTTCACGAACATAAGAGGTCTCAATTCGAATCTAAACGTGGTTCATCATTACATCGAAAAAAATAAACCTGACATATTGTTTCTTACCGAAACAATTGTTAGTGGCAAAGCATCGAAATTGGATCCCGATAAATACCGGTTACCTAGCTACGAATTGGAACATTCCTTTTATAACAAGCATGGTGTCTGTGTATTTGTTCGAGATTCACTTTCATGTATGAGAATTAAGGCCTACGAGTTGAACTCTAAGCACCATAATTCTATAGCACTGAAGATCTCAGGTGTTGATGAAACTATGTTTATAATAGGATTATACAGATCCCCAAATTCTCCCCCAGGATGTCCCTTTTTTGATCAAATATCGGCTAAGCTAGACAAGATTACCACGGACTACCCCAAAGCAAGACTGGCCATTCTCGGAGACTTTAATATTCATAATAAAGAATGGCTTAAGTATTCATCGCGCACTGACGACGTAGGAAGACAAGCTGAACTGATACTCGCCGATTATCACGGTTTGACGCAAATGATAGCATGTCCCACTAGAATCGCAGACAATTCACATCATAACAATAATTTGCTGGATTTGTTTTTGACAAACGAACCAGATACTACGAAGACAAAAGTTGAACAACCCCTCGGAACATCGGACCATTTACTAATATCCGCAATAGTGCAATTTACGTCGCCGACACAAATTAAAGCAAATCCTCGTCGCGTTTGGAACTACAAACGCGCCAACTGGGAGGGACTGAGAAGCTTTTATGATGAAACACCTTGGAAAACTATTTGTTGTGTTGATCAAGATCCTAGCACGTCAGCAATAAGAATGTCTGAAATCATAAAAGATGGAATGCGGCGGTTTATTCCAAATCGATTAATCACTCCTAAAACTGAGCCTTGGTTCACGCGGGATGTTGATGAAGCAGTGAGGAATAAACGCAAAGCATTTAAGACGTATAACGCTAATAAAACACCTGAAACCCATAGCGCCTATAAGAAAGCCAGAAATATTAGTAAATTCAAAATAGACTTGGACAAAGAAGCGTTTATCCAGAAGAAAGCAAAGAAATTCGCCGAGCACCCATCTGGCTCACGTAGTTTCTTTCAGGCAGTTAAATCAGTACAGAGCAATTTTACTCGATCCTCTATTCCAACCTTAGTTCTGAATGACATTCCCGTGAGTGACTCGAAAGAGAAAGCGGATCTTTTGGGTCGTATTTTCGCAGAAAACTCAAACATAGTTGAACCTCCCCATTCTCCTACACTCATTCAACCAGTTGTAACGAAAATAAAACCAATTATTTTTCGTTGCAATATTGTACGGAAAATGCTTCTTTCTATCAATATCAACAAATCTGCTGGCCCCAACGGTATTCCACCCCTCATTCTTAAAAACTTTGCTAGGCAACTAGCTTTAATTTTAACAAAAATTTTCTATTTATCTTATAAAACCGGAATATTTCCCGATTCTTGGAAGCTGGCCAGCGTTCAACCCATATCAAAGAGAGGCAGTAAGATAGATCCTAATAATTATAGACCAATTGCAATTCTGTCGGTTTTAGCTAAAATATTTGAAAAATATGTTAACTACAATTTGATAGATTATTTGGAAATGTCGCGAATTATTGATGATAAGCAGTATGGTTTTCGTAGAAGTCATGCAACAGGTGATCTGTTAGCCTACGTATCCCATCTCTGGAATAAATCGCTGGAAAACCACGGTGAAACATTCAGTATTTCACTTGACATTTCTAAAGCATTTGATAAAGTGTGGCATAAAAATCTTATAGCTAAATTAAAATCTTATGGCATAGACCTCTTACTGTCTCATGGATTCATAGTTTTCTTACAGGTCGCCAATTTCATGTTAATTTAGATGGTATCACATCCAATATTTTCACAACCAATGCTGGGGTTCCCCAAGGTTCTGCACTCTCACCAACCTTGTTTCTTCTATACATTAATGACTTACTTATTTCCACAGTTCACCCAATCCATAGTTTTGCTGATGACAGCACATTGCATGCATCACATGCATCTCCTAAATTTCGATCTCATACTGCAGTTACCACCGATAGAGAGCTGCTAATTGATTCTATCAACAAAGATCTGGAGCGTATAATGGAATGGGGTGATCGTAATCTTGTTTCATTTAATCCAACCAAAACAAAACTATGCCGTCTTTCACGAATAGAGCGAGATAAAAATTTCCCTATTAAGATAAACCACGAGGAATTGCGTGAGGTTGAATCAGTTAGACTTCTTGGAGTGGATATTCAAAATAACCTGAAATGGAATAAACATGTGTTCAACCTCGCTAAATCTGCAATGCAAAAATTAGGATTCTTGAGTCGATGTAAAAAGTATTTCAATCCCGAGCAAATTTTGCTAATCTTCAAGTCCTTTATTCGACCATGTATGGAGTACTGCTGTCATGTTTGGGGAGGTGCTTGTCAGTCAACAATAAAATGTCTAGACTCTGTACAGAGAAAAGCAATACGGTTGATTGGTAATACCGAACTAACGGATCAGCTTGATTCACTCCAGCACAGAAGAAATGTGGCTGAATTGTCAATCTACTATAAATATAACTTTAGCAAATTCTCTTCTAAGGAAATTCAAAATATCCTTCCATCATGTGCGCAGTATAGTCGACAAACAAGAGCTGCCGAGTCATCCCATCCATTTGTTGTACAAATACCTCGTTGCAGAACCGTGTCCTTTCAGAATGACTATTTTAATAGAGTGGCCAAATTATGGAACTCAATGCCTTCCTCTGTATTTCCCGATGAATTTTCCCCTCAGGCATTTAAAGAAAATGTCCATCATCCTTTTAAAAAATTAGTATAGTTATCCCTATATCCCCATTCCTTCCATTTTCCTCATCTCCTTCCTTTATAGTTGACATGGTATCTTCGGATATTCAAAGAGTCTAAATAATGAATATTTCATATTTAGTGTGCTAAACATGTCTAACTAATTAATAAAAAAAAAAAAAAAAGCTAAAATGTTTCGTCAAAAATTTATCAAATTTCCAATCTCTTTAAAATTTTTTCAAATTTTTCTGTCAATCAACGTCGAAATAAGAAAAAAATTTTAACTAAGAGCAAAATATTATTATCAATAATGTGAATTCTGTTTGCGTAAAAATTGAAAAAAAAAATCTTTTTTCGGCAAACGGCTGTAATGTTTAATTTTACTGCCGCTAGGGAGTTAGTTAAAGTCTCAATTTTTTGACTTATATCAAAAGCGGCTGCAAAAGTAATGCCATTTTTATTTTATTTTATGGGGACAGTAAAGTAGCATTTGTTATTTTGTTATTTTTTCAAACAAATTGTATAACTATGACAACAAAAAATAAGAAATTAATTCTGATTGCATTATGAAATTTTGAATTATTGTACTGTATGTAACTATGACAACAAAACATAACAAATAGTTTAATTGGATAATGAAATTTTGAATTGGAGCTTGCTTTGATACAAAATTTTATTTATACAAATTTTAATGTTTTTTTACTTTTTGGACGTAATTATGACGGTAATAAATCATATTTATAAATTTTTGATGTATTATAATTTCATATTTATAAAAAAATTAAACGTTTGCCGAAAAAATAGTGTATTTAATTCGGAGCTAAAGTGACTTTTTGTGTATCGTCTATAATTGTAAACTGTAGACTCAACACAAAACGTAGCACTTTAGCTCCCAATTAAATAATGTACTTTTTTTATGAAGGAACAAAACATGAAAAAAAACTAAATATGTATGTACTTTAATAATATTTAAAATATATATATTGTAAATTCAGAGCAGAATTTTTTATTTCGAGTTTTCTCTATATACAGTTTTGTGGGTTTTTGAAAGTTAAAAGTAATGTTGTAAATCAGTGTCCCACCAATATGGAAAAACAAAAAAAAAATTAACAAGGAAAATAAACGTTACAACACGTTTAACGAAAGGCAATCTTGAATTTTACCGTTCGTCAATCCATACGTCTTAACAATCGAAAATTTGATATATGTTTCTGGATTGAAGGGCTTTGTATTAGCAAGTAGTCACAAAAATGTTTACAACTATAAAGCAGGGGCCCTATTCCCGAACACATAAATGTCATTACAATATTGTAAATTCACACAATATTGTGAATTTCGTATTATGTAACACCAATTTGGTGAAAATTCAACACAATATTGTGAATCGGACAAGAACAATATAGTTACTGTCAAAATCACAATTTTGCTTTATGTTTTGTGTGTTGACTTTTTTATACAAATTTCATCGATTGACGTAAAAATTAATTTATTACGCAAAATTAAATCTTTAATAATATTAAACAATCATATTTTCATATAAATATCATTAAAACATATTTATTTATTAAATATATTTTTATTTTATTTTGCATCTTTTAAGATTAAAAGATTTAGTTGTCAAAAGTACGAATCTAGTACAAAAAATCTGTTATAATTTTGTAAAAATTTGTTGTAATTGGTTTGTGTCTAACGATCACAAGTATGTGTTACAGAATACCATTTTTAAACAAAGTTGTTAAGCATTTTGGTGAAATTGACAATATTGTCGTTTGACAAATATGTGTTCGGGAATAGGACCCCTGTACAATAGCCAGTATATGTGAACTATAACAAAAGGTTAATTCAGTAAATTATTTGTGATATAACATCACCCCGATGGAAAATCTCCCATCAAGAATAATATAAGAACTGAATTTAAAAAATTATGGTGCAAATTATGAAACTTTTTGCAATCCATACAATTTTAGAGCGATCTAGTTTCGAACCAATGAGAAAATTTTTAAACTTTAAAAAAGTTTATCATTCTCATCAGGGCTAGCCGACTAGATAAACTCTACCAAAAAATGTCAACGCTAATGTATATAAACTAAAAATTAGGTTACAACTCTAGCGAAGTGTAAAAACAAAAAATTTACATAAACATACATTTAATAAATTCAGGTTTAGTCAATTAATTTCTCTGGTGATCACTGGTTTGTTATACTCTAGACATTCTAGTATTGAATAACAAAATTGTGTCTGTGAGAAGAAGATGACTAGTCTTCACTTGTGTCTATTGACACATGATCAACAATTAATTCAGTAAATTATTTGTGATATAACATCACCCCGATGGAAAATCTCCCATCAAGAATAATATAAGAACTGAATTTAAAAAATTATGGTGCAAATTATGAAACTTTTTGCAATCCATACAATTTTAGAGCGATCTAGTTTCGAACCAATGAGAAAATTTTTAAACTTTAAAAAAGTTTATCATTCTCATCAGGGCTAGCCGACTAGATAAACTCTACCAAAAAATGTCAACGCTAATGTATATAAACTAAAAATTAGGTTACAACTCTAGCGAAGTGTAAAAACAAAAAATTTACATAAACATACATTTAATAAATTCAGGTTTAGTCAATTAATTTCTCTGGTGATCACTGTTTTGTTATACTCTAGACATTCTAGTATTGAATAACAAAATTGTGTCTGTGAGAAGAAGATGACTAGTCTTCACTTGTGTCTATTGACACATGATCAACAATTAATTCAGTAAATTATTTGTGATATAACATCACCCCGATGGAAAATCTCCCATCAAGAATAATATAAGAACTGAATTTAAAAAATTATGGTGCAAATTATGAAACTTTTTGCAATCCATACAATTTTAGAGCGATCTAGTTTCGAACCAATGAGAAAATTTTTAAACTTTAAAAAAGTTTATCATTCTCATCAGGGCTAGCCGACTAGATAAACTCTACCAAAAAATGTCAACGCTAATGTATATAAACTAAAAATTAGGTTACAACTCTAGCGAAGTGTAAAAACAAAAAATTTACATAAACATACATTTAATAAATTCAGGTTTAGTCAATTAATTTCTCTGGTGATCACTGTTTTGTTATACTCTAGACATTCTAGTATTGAATAACAAAATTGTGTCTGTGAGAAGAAGATGACTAGTCTTCACTTGTGTCTATTGACACATGATCAACAATTAATTCAGTAAATTATTTGTGATATAACATCACCCCGATGGAAAATCTCCCATCAAGAATAATATAAGAACTGAATTTAAAAAATTATGGTGCAAATTATGAAACTTTTTGCAATCCATACAATTTTAGAGCGATCTAGTTTCGAACCAATGAGAAAATTTTTAAACTTTAAAAAAGTTTATCATTCTCATCAGGGCTAGCCGACTAGATAAACTCTACCAAAAAATGTCAACGCTAATGTATATAAACTAAAAATTAGGTTACAACTCTAGCGAAGTGTAAAAACAAAAAATTTACATAAACATACATTTAATAAATTCAGGTTTAGTCAATTAATTTCTCTGGTGATCACTGTTTTGTTATACTCTAGACATTCTAGTATTGAATAACAAAATTGTGTCTGTGAGAAGAAGATGACTAGTCTTCACTTGTGTCTATTGACACATGATCAACAATTAATTCAGTAAATTATTTGTGATATAACATCACCCCGATGGAAAATCTCCCATCAAGAATAATATAAGAACTGAATTTAAAAAATTATGGTGCAAATTATGAAACTTTTTGCAATCCATACAATTTTAGAGCGATCTAGTTTCGAACCAATGAGAAAATTTTTAAACTTTAAAAAAGTTTATCATTCTCATCAGGGCTAGCCGACTAGATAAACTCTACCAAAAAATGTCAACGCTAATGTATATAAACTAAAAATTAGGTTACAACTCTAGCGAGAACGAAAACATATTTGCTATTACGATTTTTTTGTCTCTCATCATACATTTATACATACATCATACGTATATACACCTTCTTTATGATTATATTCTAGGAGTTAAAGTGATATAAATATTAAAAGTATTAAATAAAGAACAATACGGTCATTTTTACTATAAAATTTGTTTTATTATTTCAAATATTTTCAAACTCTATAAGAGTCCTTATTCTGGAATAATTGTTTTTAAGCTACAGTTTAGAAACAATTATCTCAGAAGAAGGGCTCTTTGAATTTGAAAATATTTGGAACAATAAAAATTTATTAAAGTGAATAAGACGAAATTCTTCTTTATTTAATAATCTTGATCTTTTGATCGTTTATTCAAAAGCGGATTTCTTTAATTTGGTTTGATAGCCATTTACTTTGTGAGCGAAAAAATGTGTTTGTTGTACTGGAAAATATTGTTATCTCACTGCACACATTAAATTTATATACAAAGGTATTCAATATCTGAGAACACTCTAAGCAAAAATTATGTATACTCAAAATAAAATAAGGGTTTTATGTGGGCTATTATTTTGAAAACGTACATTTTTTTGTTGATTTTTAAATTTTTGATTTTTAAAAAATCTGAAATTTTAATATGTTGTTGGCATTGACAAAAGGAAAAAAGTTGTTTCTGCTTTTATTTTTTGAGTACTCTGAATCGGAGTTATGCGCGGTTGAATTTTGAGGCTTTTTCACGTAGTTTTTGGTAATGGTGGCAATGTTTTGTGAATAGGTGCCACAAATTTCATCCTACTTACGTATATTTTTGCAAGTAAAAAGGAAAATAATTGAATAATTGAAATAAGTAAGTTTAAAATTAATAACTTTTCTCTTTTCCGCTAGGCGGCGCGTAAAACCTTGGTTTACTTCAAAGCTCATATCTCAAAAAGTAGGCTTTTTTTTTTTTTGTTTTTCACAAATTTTAAAGTAAACATATGCAGCTATGAAATTGAGAAATAAAAAGTCAGCAATTCAATATGGATTTTTTCTTACGATTTTTTAAAGTTTGGTATTTGAAAAATTCACATGTGTTTTTTTATTAAGTTAATAATCCTGTACTAAATGTGGATCTAATAAATTAAACATTTCATATTTTAACACCTGCAATAAATTTGAACCATTTTCTGTGCGGCTAAATGGTTAAAAACTTATTAAAAATTAATTTAAGTTAAGTGGTAAAATAAAGGAATTTAAATTATTAAAAGGGTGTGTAAAATGTTTATTCATTTTAAAAAATGAATAAACATTTAAATTATGTCTTCAATTATGTATATTTTAAAAAATGTCTATTCAGCCCCTTTTTACTAATTAAAATCTCATTGGAGACTCATAATTTTAACATTTAAAATTCTAATGACGCCCACAAACGGTTTTTGACGAAATTATACTTGCATCCAATCAAAATATATTAAATTGTACCTACCTAATTTTGCCTGATTCTACCTATGTCAAAACTATTTCAAGGGTATATATATATATATTGATTGGATTGCCTTATAATCAATTATATTCCAAAATATTTAGAAGACATAACGTTTAGAAAAGATAATAATAGAAATGCCTTTCAAATTGTGCTGTAACTTGTACGGTCTCAAAAATCATCAGCGGACATCAAAAAATGTGAAACATTTTGGTCACACCAGCTGTTATTCAAAAAGCTGCGATCCTAAATTTTACTTTGCGTGATGACCAGTTTATATGTGAAACATGTCGCACTTATATCTATAAAAATAAGGTAAATTTAATTATTTTATTAAAATGAATAAAAATTCATATGCAACTAATATTTTCTATGCAGCAGCTTTCATGTTCGGAAGCTATTGATAGTGAAATTATTTCTATAAATCAGGATGTTGAAAATGTTCCAACGAACGAAAATATTCAAATACCTCCAGCATCTTTAGATCCATCACCAGTTTCGGTTGATACTATATCTCCACCAGTTCCTGAACTACTTAATGACATTTTAGAAGATATTAACAATGTTCTTGGAAGGTTAGCCGAATCTCCTATCAAACAAAATCATATTACAACAGGAAGTTATAAAAAAATTGCAAGTGTCACATCGGCAATAAGTCAAAGAATATTTCAAGTAGATTCAGTTAAAGTGTTATCACCAAACGAGGAATGTGAATATACATCATGGCTTATGAACCTTAAAAAAGAGTTTAAAGATGCCAGCTGTAAATCAAAACAAGTGTTTTTGTTGACAACTCTACCACGTAAATTTTGGTCAAATCAACGTATCTAGGATGAATTTAATGCATCAAGACGACTGGTAGAATTCGCCATGGATCTGTTGGAAACAGTAGGTCCTTACAGTTGGCCTCAAAGCAAACAAGTGCACAGTTTGTCACAAAATATAGTAAAACAAATTCAAACATACTTCTTATCAGAGGAAATTAGTAGAACAATGCCTGGCCTTAAAGATGTTGTTACTATTACAGAAGGATCGACAAAAATTAAGAAATCAAAGCGGTTGGTGTTATGGAACCTCACCGACATCTACGAAATGTTCTTGGAAGAAAACAAAGAACTCAAGGATTCCACTGTTTTTTACCGGATAACACTACACCCGATAAAATAATTGCCAAAATGTTTTCTTTTTCTGATGATCATAAATATTTCAATTTAAAGGCAAAAAAAAATATCTTATATATTAATACGCTAGATTAAAACTTTGTGGAGCATTAGGCTTTTTTATTCGAATTTTGATTCATTTGAAATTTTCACTGCTAACTGATATTAGTGTAACTTAGATTTTAAAGATTTTTGGGATTTTTCGGATCATAAATAAAAAAGTTATTATATACGGAAAACTTTTTCTATACATATGCATTATAAGTTTACATACATGCAAAAACAATTTTCTTTTTGCTTTAAAACAATGCTTTAAAATTTTTCTTTTTTATATATTAGCTATCGAACCGAACAACGAATAACAAAAACGAAAATTTTTATATTTATTTTATATTCATTTCAGTCGTCGTATTTATTTTATATTTTAGTCGTCTTTTATCTTTCAAGAAGGACGGTTTTCGATATTTTTCGATTATTTTGTTTTTTATTGATATAAAGATTTTTGAGATATTTTGATATTTGAGTTATTTCATATTTTTGATATATTGATATATTTATTTATTTCGATGCCAAGACTACGTCGTAAACGTTTGGATGTGAGTGGTACATCGAGTCGTCGGAATAAAAGAGATTATATGCGTAATATGCGTAATAATGTTGATTTTATGAATGATGAAATGAATGGTAATAATGATGGAATGAATGCTGAAGCTGATGTTGTTGTGAAGATTTTCGGTTCTGTCAAAGCACTTATATATACCATTGAATTTCAAAAACGTGGTCTTCCGCACGCCCATATTTTGTTAAATTTATCAGATGAAGATAGAATTGATGGAAATGAAATGATTAATAAAATTGTATGTACTGAAATCCCTGATCCCATTCTTTTTCCTAAATTACATGAATATGTGAAACGTCATATGATGCATGGACCATGTGGTGCTCTAAATCCCAATTCTGTTTGTATGAGAGATGGTAAATGTAGTAAGAATTTTCCAAAACCTTTTTCTGAAAATACTAAAGAATCTGTGAATGGTTATCCTTTGTATCGTCGACGTGATAATGGTATGAGTGTTGATGTACGTGGTGCATCTCTTGATAATAGATATGTTGTTCCATATAATCCTTATCTTCTTGCAAAATTCAATTGTCATATTAACGTTGAAATATGTACGACTGTTAAAAGTGTGAAATATGTTTACAAGTAGGTATATAAAGGGTATGATTCTGCCAATGTTGAATTGAGAGTGAATGGAGAGAATGCAGTGAATAATGATGATGCGATTGTGGGAAATGAAATTCAAGATTTTTTGAATGGACGGTATGTTGGTTCGACTGAAGCTGCTTGGCGCATATTTGAATTTCCAATGCATTTTCAATCTCATACAATTATTCGACTTGATTGTCATTTGCCTAATAGACAAAATGTTTATATCAGGAATGGTAATGTGGCTGGTGCAGTCGCAAATGTATCAAGAACAAAATTGTTAGCATTTTTCCATTTGAATTCCATTGATAATTTAGCTAATGAGTTTTTGTATACAGAATTACCATTACATTATGTTTGGCATGATCAAAGTAAATCGTGGAAAAGAAGACAACGTGGGGCTGATAAAGTTGTTGCTCGATTATATATGGTTTCTCCAAAAGATATAGAATTGTTTCATATGCGTTTACTTCTGTTGCATGTTCGTGGTCCAAAATCTTTTTCTGATCTACGTATGTATGAAGGTGTTGAGTACCCTACTTTTGTTGCAGCATGTGAAGCTCGAGGTATTGCAACAAATGATAATGAATGGCGTGAATGTTTACTTGAAGCTTCAGAAATTCAATCACCAAAACAGTTTCGTCAATTATTTGCATTTATCTGTGGTTTGAATGTTCCTCCGAATGCTTTAGCTTTATGGATTGAATTTAGAAATAGTATGATTGAAGACTTTTTACGAAATTACGATGAAGATGTGTCAATTAATCGAGCCTTGATTGAAATTAATGAAATTCTTCTTACACATAATACTTCATGTGGTGATCTTGGTCTTCCGATTCCACAATATAACTTACAGATTGGCGATGTAGGTCATTTTGATATTGAAGAAGAAGCTATAGTTTTCGATAGAATGTATGAAAATGCAAATAATGAGCAACGTAGTGTGATTGATATTGTTTTGCGTGAAGCTCAATTCCATGATACTGGAAGTAATGTTTTTTTCTTGACAGCTCATGCAGGTTGTGGCAAAACTTTTGTTCAAACGGCAATCATTCATAAATTTAATTCATTAAATCTTTCGTGTATTGTAACTGCCTTCAGTGGTATTGCATCAACTCTTTTGATTGGGGGGCGAACTTTGCATAATGTTTTCAAATTACCAATTCCATTATTAGAGAATTCAATGCCAAATATAACTCCAAACAGTGTACATGGCACATATATTAATAATGCATCAATCATTATTATAGATGAAATTTCAATGTGTTCTATTCATGCTTTAAAATTAATTGATCGTTTGTTAAGAGATTTGACTCCAAACGAAGAAAATAAAAATAAACTGTTTGCAGGTAAAACTCTTTTACTGAGCGGTGACTTTCGCCAAATTCTTCCAGTTATACCGCATGGCTCACGTTCTATTTTAATTGAAAACTAGGAGGGCCCGGCGTGCTTCGCTACGCTTATAAATAAAGTTTCTGCGTAGACATTTTGTTGACGTAGAAGCAATGATTTCAAAAAGTGGTAATGAGAAATGCTACCATATAATTTTTAATTTTTCTTTTTAAATATATGAATGAAAAATAATCAGAACTCTAGCTGATCAGTTCGGATATATGAAAAATTAGCGAAGCTTACTTGAAAACTTATTTGATCGCTAATTTTTCATATATCCCAACTGATCAGCTAGAGTTCTGATTATTTTTCATTCATATATTTAAAAAGAAAAATTAAAAATTATATGGTAGCATTTCTCATTACCACTTTTTGAAATCATTGCTTCTACGTCAACAAAATGTCTACGCAAAAACTTTATTTATAAGCGTAGCGAAGCACGCCGGGCCCTCCTAGTATAAATTAATTTTTTAACGTATTTATTTATAATATTGATTAAATTATAATGTGTATAGGAAAAATATTTTTTTAATGTTTTTTTCTAATGTTAGTGTTGGTGATGTTGAAATTATAACAAAATCTTCGATCATTGGGATCTCCAATTCTTATTCTGAATAAAAACCTGTTTCTCAATCGGAAATACACAAAAAATGGTTCAAATTTATTGCAGGTGTTAAAATATGAAATGTTTAATTTATTAGATCCACATTTAGTACAGGATTATTAACTTAATAAAAAAACACATGTGAATTTTTCATATACCAAACTTTAAAAAATCGTAAGAAAAAATCCATATTGAATTGCTGACTTTTTATTTCTCAATTTCATAGCTGCATATGTTTACTTTAAAATTTGTGAAAAACAAAAAAAAAAAAGCCTACTTTTTGAGATATGAGCTTTGAAGTAAACCAAGGTTTTACGCGCCGCCTAGCGGAAAAGAGAAAAGTTATTAATTTTAAACTTACTTATTTCAATTATTCAATTATTTTCCTTTTTACTTGCAAAAATATACGTAAGTCGGATGAAATTTGTGGCACCTATTCACAAAACATTGCCACCATTACCAAAAACTACGTGAAAAAGCCTCAAAATTCAACCGCGCATAACTCCGATTCCGAGTACACAAAAAATAAAAGCAGAAATAACTTTTTTCCTTTCGTCAATACCAACAAAATATCAAAATTTCAGATTTTTAAAAAATAGTTGTTTTTTTTTCGATGTACGTTTTCAAAATAATAGCCCATGTGTCTTTTTTGAGTGTGTTTTATAAAAATAAATTGCAATTAAAGTTTCACTTGGATGTAGGATAAACTGTGATCTAAAATGCAGCAAAAGACTAACTTGCTTTGCCTAATTTCGAATCAAATTTGCCCAAAAACATTTTCGGTTTAACAATTCACCCACCGAACGAACCGCAAAAATTACTTAATTTATAGTAAATTTCCTTCATGTAAGATTTTATATTGTACCTTATATTGCACCAATACATAGATAAATAGCGTGTCCATAAAACACACTTAATGGAAAAAAACTATTTGTACCAGCAATAACTTAAGCAATCATGGTAATGGATAAATTGTATATGTATTATGTTTAATATTATCTTTTGCCTGTAAGATTTTCATGTAACGATAGCATGTGGTTAGTTTAATAATAAAAAATCAATACACGAGAATTATGAACATAAAATAGTTAGAACTAAGAACAATTACAAAAAAGCTTTCAATCACAGCATGAAAGTTGTATGATTAATTAGTTGTTGTATTCAGGAAATGATTAAACTACCAACTTTTGCAAATGATTAAGTGTGTGATTATAAAATCCACATAAGGATGATTATTATCGGTTTATAATGGCTAGATAGCTCATTAAAAATCTATATGACCTACAATCAAGGTTACTATACGTTCCAATTTTGTCGGGACTATCTCGATTTGTAACATTGATGCCCGCGGTCCAATTTTCTTCAAAAAGTCCCGCAATGCAAATTAAATTCAACCTGCAATAAACACACACAGATTAAATTTTGATGAGGGGTCAACATACTAAAACATTCTTGTCCAAAAATAATGCAATATTGCATGCAAGAATCGTCTTATGTAGTTTTTAACTACTTCTTTACTCGACATCTTGTAACTCTAGGACATTCAATTTTTTCAATTCTCTGTAGGCATTAACACAAAAGCGTTTGTTAAAAAATAAACTTATATAGTTTTCCGCCAACACAAAGACTGCATTCATATAATTCCTTAGGAGTACTGGATTGGCAGCCTCCACGAAGTATCCACAATGGATACGGGCGGACTCTGGGCAATGTGATGTGGAACGAACGGTTGTGGTACTCAATCCCTTCGTATCGTAGTAGTGAAGCATTATAGAAAATAGTCAATCAAACCCTGTGCGTCTGTACTCCATGAAGGAGTGGCACAAAACGACGTCTGTTCTCCATGTTAGGGGTGGTCAAAAATCCTAATATTTTCCGCTAGGTGGCAGACTATAACGAAACTTAGTGCGGGGCGAACGTTACGGTGCAGGGCTTCGGAAACCCAGTGCCGGCGGCTAGAGGGAGTGCGCAAGCAGGCTCTCAGTCGTCGAGATCAAGCAACTGCAAACCATCGGAAGGCACCCCAACTACAAGCTCACTTAGGAGAGAAAGTGGTCAAGTACAGAAACCAAATCAAAAAAAGCAATTTGATGTGCAAAATCCATTCCAACTTAGCAGGAAGACGTCAAGATCTCCTGAAAGAGAAAGAAGCAATATCCTGCTAAATATAAACACAAATGAAGTGAAAGTTGAAAGTGAAGAACGTCAACCAGACTATGAAAAAAGAGAAGGACTAAGGCATCTAGAAAAAGAAAATTTAGAGCTCAAGAAAAAACTAAGCAAAGTAGAAGAGATAACATCAAAGCTAAGCAATAAAATTGCTGCTTTAAAAAGAGAAAATCAAGACCTGAAAATGAGTCGAGAAGCAAGTGAATCGAAAATGACTGATAATCTAAATATTGGCAAAGATATCAGAAGACGAACAAGCGTATTTGAGTATCTAACTGATGAAGAGAAATTACAAAGCGAAACAGATTGGATACTAAAATAGAGTAGGCCAGATAAAAAATTTAATTTGAGTTCCGTTTTTATACGGAACACTACTGTTGAGACTACGATGTGTATTCTGTAGTCTGTTGTATTAAAATCGGTTATCTCATAAACTATAAATCCTATGGACCTGAAATTTAAGATGCGTATAAAACTAACCCGATGACCCTGAAGATGACAGATACAAAAAAAAATGGTTTCCGTTTGTTTTACGGGGTGCAATGTAAGGTCTTTAAAGAATACTTTTTTTTACCAAGTCAAGTAGGGTATCATATGAAAGGACTTGAATTCAGTGTCCCTTAAAAATGTATTTTATAATTTTTTACTATACAGTTTTTTGAATAAAATTGAATTATGGCGTTTATTCATGTTTTCTTTCCCCACTTAGTTCCGAAACTATTTAATAAAAAACTTCAAAAGTCTTAGGAAATATAGAATAAGTGGTATCTTTTGAACGAAAAATATAACGAAGTGTAAAATACTCATAATCGTATTTATTAAGCGGTGAAAATGAGAAGGAAGAAAACACCATTTAAAACCCAGCCATGTTAGATATTATATGAACGAGCACTTAATTCAAGAAACATTGTAATTATTTTTAGAATTTCGCAATGCAAAGTTTTTGCATTATTGTCAAACAAGTGCAACAAAAAGTTGGTCCCACCTTGGGTTTTGAGCTCAATTGACAGGAAAATTTAAAAAAATTCACAGAAATGGGAAGTTTAATAAACTCTGAACGAAAACTATAGCGAAGTTTTTTTTATTATTTTTCTGAGGGGGTAAGATTTTGAGGAGGTGAGATTGGAAAAGGGTGAAACAAATCTTTTTTGACCCTAACAAGTGGAAAGAGCGAATGAAAAAGCACTTAATTTAAGAAACATTGTTACTTTTTTTTAAATGTTACGGTGCACAGGTTTTGAATCATTGTCGAAAGGGTGCAACTGAAAGTTGGCCCCCCTCCTGCCTACGTTTCGACGTTGATTGACAGGAAAATTTGGAAAAGCAGACAGTGATAGGAAATTTGATTAACCCTGATTTAAAACTATAGCAAAGTGTCACATATTTATTTTTCTGGATCTTGAGGGGGTGAGATTGAGGAAAAGAGAAAAAAAAATTATTTGTGATCTGAACAAGTGGGGTGTTATAGGAAAGAACACCTAATTTTTAAACATTGTAAGTTTTTTTTAAATTTTGCGGTTGCTGTAATTGCATATCTCCTTAGTTACCTTAAACTGCTATTGCTAATATTTAACGAGATTTGATATTTTGTATATAATTTGGATCAATTTTCAATTGACATTTCAATTGACATTTACGAGGAAAAAAATCATTTTTATCACTTAAAATATTTTTTATCATAGGCGCTATGGTCTGGCGATATAAAAAGTGTACAACACAACTTTATTTAAATTATTATAGTCGGTTTGTTGATTCACGGAACCCTTGGCGAGCGAATTTTCTTCGCACTTGACCAACTTTTTCTGTATTTTAAAGGTTAATAAATAAAATAGAAAATCGGTATTTAACATTTAACACAATCGGTATTTAAATATAATACAAATATATGGTTATGAATTATAGAATAAATAACTACTGTTATTATGAGATAAGGAATCTGATACAGACAATTAGGTTTTTACTATAGTAAATTTAAATTTAAATTCCATGTAAGTGTATATTAGAATAATTTTTTAACCGATTTGATGCAACATGGGGGGGCTCGAACCCCCCAGCAACCCCCCCCCCCTTGCGTACGCCACTGCATTCATATGATCCCCCCCCCCCCCCACTTAACATGAACAAAAATATTTTGTTTTCGTAATTTTTTTTTTCGAAATTATTTCGAACATTTGAAATTATAACAACTAAAACAAAAAAACGGATATTTGTACGATAAATCCCTACAACCTTGAATTTTTTCAATTTTTTGCTTTTGTAATGTTCGAAGTTAAGGTGGAGGATAGAGATTATTCTCGAGAATTCTTTTTCTCGATTTCTCAAGAATTCCCTATAGATTTTTATTTCTCATTTCTCAAGAAATTTTGTTTTATTCCTCGAGAATTTGAAAAAAGTTAAAGACAAACAAAAATCACTCATTAAACTTTTTAAACCTTAAATTTGAATTTTTTAAAACTCACTAAGCTTTTCTTGCAGTCAGCCCAATCCTTCTACAATTTTACGAATTTTTCTGTCAGAATAATTCATTAAATTAGATTGAGAATCATGTTTTATCTTATAAACTAAAATTTTAAATTAGATAACGAACACTATATTTATATTGTAAATATTGAGAGTGAGGACTCCGTTATCCATATGATAAAAATGATGAATTGCTGACGAATTATTAGATTTTTTTCGTATAATGTCTATAAAGAAACGTAATTTTTATGGCCGAATTTCACTGAAGACTTAATTTAATCTACTAGTTTTATATGGGCGACCTAAGTGAGGACCAAAGTTTATTCAAATAGTATAGTTGTTTTAATTTCACCCCTAATAGAAATTGTGTATCGCAACACTCTAAAAAGCGAGAAAAAAAACTGTTTCCTCTATTTGATTTCAAAATTCG
Organism: Diogma glabrata; assembly: GCA_963693315.1. NCBI lineage: Eukaryota > Metazoa > Arthropoda > Insecta > Diptera > Cylindrotomidae > Diogma > Diogma glabrata. Next base: position 126,628,003 of record OY856186.1, on the reverse strand, counting down.
GAAGAATAGTTTGTTAACTTTGATAGAGCATTTTTACAGGACTGTATTCCCATACAGAAAATGATTTAACTGTCAAGAAACTTTAACAAAGCGTCCGCTGATTTAAACAGAAACATCTCTCAATTCTAGTAACTTTAAAAAATCCCAGATATCTATTGATAATTTGGCGGTTATAATTAGAGAATAGGGTTTATGAGGAGTTATTGGATTAGAAAATTATTTATTAATTAAAGAAAACTAATAAAGAATTATCTTTGAGAATTCTTGAGAATTCTCGAGAAACAGATTTCCCTTCTCAATTTTTCCCGAGAAACAGAAAATGTCGCGAAAAACGTATCTCTAGTGGAGGACAAAAAAATAAACACACTTTTTTGGAAATAACTTAAAAACTAAGCAGTCGATAATTCATTGAAATGTTTTTTTGAAATATTTGGATTTTTTTTGATTTTTTTAAACCAAACTCGATTCCTTAAAACAAACTTTTGTTTTACTATCTCCTTATCAATGTCCATAAAATATTGATAAAAAATAATATTCATAATTTTCTTGTTGTCAGTAGGCGTGGACAAACACATTGTATAACTGTAGAAAATTTCAAGTTGATAGCACTTATAGTTTTTGAGAAAATCGATTATGTAGAAATTCGGACGGACACCGAAGTCTCACCAATAGGGTACCGTTTTTACTTTTTCAAAGTACGGAACCCTAAAAATGGTGATATTGTTTGAGAAAAATCGAAAAAATTTTAGCAACGTTGACAAAGTATACTTTAAGTAGACTCCACCGCTAGTTTTTTTTAAATATATGGTGCAATGAAAATCTTCTTTCCAGTGTAACCAAAATATGAAAAATGACGATTAATTGCAAGTCTTAGAAAGAGAACTTCAATTTATTAAAGTTTTAAGAAAATATCTTTATGTTACCTATTTAACTTAACGGGAAGTTCTTGGCGTGGCCGCTATGGTCACACCCTACCCTACTAGTTTATTTAGAAATTAAATGAATTGCTATTGCTTCTCCATCGAACGTTTGTCGGTAACCGAATACCAGATCCGCCAGCACTTTTGTTCCAATATTTTTACATATGATTACTTCTAAAGAATTTCAAAATTTCAATGGCGTGTACGGTGTAAATGTTTTAAAAACGATAAAATACGACATTATACAACAGTTCTATTAGAAAGCCAATAAGTAACATTGCTTTATTTAGGGAAAACAATTTTTGTTCAAGACATTGTTTTTTTGAAAAAAAAAAACAATTTTTCTTAACATTTTTGTTAATGTTACTTAGTTAATGTTACTTAAGTTATATTATAGCATTCCATTACAAATCGCATTCCAAAATTCAGTTTTCACACATAAATATTAACGTCAGCATTTAACAAGACAAAACATGCTGAGAACATGAACCTCAAAGAATGTTGTAAAGATCATAACTATTATATCAAATATTATATTACTAGTTTTATCAATTCAGCATTTTAGAAATAAAAATAAAGTCATTAGAAATAATGAACTTTAAAAGTTTAAACAACTAATAAAAATAAAGGAATAATTAATTAAATAAATTAAAATTGATTTTTTTATTTAATTTTGATCCAAAACTCATAATTGGCACAGCCATACGGTCTAAATGGGCAACTGAAGTGTTCTAAAAACAGTGCATAAAAGTAGTAAAGAAAAACTACTTAAAACAGTGATCCCGTCAAGAATTTTTTTCAACAACAAATTAGTGACTTTTCTGGCTGATGGTTGATAACTATCAACCGCCGTAAAGAATTGAGGATCCGCTGAATTTACAACATCTTCCTACACTTTGGAACCACCATCTCCACGACAAAAGGAAAGAAGCTCGACTACACTCACTACCAGATAGAAGTGGATGAAGCTATTTCTATAACTATAAGGTTAGCAATTTTTTTTGCTTTATTTTTTTGTGATAACCTTTAAATAACCCGTGCTTTACCAGATAGACACCGTGAATTTAAAATGTTTTGAGTGAAACTTCATGAAAGTTTTATAAATAATCGGGGTACTTCACTTAGTCACGCAATGGATCAAAAAACGGTAAACGAATTAACAAATCAATTAAAAGTTGTTGTCGGACAGTTACAGTTAATGACATTGAAGGCAGAGGAACATTATAGAATGTTGGCTTATTTGCAAAATAAAACAGATGATTTTGAAGCACAAAAACCTCCAGCTGACCTCAACAACAATTTACTCTTGATTGATTCAGAATGCCAGATTCAATTAAGCCCATACCAGAGTATGATGGTAATATAGACGACAATTAACTGCTTGGCTCAAAACTTCCGAGGATTCACTAAACGTGTTTATGTCTCTGGTGAGTGAACCATAGTTCAAACTTTACTAACAAGCTATAAGTAATAAAATAAAAAGTAAAGCTAAAGATGCTTTATGTTTAGCTGGAAGTCCACAGAATTTAAAAGAAATAAAAGATATCGAAATCACTACAGTAACCCCTCTTCAGTTTGGAGGTTCGGGTGGTATAAATGCAGGTTTCAAACGGTCAATGGAAATTGATTGGTTCCCCTCTTATATCTATCACAAAAATTTTTCTAAGTCATTTCACGACCTTAAATGGTCTGTCGTACGGTGGACTTTAAGTGGGTTTGACTTTGTCCACTCTTATGAAGACATATTTACATTTGTTGAGACAGCCTGGGACATATGTATTTGAAAATTTTACCTTACGAGTGTCGGTTGCTGTGAGATTGTTTATACGATTTCGTAATTTTTCTAAAATAGTGGCGTACGATGGTGGTTCGTTTCCCTCGCCTGTAATCAAAACTTCAGACTGTATTATTAATGCCTGTCCACAAACCAGTACGGCCGGCGAACAATCTAGGTCTTCCTTAACAGTTGATCCCAGACCAAGTAAGACAAGAGGTAAGTCGTCGCTTACATATACTGGTACAGCACAGTATACAAGTAAATAAACGAAATGATTATCGGTTGTAATACCACGAGTCATTGAAATTTTTTCGAAAATTTTTTGATTTTACGAATTAAATTATTTAACAACATTGCGAATCAAAGCGCACAATAAACCACGAGTCCGAAGGACGAGTGGTTTAAGTAGTGGTTTGATTGAGCAGTGTTGCTTAAAAATAATTTAATGAGTAAAATTGAAAAATTTTAGACAAAAATTTCAATGAAGAGTGGTATTTAATGAGATAATTTTTTTTTAATTATAATTTTGCTTAAAAGATAATTATTAGTTTCTAAATGAAATTTTTTTTACAAATTATTCAATAATACAAAATTATGTAAAAATGCAATTTGCAAATAACAAAAATGTCCGTTTTCATTCATAAATGTTTGTTTATTTGTCAAAAAAAAATTACAAATTTATAGCATTTATGCGCCTACTAAGATGAAATTATCTCTCATTTTGTTAGAAGAAAAAATGACAACAAAGAATTTTCATAACGACAAAGCAAAATTATCGACGACAAGAAGAATTGCCGACAGTTAATACAAAGCCTACTGTTATATATCATAGTTTGTATGAATGTAAAATAAAATTACTGACAGCAAAAAAAAATTATCGATATAAAAACATAAAGTTGGAAAAAGTCTACGTCAACATTTTCGTTGAAATATTCATTATTTAGACTTTTGAATATTCAATCATAGGTACCATATATATCAACTAGAACTTTAACATAGTGTACTGCAATGTAAAACTTTAACACGTACAATTTGTTTGATAAAATAAATCTAAAGATTACCAGTTTTTCTTAAAATTGAAGATAAAATCAAAAACAACGAAACAATATCTTTTTATTATATTTTAATGTAACTCATGCGAGAGAATTTGAATAATTCGTGTCGTTTAGATTTTTTTTCTTCTGTTCGTAAGATTTATTTCAACAGAATGTTAAATTGTTTGAATAATTTAAAATGATTTTGATAGATGAGATCTTTGTTAACGAAACAAAAAAAAAAATTAACTAAATATATTCTTGAATAAACTGTAAGGGATAAAATGGTTGGTAATAGGCGAAATGGGTTAAAACGCAGTGTGTATAGATGCTGGTTGGTAGAAACAAATAAATTTATTTTGCGAGATAAAATTACGAAGGTTTTGATTAAATTCTTCTAGGTGAAGTATTTTATATGAATTTTTGATAAGTTAAAATGTTTAGGCTTTTAAACTAATAGTTGGTTAAAATATGTGAGTAATTTCTCTGTATCAACACCCGTATATGGTTATATATATGATAATCTTCAGCAACCAATTTGTAGCTAAATATATTTATAGATACTGTTTGAAAGATAAGTCTTACAAATTCGTTTACAAGTAGAATCGGATGTATTGAATTTTTTTAATAAGAATAAACTATGTACAGACAGAATTATCGAACAAATTTTATAAGTGAGATAACATTTTAGTAAAACTGCATCTATGTATTTTTAGAACGTGTTTAAAGTTGGTTAAAAGCATGTGAAAACGTTAAATCCAACAAAGAGCATACATAGTACACGACGTTCTATATGTAGATAGAAACAAAGCAAGCTACAATATGGACTACCCCATATCATACGACATTATAAATTCACAAAATACGATATTAATGTTAGTTCATTAGCAAAATCAATCTACTAATTTATTTGCAATACATTAAAGTTTTTTATGACATCCAGAATTTTAATATTTTATTAATTGATAGAAACGGCAAATTGTTGTAGAAATTGATAACCGTAAAGAAGAAACGGCATATATAATAGAGTAATTTTTGAATGAAAAAATAAATTAAATGTTTTAATTATATGATAAAAATATCCATCGACTGTTATTATATATCTTAGATTCATAACTCATTTTTGACAAAAATCCAAGTTACCACTTTTGTTCTTAGCACGGCAGTAATGTGTATCATCTTGGAATTTCTGAAAAAATTTTGGTGCCAAACGACTATATATTATAAGCGGAGACGAAAAAACAAAAAAAAATGATTTATATTTATCCCAGCTAGCAATTTAGGTGAATATAAACTCCATGTTAAGTGAAATTCTAAATGTTACGTTGTGACGATGTAAACTATTGACCAATTAGATAAATATTATAAGTATTAAAAATATTGTTCACAAGCTTGGTAAACATTTTTCGTGAACGAAACGTAAATAGGTTACTAAGCACGTAAATAGTAAACATATTTACGGTTTAAGTGGTTTTATTTACTAAATTGGTAAACATTTTACGTGAACGTGACCTAAAGCATTTACGAAATATGTAAAAAGAGAACAATTTACTGATTGAGTGAATACAATCACTCAAACGGTAAAAATTTCACGTGAACATGTTGAAAAGTATTTTCCAATTACGTGAAAAGTGATCGTTTTTACTGATTGAGTGAATACAATCACTCAGTCGGTAAACAATTCACGTTAACATGGCGTTAATCTTTTAACGTTAATCTTTTAAGTGTTTTTATTTATAAAATTGGTAAACATTTTACGTTAAAAAGACGTTAATCTTTTACCAAATTCGTAGTAAATAAACATATTTACTAAATAAGTAATTTTATTCACCAATTGGATTAATTGAATTCACTTACTTAGTAAACATTTAACCCTTCACGTGAATCAGACAATAATTAACGTGGAATAAAGGTAAAGAATGCACAGTGTATGCACTGGAAATTATTAGTTACGTCGCCTTAACGTATATATTATATATGTATATATATGTATATATATATATATATATATATATATATATATATATATATATATATATATATATATATATATATATATATATATATATATATATATATATATGTGTATATATATATATATATATATATATATATATATATATATATATATATATATATATATATATATAATATATATATATATATATATATATATATATATATATATATATATATATATATATATATATATATATATATATAGTAACATTCCCATAAATCCAACAAGTGATGACAACTCACATTCCAATCATGCACACGCAAGGTGTCAAATGAACATATGTCTGGAAACACATAAAATGCATAGTTGCACTTTCGATAAAAATTAAATGTAATAATTTAGATTTTAGTAGTCAGTTATATTTTTATACTCATTATGTTTAGATCTAAGATTGATGTAAAATAAAATTAAATAAAATTAATTTTTTTTTCATGTTTCAATTTTCCCTAAACATATAATTGGCGCGGCCTTCCGGTGATGTTTTAGACTCGTTTTGTGTAACAGTGTTTCAATAGTGAATAAAAACTAGTGATTAGTGAATCCGCGGATCGAATCTATTTGTGTATTTTTGTGAAACGTTTCCAGCTAAAGGGCAACCATTGGAAGACTTGTGATTCCACCATTTCACAATACGAGGCTATCATCAGAACCTACAGGACACACGACTGGATGAAATTAACAGGTAACATTTTTTTTTATAATTTATTTTAGAGTGAAAAGATTATTTTGGTTATACTAACGTGTGAAACTACAAGATAGGCACAAATCTGTATAACACTACGCGTATACTACAAGATAGGTACGGTAGATTTCAAGAAATAATTTTTCGATGAAAACTAAGTAATTTTTTTTTAAAGTGCGAAATTGTTAATTTCTGGACTAAATTGTGATACTACAAGATAGGCACAGAACTGTCCCATCACTATGCGTATACTACAAGATAGGTACGGTAGATTAAATATAAAATTTATAAAGAAAACAGATTGAGTGCGAGTACCAATCATTGTTTTAAATTAAAATGGAGACCAAAGAAGCTCTAAACGCATTAGCCGAACAAATTAAGGTTATTGTTGAACAGGTGCAAAAAATGACATTATTATCAGAGGAACATGAAAGAACTCTGGCATTTTTAAAACAGCAACCTGATAGAAATTCTGAAGAGGTTAAAAAACCAACAGAAATTTTTCAACAAATAACGTTCGATGTGTTTAGAATACCGGATCCAATTAAATCGATACCTGCATATGACGGTAATCGAAAACAATTAAACGCGTGGATTCAGACAGCAGAAGATACACTAAACGTGTTCGAGCCTCTCGTGTCTGAACCACAATTTAAAATTTACTCACAAGCAGTGAGTAACAAAATAAAAGGTAAAGCGAAGGACGCACTTTGTTTAGCTGGAAACCCGCAAAGTTTCCATGAAATTAAAACAATTCTCCTTGAGACGCTCGGTGACAAACAAGAATTGTCATTTTACAAATCACAGCTCTGGGCAACCAAGCAAAGTGAAACCATGACTGTACATTCGTATTTTAATAAATGTAATGAGAATGTACAGAATATAAAAACTCTGGCGAAACAAAATGCCATTTACAATAATTCATGGCAAGCCATAAATAATTTTATCGATAAGGATGCATTAGCAGCATTCATATCGGGGTTGAGAAAACCATACTTTGGATATGCCCAAGCGGCTAGACCAAAGAATATAGAAGAAGCTTATGCTTTTCTATGTAAATTTAATTCGAACGAAATAATTTCGGAATATTCTAGAAAACCTATCAATCTAATTCAAAATAAAAATATTTATCCAATTCATAAACCAAAAGAATGGAATCAAAATAATTTAAATTATAACAATCAGTTCCAAAACAAGCAAAATTTAATTAAAGTTGAAGATGTTTCTATGAGATCAAGAAACACGATAAATAGAAAACACATTCCAATGGAAGTGGATACTTCAATGAGAAGTAGAAACCCATATAATAGAAAACAAGTCAACACTCACGAAATTCAAGAAGATCATGAGGTTGAAGACTTCAATTTAGAAGACTTAAATTTAGAAGAACCTCTACTTGATTTCGAGGTTAATTCGGGAAATTTTCAACAGGTTCAGCAGGAAGATACGGAAGATTAAACTTTCTTCCATATTTAGTATGCAATGGCATACAACAAAACCAAACAATTAAATTATTATTAGATACTGGAGCAAATAAAAATATTATTAAGCCCAATATCCTTCACGGAACACAAATTGTAAAACAAAATATTTCAATAAAAAATATATTAGGTAATCATTTTGTAAATATAAAAGGTAAATTTAATTTTTTAGGTAATAACATACCAGAACAAACATTTTACGAATTGGATTTTCACAAATTCTTTGACGGAATTTTAGGCTCACAATCATTAGCTAAATTAAATGCGAAAATTGACTATAGAACAAATACTGTTTTTTTTAAATAACATTAAATTTAAATTTCACTGTTACTATCCATCGGGAAATATTTATAATCACACAGTTACATTTAAAACAATTATTGATGGTGAATGGTTTGTACCAGACTATCAGGAATTGAACGAAGAAATTATTGTTCAACCCGGCTTATACAAAGCTGAAAATGGTAGATCAATTGTTAAAATCTTAACAAACGAACCCGATACTCCAACAAAATCAGAATTCATATTAATGCATGTGACATAGGTAACATACATAAATATGATCGTAAACCTTATAATATTAAAATATCACCAAGGCCAATCACAAAGAAGCCACTTGAAAGATTACATATTGACATTTTCATTATAAATAGAAACAACTTTCTTTCAATTATTGACTCCTTTTCTAAACACCTACAGATGATGTCAATAGAAACCAAAAACAACAGATGTAACCAACGCTCTTAACAGATATTTCACCCTTTTCGGAATACCAAACAGTATTGTATGCGATCATGAAACAACCTTTCAATCTTTCCAAATTAAAGAATTTCTAAGTAATTTAAATATTAGAATTGAATACGCTTCGTCTTCAGAGTCCAATGGACAAATTGAAAAGACACATTCTACAGTGATCGAGATATTTAATACAAACAAACACAAAGCATCAAGCCCAAACACTTCAAGTGCCATTGAATTGGCAGTTGCTCTTTATAATAACAGCGTACATTCAGCCACTGGTTACACACCCAATGAAGTTATATTTAACCAAAATAACTCCATTGACCTGACAGAAATCCAAACAAGAGCTTACGAAATATTCCAAAAAGTTAGTGAAAACTTAAATAAGGCTTCATTGAGAATGCAAAAACAAAATGGTAAAAAAGAACAACCTCCTGTTCTCGGAGAAGGCCAAATTGTTTATTTTAAGCCGAATATTAGAACAAAGGCTCAACCAAAGGCTCAACCAAGGTCGAATGATTACGGATACAATAAACAAAGCCGTAACAACTACCAACACAGCTAATAAAATTATTATTAGTGAAATAGAGATGATAACAGCCATTATCAACATTGAAACCGTTAACTCAATACTGGAAGACATTCAAGATGCCATCATAAGGACGAAAATCGGTCTGGCAAACAACAAAGTTATGACAATAAAATAATTGACGATAATTAAAAACCTAATGACAAGTCAAGGAATTAACATAACCTTTCCTGAAGAAGCTTTACAATATGTTGTATCAAAAATAGCCATTAACGAAGAAACTCTTTTACTTCGGTCTGAAAGACCTAAGTATTACATTCATGAGCTCAAAGTGAAATTCTTACCCCCACTTTTTTTGACATTTCTCGACGTTTTAGGACCTCCTGATTCTAAAAAAGCAAAAAAAAAAAAAATGTATGTCTGTCTGCCGGCCGGCCGGCCGTCATTACCTACGCTGCAGGGAAAACCGCTGGAGGGATTTCAAAAATTTTTTTTTCTAATAATAGGTATACTCAAGGGACAGGTCCGAAAGGACGCTGTGTTCGATAACTGTACCGGAAGTGTGTCAAAAAAATCATTATGTGTGTCAAAAATAGCAAATTTTCATATTTTTGGCTTAAAAAACGTTAATTTTAAGTGATTACGAGTAGGAACATTAAATTTGGAGAAATCTTGATGGTCGGGATTGGTATGTGAGATCAAAAACTAGATTATTGCATTATAAGTTTGTCAAAAAAATGTTGTCAAGTGTGTCAAAAGAAAGATTTTTGTTTATTTTTTACCTAATTTTATGGAAAAAAATAAAATTAATTTTCTTTGTTTGAAATGAAGTTTTATTATTATTATTGAGAATTATGGCATTATAAGTTTGTCAAAAAAATGTTGTCAAGTGTGTCAAAAGATTTTTATTTAGTATTTTACCTAATTTTTTGCAAAAAAAATAAAAGTGTTTGTTTGAAATGAAATTTTATTATTATTATTGAGAATTATGGCATTATAAGTTTGTCAAAAAATGTTGTCAAGTGTTGTCAATTTTTTTAGAAAAAAATAAAATTAATAGTTCGTATGACATGATATATTATTATTATTATTGAGAATTATGGCATTATAAGTTTGTCAAAAAATAATGTCAAGTGTGTCAAAAATGATTTCATTTATTTTTTTAGCCAATTTTTTGGGAAAAAAAATGTAGCTGTTTTTATGACGTAAATGTAATTTAAAAATGAGATTGGACATGGAAATTTTTGAATTTGTTATAGTTTTTGAAATATTTTTGGAATTTTGAAAAAGTTTGTATTTTTGATTTTGTAATAATTTTTGCAATATTTTTAGAATTTCGGCAAAAGTTTTAATTTTTGATTTTGTAAGAATTTTCGAAATATTTTTAGAATTTTGAAAAATTTTTAATTTTGATATTATTATAATTTTTGGAATTTTGAAAAAAGTTTCAATTTATGATTTTGTAATAATTTTTGCAATATTTTTAGAATTTTGGAAAAAGTTTGTATTTTTAAGAATTTTTGAAATATTATTGGAATTTAGAAAATATTTAAATATTTGATTTTATTCTATTATTTGGAATATTTTTGGCATTTTGAAAAAGTTTGATTTTATTTAATTTAACAATATTTTTGGAATTTTTTTGATTATAATTTTCCGGCAACGTATTGATGTTTCGTGTTAGTTTTGTAAGAAATTTTTAAACAGAGATAAAAAATACTTGTACTTTAACAAAGCGTTATGTTTGATGTACATCGCTGCCCAAAACTAAAAACCATGTCCTCATAAAAGTTTTTTGCCGAAAACTATATCAAAATCCTTAACCCAGACCGAAGTCTTGATATCTCAGAGCTTGAGATTTCAGCCCCTCCATATTTTATTCTTGAAGTACCGAGGCTGGAAGATGAAACTTCATTATCAGCAATGATTACACCACTAACAGTTAAAGATACAATAATAAAGGAATACCCACAACACGTTATAAAAACAAAACAAAAATTGTTTACCACCACAAATCCAAATAGTTTTGTTCAGAAGTATTCAGAAATAAAAGAATTTGAGGATGAATGTATTAAACCACTCATAATGGAAACGAAAAGTACTTGCAACGTTACTTCAAACTCAGAGACAAGAATATATTTCATCGCGGAAGACAAACTTTTAATTGATAACGCAAAAGAAGAAGTTCTTTCATCAGATTGTTGACCACATAACCGCACACTAGCCGGCAATTTTCTGATAACATTTTGGAACTGCACGTTAATAATCAAAGATAAGAAGTTCCAATCGTTTGAAATCAGAAGTGAGGCAGAAGAGATACAAGGTGCACTACATAACTTGGAACTAACACGAAAGTTTATCAAAGCAGTTGATATTGATTTAATTGAACAACAAAACATACAAAACAGAAAACAGATAGCACATATGAACATACAACAAGAATATCATCAATTCTGGATATGGTCACTATCAGGTGGTGTTTATTTATCAAAAATTGGATTAATTGCACTATGTGTCTACATTAATGTTCGTCAACATTTAGTTAAAAGAAAGACAATCAACAACCTAAAGATATAAGTTGCAGATAGAGATCAAGATACCAAATTTTCAAACCTGCTTGTAAAATTGGGTATTAAATCAAAGGACGAGGATGCCCTTTCTATACCCCCGGGAGGAGTTACATTCCCATAAATCCAACAAGTGATGACAACTCACATTCCTATCATGCACACGCAAGGTGTCAAATGAACATATGTCTGGAAACACATAAAATGCATAGTTGCACTTTCGATAAACATTAAATGTAATAATTTAGATTTTAGTAGTCAGTTATATTTTTATACTCATTATGTTTAGATCTAAGATTGATGTAAAATAAAATTAAATAAAATTAATTTTTTTTTATGTTTCAATTTTCCCTAAACATATAATTATATATATATATATATATATATATATATATATATATATATATATATATATATATATATATATATACTTGCGGGACACGGCGTGCTTTGCTACGCCTATAAATAAAGTTTGTGCGTATACATTTTGTTGACGTAGTAGCAATAATTTCAAAGAGTAGTAATGAGAAATGATTTTCAAGTTTTTTTTAAAATATGAATGTAAAAGGATCAGTCTAGTTGATCAGTAAAATATATAAAATTAGTATTGTATGTAAAATAAAGGATATATAAAAAATACCCGATCAAATCTTCAGGTGTGTAAGGTTTCATGTGTGTCTCTATAAAGAACATTATACGGAACAAAAATCGATTCACAAGTTTTCACTGTGCTCATGCGGTTTAATATACGCTTTCTTTACCGGTAGGTTACTAAAAAAGTTGCAAACAGTTGTGATCGTGATGTCATCTTATGGTCAGCAAGGGCAGTAAGAATCGCGACAATTCATCGATGAAGGTGCATTCAAACACATTTACAAATTTTAAACATACACACATTTAAAATCATTTCTCATTACTACTCTTTGAAGTTATTGCTACTACGTCAACAAAATGTATACGCACAAACTTTATTTATAGGCGTAGCAAAGCACGCTGGGTCCCGCTAGTAAAACTATAAAAAAAAATTCAAGCTGTTTTTTGAATTCAAATGTCGTATTGAAAAAAACTTCCACAAAAGAAAAGGCTCCTGTAAAAATAAACACAAAAATACAGAGTCCCATGTAGCATTGTTATCTCTTTCCATCTAGAGAAAAAATTATAATTTTATTCTTTTATTGCCAGATAGAAATAACTGCCATTCAATATAGATTTTATTTTGATTTCATTCTATAAATAAAAACAAAACCAAAAACATTCAATCGTCAAACAATATCCATTTCACTCTAAAATTATTCTAAATAAAAACAAAACCAAGGCGTACATGATACAGTTTTAGTTAGGATCAAATTTTCAGTTTTAATATTATCAGTTTTATTTTAATCGAAATACTTTTGAGAAAAATAAGATAAAATTGAATAAGGTTGGTCATTTTCCGATCGATAAAAATGCTAAATACAAAATATCTACATAAGTCTGTTATTTTGTAAGCAAATTTGGTCAAGCAACGGAAAATCTCGATGCTATTTAAGTTTCTAGGCTACTGTGTTTTTCCAATGCAAATACTATCACGTTAAATTCGCACACTACTTTTTATGGTAATAAAAGAAACTTCAACTTAGAAAATATTGCTTATCCTGTTTTTTTATAATCTAATGTTTTATATCATTGAAATACCCAGGTTTAAAAAAAAATCGAAGAAGGCCGTCTGATAAAGTAGGTCTGTGCCGTATTATTATTATTTTAAATAAAAATTATTATCTTTAAACAAATTAAGTAATACTAACACATTTTTAATTAATTATTTGGAGTAGTTTTATGCTGCTAAACGAAAAACGAACATTGAAATTTTGAAATATATATATATATATATATATATATATATATATATATATATATATATATATATATATATATATATATATATATATATATATATATATATATATATATATATATATATATATATATATATATATATATATATATATATATATATATATATATATATATATAAGTTCATAATATTATTGTAGATAGAGGGTTAGTAAAAGAAGGAGAAGAGAAATAATTTAATATAACTTCATGGCAACTACAACATATTTTAAAAAATTATTATTCTGTAGTTAATAATAATAAACTACAAAACTATATACAGCATAATTTGGATAAAATGAAATTTTTTCATACAATACGACAATTGGAAAAAGGAAATCGAAAATTGCAAAATTTTGACATTAAAAACAATGTTTTAAATACAAATACGGCACCATCTATTGGCTAACCCAAATTTATAAGGCGTATATCACACTATCAAATATATTGGTCAATAAAAAAAATTTGATATGAAATTGGAGAGTTGTAAAATAAACTTTGAAAGTTTTATATTAATTAGCAATACAAATAAGAGTATTTTTCAATTTGATATTGATTTTTGTAAATTAACATTGAAGATCAATGATAAATTTAAAAAAATAAATAAATAAATTTAAATTATTGTTTTCTTTAATTTTTACTTTTATGTCGAATTCTTTTCACCCGGATCCATCAAAAAAAATTGATGTAAACCAAAAATTTTATTCTATTGACACAAAAAATCAATTTTTTTTCGATTTACATCAAATGAGCATTTTTTCGTAAATTTTTTTGACATTACTAATATCCACAAAGAAAATTTAAAAAATAATCGTTTTGTTAACGACAATTTTTATATAACTTTGAATTGTTTAATTTTGAAAGATTAATTATTGTGTTTTATAATATATAAATATAATATACAATAATGTAACTAACATTTAATAAAATAACTCCTAATAAATAAAAAAACTCCAAAATGGACTTATTAAAAGTAAAATACTATATTCCATTGGGCGGATGAAAAAAGATGCATCATAGAAAAAACGAAGATGCTTTTCTCTAAGTGAAGTAATTTAAATTGAAAACAAATATGAATGAATAAAACAAAATTATTTTATTTACAAATTAATTGAATCTTTTATAAATATTTCAATACGCAATTGCAGAATATGCTATTATACGAAATTTTTCAAATTTAAAAGTAGACAACCAGCGTTGCCACTTGGATACATTTGTATCCATTTGGATACATTATTTGAAAAATTTATTAAATGGATACTGGATACAAAAAAATCACAAAACTGCTAGAATGGATACATTTTTTTAATATGCATTTTAGCTGTGTTTTCTTTGAAAATGTTTATGAAATTTGACAAAAAACATTGAAATTTTTATGAAATTTGTTTAAACAGTTTTTGAAAAACGATCACATTTTTTTTAACAATTTAAAAGTCGATTTAAAAATCATTTAATACAATTTTATAAACCCTCATTGTTTTTAAAGAATGGAATGTAAATGAGCTAGGTTTTGAAAACGAAGAAAACCATATACCATTGGCTGAAATAAGTATGGAGTATGCAGTACAATTATTTTTAGCTTACAATAAACTGAAAAATGAAATTTCGGAGCTGACAAAAAATGTGAAAAAATGTATATATGGAATTTATTCATCAAATAAAACTCAAATAAAAATCAGCAGATAAAAATTTGAATTAATGTGAATTTTTTTGTTGTTATAATATAAATAAATGTGATCAGGATACTGAATTGTACTAAAGAAATATCGTAATTAATCCGTTAGCAATATCAAATAATCATGTTTCATTTTTTCAAAAGAGTGGATACATTTGGATACATTTTTTTAAAAAATTGGATACATTTTAATTTTTTTGAGTGGCAACGCTGTAGACAACCGCCATTTAATATCACTAATACAAACATATTTCACATCAATTTTTGTTTAGAAATTAATTTAGAAAAGTGAAAAGAAAACCATATTATTGTTATTCAAACTTTATAAAAACTAATACATTAATTTTTTTACAGATTTCGATACTTTCTAACACTTCTATGATTAATACAGAAACGTTTTGACTTAGCATAGTACGCTTTTCGTTTATTATCAAATCAAACGAAACTTTCTTTACTAAAACATATTTGATAGTCTAATAATGGCCTTATACAGATGTTGAAGTTTACTATCAATTGAATAAATTGATTTACGCTGCCATCCGTATTTAACATTTAATTCGCAATTAAAAAATATTTAGACATTAATTCAAAATAAAAACTATCCTATCTCTCAAGTTGGACCATTATACACACACTGAACACAATTTTATTAAGATTGGTTACGTTGTTGCGGAGTTTATCGCAGACAAACATCGTGACACGTGATTTTTATATATATAAGATTATTCTTAAGTCACTCAAACATGAAAATTGCCCAAAATTCCCATACAAACTTGTATGAAAAATTTAACCTATTTTCGTATTTGTTTTACGGACAGAAGAGAATAAAATATCTTATATATTATGCTTAATATGGTCAGTAATTGTCAATAATAGTTCATAAAGAAACTTAAATTATTTAATTGTAGTAAAATGAGAAATTTCACAGATAATTTTTAAAATTATTCAAGTTGTGTTTTGAATGAAATCCCATATAAATTTTATTGAATTTATTTTCTTTTCCCCCTTTTGCAGTGCCATTGCATCAAACACCGGAACAAAATAATCGCTCAACATATTTGATAGTCTATTTGGGCCCTACATGGATGATTAAAAAGTCGATAAAGCAGGTTTGACAGTAAATTAATTAATTTACGCCGCCATCTGAAAGTTTGCTTATGAACTATCCATATTTAACATTTAATTCGCAATTAAAAAATATTTAAACATTTAATTGACATAAAAACTATCCTATCTCTCAAGTTGGACCATTATACACACACTGTACAACATTTCATTAAGATTGGTTACGTTGTTGCGAAGTTTATCGCGGACAAACATCGTGACACGTGATTTTTATATATATATAAGAAAGATATAAGATAAGATATATATATATATATATATATATATATATATATATATATATATATATATATATATATATATATATATATATATATATATATATATATATATATATATATATATATATATATATATATATATATATATATATAGATATATATATATATATATATATATATATATATATATATATATATATATATATATATATATATATATATATATATATATATATATATATATTGTTACGATTACAGAATAATCTAGACGATTACGGTCACTTCCAGGAAAATAAAATCAACAAAACACAACAGAAAGTGAATGAAATGAATAGTGTTGTTCTTGTACATGTTCTTAGAATTAAGGTCTACACAAAACAAATGATTTTATGAATCAAATCAACGTAACGTAAAATAATCGAATATTCTAATATTTGCTCAAGGTTTCTAAAAAGTGACCGCGAAATTTCTAGAGATTAAGCAGAATGTATATAAGGAAATTACCTTTTGTAGTTTTTAATTAGTGTTATTTTAGACCTGCGACAGTAAAGTGAAATTAAATGTAGAATTAGTTTATTTTAAACCTGCGATAGTGAAGTTAAAATTATAAAAGTGATCTTTAAATTTGTGAATAAAGTTTTAAGTTTTATTGAGTTGAAATATTTTGTGTATTATTTTAAACGTTCTATTACTGGAAATTTCTACAATCAACCGTTGGAGTTTCGGAAGCTGGTGGAAGAATATTCTAGTCAAGAATATTGTTTGCTGTATTGTTTTCCTGTTGTTGTGAAACAATTAAGGTGTTGAATACTAAATAAAACCTGGTGTTTGTGCTTACTAATCAGTGATCGAACTCAGAAATAGATTGGGAATTACGTTTATCGAATTGAGAGTAAGGCCGATTCGAAGGAAGTTTGGAAAAACGTAACAATATATATATATATATATATATATATATATATATATATATATATATATATATATATATATATATATATATATATATATATATATATATATATATATATATATATATATATATATATATAAATATATATATATACATATATATGTTATATATACATATATATATATACATATATTGTTCGCGGAACGCTTTGCTTTAAATTCAACAGTTTTAGAAACTCCTAAAGAAATTCCTCAAATCCAGTCTTCAGCAGTCAATATGAAACAATTACATTTCAAACCCAAAATTGTCGAAAACCTTTTAAGGGGGTTAAATAACAACAAAGCTTCTGGTCTGGACAACATTCCTCCAGTTATTCTAAAAACATTTTCAAAAGAACTTGCACCAACCCTCACCAAAATATTTTATAAATCCTATAAATCTGGTATTTATCCATCCTGTTGGAAGCTGGCCAATGTCCAGCCTGTCCCAAAAAAAGGAACGAAATGTGATATTTCAAATTATAGACCAATAGCCTTACTCCCAGTCATGTCTAAAATATACGAGCACTATATTAATTCACACATATCCAAATTTTTGGAAGACAATCATTTGATATCTGACAGCCAATACGGTTTAAGAAACAAAAGATCAACAACCGATCTATTGAACTATGTGGCACATATTTGGAATAGCATACTTGAGAAAGGTGGTGAAACGTACGTGATCGCATTAGACATCTCAAAAGCATTTGATCGAATTTGGCATGCCAACTTGATCAACAAGCTCGTTGCGTACGGTTTTCATCCCGCAGTCATGAAGTTGATTCAAAATTTTCTTTCTAACCGATACATCTCGGTATCTATAGATGGCTTTTCTTCTGAGTCCAAATTAATTAACGCTGGTGTACCCCAAGGCTCAGTTTTATCTCCCACTTTATTTTTAATTTATATCAACGAACTGTTGAAAATCACCAGTAACCCAATAAATAGTTTTGCAGATGATAGTACACTGCACAAGTCATTCGTCCCCCTATCTTCAAAGGGTAAAATGCATGAACGAATAAATCTCGTCCGGAGAGACGCTGCCATAAATGTAAACGAGGACCTAAAAAAAGTCGCCGATTGGGGTGACAAAAATTTGGTCAATTTCAATTCCACCAAAGACAGCTATTGATTGTTTCCAGATCAAAGACCGAGTTTCCCAACGATATTTCAATTAATATGTGTGATGACCAAATAGACGAATGTAAAAGCATTCGTTTATTGGGAGTCACAATATCCAATGACTTACTCTGGAACGATCATATAATGGCCATGGCAAAGAGCGCGTCAAGAAAACTCGGCCTCCTCAATAGATGTAAAAAATATTTTACTTCGCATCAATTACTCCACATTTATAAGTCCTATATTCGTCCCTGTATGGAGTATTGTTGTCAAATTTGGGGCGCTGTATCTGTTTTTATCCTGGCTCTTTTGGACTCTGTTCAAAAGCGAGCTATACGAATTGTTGGGGATCGAGATTTAACATTAGGTCTTGATTCCCTGCAACATCGTCGCACTGCTGCTGATCTCGTTGTTTTTTATAAATATTGTCACCAACAGTGCTCGGATGAAATCAGTCCATAATGCCTCAGACATATGTTTTTCCCCGTTTTACTCGTCAATCGGTTTGTGCGGGCGGTCGAACTGTCGAGATTACTCACTGTCATAGTAATAGAATGCAAAGAGATTTCTTTGTGCGTACATCGTACACATGGAATGCTTTGCCCGAATCAATAGTCTCGAGTGCCTTCAATCCACAAAGATTTAAAAAAAGCGTCCACCTATACCTCAAGACGCATGTTGTTGTGGGACCTACGTCTTAAAAGGTATCTATGTGTTGTTGTGACACATTTTGTAATTCCTACTACACAACACCTCTTATTAAAAAAAAAAAAAAAAAAAAAAAATATATATATATATATATATATATATATTGGTTATATATATATATATATATATATATATATATATATATATATATATATATATATATATATATATATATATATATATATATATATATATATATATATATATATATATATATATATATATATATATATATATATATATATATATATATATATATATATATACATATATATATATATATATATATTGGATTCGATATATAGATATATATATATATATATATATATATATATATATATATATATATATATATATATATATATATATATATATATATATATATATATATATATATATATATATATATATATATATATTTATATATATATATATATATATATATATATATATATATATATATATATATATATATATATACATATATATATATATATATATATATATATATATATATATATATATATATATATATATATATACAGTCAAACTTCCATAAATCGAACTTCTATTATTCGAATTTCTCTATAAATCGTATTAATATTTCAAATTAAAATTTTGATTTTCTTTATAAATCGTTTCTATATTCGAAATTTCCCTAAATCGAACTAAAATTGATGGCTTTTTTTTGGTGGTTTGAATTATGGAAGTTTCACTGTATATATATATATATATATATATATATATATATATATATATATATATATATATATATATATATATATATATATATATATATATATATATATATATATATATATATATATATATATATATATATATATATATATATATATATATATATATATATATATATATATATATATATATATATATATATATATATATATATATATTTATATAGATATTATATTTTTTTTTTTTTTTTTTTTTTTTTTTTTAATTTTTTGACTTGACATTTTTAACTTTGTTTTCCAAAAATTCTTTCTTTTTTCAATATTAACTTGAAAATGCCTTTGTGGCGAAATATTGTTAGTTGAAATAAAGAATTTAAAACAATTTTATAATTTAATATTATTTCAATATTTATTATTCCAAAAGTGGCTGAAAAAAGGTGCAAGTGATACATTTAAATTTATATATATTAAAAGTTAGAGTTGTATTTCGTATCTGGTTGACTGTGTGTTAAATTAATTTATACCAAAACAAAAGATAAATTTTGGTATGCTGTTATGATCTGGAGATAATTATAGTCAACTTTTATAATATTTTTTTTTTTTTAATGGAAGCAATTTTACATCAAAAATTCTTCAATTAGTTAAACAATTTTTTATTATGATCAAATTTTCGATCCACAGTGTTGGATCATCATCAGGATCAAGTAAAAACTAAACCAGACAATGTTATGAATTAAAATAGGCAGGCAATACAATACAAGATAAAATTCAAAACTATTACCTTATTACAAAATTAATAAAATATTGGATACACATCTGGTTGTAACATTTTGTATGTTAATTTAAAGTTATGTAGACACTTAAACTACACGTCACATTTACAAATGGTTTAACATTACCAATCATATAAAAATAAAAATATGGACACATTACGATATACCCTCATTACCGTTTACTACAACCATTTGTTACATATATGTGGATGACACAATAATGGACATTCCTAACGACAAAGTGGAAAAAACATTAGAAATCCTTAACTCATTCCACGAAAAAATACAGTTTACAGTCGAATGTGAAGATGAACATCTTTCTATCTCCTTTCTGGACATGAAATTGTTTAGAACAAACGATACAATATAAACAAATTGGTATAGTAAACCAACTTCAGCCGGCAGAATACTAAACTACTTTTCCGCACACCCTTATTCAATGAAACTTAATGTAGCTTCATCATTAGTCAACAGAATCTTAACACTAAGTGACAAAAAATTTAATAAACATAATTTAATAATAGCCTCGAATATACTAATCAAAAATAAATACCCCAAAAAACTCATCGAAAAAATCATTAAAAACCAATTTTTCAAACACAAAGCGAAAACCAATATCAACATGGCTAACACGGAAACCATACAAGAAGAACAAATAGTAAAAACGAGTACTGGCTATCTAGATCTTCATAAACTTTAGCACGCTCTCTCAGATTGAAAAGCAAAGCCTTTATAATTGGCTTGAACAACGATTTTTCAAGGTGGTCTTTTTGACTTTGAGCAAGTTTGAATAATGTTTACGGTTTGAATATTAGATGGAACAGAATTTAAAAGCTGACAGGCTTTATCAAAAATTTTGTTGCTATCTTTATTTTCCAAATCTGTAACTATTGAATCAAACAGTTTTTTGTCACCGAGACAGTTAAATTAGATTTTTGTAATGCTCGATTCACAAAATTAAGCTTGGATAGCATACTTCTCCAGAGTACAAGCATCAAAATATTTTCAAATCGACATAGATTTTTTATCAAACCTGTTACCACTGCTTTGTTATCATCACTGAAGCTTTCCTCATGTAGGAAAGATTTTAAAACATGCAATTACAATAATAAATAACAAGAATGTAAAGCGTGAACTGATTCGTACCTAGCTGACCATCTCGTTCCAGTTGCTCTCTTTAACATGTATTCGCTATTTTCGGTTAATTGTTCTTGTAATCGATTTCATCGAAAAGGGGAATATACGAAAAATCCATAAAGTTTTTCAACCATATCAAAAAACTTAGTTGCTGCAGTATTGCCAGAAACACTATATTTACCGACTAAATTTAATGAATGCGCAAAGCAAGGGACAAACATTGCTGTTTCATTTGCTTGACGAATCAATCTTTGTGGGCCACCAAAAATACCTGCCATATTGCAAGCGTTGTCATGTGACTGGCCTCTATAATTATCAATGTTTATTTCATTTCCATTGTGGAATTTCATAATGATGTCAAAAAGATAATTCGATGTATGACCTTCGATTTCAATAAATCAAATAAATCGTTCACAAATGGTATTACTTTTAACATATCGAACACAAAAAGACAACTGGTCTGTATGGCACACATCCTGAGTGGAATCGACGCTAAACGAATAATATCGAGATTCTATAATTTCCGAAACAATGTGATTTTTAACATGTTTTGCCATTATAGAGATGAATTCTTCACAAATTGTGCTTGAAAGATACGATGCGTTCCCTAAAAATATTCCGAATAATAAAAAAAAATCATTTGTGAATGTTACATGAAAAGAGTGTACCTTTACCTTTATTGCTAAAACGAGAAATATGTTCATGTAAAAAGGGATCCAGTTTCCATTGTTTTTTCATCCTAAAATTTCATCGTGACCACGAAAAGCAAGTCCTCGTGATGCAAGAAATTTCACAACCTCTACAACACGCAATAAAACTTTTTTCCAATGGTTCATTTATGATAAGGAAAGCATGTTGATGATGAACGTGTAGTTGATGTTATGGACAAATTAAATTTTTGTTTACGAGTACCACGATCTTTAAGAAAACATTTTTTGTATAGTGCGCTGAAATTACCCGTTCACACGCATGTGAGCTGGGTGAAGCACAATCATAGTATAACGGAAATCAATCCAACTCATATATGTGTTTTATTGGTTTTAGGAGGCTGGATTAGGGTGTCGATCTATGTTCAAGCGTCTTGTTATATAAAAGAGTAAAGGTATAAAAAAGACTTTGATATTGGTTATTTAGGTAATATAGAACCGCTTACAAAAATACATAATCATAAAGAGTGAAATATTAAAAATAATCTTTGATGCTTGAAACGGACTTTATTAAAGCGTTTATGCGTATGAAAAATTTAAAAATCCTATTAAATTTCTAACAACTATATGTATGGCCAACTTTTTCAGACATTGATTGGAACTGCATATCTCAGTTAAACAGATTCATTATCCAATGGTAGCATTTCTATTAATGCAATGTTTCTTAATTCAAGATATAATTATGCATTAAAAATATAATACACCTAAACAAACTTCTTGAACATCAACCATATCTTTAGAAATTAAACATATTTAGAAATTAAAAAAACTCTTATCAAATTTCATATTCTCCACATCTTTCACGACTCTCGATTAGGAGGCAGCTCCGACCCCAAATCCTATAACTATAATTAACATTCGCATTTGCTAACATTTACATTTGCTTTGCATTAACATTTGCTAACGTCAAATTGCGTCACTTTAAATAAAATCCATGTTTACAGCTAAATAATTTTAGCAATTTAAATACTTTACTAAAACATTAACTTTAACTGTATAATAGTACTTTATTGTTGAGATGGTAGCGAAATCCGAAATTCGACGTCCAAGCCGTGCTGCCTGGGTAATGCTGACAGAATTAGGTTGGTGTATTGGAGACAAGCAGAGTAAAAACTGTCAATGACGCTACACCACGGCGACTTGGTGCCTTACAACCAATGCGACTCAGGCGTTTGTTCTCCATGTCAGTCTCCGTCTGTCTTGAATCAAGCGGCTCGCTATATAAACGTGTAAACAGGTTGTTTCTGGTGACCTTAATATACAGAACGGACCCATTCACGACAATTTGGGTTGGGCCAAAGGTTAACACCCTTACCCCGGAAAAAAACTAATATGTTAAATTTGGTTATCAGAAAGAGAATAACAGACCCGGACAAAAAAACAGAATTTTACCGGGACGTGAAAAAGGACCAGACTACCGAATCGGAACGTGGAACGTACGCAGCCTGAGCGCTCCTGATGCTCTTATAAGTCTAGAAACAGAGGCTGAGAGGTATAGGATGGATATTGTTGCTCTACAAGAAATTAGACAGCCGATAATCGGAAAACAAGATTTGGATAGTCACTCTCTATACTGTAGTGGTCATCCTTCTCGAAGAGAATTTGGTACTGGCTTTCTTGTTGGTGCACGCATACAAGAAGCCGTGATGAAATTCATCCCGGTCAGTGAGAGGATCTGCTACCTACGTGTACGTGGTACATATAACAATATTTCTCTTATTGCCGTGCATGCACCTACTGAAGCTAAGACCGTCGATGAGAAGGATAATTTCTACATAGCACTGGAAGAGGTTATGAAACAAACACCCACACGCGACTTCATTATGGTTCTTGGTGACTTTAATGGACAGGTTGAAAGAGATATCTCTTATGGAAATTTGGTGGGTCCCAACAGCCTGCATTTGAATTCGAATGATAATGGTGAGAGAATGACTGAGTTTGCATTATCAAATAATTTGAGAATTGCCAGTACGTTCTTTCCGCATCGATCGATTCATAAACAGACTTGGATCTCACCGAATGGAAACACTCGAAATCAAATTGATCACGTTCTAGTAACAGCAGGTTTCTTTTCGAGCGTTCGGGATGTGCGATCCTTTAGAGGTGCATACATCGGAAGTGACCACTTCCTTGTATGTGCAACGATAAGGTTCCACTTCCCAAATCCAGGCATTCCAAAATTCAATCAACGGAAACGTTTTAACATCTCATCATTAAAGAATGCTGAAACAGAAGAGAGATATCAAATCCATATTGCCAAAACATTGAATAAATCAGAAACCATTAATGAAGACGTCGATAAGTCATGGTATTTGCTCAAAGATGCTGTTTTAAGCGCTGCTGAGGGAATACTTGGACGACCACAGAACCACTCCCAGAAGCCATGGATGGATCAAGCATGCCTTGACGCTATTCAATACAAAAGAGATTGCTATCTGAAGTGTCTACAAGGACGCAACACCAGGTCCACGAAGGAGAACTATAAACTGGCAAGACAAGCCATTACAAAGCTATGTAGACGAACGAAGTGAGAAAAGTGGAAGAGACAGTGTGAGGAGATTGAAAGCTTCAATAAGGAACATCAATCGCGTAACTTCTTTCAACAGGTTAAAACCTTAAAGAAGGGCCCTCAAACTAGATCGACTGCTATTCAAAACGAAGATGGGGAGCTACAAGTAGACCTTAAAAATATTTTAGATACTTGGGCCGCTTATTTTGAGAATCTGCTCATCTTAAGTGACCAGCAACTGGTCGGGCGACGAGCAAAGCTTATTCGTGCGTCAAAGGTACAAGGAGACGAACCCACCAAAGAGTAATTCGATGCGGTGCTGTCAAAATTAAAATGCAATAAAGCACCTGGTATCGACGATATAACATCCGAAATGATTGTACATGGTGGTGAAACTTTATTCTTAAGATTGTTTGAACTTGTTCAAATGATCTGGCGGACTGAAACCATGCCACAGAACTGGAACACAGCTATGCTGATACCAATCCATAAAAAAGGTAATCGCCTACAATGTGCAAACTACAGAGAAATCGCTCTCCTCTGCACATCATATAAGATCTTTTCCTACATTTTGCTATCCAAAATCAATCCTTTTGCTGAACAACTGTTTGGAGAATATCAGTGTGGTTTCCGGTGGGGCCGAGGTACCACCAATGCACTTTTCTCGATAAGGATGATTTTGGAAAAGTGTTGAAAGTTCAACATACCTGTGCACCAACTTTTTATTGATTTCAGGCAGGCCTACGACTCTCTCGAGCGAAAAACTCTATGGTCTGCTCTGGTGTCGATGGGAATTCCTGGTAAACTGGTATCACTAGCAAAATGACAGTACAGAACTCCCAGTGCTGTGTACGAGTAGAAAACGAAATATCAAAGTTTTTTAAAGTCGACTCCGGTTTAAGACAAGGTGATGCTATCTCTCCTATACTTTTTAATCTAGCCTTGTAATACGTGTGCCGTCAAAAGAAACTACCGACTAATAACAATATCTTGTCAATAAACTCAGTACAGATGATTGCTTACGCTGATGATGTTGTCATCCTCGGCCGAAATGAAGCTGTTATAAGTGAGACTTTCAAGTCGCTTGAGAGTGGTGCTAGGAAAATTGGTCTGCAAATTAACTACAATAAAACAAAACATATGAATGTTTCAAGAGAGGCTGAGAAGAAAGATTTGATGTTGTGGCGATGAACGAATTGAAGGAGTTGAATCTTTTAAATATTTGGGATCAATGTTTGACTCAAACAACAGCATACTTACAGATATTAAAGCTCGAATCGCTGCAGGTAATCGAACTTTCTACTCAATCAAACCTCTCCTTGGATCACCGTATGTATCAACTAACACCAAGCTCAAGTTATACAAGACATTGATTAGACCGGTTGTGATGTATGGGTCACAAACGTGGACCCTTAAACAAAATGACGAATTGCATTTTTCTGTATTTGAGCGAAAGATCCTACGCTACATTTTTGGTCCACTTAAGACAGACGATGGAGAGTATAGAACCCGGTATAACTTTGAGATCAGAGACCTTCTTGAGGGTCCTGATATAATAGGTTGTATCCGTTCTAATAGGATTGCTTGGTTTGGGCATGTTCTACGAGCCGATTCACAGTCTGGAATGATTAGAAAAATGTACGTTAGTACCCCAGGGAGTGGACGACCGCGATGTAGACCACGACTACAATGGGAGACTGACGTAATAAACGACCTTAAAAAAATCGGCTGCCATGGTAATAATGTCGCTGTTGCGAATGACCATGGTGAACATTCAAAGCTGATTAGCCATGCAAAGCTCCTACATGGAGCATGAACGCCTTTAAAGATAAAAAAAAGAGGACATCTTAATAGTAAATGAGGACGGAGGATCTTTTTGCTCCAAAGGAGGACAGTCCTACCGAAAAGAGGTCACGTCGCAACCCTATTGGTTGATAAATTAGAAAAAATAATCTATGGGCTGATCACTATACAAAACTAATCAATCAAATTAAGCATGAAGTGAAACTCGACCATATTTTTGAGTCATTTGAGAATAAAACAGGTGAAAACTTGTACTTGTTTCATAAACATATACAGCAAAAAAAAAATCATGTAAAAGCCCGCCTTTATTCAAATGCAACTTATCGTCCAAATTTCAAAGGAATTGATCCAGTTCTTAAGGATATTTATTACCTATTTAACAAACGAACATTTACATTTTTATTTATATAGAAGAAGATAGATAGAAAGACAGAAGATAGATAGAAGAAGATTTATTGAAGATTTATTGAAATTCTATTAAAAGTTTATTTCAACACTAATCTTTATAAAATTGTTTGTATATTTTTTCACTGAAAATAATAATTAAAAGTATTCTTTTTACTAATTGAAATAAAATAAATCTGACTAAAGTCTAATTTAAATATTTTGTTTATATATATTTCAATAACTTTTCTAAAAAAGTGTTACAGTTATTCTATTTCTAGAGTATCGGTATTACACCGGTAACGTGAAAAACTTTGCCAGTATTGGCAAAACGGAAATTTTGAAAGCGCTACTCTCGATGTTGCTACTCTCGAACCTTAGGGGTCACTGGTCTGATTAGACCGTGATACGGGACTTAGCGAACCCGAGGTACCTGAGTTATAATGGGCTATAGCCTTCTATTGCAAACCGTAAACCTGTTGTCATATCTAGCTGGAACGGGGACCTTGGCTTAGCCGCCCGGGTCGCTGGAAGGTGCTCCCTTATTAGCAGCCCCTGGTGGGTACACAGGTTTGACCCTGCAAGAGAGGACTCTTGCAGGGTCAAACCACAAAAGTACCATCCTCTGGGCACCTGTCGCCCACAGTTGTATATAGACTTCTAACAGGTATAGACGAAGGCCTGTTGGTGACCTTTATTGCGTCTAAACTCGTGGGAACAATATGGATAAATATTTTGGTAACCTTTCAAATTTTTTAAAAACTTTGTTTTCACCTGTTTATTATTTCTTACATCCTATCATGAAATATTGGCCTATGTCATATTTTATTATATGATAGGATTTATTGTTTAGATACCCATTTTTAAAACAAATAATATTTTGATCAAATGACTATCACATTTGATAAAAAATTTTTTAAAATACACATTCAAAATATTTGTGGATTGAATGCCAACCGGGACGCCGTGCAACATCATCTCGAGCACGACCAACCGCATATTCTTTTTCTTACAGAAAACAAGTTTCTGAAAACTATCCCTATGACGTAACACTAAATCCCAAATATAGGCTTGAATCAGCATTTAAACTCCATCAAGGTGTATGTGCATTGTGCATACATTCATGAGAGTGTTGCATATAAACGCTTTCCAAATTATGAAGTACATGGTGATGGCTACAGTACAGTAGTATTCAAGGTTTGTCTACCTGAAATTTCTTTTGTTACAATAGCTCTATACCGGTCCCCAAACTCGGTTCAAAACTTTACTGAAACCATTCAATTCGGTATTAACAAATTCGTTCCCTTTTCAATAATGAAACCCCAACAAAAATATTTGTTTTCGAAAGCAGCCAAATTGGCTCTTAGAAACAAATGTAGATTATTTAATATTTGGATTCATAAAAAGAACTCTGTTAATCGATCCCAATATTTAAAGGCTAATAAAATATCAAACCAGATAATTGAAAACGAAAAAGCAGAGATTGACAGAGCGAAAGCGGCAAAACTTTCGAGTATGTCAATTTCTGACAAAAGTTTTTACAGTGCCATTAATTCTTTAAATTGTGGTACTAAATCTTCTATCCCTCCTATCATTGATGGTGACGCAATCATTACTGACCCTGCAAGGAAAGCTACATTGTTCGCGGAACGCTTTGCTTCAAATTCAACAGTTTTAGAAACTCCTAAAGAAATACCCCAAATCCAGTCTTCAGGAGTTAATATGAAACAATTACATTTCAAACCCAAAATTGTCGAAAAACTTTTAAGGGGGTTAAACAACAACAAAGCTTCTGGTCTGGACAACATTCCTCCAGTTATTCTAAAAACATTTTCAAAAGAACTTGCACCAACTCTCACCAAAATATTTTATAAATCCTATAAATCTGGTATTTATCCATCCTGCTGGAAGTTGGCCAATGTTCAGCCAGTCCCAAAAAAAGGAACGAAATGTGATATTTCAAATTATAGACCAATAGCCTTACTCTTAGTCATGTCTAAAATATACGAGCACCATATTAATTCACACATATCCAAATTTTTGGAAGACAATCATTTGATATCTGACAGCCAATACGGTTTAAGAAACAAAAGATCAACAACCGATCTACTGAACTATGTGGCACATCTTTGGAATAGCATACTTGAGAAAGGTGGTGAAACGTACATGATCGCATTAGATATCTCAAAAGCATTTGATCGAATTTGGCATGCCAACTTGATCAACAAGCTCGTTGCGTACGGTTTTCATCCCGCAGTCGTGAAGTTGATTCAAAATTTTCTGTCTAACCGATACATCTCGGTATCTATAGATGGCTTTTTTTCTGAGTCTAAATTAATAAACGCTGGTGTACCCCAAGACTCAGTTTTATCTCCCACTTTATTTTTAAACTATATCAACGAACTGTTGCAAATCACCAGTAACCTAATAAATAGTTTTGCAGATGATAGTACACTGCACAAGTCATTCGTCCCCTATCTTCAAAGGGTAAAATGCATGAACGAATACATCCCGTCCGGAGAGACGCTGCCATAAATGTAAACGAGGACCTAAAACAAGTCGCCGATTGGGGTGACAAAAATTTGGTCAATTTTAATTCCACCAAAACACAGCTGTTGATTGTTTCCAGATCAAAGACCGAGTTTCCCAACGATATTTCAATTAATATGTGTGATGACCAAATAGACGAATGTAAAAGCATTCGTTTATTGGGAGTCAATGACTTTCTCTGGAACGATCATATAATGGCCATGGCAAAGAGCGCGTCAAGAAAACTCGGCCTCCTCAATAGATGTAAAAAATATTTTACTTTGCATCAATTACTCCACATTTATAAGTCCTATATTCGTCCCTGTATGGAGTATTGTTGTCAAGTTTGGGGCGCTGCATCTGTTACTATCCTAGCTCTTTTGGACTCTGTTCAAAAGCGAGCTATACGAATTGTTGGTAATCGAGATTTAACATTAGATCTTGATTCCCTGCAACATCGTCGCACTGTTGCTGATCTCGTTGTTTTTTATAAATATCGTCACCAGCAGTGCTCGGATGAAATCAGGTCCATAATGCCTCAGACATATGTTTTTCCCCGTTTTACTCGTCAATCGCTTTGTGCGGGTGGTCGGACTGTCGAGATTACTCACTGTCATAGTAAAGGAATGCAAAGGGATTTCTTTGTGCGTACATCGTACACATGGAATGCTTTGCCCGAATCAATAGTCTCGAGTGCCTTCAATCCACAAAGACTTAAAAAAAGCGTCCACCTATACCTCAAGACGCATGTTGTTGTGGGACCTAGGTCTTAAAAGGTATCTATGTGTTGTTGTGACACATTTTGTAATTCCTACTACACAACACTTCTTATTAAAAAAAAAAAAAAAAAATATGTTATTGAATACTTTCATTTTAAAAAGTTATTGTTCAGCTGGGAACGGTAACGGTAACAAATAACAATATTGACATCGAGCCTAATTTCATAGAAATAAAAAATAATAATCAACAATCTTTACAACAATCCTTACAACAATGGAATCAACGTTTGAAAACCGCCACTAATTCCGGCCATTTTGTTTGCGCACGTCGGCTGCAATACGATTTTTGATTTCTTGGCCCATGATGGTAATAAATTCGTCACATATTGTGCTTTAGAGTACGACGTTCTTCCTAAAAATATCCCAATAACAATCACTTTTATCATTTCATTAAGTTTGCTTCAAATGTCGCATACCTTTTCTTTTGTTGCCAAATTTAAGAATGGATCAAGTTTAGCCAAAAGTTCAAGAGCTCCAAGAAAGTTGCCATTGTGATTCGAGCCCAGAGTTTCATCACTCTCGAAGTTCGGAATTAAAACTTTTGTTTTTTATTTATTTTCTTAATAAATTATATATCTTTATTTAAAATATTCGAATACATTATTGCTTTTAGATTGCAAAATGGAGAAATCGAAAATTTTATTTGGAAATATTTATTTGAGAATCTGAGAAAGCAATGGAACCAGCGTTGTCACTCAAAAAAATTAAAATGCATCCAGTTTTATAAAAAATTAGTATCCAAATGTATCCACTTTTTTGGAAAAAATGAAATATGATTATTTGATACTGCTAAAGGACTAATTACGATATGTACAATTCAGTATCCTGATCACATTTATTTATAATTTAATAACAAAAAAATCACATTATTTCATTTTTATTTGATGAATAAATTCCATAAATTTTTTTTTCACATTTGTTGCCACCTCTAAAAATTTATCCTTTTATTTATTCAGTTCACTGAAAATGATTGTACTGCATACCCCATACTTATTGCTGTCAATGGTATATGGATTTCTACGTTTTCACAACCTAGCTCATTTGCATTCCTCGCATTTAGGAAGCAATGAAGGGGTTTAAAATTGTTTGAAATGGCTTTTAAATTGACTTTTAAATTGTTAACAAAAAGTGTGAGTGTTTTTCAAAAACTTTTAAGATTATTTTACACTGTTTGCCAATTTTTGTTACTTTTTCGTTTACTAAAAGAGAATAGACGAACAATGCAACAAATTTGTTAAACATTTTCAAAGTTTTTGGAAAACCAACACAGCTAAAATGCATATTAAAAAAATGTATCCAATTCAACAGTTTTGCGATTTTTTGTATCCAGTATCCATTTAATAAATTTTTCAAATAATGTATCCAAATGGATACAGATGTATCCAAGTGGCAACGCTGGATGGAACCCATAATTAAAAACTGCTGCAAGAGTATCGTTTGAACTAGAGAATCAATTCATGATACACATTGTATACCTCTATTCTAGAGATTTGTTAAGGGTGTAATTGTTTTCGTTTTTCGCAGTTCTGATTTCAGACATACAGTTTTGCAATAATCAAAAATTCAGTTCTGTTTTTTTGTCATCAAAAATGAATTTTTGAAAATGCTTTAATTTACTAGAGTTTTTTTCGAAGAGGAGGACCGTTTTTTTGGTAATCAATTTTGGAAAATGAGGATAAAGGGCCCCCAAAATTTACCTACCCCAGGGCCCCCTGAACTCTTAATCCGCCACATATATATATATATATATATATATATATATATATATATATATATATATATATATATATATATATATATATATATATATATATATATATAATATATATATATATATATATATATATATATATATATA
This sequence comes from Diogma glabrata, assembly GCA_963693315.1. Lineage (NCBI taxonomy): Eukaryota > Metazoa > Arthropoda > Insecta > Diptera > Cylindrotomidae > Diogma > Diogma glabrata. Next base: position 126,595,401 of record OY856186.1, on the reverse strand, counting down.
TATATATATATATATATATATATATATATATATATATATATATATATATATATATATATATATATATATATATATATATATATATATATATATATATATATATATATATATATATATAATATATATATATATATATATATATATATATATATATATATATATATATATATATATATATATATATATATATAATATATATATATATATATATATATATATATATATATATATATATATATATATATATATATATATATATATATATATATATATATATATATATATATATATATATATATATATATATATATATATATATATATATATTTATATATATATATATATATATATATATATATATATATATATATATATATATATATATATATATATATATATATATATATATATATATATATATATATATATATATATATATATATATAATATATATATATATATATATATATATATATATATATATATATATATATATATATATATATATATATATATATATATATATATATATATATATATATATATATATATATATATATATATATATATATATATATATATA
>OY856186.1:126460766-126594618 GCA_963693315.1 Diogma glabrata | reverse complement strand
GGTTTAAAGTTGAAAAATCTCATATTTACTCATATTTTCACGCTTCACAACCCTTATATCGCGTTTAGCAACAATAATTCCAAGATTAAAAAATTTCAGCGTTCAATTTTAATTGAAGTTAATTTAGTTCAATAGCTTTCTAAAATGCACAAAAACATTCAAATCGGACAGCAAATAACGAAGTTATGGAAAATATAAGCATCGGTCTGACGTCTCACATTTTTTTTTTTTTTTTGTTTTTAAATAAAAAGTGTTGTGTTATAGGGTTTAGAATATGTGTCACAAGCACACATAAATACCTTTTTTTAAAGTTTCATGTCAAACAAATAATTAATTTAATTTTTGGGTGAAAAAATTGGGTGAAAAAAATAAATAAAAATCTTCTTTTGACACACTTGACAACAATTTTTGGACAAACTTATAATGCAATAATCTAGTTTTTGATCTCACATACCAATCCTGACCATCTGGGTTTTTCCTCATGTCCTTGTTCCTACTCATTATCACTTAAAACGAACGTTTTTTAAGCAAAAAATATGCATATTTCCTTGTTTTGACACACTTGACGATTTTTTTGATACACGTACAGTTATCGAACACATCGTCCTTTCGGCTCTTACCATTGAGCGTACCTATTTTTAGAAACCAAAATTTTTAAAATCCCTTCATCCGTTTTCTAGATTTCATCGGTCGTGAGGGCCAGACGGCCGGCCGACCGGTCGGACGGTCGGCCGGCCCGCAGACAGGCATACATTTTTTTTTTTGCTATTTTAGAATCAGCAGTAGGTCCAACAACGTCAAGAAATGACAAAAAAGTGGGGGTAAGAATTTCACTTTTAGCTCATGAATGTAATACTTAAGACCGAAATATTTTGCAGTCGTGGATAAAATAGCATCTTGTATTTGCATAGGATGATGGCAATTTTACTAGAATCTACAAATTGTCACCGGCTGTTTTACTTCTTCTTCTTCTTATTTCTTCTAGAAGTGTCAAATAATCGTATAAATGAAATGTAGAAAATAAATGGTTTTTTTTGTTGTAAATGACCATGTGAGACGTCAGAACGATGCTTTTATTTTCCATAGCTTCGTGATTTGCAGTTCGATTTAAATGTTTTTATGCATTTTGGAAAGCGATCGAACTAAATAATACATTTAAATTCAATCTAGGGTTTCTAAATGCGATAAAGGATTGTGAAGCGTGAAAAAGTGTAAAAAATGAGATTTTTCAACTTTAAACCGTCGTCGCGGAGAAAGAGGTGAGACTTAAGAAATTCAAAAAAAAAAATTAAGAGCCACCTTAAATATATATATATATATATATATATATATATATATATATATATATATATATATATATATATATATATATATATATATATATATATATATATATATATATATATATATATATATATATATATATATATATATATATATATATATATATATATATATATATATATATATATATATATGTATATATATATATATATATATATATATATATATATATATATATATATATATATATATATATATATATATATATATTTATATATATATATATATATATATATATATATATATATATATATATATATATATATATATATATATATATATATATATATATATATATATATATATATATATATATATATATATATATATATATATATATATATATATATATATATATATATATATTATATATATATATATATATATATATATATATATATATATATATATATATATATATATATATATATATATATATATATATCTTATCTTATCTTATCTTATCTTATCTTATCTTATATCTTATCTTATATATATATAAAAATCACGTGTCACGATGTTTGTCCGCGATAAACTCCGCAACAACCTAACAAATCTTAATAAAATTGTGTTCAGTGTGTGTATAATGGTCCAACTTGAGAGATAGGATAGTTTTTATTTTGATTAAACGCCTAAATATTTTTTAATTACGAATTAAATGTTCAATATGGATAGTTCATAAGCAAACTTTCAGATGGCGGCGTAAATTAATTAATTTACTGTCAAACCTACTTTATCGACTTTTTAATCATCCATGTAGGGCCCATATAGACTATCATATGTTATTGAGCGATTATTTTGTTCCGGCATTTGCTGCAATGGCACTGCAAAAGGGGGAAAAGAAACGAAATTCAATCAAATTTATATGGGATTTCATTCAAAACACAACTTGAATAATTTTAAAAATTATCTATGAAATTTCTCATTTTACTACAATTAAATAATTTAAGTTTCTTTATGAACTATTACTGACAATTACTGACAATATTGAGCATAATATATAAAATATTTTATTTTCTTCTGTCCGTAAAAGACATACGAAAATAGGTTAAATTTTTCATACAAGTTTGTATGGGAAATTTTGGAAATTTTCATGTTTGAGCGACTTAAGAATAATCTTCTTATATATATAAAAATCACGTGTCACGATGTTTGTCCGCGATGAACTCCGCAACAATGTAACCAATCTTAGTGAAATTTTGTACAATGTGTGTATGATGGTCCAGCTTGAGAGATAGGATATTTATTATCTTGATTAAATCCCTAGATATTTTTTAATTGCGAATTAAATGTTAAATATGAATGGTTTATATGCCAACTTTCAGATGGCAGCATAAATCAATTTATTCAATTGATAGTAAACTTGAACTTCGTGTAAGGCCATTATTAGACTATCAAATATGTTTTAGTAAAGAAAGTTTTGTTTTATTTGATAATAAACGAAAAGCATATTATGCTAAGTCAAATACGTTACCAAAGGTTATTGATAATTTTTTGCACGATCAGGCGATTTTGCATGTTCGCTGATTCGTAAATAAACATAGTAAGTTTCGTTTACAAATCACTGGTCGGTAAGTAATTACTTACCGATCATGCAGCCGGTAAGTATTTACTTACCAGTAAAGGAGACCTCAGGGTGTGAATAAAAACGATTATTAGTTAAATAATTGTGTACGTCTATTCACTAGCTTCAAATTTAAATAACATTCATTTAAAAATATTGCAGTTAAAAGATTTAAAAAAAGTAATTAATTTTGAAAATATATTCGATGGAATTTAGTTTTGCAACAAAAAAACCTATAGTATTATGATGAAACGCAAAGCTTACTATTTTGAAATGACATTTTAAGAAACTTTCTTTAAAACATTCAAACTTGAATTTAGTGAATGAATTTTATTATTTATATAGTTTTAATTGAATTTTTATTAATCGTGCAAAAAATGTAATAAGCATTTTGAGCATTAACAGTATTACCGTTTTCGGATATATTAGAGATCTCGACTTCGTCTCGATCTCAAAACATATATCCTCAATCGGTAAAACACTCTTACTGCCCTTAATACTTAAATAACTATTGTGGAGGTTATATATTAATTATAGAAGTGTGAAAAAGTGTCGGAATTCGGAACCTGTAAAAATTTTGTTGTATTGGTTTTTATAAAGTTGGAATAAATATAAGAGTAAAAATTAAAGAAAACAATAATTTAAATTTATTTATTTATTATTTTAAATTTTTCATTGATCTTCTATGTTAATTTACAAAAATCAATATCAAATTGAATAATACTCTTATTTGTATTGCTAATTAAAATATAACGATTAGAGGTAAAAAAAATTGTCATCAAAACTGGATGAAAAACTAGGTAGCGAAGTCTATTTTTTTACAACGTTTGCACTCTCCAATTTCATGTCATATTTTTTTTATTGACCAATATATTTGATAGTGTGATATACGCCTCATAAATTTGGGTTATCCAATAGATGGTGTTGTATTTGTATTTAGAACGTTTATTTTAACGTCGAAGTTTGTGCAAATACACTACGATTTGCTTTTTCAAATTGTCGTGTATTATTTTTTGATTGGTGATTGGTGATAAATATTTTATTTGGTTTTTTGTTTAAATATCGGTTTATGAGCGTAGTTTGCTTTGATCAATGTTTTTATAGTTATAATTAAAAAATTCAATAACGAATTAAATATATACTCCCGCACGAAGATTTGTAAAATTTTAAATTTTTGATCTATGGGAGTGACAACCCAGCGTACTTAGATTCCTGCTATTTGTATATCAGTTAGCTTGAGTTATCGTAAACCACTGGCAATAGTAGTGAGATATCACTAGCCAAAGTGAAATCTTAGGGATGTTGGCAGATGAACTTTTTTCAATCAACGATAGCACCCTTAGTCTTAGTTATAGAATATTCTTTGATGATGACACGCTATTTCTTTTAAAATAAAATGTGTTAGGTAGTACGAATTACAGTGTGAGTAACAACAACTCATGACAACCTTTGAAGAATAAAGTCCACAACAACATGCTTTCTAAGGTGTTGATGGACGCAAATTTTTTATTTTTTTATATTTTTTTAAAAAAATGAACTTTTTCGTTTACTTGGAGAAATGAGCTTCCATATAACTATTAAATGTGCCGGGTTTAATCCTTCAGCAAAACCATGTTTACATGATCTAGGTATATGCTTCTAGCACTAGCAATTTGCGTCCATCATCTTAAAAAACATGATGGTGTGGAACCTAGGTCTTAAAGGATTTTATGTGTTGTTGTGAGACATATTGTAATTCCAACTACACAACAAATTTTATTAAAAAAATATTTCAAATATTTTGAAATAGCACAAATGTTTTTAAAAATTTTTGGTGAAAAAGATGATGAACAAAGTCATTGAAGCTACAATCAATTTTGAATGGAAAATTAAAAGAGCGAGATGTACTGTTGCTACGCATTTTAATGATCCCAACAGATATGACATTTGAGTTCAAACGTTTAGTTTCCAGTGCGACTCGCTTTTGCAATGACTGTCAACAAAGAACAAGGAAAATTGCTCCAAGGATGTGGTAGATTTGGAGAATCCGTACTTCTCACATCTGGAGAACTGTATGTGGTGGTCAGCTAACGTCGGAATACCTTCTGATTTGTTCGTGTACGCATCTAGACGGAAAAACGCAAAATATAATGTGTGCCCACAAGCACGAGCAAAGAAATAGAATTAACGACATTTTGAAATTTTTTCCTTATTAAAATAAATAATTGTTGCAATAAAAATGATACAATGTAAATTGGATGTTTGGTACCTTTAGTGTGACTAAAACAATTGAAAAAACAACAACAATTGTATTAAATTTTTCGTTGTTTCAAATGCTTCAGTCAAATCGAACACGGCTGTTATCAGAACGAGTTTTCTTGAATTTCCTTTCTTATGAGATACCGACAATATGCGACAGGTATAATGTTAAATCAACAAAAGTTTTACACTATTTGGTGTAAAATAAATAAAGTTTTGAGAGATTTTTAGACTGATTAAGCTTAAAGTAATTATTTTAATTCACATGAATTTTGCAATTTTAAAGCATTTTTTATTTTCGCTCAGAAAAACTTCTTTAAACAGTTTTTGTGTGTTTCGTGTCGGGAACAAATACAATTTACAATAGTATAATCACAGATGAAGAATTCAATTTAAATAAATATGAGATAATGAAGTTTCAATTTAGAAATTATCTGAACATGAAAATTAAAATATGTTTTATTGTTGTTTCATCCACTGTGGCTGCGTCTGTATGATGGCTTTGAAGTTTGAACTATGATGTCCCTGATGAGTGTGAGTTCAATCCCGACAATAATTACTTATTATCTTGAATAATACTTTCAATAATTACTTTGAGCAATAATTGCTCACAAAATCGCCCAAAAATTAATATTCCATTAATGTTGTCTATGTATGGAACATATATGCCAATATATTGACCGTGTGTAAGATATTAGTTTCGCATTGATTTGCAACAATCAATAATGACTTTAAAATGACTTAGGATGTTGACTAAATAGAAATATTTCTCACCCTATGAACTCACATCCTATGAATTCTAATACAAAAACATCCAAATAATTTTGATTTTTTTGGCATCACTTCTTCTATTCCTTTTTTGCATCACTTCTTCTATACCTTCATCGAATATATTGTCACTATTCTTACTGCCCTTGCAACGTTTTTAGTAACCTACCACAGGTAAAGAAAGCGTAAATTAAACCGCATGAGCACTGTAAAAATTTGTGAATCCATTTTTGTTCCGTATGTTCTAATGTTCTATATAGAGACACACCTGAAAACTTATTTGATCGCGTATTTTTTTATATATCCTTTGTTGTATATATAATACTACTTTTTTTATATTTTACTGATCAACTAGAGTGCTGATCCTTTTACATTCATATTTTAAAAAAAAATAGATCATTTCTCATTACAACTCTTTGAAATTATAGCTACTACGTCAACAAAATGTATACACACATACTTTATTTATAGGCGTAGCAAAGCACGCCGGGTCCCGCTAGTTATATTATATAAAATAATGTTTTATAAAATTTAAATAAATACATTTCAAATAAAAACATCAAGTGAAAGATAATATTTTTATCCAATTCAATCCCAATACTTTTTTATATGAAATTCACTCAATTTTCAAAGGGGTTTTTTGTTTTTTATATATATGTACATAATATAAATGTTTTTAACCATAAATAACCATAAATAATTTTAACCATAAATATAATAACATGAATTCAGATTGGAGAGTGCAGAGGACTACAATTTAGTCATCATCCTATTATACTAATAAATTACATGAATAACAGGTTTCCGACTGGAGATTGCAGGCGAGAAATTTTAGATACGGGATTGCTGATTGGCGATTGCAGATTATATGTATAAGTGATTGTCCTTGTGATTGTCTCCTAACAGTAGTAGCTAGATACGATTTGCCAGGTGTCTGTAACCGGGTCGTTCACTCCTAACTTACAATTACCTACCTATCCTTACCTATTGTTATATGTAAAACGACTGTAGGAAGTGGCCCGGCCGTAATCCGGGAGTCTCGCCTAGTGCTTGGTCCTACTGTCCAATCAATCAATCAATTCAATAATTAAATATTTGTAATTTAATGTTAAAATACAATCTTTTACTTTATGATTCCATAATAACATAATACGAACATAATGCTTCTCCAGTCAAAAGTTCCTAAATAGATTTTGTTATTTATACGGCATTTTTGTTTGCAGTCGAGACTGTCAAATTATTTTTTATAAGAGTGACAAGTGATTACTAAACGTGACAAATAAACATTTCATTTTTTTATGCCATCTAATACAAACAAAATAATTGCAGAAGTGTCTTCCTATTCATAAGAAGCTTCTGTTTGCAAAATAAGTAAATCATTTTTAACAATTGTATTTATTTTATTTATTGTACTACATATATAATTTTTATAATATTTTAAAAAGTTCATTTAATAATAAAATATTTGATATACAAAATAAAAAAAAATCTCTTAGCTTATAACGCCATTTTTATAATTTTCCTTCAGAATAAAAAAACTGATTCCCGACAGTCATATGCACAACGAATTTTATGTTGAAAACAAAAAATATCGCTAGTACTAAACTTTCACAAGTAGTTAGATATAAAATAAGCTTCAATTTAGTTTAAAAAAAAAAAAAAAGTGTGGCGCCATCTTTTGTTCAATTACACCGTTTTTTTCTTATGTTACACCGTTAAAAATTATTTCAAAAAAGTAGCAGTGTACATTTTTAAAAACTTTGTTCTAATACCTATTCAACGACATTTCATTTATGAAAATCGATTGAGTAGTTTTTCTACAATCGCTCGTCAAAATGCACTCACATCACAAATAACAAAAAATTGAGGGCACCCTGTGAAGACCCCTGGTCGAAAAAAAAAATTCTAAGAGAACTTGTATTTTTTATTTATGAAAGACTATCTATAAACAAAAAATAATCGAAATTAAAAGGGGTCAAGTCAAAACGATGTTGAATCTTCGTGAAATTGCTCAAAAAAAGGAAAAAAGAAACGGTCAAGGATAAGCTATATAAAAACAGTGGACAATATTTTTTTGACAAAATTATAACGCAATAATCTAGCTTTTGGCCTCACCTACCAATTCCGACCACCAAAATTTCTCCAAATTCAATGTTCCTACTCGTTCCTGTTCCTACTTAAAATGAACGTTTTTTAAGCAAAAAATGCAAATTTCCTTGTTTTGACACACTTGACGATTTTTCGACACACTTTCGAGACCGCTATCAAACACATCGTCCCTTAGGCTCTTACTATTGAGTATACCTATTTTTAGATAAAAAATTTTTCAAATCCGTCCAGCGGTTTTCTAAATTCGTCGGTTGTGACGGACAGCCGGCAGAGACATACATTTTTTTTGGTTTTTTAGAATCAGTAGGTAATAAAACGTCGAGAAATGCCAAAAAAGTGGGGATAAGAATTTCGCTTTTGGCTCATGAATGTAATACTTAGGTCTTTTAGACCGAAGTAATTGAAGGGCTATTATTTTGAAAACGTACATTTTTGTACGTTTGATTCACATTTAGTAAAGCATAATTAATTTGATGTAAAAACACATGTGAATTTTTCATATACTAAAATTTAAAAAATCGTATAAAAAAATCCATATGGAATCTGTCACTTTTTATTTTCTAATTTCAAAGCTGCATGTGTTTGCTTTAAAATTTGTGAAAATAAAGAAAAAAAATTACGATTTTTGAGATATAAGCTTTGAAGTAAACCAAGATTTAACTCGCCTCCTAGCGGAAAAGAGAAAAATTATTAATTTCCAACTGACACATTTCGATTATTCAACCATTTTTCTCTTTATTTGCAAAAATAAAAGTAAATCGCATGAAATTTATGGGATCTATTAACAAAACATTACCAAAACTACGTGAAAAAGCCACAAAAATTCAACCGCGCATAACTCCGATTCAGAGTACTCAAAAAATAAAACCAGAAATAGCTTTTTTTGTTTCGTCAATACGAACAATATATCATTATTTTAGATTTTTTAAAAATAGTCGATTTATTTCGATGTACGTTTTCAAAATAATAGCCCTTGAAATAACAGTTAGTTAATAATATTTAGTGAGCACAGTCTTAAGCCGTACCATGAATTGAGGGGTCCAACCTATTGGACCCCGAACCTTAGTTAGCCTGTAGTTCAAGTTATAAAAACGTGGAAATAACGCCCGTCGAGAAAGAGTATATTGATCAAATTCGTGTTATTAAATATAAAAATGTATCGATCAAACTTGTGTTATTAAATATAAAAAATATATCGATCAAATTCGTGTTAATAATTTATAAAACTATATTGATCAAATTTGTGCTATTAAATATAAAATTAAATTGATCAAATTTATGTTAGTAAATATAAAAATATATCGATCAAATTCATGTTATTAAATATAAAATTATATTGATCAAATTTGTGTTAATAAATATAAAAATTCCAAAAGTTTCCAAAAGTTTATAAATATACACAGTTGAAAAAGTAACTGCAATATTTAAAGCAAGTCTTGCAATAGGAGCTATGCGTTGCAAGTAGAGCATTCAGTTATTCGACATTTTGAGTTATCCGAATATCGAATAACTTTTTCTTTAAACATCCGAATATTCGGTTAGTATTCGAATAGTAAAAGAAGTACTAAGAACTATGAATAAAATCAAACAGGTTTAACATATTATGCATTTTATTTTATTTATTTTCTTGAAATATGCATTTAAAAAAGAGAAGTGCGTTTAGATGTTTAAATTTTAGGCTACTTCTTATTTCAGAAATCCCGCCGTAGAGAAACCTCTATCAGTTTTTGTTATAGTGGGGCTGATAGTCAATAGAGCATTATTCAAATTGTCTAATATATCTGTTCTTGTTTTGAACGAGTTTAAATAGCAAAAATGTTTTTTTAAACTATTAACCGCGATTTTCATTACCCACTGTTACTGTATCTCATGTCGTGGAATCAGTAATTGAGCTAATCGCTGGTTGCAGCTTCGGTTGCAATATATTTTTACTTTGATTGTTGACTGCAAGTGTGTCATTTATATTACCAGATACCTGCAACCATGGTTATTACTGTTTTCTTTGCTACGATCTGGTACAACTTTGAAGGCTGAGGAGGTGAGAAAGGTAAGTTTTCACAGCAGTTTTCTTTGCGTAATCAAAATATTCGTTCGATTGTGGTATAACTCCAGTGTCAAGATATAGAAATAAGGTTGTTTCTTTTCTGATCCATTCGTTTCTGATTTCGAGGAGTAAGATTTTACTTAAATCACTGTTCCGTTAGAGAAGTAAATAAGAATTTGCATATGCCTTCGGCAGACATAAGTGTTGAATTTTTTTCGCTTAGTTCTTTGACTGTGTAATTGGGCCCTGATACGGAGCCACGTATGTAATTGATTCACTTCGTGAATCGGATTGGACTTTTATCACTTTGTTTCTGTTCAATATACTGTTAAAACTATACAAATCACAAGCACATCTGATATTCCATCGTTTTTATAGTAGGAAAAAAATAAAAGTTAAAGCAAAGGAGATCACTCCCGCCATCCGGATTGTCCCTACACGGATCTTAAATTTTTGGAAATCTCTTATTATTCTTCAATTAGCCTATCATTCTAAAAACTAAGTTGAACCACACAAAAAAACTAAATTTCAATACTAATATAAAATTAGAAAAATACCTTATTTTAAACTGTTGATTCTGTTTCCACCAGTTGCAATACCACGCTCCAAAGTTGTTGAATTTTGATCTGGATAAGCAGAGATATTATTTCGGATACCAAGTGAACTTCTTTAAGCCAATATTTGCTTAATTCCTGATTTGAAATATTAGAATATCCATTTGAAACTACGGCACCACTACTATTGTTGTTATTATTATTCAAAACATTGACATCTTTTTGATAATCCAAATTTGTATTATATATTGGAAAAAACATCTGGTGTCGCATGATGAAACATTTTCATCAATGTTAACTTCTTATAAAGTGGACAATTACAAGTCACAACTGGCCATAATAAATCTTTTTATTGTATTCTTATTAATGTTTACAACCATAATAACAATAATAATTTCAATTTAAATTATAAATTTGACTTATATTTTTAGTATTTGATGTTTTTATTATTACACATCACATTAATTAGCAATTAATTTAAAAGAGCCAACACATATATTAACACCTTAATGAATCTACTGAATTTTTTCTAAAATCAACTCTGAAAATATTTGTTTGAAGCACAAATATGGAATGACCTCTCAAAATTGGAAAAATGTGATTTTTGCTTTTTTACATCTCATGATGTCAAAACAAATCGGGTAATATTGAAAATTCAGCAAAGATTAATAACGACAACGACATCTGTTCGTTAGAATTGGAAATAAAATTGAGTACGTTCGTTTGCTTTTTATAGTATATTCAAAATTCAACTAGCAGTTAAGTTTAGAAAATTTTAAAATTATTATTAATGTAAAAATGAACGGAAACTAATGAAATACATTTCTATTGAATTGAAAACAAAGAGGAATTTGGTTTTATTATTGTTTTGCGATTATTGCGATCGTTACACCATGAATTCAAGGTAAAAATCAAGATTTCTACTCTTGAAATCACAAAAACGTCGCCATCCCCTCCATGACAGAAAACCACCGAACTACTTCCACTTATTAAACTGTATCTGGGATCGAGATACCCACAGTCACTGGCGTCAAGACCGATGACCGGTTCCAACACTCATGAAGTCCTTAAGAACTTCACTGAGTATTGAGACCGACCATCCATCCGAACGTCAGCACCATGGACACCCCGATACAACCAGTAAGTATGACTCGGGAGGTGTGAACCACAGCGAAGACAACTAGCCAGAGGAACGACCCTACCTAACGAAAAGACATCATTCTCTGATGTCCTTCGCATGATGGACTCCAAGATTCTTACCGCTCATATCTGTGCACTCGTAGAGTACATTTCCAATCTTAGTCTTAATCATTGCAGGTAAGAACTTTGGAGCCAATTTTGCCGAGAATTTTTTTGTAGCGTCACTCAAATGATGTTGCCGTACAAACACACGTTGTTGTGGTTGAAAAGTCCGTAGTTTAGATCGCAGGTTGTACTGATGATGCGATTTTTTGAAAGCTGCTTTTAAATTTAGCTGAACCCGGTTCCTGAGCAGAGTCAAATGATCAGAGCGTTCTAATTCCTCACCAGCATCTTCACCAAGCTGGTGTAGTGATCTCAACAATTGGTAAGTATTTCCATCCGATATTGGATGTTGACCAAATAATAAATAGTACGGTGAGTACTTGGTAGCAGAATGTACTGCAGCCCGCAGTGCATATGCGATTTCACCCATTTGTGAGTCCCACTTGGTATGTTGACCTTTTATGAACGCTCGAATTGCTGCTAGGACTGACCTATTGACCCGCTCTGACGCGTTGCTTTGAGGACTATAGACACCGGTCCTAATGTGTTTAATGCCGAAATCTGACAAAAGATTTTGAAAGTTCCTACTAGTGAACTGTTTGCCATTGTCACTGTGCAGAAACTCTGGTACCCCATATGTAAGAAACACTTCATTCCTTAGAAAAGCATTCACCTTCGGTGAAGTTGCGTTTCTAAGTGGTTTCAGTAGTACAAACTTCGTAGCATGATCCAGAACTATCAATAACACCGTATTCCCAAGTGTAGAACGAGGATACGGTCCCAAAAAATCTATATAGACTCTCTGCCATGGACGTGCTGTTTCGAATTGATATTGCATCGGAGGACGCAATATCTGATTCGTGGCTTTTGTTTGTTTACACGTGTCGCAGGACACAACATAGTTGTGTACCTGTGACGCCATGCCCGGCCAATAATAAAGACGTCGAAGTAATTCTAAAGTCTTTTTAACACCTCCATGAGCAGCAGTACTATCATCATGATGTTTCTGAATCATGTTGGAAGTCATCGGTTTTGGTACCCAGAGTTTCCACACAGGAACATCGTTAGGTATTGCATCAGGTCTTGGCTCAATACGTATGTATAGCTTATCATCCACGACTTTAACAGATGGAAAGTCCTTGGGTGATGATTGAACTTTAGCTATCATATCCGTATATTCCTTGTGCCGATAACCTTCATTGTCGATTTTGATGTCGTTAATGTGATGTGTTAATGCTTCCGTCAATTCCTCGTGTGTATCGTCATAAAGACGAGATAGAGCATCAGGGACTATATTCTGGGTACCTTTTTGGTGGACAATGGTAAAATCCATATGTTGGAGTTTTAGGCTCCACCTAGCCAGACGACCACTCAAGTCCTTCTGTGACATAAGCCACTTCAGACTTGAGTGATCAGTCACAATTGTAAATCGGTGACCTTCAACATAGCCCCTGAATTTCTTCACACTCAGAATTGCCGCAAGACATTCAAGCTCAGAAACTGAGTAATTTCTCTGAGCTTTGTTAAGTTTCTTCGACATGAAGGCTATCGGACACTCTTGTCCGTCAGTATCAACCTGATACAACACACTACCTATCCCTGTCAGACTTGCATCGCATCTAATAAAGAACTCTTTATTATAATCAGGGTTAATTAATACTGGTGCTGTAGTCAGCAATCGTTTTAAATTTTCGAAAGCAGCTTGCGCTTCCAATGTCCATTTCAATTTCCCAGAACTTTTCTTTAATAGATCCGTAATCGGTGATACCACGCTTGCATAATTTGGTATAAAACGTTGGTACCAACCGGCCATTCCCAATAGTCTACGTATTTGTTTTACTGTAGATGGAGCTGGATACTCTGCTACAGCTCTCACCTTGTCAGGGTCTGTTCGAAGACCATCTTCACCAACCAAAAATCCCAAGTATTTCACCTCTCTCAGAACAAATTTGCTTTTCTTGAGGTTTATTGTTAACCCAGCCGCTCTTAACAATGAAGAGACTTTGGACAGCAATTCCATATGTTCCTGGAACGTGGAAGAGACTACCAATAGATCATCTAAATAAACAAAAACATTTTCGTGATATTGATGTGGTATCACTTTGTGCATTAGCCGACACATTGTCTGGGGAGCATTGCACAATCCAAAGGGCATAACCCGGAATTGATACAATGGACGACCAGGCACTGTGAAGGCTGTCTTGTCTCTAGATGCTTCTGCCAGAGGAATCTGCCAGAAAGCATCTTTGAGATCAATACTTGAAATGTACTTTGTGCTATTTAGACGACCTAGTAAGCCATCAATCAAGGGAAGTGGGTAAGCGTCCTTTTTCGTCAGTGAATTGACACGACGGCTTTCAATACATAATCTGTTTTTACCAGATTCTTTTTGTACCAAAACCACTGGCGAGCACCAAGAACTGTTAGACTCTTCGATCACGCCCATTTGAAGCATTCGGTCAAGTTCGGCATAGACCTTTAGTTGAACAGCCGGCGATGTGGGATAGTGTCTCTGTTTAACAGGTGCACTATCACCAACATCGATGACATGTTCAACCAAAGAAGTCTTTCCGAGCCCAGACACTTCAAATGACGGGAAAGAATCCTTGATCATATCCAGTTCATGTTGCTGATCAGTGGTGAGGTTATGTGTATTAAAAGTTTGTAGCTCTGTGCGAGTCAGTTCACTAACAAAAGAAGGAACAATACCGAATTTCTCCCAGAAATCTATGCCCAGGTAGAGCTCTTCTCGTAATCCAGGGACTATATGGAACCGCATTGGTTTAGTGGAGCCATTCACAGTTATTGGAATTTCGATGTAACCCAAAATTTTTGTTGCAGTACCATCTGCCGTACGAATACACGAAGTGTACTTACGGTAAGTTGTACCTGCTGATTCCAATAATTCCAAGGAATTTCTTCCAAGTATTGTGATTGACGCTCCACTATCCAATAGACCTGAAATATGTTTGTCCAAAATCTTGATTGTCAATCGCGGCCGAGGATCCTTTGTTTCTGAAAGGATAGATGAAATACATGCTTTACGAAATAATTTCCTCATCCTCCAATATCTGATGTTGCGTTCAAGACGTCTAAAATATGTGTGATGTAATGATGGGAAATTAAATGTACTAGGTGATTTTATTCTGGTTTCCTGAGTGGTGATCGATCGTCCTGCGTTGCTACATCTCTCGTCGTTTTCTTCGGGCTCATTGGATGTTGAACCGAGGGTACCATCCCCGAAGCATGTACTCTCGGACGGTAGTTTACCGACGGGTGACAATATGAACAATTTGCATATATAACGTCCGGCTTGTTACATTTCCAGCAGTGCAATTTTATCCGATTCTTAGAGCAATCAGGAGCTCGATGACCGTTTACTCCACATCTGAAACATACTATTGGTTGTCTGGATATTGATGGACCAGGTTGACTGTTGTCAAATGTTATGCTAGGTCGCTGCAATATCCGTCTCTGTGTTGAATCCACCGCATCAATATATCCATGTTGTTCTGGTTCAGCATCCACCTCATAATCATCCATTTGTTGTACCTCGCTAATTCTTAAATTTGATGTTCTGGTTGGAACTGGTGTGGACCACAAACGTTCAAACTTCTGACACAAAGTCCGAAGTTCATCAATAGAATGTATTGTTGCTGCAAGTGTAGCATTTTTGAGCTCCACACTCAGTCCCTCCCGAGCAATCTCTAGCATTTCACGGTCAGCAAATGGACGTGCCAAGCGACGGTTTAACGAACCAATCTCCACTAGATATTCGTATACGCTCTCCTTTGACTTTTGTTTGCGGTTCAGAAGAACGCGCAAGATCGCCTTATCATCAGTGAGCGTACCGAAGGTTTGTAGGAGTCCCTCCCTTAGCATTGGATAGGTCACCACCTCATATTCATGAGTTAAGTTCAAATAGTATCTGTCGGCAGCCCCCTTGAGATACCGTGGAACGATAGACCTAAGGTCGTCCCAATTCACGCGGTCCCTCCTGGCAGCCGCCTCAACTCTGTGAACGAACTCATGAACATCAGGAGAGTGACCATCTCCTGTGAAGGTTGGAACCCAATTTGAGTCATAACGACTCAAATTGTTCCCACGAACCCCTCGGTACTCCACTGGTGCTAACGCTGGAGCCGCGTCACGCCATACCTGAGGAGGTTGGTTGTATGGTGGTGGTGCTGTTAGTGGAGCTTGTGGATAATTTAATGATTGTTGTTGTACCAATGCTGGATTGTTGTGTATGTGTTCAGCTTGGAAAGATGGACCCAATAGTGGTATTGCAAGGTCCTCTGCTCTCAAACCTGATTGCTGAAAATATGCCGGTGGTAATTGATCCGACCGTCTCTGTTGTTGATGGTCTGTACGATTCAGACTATTTATTGTCTCAGTTATTGGCTGTACTGGGATCGGTGTGGATCTCTCACCTGGTCGAAAAGCAGGTGAAGCAGATGGAGCAGATGATACTCCTGGTTTATTCTGTATAATTGGACGTGTTGACAGTGATCCTATTATATCCCAAGCGCGTGACAATTGCGAGATAGCGTAGGTACGGGCTTCTTGCAAGTCATTGCGAGGACCCAACCTATTCATCCTACCTGTATAATGCAACACTCGATTCGCCAAACCATCTAAGAAGATCTGATTAACCGGTGGTTGAAGTCGACGTACCTGATCTAAAACAACTTGTGCTGCCTGCACCACCGTTTGAGACTCAGCTACCAAGTCTCTCGCATGAGATACCATTACTGGAACTGCACCATGATTTACGTGGTTTCGCAGTTCCTCTGCCCAATTGACCCCTCTAAAATCCACACCCCGAACCAGACATTCGATCTGCAGTTCACTGGATTCCAAACCATAGAACGGATGGTCCACGCCAATGTGACTTGACATTTTGATGGTAAAATTTATAAAATCCAGAATTCACAAAAAAAACGTCAACACCAATAATAAAACCAATTCCAACTAGAAAAAAGGTGGAGTTAATTCGCCCGGAAAAATTCGTCCGATGGAAGTTGTAAAACGCAAAGAAATGAAAAAAAAACAACGAACGCCCCAATTCAAAAAAACCACAAAAACCTTTTTGTAAAAACACCCTTTGTAAAGGAACAAAAAGGAAAGACCACCGTCGTACCCAATCTTTGCTGAATCTTTTACAAAAGTTCCCAAAATATTGTATGTGTAAAAATATAATTTATTTATTTAATTTCAGATATATTGAAATATATATATACCTAAAATTAGTTATTGACGATAGCACCCCTAAGAATATTTATTTATTTTTAAAAGAAAATTGAAAAATAAAAATATTTAGAAGAATGTTTATTTATTGGATGCACCGTCCTAACTTTGAAATATTGATTTATTTTTTTTAAAAAAAATAAAAAATATTTATTTATATCTTGATGTATTGTGTAATTAAAATAAATTATTTATTTAGTTACCTAAAACTATTTAAATTACGAAAAAATTATTTATTTACCTAAAACTATTTTAATTAACGAAAATTTAATTTATTTAATAAAAAATTTTATTTATTTAATTTTTGAAAGATTTGTTTGATTTATTTTATTTTTATTTAATATAATAAGAGATTCCCAAAATCAAGATTCGTCTGGAGACAATTTAAAAAGTAAGTATGGTACAATATCCATTTCATTTAAATTTGAAATATCGCGTTCGCGAGCCCACTCCAACAATGCATGTGAGAACTGACTAGAAAAGCCCCTAACGACCAGATTCTACAGAACAGTTTCTCCCCAACCTAATAAAACAATCACAACTGTCACGATTAGACACTAGGTCCATTTCTACTGACCCAGTTGTGCTTGTTTAACCTAAAAATAAATTACAACTAAACCTAATGCGAAAGTTGAAGAACGCTCCCGAGCACCAGACCTCAAAACCTAAACTCCATGAAAAATTGTTTTATTGTAAAAGCTAAGTGGAAAAAAATGGTAAGTTTTTGAATTTGTTTGAGGTGAAGCCTCTGATCCTGAAAGCAAAGTACAATTGGTTCTTCTCTTCATTACACCGAAGAAGCCTCTGAGCAAAGAATGGTACTACTGGTTTGCACCTAAGTACAAACACAGCAACACCACTCCTCGTCCCCGAGAACTTCCTCGCCGGATGAAGAGAAGAAACCAATGTTCTTCGATCGCATAACCCCGATGGCCATAGGCGATCTAAGAACGACATCAATGTTAAGGGGAGAAGCCCCATGGATGGCTTGTTAGGCCTACCGCTGAGAAAGATATTAATTATAACCTTATACAATACCATATATATATATAAAAACACCAATAATTGGTTTTCCAAAAGAAATTCAAAAAAAAAATTAATCACCAATAAAAAATTGAAAATACAAAAAATATATCCTGCACACACCCATATCATGTTCAATGAGCGAATTCAACGAACCATTGTACTTGTATTTGTATACAATAACCTATTTACAACTATGTACAACCCTGTACATTGACAGTACCAAAAAATATTTACAAAATATGTACAATGTCATTCCAAAATATGTACACGATTATATACAAAAATATGTACAATGAAAATATGTACAATATTATTCCATCAAAAAAAATATGTACAATGAAAATATGTACAATATTATTCCAAAAAAGATATATGAACTATATACAAAAAAAAAATTATTTACAAAAATATTTACAAATATGTACAATATGTACAAAAACAAATTCAAATGACAGCACAAAAAAACAATCTCCAAAAAAAATTGCTGTCCCAAAACGGTTTTTTTTCAAACAAGCAAAAATAATTAATTTTAATTAATTATACAATGAGGAACAGGGGCCTCCTGTGGACCAGACCACTCCTCTACCTGTCGCATGGTCGGTGAGATGGGAACCACCTCAACCAGCTCCTCTATTTGAGTACTCTTGGTCGAGGAAGCTCCCAGCTCCACGACCAAGCGACTCTCCTTCTCCTTCTTCCTCCTCTCCTTTCTCTTCAGGTGTGAGCTCCTGTTTTTCTTGACCCGCCTCCTCTCACGCCAGCCCACATTCACTTCCTCAGTCACTTCATCCATCTCATCCGCTTCCTCATTCACCCCATTCAACTCCTCATTCACTATTTCACGAATCAGATCATCCAATAACTTATCATACCGTTCTCCATAAATATCATCCATAATTTCCAAATATATCCCATTTTTCACCTCATTCAAAACCACATTTATTATTTCATCCACCACCTCGTTCCACCTCATTCATCCATGGCTCAAACCCCCCTGGCCTCTCATGTACATATTATAAAATTCAATTAAAAATTTTAATAATAAAATATTTCCCCTGTATATATATAATCTATATATACACAAAAAAGGTATACATATAAAAAAACCACGCTGGTTCTCCCAACAAAAAATATTATCAACAAAAAAAAATATTCTTTTCAACCAAAACAAAACTAAACTGGTTTTTCCAGAAAATTTTGACCACACAAACCAAAACTGGTTTTCAGAAATCGCGCTAAGAATATATAATTAAAATTGCGCCAAAAATATGACTCATAACTAACCGTTATATCAAAAAAAAAATTAACCGTAATCTCGGTTATCATTAACAAAAGCCAGGTTTTTGTTTCGGCCCACGTATGTAATTGACAGAAAACCTAAAGGGTCCCTTTTGTTCGGCGCTACGTTTGTAATTGGGCCCTGATACGGAGCCACGTATGTAATTGATTCACTTCGTGAATCGGATTGGACTTTTATCACTTTGTTTCTGTTCAATATACTGTTAAAACTATACAAATCACAAGCACATCTGATATTCCATCGTTTTTATAGTAGGAAAAAAATAAAAGTTAAAGCAAAGGAGATCACTCCCGCCATCCGGATTGTCCCTACACGGATCTTAAATTTTTGGAAATCTCTTATTATTCTTCAATTAGCCTATCATTCTAAAAACTAAGTTGAACCACACAAAAAAACTAAATTTCAATACTAATATAAAATTAGAAAAATACCTTATTTTAAACTGTTGATTCTGTTTCCACCAGTTGCAATACCACGCTCCAAAGTTGTTGAATTTTGATCTGGATAAGCAGAGATATTATTTCGGATACCAAGTGAACTTCTTTAAGCCAATATTTGCTTAATTCCTGATTTGAAATATTAGAATATCCATTTGAAACTACGGCACCACTACTATTGTTGTTATTATTATTCAAAACATTGACATCTTTTTGATAATCCAAATTTGTATTATATATTGGAAAAAACATCTGGTGTCGCATGATGAAACATTTTCATCAATGTTAACTTCTTATAAAGTGGACAATTACAAGTCACAACTGGCCATAATAAATCTTTTTATTGTATTCTTATTAATGTTTACAACCATAATAACAATAATAATTTCAATTTAAATTATAAATTTGACTTATATTTTTAGTATTTGATGTTTTTATTATTACACATCACATTAATTAGCAATTAATTTAAAAGAGCCAACACATATATTAACACCTTAATGAATCTACTGAATTTTTTCTAAAATCAACTCTGAAAATATTTGTTTGAAGCACAAATATGGAATGACCTCTCAAAATTGGAAAAATGTGATTTTTGCTTTTTTACATCTCATGATGTCAAAACAAATCGGGTAATATTGAAAATTCAGCAAAGATTAATAACGACAACGACATCTGTTCGTTAGAATTGGAAATAAAATTGAGTACGTTCGTTTGCTTTTTATAGTATATTCAAAATTCAACTAGCAGTTAAGTTTTAGAAAATTTTAAAATTATTATTAATGTAAAAATGAACGGAAACTAATGAAATACATTTCTATTGAATTGAAAACAAAGAGGAATTTGGTTTTATTATTGTTTTGCGATTATTGCGATCGTTACAACTGCAATATTAAGTGGAGTTTATACGTCAAGCACTTTTTATAATAAAATTATTTCCCTTAAAATATTGAAATTTCTTAGTTTCGAAGCTTGAAAAAGAAATGATGGGACGGAAAACCATTATATTTTGAGAGATAAAAAATATTCGAATATTCGCGTATTAATATTAGAGTAACGAATACTTAAAATATACCCAAATTAATCGGATATTCGCATACTCGAATATTCGGATTTGAATGCTGGTTGCAGGTTATTATTGATTTGTAAAGTAAATGTTGCATTAAACCTAATTTCAATGCATTTTTATAAAATTTAAAGCAACTCTTGCATCATAATTTATTTCTATAGAACAGCTAGAAGTTTTAATGCACCTTGATAACCTTCTGGGAAATTATTTCTCTAAAAATTCTACTCTAAAAGAACCCAATTTCTTACCTAAATGAATTCCTAGAGTTTCGCACAACATGATGTCCATAATTTTTCATAGAAACATTGTTCGGAAAATGCTTTTATAAATTAATACTAACAAAGCATCTGGACCAGATCGTATTCCCACAATTATTCTGAAAACTTTTGCTAGGGAGTTAGCACCAATCCTCACTAAAATCTTTCATTTGTCATATAAGAAAGGAGTTTTTCCTGAAATATGGAAAATTGCAAGCGTACAACTAGTTGCAAAAAAGGGTAATAAGACTGATCCAACAAATTACAGACCCATTTCAATTTTATCAGTTGTTTCTAAAATTTTTGAGAAATATATTAATTTTAATATAATGAGCTTCTTAGAGTCTTCCAAACTACTTAATGAAAGGCAATACGGGTTTCGAAAAGGAAGAGCGACGGGAGATTTACTTTCTTTTGTCACTCATGTGTGGAACAAATCGCTTGAAAATAATAGTGAGACTTTCGGTATTGCTCTTGATATATCCAAAGCATTTGATAAAGTTTGGTACAACAATCTTATTTGCAAATTAAGATGTAATGGTTTGGATGAGCAACTTATATCGTGGATACAAAGCTTTATTTCCGAGCGGAAATTTCGGGTCAATGTTGATGGTGTTTCATCGGATATCTTTTCAACTAATGCAGGAGTTCTTCAGGGTTCTGCTTTGTCACCAACTCTCTTTCTTATTTATATTAATGATTTGTTGAATTCAACAATTAGTCCTATTCATAGTTTTGCTGATAATAGCACTCTTCATGCGTCTCATGAAAATCCTAAATTCACCGTTAGCGCTTAACAACTGTAGATCAAATTTGATAGATTCTTTAAACCATGACCTTAAAACTATTTTGGATTGGGGGCTCGCTAATAGTGTTGAACTCAATACGAGCAAAACACAGCCTTGTTATTTTTCTAGATTATCCACACCTAATCCGTTTCCAGTAAAGTTCGACTCTAAAGATCTTGTAGAGAAAGAATCTATTAGACTTCTAGGGGTAGAGGTTGAAAATAATTTCAAATGGAATTCTCATATTTTTAACCTAGCTAAGAACGCTGTTCAAAAATTGGGCTTTTTGGTACGATGTCGTAAGTTTTTTAATAGCGAACAGCTTCTTTTAATTTACAAATCATTTATACGTCTCTGCATGAAGTACTGTTCTCATATATGGGGTGGAGCTTATTATAGTAGTTTGAAGTGCCTTGATTCTGTTCAGCGCAGAGCTGTTAAACTGATTGGCAGATCAACTCTTACTAATGAGCTTGATTCTTTACAGCACAGACGAAATGTTGCTGATCTGACAATTTTCTACAAATACATTATGGATGAACGAACTTCTGAAGAGAATAAATCAATTTTACCTGAAATAGCAATCTCAATGCGTAACACTAGAACAAATGTTATAGCCCATCCTTTTACGGTTCATATAAAAAGATGCAGAACTGTAGCCTTCCAGCGTGATTTTTTCAACAGAGTCTCTCATCTCTGGAACGCATTACCTTCATGGGTTTTTCCTGATAGCTTTAATCCTCAAAATTTTAAAGTTAACGTCCATAAATTTCTAAAAGAAACTTAATTTATTCAAACTTAATCCCAATCCCTAGTTGGCATGGTATCTTCGGATATTCAGAGACGTTAATAATGGGACTGATGATTCGGACTAAGCATTGCATTTGTACGATGTAGATCGGAGTGTTTTGATCGGTTGTTGATTTTTTATTTCAAAAAACGTATTGCCTTGCAGATTTGTCTTCCAAAATTTTTTATATGTGTGCAACAGTGATGCTAGACTTTAGAAAATAAGTTTCTCGTTGCCGTATCAAAACTTCCCGACTTTTACCGTTTGTTTAAGGAAAAACTTCCCATCAGGCTTTCAATTAAAAAAAATATACATATATACCGTCGCTTTAATAATGAAATAACGTATGCCATTTATACGTTGTTATAATAATAGGAGAAATGATGTTCAGGCCGGAGACTTTGCTAGTAGTTAACCCCCTTAAGATTTTTTTTTACAATTTTTGGAATGATATAAAGATCTTTCATATTAACTCCTGAAGACTGGATTTTGGTTTTTCTTTAGGAGTTTCTAAAACAGTCGAGATCACAGCAAAGCGTTCCGCGAACAATGTGGTTTTTCTCGATGGGTCAGTGACGATTAAATCACCGTCAGTAATATGAAAAGAGTTGGTACCAGACTTTGAAGAATTAATGGCACTGTAAAAACTTTTGTCAGAAATGGACATGGTAGAATGTTTTGCCGCTCTCGCTCTGTCAATTTCTGTTTTTTTCGTTTTCGTTTATCTGCATGGTTTAATATACTATTGGACTGCATAGATATTAAGACTTAAATCGTTAAGGTATTTTTGTTATCTAACCAAATATTAAATAATCTTTGTTTGTTTCTAAGG
Organism: Diogma glabrata; assembly: GCA_963693315.1. NCBI lineage: Eukaryota > Metazoa > Arthropoda > Insecta > Diptera > Cylindrotomidae > Diogma > Diogma glabrata. Next base: position 126,571,003 of record OY856186.1, on the reverse strand, counting down.
GCGAAATTGGCTGGCAAACAAATATTTTTGTTGGGGTATCATTATTGAGAAGGGAACGAATTTCTTGAAACTAAAACAGTTGGGCTTAGATGTGTGCTTAGATATGTTTAATTCAAACATTTTTGCTTCTGATTTTTCAGAAATAATACACGTAGATATAGGTTTATTCTGATAGATGGTTCTGAAGGCTGATCTTTAGGTTTCGGGTAAGTGTGAAGAAGCAATAAAATTTAAAATAAATGCTCTTTAAAAAATGGCTAGTATACAGCCAATTCCAAAAAAGATGCTAACACGAATTCAACAAATTACAAACCCATATCAATCTTGTCGGTTGTTGCTAAAATATTTGAGAAGTTCATGAATTTTCATATTATGAGCTTCGTAAGTCGTCACAAATACTTAATGAAAGACAATACGGTTTCCGTAAAAGAAGGGCGACGGGAAATTTACTTTCTTTGTCACACATATCTGGAACAGTTGGTTGAAAACCTTGGTGAGACTTTCATTGCTGCTCAGCAATTCACATCTTACTAATGAGCTTGATTCGTTGTATGTTGCTGATTTGAAGGTACACTCAGAAAAAAAAACGATGCGTTTGTTACTTATGCGCTATAGTAACTCCAAAATTGTAAACATAACGTACGTTTTTCTAAAATTTACTAGTGCAAAGTATTGATAATTTAAGTAATATTATCCTGTGCCACGTTAATAAAGCAAAATTGGAATTGTAAAATTTTTGAAAATAAATTTACTACTGATACAGTAAATTTTGAAAGATGAAAACAAAGTTACCTAATGGTCGTTACATTTACTTAACAATTTTGTAAAACATAACCGTCGAAAAATGCTAAATTTACATGGCAAATAGAGCTAAACATACTTATACACACGCGTATATATAATCCACTATTTACCCAAAGAGATTAACTTAAGTATGCTGAAAATTGCTTATATGATACGTACTTTTTACTAAGGCATCTTTAAATTTACGTTTTCATAGTTTGAAAATTACGTATGACTTCGAGTATTAAAGTCATATAAAACGTAAATTTTACTTAAAATATTAGTAAAATTTACATATGTATAGCTGTCAATTTATGCAGCACATGTTCTTACGTTTTGGCGTGGCGTTTTGTTTGTTTACTAATTTTGAGAGATAATTGTATTTCTTTTTTTTTATTGTATTTTATGTTTTGCTCTATAGCTAAAAATCTAGATTCAAAAAAATCTTTTTTGGGTGAAAACTCACTTTTTTTGACCAAATAAAACACGTAATGTCAAATAATAAATTGATCTGAGAGCAAAAAATGTCAGAACAATGTTTTGGCAAAAAGAATTTGACATATATATAATCGAAGTGTCTATTGACACCCACCACGGAAAAATCCGTAACTCTAATTTCATCCATAGAGACATGGACATTTTTAAAGAAATGAGCCGAATGAAGCTTTATCCGTTTGGCACCCACCACGGAAAAATCCGTAACTCTAATTTCAACCATAGAGACACGGACATTTTAAAAGAAATGAGCCGAATGAAGCTTTATCCGTTTGGCACCCACCACGGAAAAATCCGTAACTCTAATTGCAACCATAGAGACACGGACATTTTTAAAGAAATGATCGAAATGAAGCTTTATCCGTTTGGCACCCACCACGGAAAAATCCGTAACTCAACCATAGAGACACGGACATTTTTAAAGAAATGAGCCGAATGAAGCTTTATTCGTTTGGCACCCACCACGGAAAAATCCGTAAATCTAATTTCAACCATAGAGACACGGATATTTTAAAAGAAAGGAACCGAATGAAGCTTTATCCCTGTCTCTAATATCAGCCGTGAATATTACAATAATAAGCCTTAACTCACGGATGAATACTGTCCACGGATAAATACCATCCACGGACAAATATCATCCACGGACAAATACCACCTACAGATAAAATCTGACATATATGCCATTTCTAATCCCATATATTTTTTTCATTCATTTAGAACGAATTATACAAAAAATTTATTAATCAATAATTTGATTGTAAGAATAACCTTAGTAATAAAGAATTGATGAAACTGCTATGAGTATATCTCGTAATTTATTCTCTGACTCTTATTTTAAGCTTGCTGATAGTGTACCACGTTACACGAGTGACTAATATCCGTGGCAATTGGACGCGGATGATTAAAAATTCAAAATTTGAATTGAAAAATTCAAAATTTGAATTGAAAAGTTCAAAATTTGAATTGAAAAATTCAAATATATGTTTACTATCAATAATAATTTAGCAACAACATTATATTTTTCCTAAAAATAAAATAAAATAAAATAGATAAAAAAAATTGTTCATAAATGATTCAGGTAAAAAATTAAGTTTTAACGCTATTATGAAGCACAAGCATAAAAAAAAGTAAATTCTTTTTTATTCGCCTACATATTAAAGTGTTGTTACTTTATTACTGTGATTTGCGGCTTTAAAGTATCACTTTTCAACTATTTATTTTATTGTCATAGCTACGTCCAAAAAAGTAAAAAGCATTTGTATTTGTTTATATTCTATGAAAAATAAAATTTTTTATCAAAGCAACCCTTAAATTCAAAATTTCATTATCCAATTAAAATAGTTGTTATCATTTGTTGTCATAGCTACACAATAATTTGGAAAAAATAATAAATATTTTGTCAAAGGTTACTTGTTCCACATATTTTTATTTTAAAATTTATGAAAATTTATAATTTTAATTTAGAACAAACAAATTTTCTTAAAATATTTTGCTTGCGGCGAATAAAAAATAGTAAATGATGCACGGACGTAAGCTATTTTGGACTTAATGTGGGTGCAAATCTCGGATAGCGCCTCGATTTGCAAACTCCACATCCGTCCAAAATCTTTAGCTTTACGTCCTAGCATCATAATGTACTATTAAGAAAATAATTTTATCATTTTGACACTTACGTTACTTTAGAATGTTTTTAACGGTTATTTAAAATTGTTTACAATTAAAAAGTAATGTAAGATAAAATATCTTTTCAGTATCATAAATTTCGATAGAAATTGGCGAGTTTTTTAATACAAAAAAAAAATTACTCAAAAAAAAAACTCAAACTAAAATTTTGACGAGCACTTATCTTACAGCTTACCATGAAAAAATCCAATTTCGAATTCCTTTATTTCACCATTGTAATAATATTATAGTCATTATATGGCTCAAAGCATATAAATATTCTTAAATCTGAAATTGTAACATATTTTAAAACTAAAAAACTGAAAAAAACAACGGAAATAATTTAATATTTATGGAATGCGATTTTATTTTCACTTAAAATTCGCCGTAGTTACATAATTTTTAATAGAGATGGCATTGATTTCCTTTTTTCGAAATACATTTTACATTCCTACTTTCCGAAACTACCTCACCTACTTTCCTATTTGAAAATTTTGACAGCTAATTTGTATTTTGAAAACATTCATAAATATTATTTCTTCCAAATCAAGGTTGCTTTTGTTATTTTTAATATAATTATTATCTTAAATTACTACAGTTAACTGAAAAGAAAAAGTTAAGTTAAACTTAAATGATTAATAATTATTAATTATTAAACTTATTTGATTAATAATTGTATCGTATCGTATAATTGTATAGTATCAAGTATGTGTGGAATTATGTTTTATTTTCTAGTTTGTAACAAGTGCGACGTATTTCTTCAAATTAATAGTGAATCAGCAAACTCTAATAAGCTACCATCTGTTAAAAATTATATTTTGTGACTGGAATTCCAACTTTAGCTTTGTTAGAACGTTTGCTTAAGTTTTGTTTATTTATAAGATCAGTAGATCTATAATATCACGGTCTGTACAACATCTACTCTCCGAAACACACATACTAGATATTAGATAACAATAATAGGTGTGTAACTCGTTAATTATATTTAATTTCACTTTTTCTTTTTAGTTATTTTAATTATGACCGTTGAACCCGGTTTTGGTGGTCAAAAATTTATGAGTGAAACTCATATGATGGTATCGAACCCAGATCAGTGGATAGAACCAATGGCCGATGCTGGTGTTGATCAATATACTTTTCATGTTGAACCGGTTCAAACAATTGTTGCAGAAGTTTCAAGGAAAGTTAAAGACGCTGGAATGAAGGTTTTAGCTTTAAAACCATGCACTCCGGTTGAGCTTGTGAAAGAGTACATTCCCTTAGCTGATATGATTTTAATTATGACCGTTGAACCCGGTTTCGGGGGTCAAAATTTATGAGTGATATTATGCAAAAAGTGGAATGGCCACGTTAAGATTACCCCAACATCAGATATAGAGGTTGATGGAGGAGTTGGACCAGAAACAATTAATGAGTGTGCTAAAGCTGGAGCAAATATGATTGTTGCTGGTACAGCAATTATTCGGGCTACTAATCAAAAAGATGTAATATCACTTTTAAAAATTCTTCAGTAGTTTACACTGGTAGTCTCATAAATATGTTATTGTTCCTAATTTTAAGATGATTTGTTAACTTGGGCTGGATATGGATTTAGATATGGATATGGATGTGGATATGGATATGGATATAAATATGGATGTTGATGTGAATATAGATGCAGATATAGATATGGATATGGATGAGGATATGGATTGGACTTCGTATGGATATGGCATGGACATGAATTGGATATGTATTAAATACAGATTGGATATTGATTTGATATGGGTTGAATATGGGATTGTATATGGATTGGATATGGATTGGCTATAGATTGGGCATGAATTGGATATGGATTGGATATGAATTGAGTATGGATTGAATATGGATTGGAGATCTATTGGATATGGATTGGATATGGATTGGATATGGATTAGATATGGATTGAATATGGAATGGATATGTATTGGATATGAATTGGATATGGATTAGATATGGATTGGATATAGATTGGGTATGAATTGGATATGGATTGGATATGGATTGGATACTGATTGGATATGGATTGGATATGGATTGGATATGAATTGAATATGGATTCGATATGGATTGGATATGGATTGGATATGTATTAGATATGGAATGGATGTGGATTGGATAATAATTGAAAAGGGATTAGTAATGGATTAAAAATTGGATATTGATGTTATATTTTTTTTATATAGACCAACAAAAACAAATGTTATCAACGGAAAAAACATTAAAAATGTAAATTCAGCAGTTTTTTTTAAGATGTTTAATACACAATGTAGGAAAACAAAACAAACAAAAAGAAATGATATCTTTGCGGAAAAAAACATCAAAAATGTAAATACAGCAGTTTTTTAGAGAGATTAGGTACACAACGTAAAAAAACAAATAAAAAGCAATGACATCTTATCACACGCACATTTCAGCGGTAAGAACGTCAAAGGAACCAAATCAGGAGTTTGTTTTTAGGGTTTAATACACAACATAAAAGTACCAAACCAAAGAAATGATACATTTTGATAAGCAAATTGGATACTGCGACAATAAAAACATTTCATGTAACTATTCAAGCTAAAATTTTCAATAAACATACCAAGCTACAAAAATGTATGTACATTTTATGAACTAAAACTTAAAAATAAAAAATATATAAACAAATAGTCCCGATGGTCGACACAATTAAGTTTACAAAGTAGAAATTTATTTTTCTTCGAATTCTAAATGCACAATGCATTATTTGAAACTTAATCTGAAACGAGAGAAGTACAAGCCAAACGCAAAAACTGTTTGAAGTGTAAGGGATCTTTTGTCATTAAACGCCCAAAATTAGGCCTTTTAAAAATAAGATACTGTGTACCTTATGCAAGCGCGCGCGTTGCATGTCTTTCCAAAAAAATAAATTTATTTAGTGTACAGCATATGTTGGTGATAGTAAGAAATAGTAGATTGTATTACTAGTGCGAATACGTTTTCCAAACAAGAGTTAGTTTGCCGCACGACCGCAGGGAGTGCGGCAAATAACTCGGGTTTGGAAAACGCATTCGCACTAGTAATACACATTTTTTTTTTTAACAAGTGCGTAAAATTTATAAATATTTATTTAATTGTTCATTTAATCATTTATTTAACAAAGTTATAAGCAAATTTAAGCTTTTTAGATAATTAAAGTGCGCCATCTTCGTTGTAATAGTTGTAAATTATACTAGCTCGAAAATATATACATATATACTAAAACAACACATAGGAATCCAATAAGAGCTGTCAAAATTGTAAACTTTGAAAACCTAAATAAATTGTTTTTTCTTGTAATTCAAATGATGCAATGTGTTTAAGTTGTTTTTACTACTATATGGTAAGTTATTTATATGGTAAGTTATATGGTAAGTTATTTAAATTATTATTTTGATATTTTAGTGCTATAAAAATATTATATATAGATAGATATATGGATAGATTTAACTACAAATCTCACATGCAGGCGGCGTTACGGTCCAGGCTTACAAAATATTTTGTGGTCATATATGCGGAAAAGTAGTTTTTTCTTGTATTTTATTCTAGTACAAAATTGAAAATTTTTTACGCATGTGTTACAAAAAGGTATATTGTTGTTTAAATTAGATATATTTTTATGTTTTCGACCAATCACGTTACGAATAGTTTGCTCCACATATATTTTCATATTTTTCATCTAAATTATACTTGAGGATTTTTAAAAAAAATTCCATTCTGCCATCATCAACCCTATTTTGTCAAAAATTATAAATTTTGATTATTTTTCGAATTCACTAATTAATTTTACTATAAGCTACGGAAATTCTTGAATATAAAAATAATCCACGGAAATATGTATCTGTAAAAAATGTATATCCGTAACTGGAAGAATCAGAAATTCTTGAACGTAAATACAAGCCACGCATTACCGTAGCTAGAAAGGATAGATATTTGTAACTTTGAGCAATAGATTTCCTTAACTGTAAACACCAGTCATAGGTTTCTTTAGTTGTTATTTTTGCAATTAAATTTAATATTATAATAATAATAACAACCGCGTAGTATCTGAAGGATTGTTTTATGGCCAAGGATATCTGACAACTTAGTTTATTTAAACAACATTAACAGACCAAGTGTCTTGTTGCACTGAACATAGGTAGTTTAATGCGTATTTATACAGAATGGGTTTATAAACAGTCATATTATAAGTACTGTTAGTTCACGATGCTGAGAATACTTTTTTAAGTGCCAGTGTTAGACAGTAGGGAGATCGAAGGCTTTTAATTTCTTTGATGACCCGCTGACAGTGGATAATATCATAACCGGAATGCAAAACTCCAAAGAGAAGTAGAACGCTGTCACACTACTAGCTGAAAAAGTCATAACTAAAAGACGTGACTAGGGCCAAAAAATGAGTAAAAGGCGCTGGACATACAACTTATGCAAATTGGAGATCGATGAAGAAATCAGCAGTATAATATGTGATGCATGCTGATGGTTCTTTTTTGAATGCATATAAGTTTGTCACCTACCAAAAAAATGAAAAAATGGCTGTATTACGAATGCAAATAATTACGTCAGTTTTTTAAAATATTTATAATTTTATTTATAATTAATAATAATTATAATTATAATAATAATAAACATTTTTAATTTTAGGATTATTATAATATTATTAATTATAGAATTAATAATTTATTGTATTTATTGTAATTTATAATTTTATATTATATAATTATTTTTTTTCTCTTTATCTCCATTTAGGAGCATAGGACGTCTACTAGACTGGACCATCTGACTATGTTGGGGGCAATCGCTTTCAGTTCACCCCATGTCTTGCCAATTTGTTTTGCTTCAGCTAGCACCGTTTTCTTCCACGTCATGGGTGGTCTTCCAACTCCCCTTTTACCTTGTGGATTCCACTCTAGGGACATCCTTGTTATGTCTTCAGGTGATTTCCTCAGTTTATGTCCTATCCATCTCCATCTCCTTTGTTTTATCTTGATCTCAATGTCTAACTGCTCTGTCTGCCGTAGAAGTTCCTGGTTACTGATGGTGTTCGGCCAGAAGCATTTGATCAGTCTTCTCAGGCATTTGTTCACAAACACCTGTAGTTGATTTGTGATCTTTCTTGTATGTTTCCACGTTTCACTACCCATGCAGCAGTACTGACTTGACACATGCATTGAACATTCGTAGCTTTGTCTTTCTTGACAGGACGGATGCATTCCAGATCTTGTGAAGCATATTGAACGTATTTATAGCTTTGTTAATACGCTGACTGATATCTTCTTCAGTCCCGCCTGTTTTTGCTACAGTACAACCAAGGTACACAAATTTGTCGACTTCATCCACTTGTGTTTTGTTGATGGTAATTGGTGTTATCGTTTTGGTGTTCAATCTCATAGTCTTTATTTTTCTGATATTAATGTGGAGATCAACTTCATGTGCAAGGGTTGATAGCTTCTGTATTTTCTGCTGCATGTCCGAATGTGTGTGTGTAAGTAGACAGATGTCGTCTGCGTAGTCTAGATTATTGAGCCGTTTTGTTGTGTTCCATTGGATTCCATTTGGTCTTGCATCATCGAGTTTTCGCATGATACTATCTAGTACTATTAGGAACAGTAGCGGGGATAGTACACAGCCTTGTCTCACTCCTCGGTGGTTGTAGTATTTATCACTTTGCTGTCCTTTGTATTGTATTCTGTTTCCAGCATCCCGATACATTTTTTTGATTAGATCAACTATTTTCTTCGGGACGCCCATTTCACTAAGTGTCTTCCATATCGCGCTTCAGTTGAATGAGTCGAAGGCGCGTTCGAAATCCAGGAAGAGGAGATACAGTGGTGAGTTCCATTCATTTGATTGCTCTATGATGATACGGGTTGTGTTGATATGATCAGCACAGCTTCTTCCTGTTCTAAAGCCGGCTTGTTCATTTCTTAGTTTCATGTTGATTGATGGAGATATTCTTTCGAGAATGATCATCGCTAGTATTTTCATTATTGTGTTGAGCAGAGATATACCTCTCCAATTTTGCATTCTCTAAGATCACCTTTCTTTGGAATTGTTATGGTTAAACCTTCTTTCCATTTGGTTGGTATTTTACCTTTGTTCCATACATCAGCTAATAGTGGTGTTAGAGCTTCTGCTGTTGTGTTTACATCTGCTTTGAGTAATTCTGCTGATATATTATCTGTACCAGCAGATTTGTTATTCTTGAGTTTTTGTATGGCATCTCTAACTTCCCGTTCCGTTGGTGGATGGGTGCTGATAGTTTCGTTATAGTTGTCATTCGGAGACTGCAAATTATCTTCATGTTGGTGGCAGTTGTCTTCAAAGTATTCTTTCCATCTATTTAGCTGTTGTTCACGTGTTGTGAGGGTTTTTCCAGATTCACCCTTTATTGGTGGAGTGTTTGTATACTTGTTAATGACCTTTCTCACGCATTTGTGTAGTGTGCGCATATTTCTATTGGCTGCTGCTGTTTCTGCAGTCTTGAGGATGCTTTCTGTATCTTCTGCGTTCATTCCTTGCCATCTCTTTAACTTGTTTTGCTGTACTTTCATATTTGCTGCGGATCTCGGTTGTGTTCTGATGACACAATTGCAACTTGAGCTGTCGACGCTCTTCGATTTTCTTCCAGGTATCATCACTAATCCATGGTTTCCGTGATTTGTCTTGGTATCCAAGCACATCTGTAGCAGTTTTGACGTAAACTTCTTTAACTTGTTCCCATTTTTCATCAATGCTGGTGGTTTCGATGTTTGTTAGATTGAGCTGGAGCGATTCTTTGAAGATGTTATTTGTGTTTTTTTTTGCTCAATCTGCCGATGTTAAATTTCCTCTGACATGAGTTGTTGTGTTTTACAGCGGCTGGTTTAATTTTGAATGTTGCAATTACCAGTTGATGGTCGCTGTGTATGTCTTTCTTTGCGTTAGGTGTTGTTAATATTCCTACGCCTTGTTCATGTGTGTTGGATTTACCAGAGAACCATCATGTAATATTCTTTATTCTTTATTCTTTATTCTTTATTTATTCTTTATTTTATTCCTATATTTTTTAAATTTTACTTAAAGCCTTACATAAAATCACAATAACTTATTATAACACAAAGAACATACTACAAGAAATCACATCATCATTATACTAGTTTTGAAAAACAAATTTAACCAAATTTTAACAATTTCTAAAAGTAAACTAACAGTACTTAAATAATTACGTGAATAGAAAACTTACTGATCACTAAAAATCTATGGATGTACACTAATAAAACATGAAAAGGCATCGCATTATAGTTGAGAATAAAATAGTAGGTGTTTTTAGAAGTGAAAAATACACTTGTGTAAAAAACACCAGCAAATATACTATACAAAAATTGAAATCCAACATGTGAGGTGAAGGATTAAATAAAAGTATGGAACAATTAAATTAAAACAATTTAAAATTTGATAATTTAGAAGCAGTAAAGAGAAAAGCGACTCTAATTCAATTTGTTTTTGGATCGGAATGAAAATGAAAAGAAAATACATAAAAAGCATAAAAAAGCGAATCATAGACAAAACAACCTATTAAAAAATATTTTTATCAGGTTGAGTTCTATTATAAATAAATTCAATGCTATCCAGACTGAAAAGCCACAACCTTAAGTTTGTGAGAAATTCTTTGCTAGCGTTAGATGTTTTGATAGATTTAGGTAACATATTAAAAATGTAAGGGGCCATAAAGTAGTAAGAACGACGACAATATTCCTTTTTTGTAAAAGGAACTTCACAATGATACCAGTTTCGCAAAGAGTTATCGCGTCTTCCTTTCACCACTTTATGGCCGCCCCTTGAATAAAAGATTCTCAAAACTTTATAAATGAAGATGTATCGCAGCGGTAGGATGTTAGCTGATCTAAAAAGTGGTAGAGAAGGCTCAAATCGATTTTTGAAAGAAATTACTCTGAGAGCATACTTTTGTGCAATGCCTATTGGTAAAATATTACTATAGTAGTTACCACCCCATATACTAATTCCATATTCAAGTCGTGAATGGAACAACGAACAATATAAAGACCTCAGTAGCTTACTTGGACACACAGCTCTAAGCATGTATAACTTTCTAATGGTGGACATTAACTTATTTTTTAACTTTAGAATATGTTCTTTAAATTTGAGGTTTTCGTCTACTAATATGCCAAGGTACTTGTATGACGGAACATTCTCTATTGTAATACAATTCGTGTTACATTTACTTTGGGAGCAATCCAGTGAATGACTGATGAAAGCAACTTGTGGTGATTCCATTTGGTTAGGATCCACTTTCGGCATAAAGTTTATAAATTTACTCTTTGGACTCAGTACCATGTGATGAATGTTTAACCACTTCCTCAGTAAAATTAAATCGGAGTGAACCTGATCCGAAATTTCTTTCAAAGTAAAAGAAGAATAAGTAAAAGCAGTGTCATCCGCAAAGCTTGTTAACTTCCCGTAAAAATTTGTTTTACATAAGGAGTTTACATAAACCAAGAACAAAATAGGACCTAAAATTGACCCCTGAGGAACACCTGCCGTCAGTGTCAATTCTGTACTTAAAATATTGTTGACTTTCACAAGCTGTGTTCTTGAAGATAAATATGACCTAAACCAGTCCAATACGATTCCTCTAAAGCCTGCATGTTCTAATTTTTCAATTAAAATGTCGTGGTCTACCGTATCAAAAGCCGTTTTGATATCTATAAAAAGACCCATGAGTTTTTTTCCATTATTTAGCTCCTGATATATACTGATAGAGAACTCTAAAAGAGCATCTTCCATGCAAAGTTTTTCCCGATACCCAAACTGTAAATTGCTTAGAAATCCTGTATAATCCAGGAAGTTCAAAATTCTTTTTTTAACTATTTTTTCCAATATTTTTGAAAATACAGGCAGTAAAGATATTGGTCTGTAATTCATCATATCAGTTGGAGATCCTGATTTATGCAGAGGAAGAACAATTGCACGTTTCATTTCTGAAGGAAAAATACCACGGGATAAACTCAAATTGCAAATGTACGTAACCGGATCTATAATTTTATCAAAAATATTTTTTACTACGAGGTTTGAAATGTTATCGTGACCGGATGTATTGGAATTTTTCAAGGTACTAATTAAAGTTAAAACTTCCTGCTCAGTGGCAGGTGTAAAAAAACAACTTTTTAGTTCCGTAATGTTGGAGAACTTGAGAAGTTCCAATTCGTCTCGAGTATAACTGTAGTTACAAAGATTTGAATTAATCATGGACATCGGTTGTGACACAAAGTATTGATTAAACATGTTAGCTACAACTTGTCCATTTTTTTGAATCACATTCGAGTTATCTTTAATACTAATTTCCTTAGGTTCCTTTCTGCGTTGTTCACCTATAACTTTATTGACTATTTGCCATTGAGCTTTAGGGTTATTTTTAGCTTTTTCAAAGATCTTCGTATAATATTTTCCTCTAACCAACTTAATATTTTTGTTTACCTTTGTTATTAGCTGTTTATATCGATTTCTCAGTGATATATTTGAGGGATGCAAATTACTTTTAATTCCAATTTTATTCTTTAGTTTTATTAACCTGCATAAACTTTTTGTATTCCATTCCTTTAACTTGTGTTTTCTGTTTTTGTGCCGTCGAACAACAGTAGAATTACTAATCAGCTTTTGAAGTTTTTTTACGAAAAGGTTGTAAGCATTGTTCACACATGTTTCATTGAAGACGTCAAGCCATGATTCTTTTTCTAAAAACTGATTTAGCACAAAAAAATCAATGGCACTTATTTCTGTTTCTTTGTTACTTACGGCTTGTAAAATCGGTTGGTTTTTAGTGGCAAAGCTCAATAAAGTGGCATAGTGATCAGACACATTAAAATTGCATACATGTGCGTCCAACTCCAGTTTGGAGTTTAATTTTAGCCTAGCAAAGATATGATCGATACAAGTCTTCGAGGTAGGTGTCACACGAGTTGGCTGATTAATTAGTGAAATTAAACCATTAGAGGCCATAACACATTTATAATCCATATTTTTTACCGTATCTACCATTAAATCGATGTTGATGTCTCCAAGCAATATAAAATTTTTTACATTTACCGTGAGCAAAAAATTTTTTAATTCATCAATAAACACTTTAACATCGTACGCATGCAGTCTGTAGAAACAAACGAACACAATACTTTCTTTATCAAATGTACAATCAACCCGTAATACATCTGCACTAGTGAAGAAAGGTTTTGAAATAGTATGCGGAATAAAAGAATTAATATAAACCGCGACACCAGCGTTTTTGTTGTAGGGGTTACAGTTTGCAAAAAGATTGTAATTATCTATTTTATAGTTATCTAGTTCACAATCTTTCACAAAAATTTCGGACAAAAATATTAAGGAGGGTTGTATAGCAAAACAGTCTAGATTACAAAGGAGGTTATCTAAATTTTTCCGAATGCTTTGAACGTTTTGGTGTAAGATCCAAAAATTCGATGAAAATATATCTGAGGAAACAGAGTTATTTAATTTATGATGAGAAGAGACAGAACTATCATTATACAGACCAAAATTACTACACATATTAAATTAAAATTATTCTATATAACTGTTTATCTAAAAAAAAATTAAAAGAATTTTATAAATTATTTAGATCTGTAATACAATTGATGTAAACTATTTTACCTCCGTCATTTTTTCTCATCATTATACGACCACTCCGTGACCAGCAGTATTTATATTTAAGTTTCTCTTTTACTTCTTTGGATTTTTGCAACAGTAACCGACGATTGTATGTAAGACATTCATTGATGTAGACTTTATTATCTTCGAACGGATTGCTTTCGTTGAGAAAACGTTTAACTTGTTGAGGGCCGCATTTTCTGGATCCAGAGACGATATTTTTACAAATAGTTTCATTTTTTAGCTTAACGATAATTTTTCCAGGTCTATCCAAGTTTTTATTTTTAATATAGAAACAATCTTGAATATCTGCTTTGGTGATATTATTTTTACTAGCTACCGTTAGAATACTAGAAGTGAATTCTTCCATATTATCAACTTTGCTTACTGGAATACCCACTATTTCAATTGAAGTCGCAAGACTTTTTTGTTCGATGTCATCCAGCCGCTGTTCAAGTGCACATACTTTAGCTTTAAGCTCCTTATTTTCAGTCCATAATAAATTCACAGATTCAATCAGACGATCTAGACCATCAAACCGTTGTTTAATATACAAGTAAAGACTATTGATGTCAAATTCTTCAGAGACACTTTTATTCATTGCTGTGCTATTATCCTCTTTACGGTTTTGTTTTGACGTAGACTCACACTTCTCACATAACCACTGCTTTTTATCTTTTTTAATAAATTCAACATCGTTTAAAGTCATTTTAACACATTTTGCATGATAAAAGTTATTGCATAAACTGCAATCTATGTTGTTGAAACCGTTGTTTCTATTTATTTTTACATTACAGATTGAGCACGACATTGTTTATATTCATAGAAAATTCATTCAAATTTGAGTTAGTAAAACTGAACTGTACTCGTTACACAACTGTAATTTTTTATTAATTTTGATGTTATTATAATTTTATCACTAACAAAATATAACGTATTTACGTATTATCGAAAAAACTAACTGCAAAACTTGATATGTAATTAATTCTTTACAAAGCAAAAAGCTTAATTGAATTTATATTTTTATTTGATTTTATTTAATTATTTGAATATATTATTTTTGCACCACAATTAAACAACACAACTGCACCTCACAACAGTTGAATATCCTTCACTTGTTGTTAGTTCTCCGCTGTTTTTCCATCTTACTTCACTGAGTGACGTATCTCGATGTTATATTCTTCCATTACTTTCTCAACTTGTGCTAACCTCGATGTTTCTATCAGAGTTCTGATATTCCAGTTTCCTACTCGTGTCCGGGTACGGTAGCCAAGAGTCGATATTTGATTTTTTCCGGTTTGGTTTATTTTGTTTTTCTTTCTAGTGTACGTTTCTTTAATCATTTGAATTTCGGATTCACCTTTCGGATTAACGGGTGATTGGGCCATCGAATCCTAGCCAGTTTCCAGGGCTGCTGGATAAGGTATACTGGCATACCGTGGGCGAGATATTCCGGCTTCAATGTGCTACAATCATATTTCCATATTTTTTCTGATGAAGTGTCCAAGCGGTCACCCGTTTAAGTTGTGATACTTGCCAGTGTTGCTTAACTTCCTTGTAAGTGATGTTGTTGACTTATCCACTTCTCCATCTCGCCCACCAATATATAATTATATTATAATAAAAATATAATTATAATTAATATTTAAATAAAAGTTCATCCCTGGCCTCCAAACCAAACGGGCTTGGCAGATCAAGTGGTGGTCTTCTGTTTCTTGCTTAAGATAGAACTCTCGTAACATAGGACTTTTAACCTTGCTCTGAATATGAAAATTCATCACGTCCAAACTTACTATCATCGTAGCCTCAGTATATCTTTCCCCAACTCTTGACGACGAACCTGCTCCTGAAACCCTGCAAGCTGCCGTACACAACATTCAATCAACTCAACAATTCGACGTATTCATTGTGGCTGGTGACTTTAATTCTCGCCTGGGATCCCTGGGTTCCCTATATCCCAATGCCTTACTCTCAACTATACTTTTAGATATTAGTTCAGCTGTAGATTAGTGTTTCAATGAAAGAGGCAAGTTACTGGTAGATTTTACGGATTCAAATACTTTCGTACGTACTTTCGGATTCAAATACTTTCCTAATACGATGTACTGGAATTTCTGTAGCTTATAGTTAGGATATCCATTCCTTACAGCTACAGAAATCCGTAGCTGGTGTTTACATAAAAAATTTCTGTTGCTTAAATCTACGGATATTTATTTCTTCCAACTACGGAAATCCGTGGCTTGTGATACATTCAAGTCCGTTTCTTTTAAAATTTCCGTGTTCCCAAGATTAAAATTACGCCACGGTCTTATCCGTGGTAGGTGGTGATTTTGGATCATATGGTAAAATTTAGAGACACGGAAAAAGCTTCATTCTGATCCGTTTCTATAAAAATTTCCGGGTCTATAAGGATAAAATGATGACCACGGATTTTTCCGTGAATGGTGGCAATTTCGAATCAGGCGGTAAGACTTAGATATACGGAAAAAGCTTCATTCTGATCCGTTTCTATACAAATTTCCGTGTCTCTAAGAGCCACGGAAATTTCCGTGGTGGGTGTCAATAGCAGCACCGATATATAATTGTTATTTCTGTGTTACCTTAGTTACATTATTATTATTGTCGGAATAAATTTGAAATGTTTAGGTCTATATAATTTTAAAATAACTACAGCATCGATAAATTGAAATGCTGTGAAATTGAATTTTTATGAATAAAAAGGAATCATTTTTATGTTATTTTAAAAAAATAATAAAAACGTAATAAAAATAAATAGTGGTCAGTCTGTGAATCGAACCCTCGAACGTCCTAAACTTAAGCATCAACATAATATTCATAAATAAATTGATGTAAATAATTATTTAGATAGACGAATGGTTAATGCTGCTACCTTGTACACAGAGGTCTGGGGATCGAATCCGGGTTAAGTCCAAAATAAATATTAATAATAAATAGCATTTTATCTTTACAGGGCCCTTCTTAACCGCTGTTAATCATTGCCGTGTATAAAATTCTCTCACCCTGAATTGATAAAAAAACGATTAATAATTGCAAAAAAACTAAATTTTTTTCATTTTTTTGGTGAGACAAGATGGTAGCATAATAGTAGCATAACAGCGTGTTTTACATGCTTTTAAGTAGATTTTACTTAGTCAATTTTGTTTAGTTTACTTATGCCTCCGCTGGCTCAATTCGTACGTCATTTTCAGTTAAATTTACATATACTTTACGTTAAATAAGCTATCTTTTTTTTCTGAGTGTACACAAATACACTATGGATGAACGCGTGTGTCTGCCTATAGATCAAATCAATTTTACCTGAACAGAGTATCAATAGCAGCCCATTTTTTTAAGATTCGTGTGACAAGATGTAGCTTTTCAAAGAATTTTTTTAACAGAATCTAGCATCTCTGGAATGCCTTACTGACGTGGGTCTTCCTTGATAAAGTCCACAAAACTTTAAAAGTAGCGTTAAAAAAATCCTAAAAGAGAATTAATCAATAGTGAGTAACCTTAGAACCCTAGTTAGCATCGTATCTTACGATATTCAGAGATGTTAATCTATAATTTCTTATGGTTAACACTAAATAATGTCTAACTTTAAAAAACAATACTGAAAAATGATCGGTTAAGGAGGGGGTCCGGACCCGAACCCCCCCCCCCCCCCTTGTGTGCGCCCCTGATCTTGTATGATATCGATACAAGACAAGACAAGATTTTCTTGTATGATCTTGTATGATATCGATAAATTGATATTATCGATATATCGATATATCGATATTATCGATATTTCGATATTATCGATGTATCGATATTTTTTTGATATCGATATTTTCGATAATTTTTCAAATATCACCCAGCCCTACTGTCCACCCTCCTGAATTTCCACACTTGATTAAAACAAAAAATAATCAAATTATTTACAAGCTGGTGTAATTGAATCTTTCTTGAGTTACCATAAACAACTATGGATAAGATTTAACCTAAATTAACATTTTTTTAGTCATTTTTGATCAATGTAGATTTGATTGTAATTTACTATTGACATTTGCAATCAAACATTTATTTTGTTATGCGTCGATGGTCTGGCAATATAAAGACATTACAACACAACTTTTTGTCAATAATTTTTGGTATTTTGTTCTTTTACATTCACGGAACCCTTAGCGAGCGAATTTTATTCGCCACTTGTCTGACTCTTTATATTATTCTTTAACTTGAGAAGGCAGATTGTTGTTTAAAATAAAAAAAAAGTCGGACAAGTGCGAATAAAATTCGCTCGCCAAGGGTTCCGTGAATGTAAAAGAACATAATATCAAAAATAAATGACATAAAGCTATGTTGTAAAGCCTTTATATCGCCAGACTATGGACACATAACAGAATAAATGTTTAATCGTAGACGTCAATAGTAAATGTCAATCACATCTACATTGATCAAAAATGTTACTTGAGGTTAAATCTTATACATAGCTGTTTATGTTAACTAAAGAAAGATTTAACCTGTTTAAATTGGGAATATTTGTTCTATAAATCAGCGTCGAAATATAGGGTGGTATACATACACCAAAAAAAGCACTTTTTTATCAATAACTAAAAAACTGTGCATCGCAAAATTCTAAAAAATATTGCAATGTTGCTTAAATTAAGTGCTCTTTCAAATGACACCCCACTCGTTTGAGTCCAAAAAAGTTTTTTTGAATTAATTAATTATTTGAGAGTTTGCTATAAGTTTCGTTCAAAATATAGCAAACTTCCTGTCTCTATGATTTTTTTCAATTTTTTCTGTCTATCAGTGTCACTACAATTTAATACATTAATGAAATTTTAAAATTCACAAGAGTATTATCCATTTTAGAAATATATAGTTAAAATCGTTTCATGTATGTTTTAGTTATCGCTTCTCAGCTGTAAGTCTATAATAATAGTGATTATGGTGGTTTGTATGTTTTAATTGTTTCCATTGTAATTTTTTATTTTAATTTGATTAATTTAGGCAGGTGCGTTATAATCAAAGTTTCTCGAAATCATGATGTAATTTGCATTAAAATGTCATACTAAAAAAAATGTTGCGCGTAATTTATTTAATGCAAATAACAGACATTTTTAAACAACAAGCTTTTTTATTTTACTCCAAGTACTCTGTTAAATATTGATGCAAAGAGCATTAGTTTAACTTTATATAGCAAGCTTTGTATTGTTTTGTAATGGAAACTGCCGTAGGACCTATATGTGTAGCAATTTGCATTACATATTTAATTTTTTTTAACTGCGTACAGTAAAAATGACATCAAAAACTCTGTTTCTAAAAATCCCAAAAAAGAACAAAAGATTTGGAAATCAAGAAGACAACATCAGGAAAGTGACCGATAAACAAAAAATTTAAACCTAGTGAAATAAAAGGATCTGGGCGAAGCAGGGCCGTAGAACAGGCCCTTTGAACATTTATTTTATTAACCAATTAAATTATAATATCACAAAAATTAAAAGGTTTTATTTACTTAAAAACAATTTAACAATAATGTTTGTTTAATACGTAAGTATAAAAATACAAAAAAACAATAATTTGTTTTTTTGTATTTTTATACTTTTTTCAAAGAATGAATAACTAAGACTGAATCTAACAAAATATGGTGTGCAATTTATGAAATTTTTTTGCTATCCACAAAATTGTCGATCGATCTAGTTTCGAACCGATAAGAACTTTTTATTACACTTTAAAAAAGTATATCATTCTCATAAAAAAAAAAAAAAAAAAAAAAATTTTTTGGTAGTGTATCTAGTCGGCTAGCCCTGATGAGAATGATATACTTTTTTAAAGTGTAATAAAAAGTTCTTATCGGTTCGAAACTAGATCGAACGACAATTTTGTGGATAGCAAAAAAATTTCATAAATTGCACACCATATTTTGTTAGATTCAGTCTTATTATTCATGATGGGATTAGTTCCATCGGAGTGATGTAATATCACAAATAATTCATTGAATTAATTGTAGATAATGTGTCGATAGACACAAGTGAAGATGGACATCTTCTTCTCACCGATACAAGTTTGTTATCCAATTCTAACTTGGTTAGAGTATAACAACAATAGTGATCAACTAGAGAAACAAATTGACTAAACCTGAATCTAATAAACATATTGTAATAAACTTCGTCCAGAATGGGTTAATTTAATTTAATCATAAATAACCAATACGTTCCGCCTAAATGTTTTCTACATTCAAAGATGAATCAAAAGTTAACTCCCTTTAACAAATACATTTTGCATAAATTAAATTTGAGTTCGCTAATACAAATGCAAGTATGAATGAAAACAGGTGTGGCCTATTCAAGATGTACGGACTACGTAGTATTGATTTCTAGTGGATTATAGAAGTTTCGATTTATTTATTTTTTCGATATAAATAAGCGAACAAAAATATCAGATAGTCAGTTTAATTTTGCAATTAAAAGTGTTTATAAATATTCGCAAGTATAAGGAATAATCGGTGGTACTTGAGCCTGGGTACTAATAGTGAAAGAATTTGAACCTAGTGGAATAGTAAATACAGATTTTACGATTCCGACTCTCATTGATTCAAATTGTGGAAAGCGGTGAAATTTATGGTACATAAATTGGAGACCATAGAATTTATTGTAATTAAAATCGGAAGTTGCTGTAATTGGTTGATAAATAAAGTTTGAGATTTTGTTAACTAAAGATCTGTCTTTTTACTGTCGTGTTTGCTCAATAATCGAAAAGAGCCAACGAAGAGTCGTTACAGTGGTGTCAGAAGTGGGATTATTGAAACAATGGTCAAGACAGTAAATATTAGTGATCTCAGCCAGACCCAGCTGAAGGATGAGTTGAAGAAAAGGAATGCTCCAATCCATGGAACGAAGGCAGAACTTGCATTCCGGCTGCGTAAAGTTTTAGAAGAAGCAGGCCAAAACACTGAGGTCATAGAAATAGAGCCGGAGGAAGCTCTGGCTCAGAATGCCCCAGCAATTGATCCGATGATGGTGTTGATAAAAGAAATGATGGCCCGTCAAGAGAAACTGGCGGCAGAACAAAAATTAGAGCAACAACAACAACTTGCTGATATGATGGCTCGACAAGAGAAACTGGCAACAGAACAAAAAGCCCGACAAGAGAAACAGGCAGCAGAACAAAAAGTAGAGCAACGACAACAATTTGCTGATATGATGGCGAAGCAAGAAAGTCTACGTGAAGTAATCGAGTCACGTATATCCAGTGCAGAGGTCAAAATCAACAACATGGAAAGGGAGCTGCGGACAGTTACCGAAGAACAAGAGAAATTACGCAAACTTTCGAGTGAATTACGCCAAGAAATAGCACAAGGGAAGTCAGGTAACATGATCAATCCATCAACTACTTCAGCTCCAGCTAGAGTGAAAACACCCGCATTTGATGGATCTACATCGTATCAGATATTTAAGATGCAATTTGAGATAGCAACAACTGGGGTAGATAACCAGCAAAAAGCAAATGCGCTTATATTGGCATTAAGGGGACCTGCTGCTGAAATTTTGCAGACACTATCAGCGACAGAGCGTGATTACAGCAAGCTAATGGAGGCCTTAGAAGTTAGATATGGGGAAAGTCATATGCAAGCTCTCCATCGCATGCAACTCAGAACACGAAAACAGGGAGTCAGTGAAACTTTGCAAGAATTAGAGGCTGACATTGTCAGACTGATTAATCTGTCATACCCGAACTATAATGCTGAACATCGAGATGAGCTGGCAGCTGATACATTTATCAATGCTCTTCGAGATGTACAAATGAGAAATCAGCTGTATCTGAGCGGAAAGAAAGTACCTGCGGAAGTCTTAGCATTGGCCCTACAAATGGAAGCTGGAAAAAGAGCGCTTGCCTTAGATAGAGTACGTAAGACGGAAGTTTCTGAAGAGCCACTAAAAGCAGCGCTTGATGAAGTGATCATGCATGTCAAAAAGTTGGAAGATAAGCCTGAACGAAATCAACGAAGAAGATCTAGCAGAGTAAGATGCTGGAATTGTGGGCAGTTAGGGCACATCAGAAGAGAATGCAAAATACGAGTAGCAGCAAAAGAAGGAATAGTTCCAGGCCGGTTGATGAACCTTTCAAACAAGCAAGTGGATGTCAAAAAGGAAGGAGATTGCCGCGTTGAACACCGGAAGAGAAGGATACATGGTAACGCTGAAGATCTTTCTAGAAGGCCCTGTATTGAGGTGCGCAAGCCATGTAGCAGGACTGAGAGAAAAGAGGCAATGACAGTGAAGCAAATTAAGTTCCAAACTCTTGACGATTGGTGTACCGAGGCATTTAAAAGAGAGCAGCTAGAAGATCCAGCTATGGCTCCAATATTGAAATGGAAAACCGAGGGAAGGCGACCGGAGTGGAAAGAGGTGGCACCTTTAAGTACGGAGGTGAAATGCTACTGGGCGCAATGGGACTCACTATTTATGGACAACGGGATACTGAAAAGAAAATGGGAGTCCGCTGATGGAAAGAAAGTGTTAGAACAACTGGTGTTGCCATCAAGTCGAGTGGAAGAGGTACTGGGAAAGCTGCATGGAAGTATTTCTGGAGGACACCTGGGAGTCAATAAAACCCTAGCCAAAGTAAGGGAGAGGTTTTATTGGGTAAGGTATCGAACAGACGTGGAGCAATGGTGTCGGCGATGCGATACTTGTGCAGCGAGCAAAGGACCAAAAACTAGAACTCGAGGAGAGATGCAACAGTACAATGTGGGTGCCCCAATGGAGAGAATTGCTATAGACATCGTGGGGCCATTTCCGGAAACGACAAAAGGTAATAAATACATCATGGTGGTCATTGATTACTTTACAAAATGGCCGGAAGCTTATGCAATACCGAACCAGGAAGCAGTTACGGTCGCGGAAACATTAGTTAATGAATGGGTTTGCAGATATGGAACACCGCTCGAGTTGCATACCGACCAAGGAAGGAACTTTGAATCTCAACTGATGGAAGAGCTGTGCAGAACACTCGGCATTAGAAAAACACGAGCTACACCTATGAACCCACAATCGGATGGCATGGTAGAACGATTCAACCGAACCATGGAAGAACATCTGTAAAAGGTAGTAGAAGCCAACCAAAGAAATTGGGACAAGGATCTTCCGTTATTCTTGATGGCCTATCGTAGCGCAGTGCACGATACGACATGTGAAACGCCAGCGAATATCATGTTCGAAAGAGAACTACATCTTCCTAGTGACATCGAGTCTGGCATCCCTGGAGGTCTGGTATCCACGAAAACAGATTATGTGGGACAACTAAGGGGGAAGATGAATAAAATCCATCAGCAGGTTCGAGACCACATTAAGATTGCCAGTGACAAAATGAAAACCAGGTACGACATAAATGCAAATAGTGGCGGTTTTCAAGAAGGAGAATTGGTATGGCTATACAATGCGATAGCTGATATTGTTCGGGACGAACAAAACTAAATGGAGGGCAGTGTAATAAACTTCGTCCAGAATGGGTTAATTTAATTGAATCATAAATAACCAATACGTTTCGCCTAAATGTTTTCTACATTCAAAGATGAATCAAAAGTTAACTCCCTTTAACAAATACATTTTGCATAAATTAGATTTGAGTTCGCTAATACAAATGCAAGTATGAATGAAAACAGGTGTGGCCTATTCAAGATGTACGGACTACGTAGTATTGATTTCTAGTGGATTATAGAAGTTTCGATTTATTTATTTTTTCGATATAAATAAGCGAACAAAAATATCAGATAGTCAGTTTAATTTTGCAATTAAAAGTGTTTACAAATATTCGCAAGTATAAGGAATAATCGGTGGTACTTGAGCCTGGGTACTAATAGTGAAAGAATTTGAACCTAGTGGAATAGTAAACACAGATTTTACGATTCCGACTCTCATTGATTCAAATTGTGGAAAGCGGTGAAATTTATGGTACATAAATTGGAGACCATAGAATTTATTGTAATTAAAATCGGAAGTTGCTGTAATTGGTTGATAAATAAAGTTTGAGATTTTGTTAACTAAAGATCTGTCTTTTTACTGTCGTGTTTGCTCAATAATCGAAAAGAACCAACGAAGAGTCGTTACAATATGTTTATGAAAGTTTTTTGGTTTCTTATACTTCGCTAGAATAGTGACCTGTTTTAGGTTTATATAGCGAAAAATTTTTTTGGTAGTGCATCTAGTCGGCTAGCCCTGATGAGAATGATATACTTTTTTGAAGTGTAATAAAAAGTTCTTATCGGTTCGAAACTAGATCGATCGACAATTTTGTGGATAGCAAAAAAATTTCATAAATTGCACACCATATTTTGTTAGATTCAGTCTTATTATTCATGATGGGATTATTGTAACGCGCAAATAATAGTTCACTAAATGATTCAAATTGAAAGTCATTTTTTTTCCATTAATTTGTGTTGTGTTGTAAAATTAAAAAAAATAATCTTCTTAGTTTCATTGATGTTCCCTTTTTTTTATTCGAATAAATATTGTATTTAAATTCACGTTACATTTTCTTATGTTAAAACCCAAAATTTGATTTTGTATAAAAACAACTGATTCCTAATTTTTTGTTAAAAATTAAAAACAATTCTTTCTAATTTTCATTGATGTTTTTTTTCTCATTATTTAAATTCAGATAAATATTATATTTAAAATGACGTTAGATTTTTTTTTATATGTTAACTAGAAAAATTGATAATTGTATAAAACAGCTGATTGCCTTTTGCATGATTAAAACATGAATTTATATAATTTTTTTTGTTAATTGAT
The DNA here is from genome assembly GCA_963693315.1 of Diogma glabrata. Lineage (NCBI taxonomy): Eukaryota > Metazoa > Arthropoda > Insecta > Diptera > Cylindrotomidae > Diogma > Diogma glabrata. The sequence goes on along the minus strand of OY856186.1, from coordinate 126,546,611 downwards.
TCTTTTTGTTAATTTAAGTAAGATTAGAATTAAGCTATGAAAAAACCAGTAATTATTGCAATTTTAAAACTTTAAAATCTACTAAAAAATAAAACAAATCAACAAATCAGTTGGGCAATTTTGATGCAGCTATAACAAAATCTACGATATCAAAAGTTATATTCTTTTGGTACAAAATTATCGATAGATGGTGCTAAGTTGGGTGTTTTAAGCTGAATGATTTTATCCATTATTGAAACTTCAACCAACATTCCAGTATTTTTGAACACATATATATATATATATATATATATATATATATATATATATATATATATATATATATATATATATATATATATATATATATATATATATATATATATATATATATATATATATATATGTCTAAACTTTAACGCAAATAATCGAAATAAATTGAGGAATTTTACTGTTCTACCTGGTCTACATGCCATTTTGGAAAAACATCTGCTTTAACAATTTCGAAACAGTCACAAAACTTAAAAAAAAATAACAAAACTAGGACAGCCAACTTTCGTTAATAGAGTAAAAAGAAAACCTGGGGAAAAAAATTGGAGGGGAAAATTCTACTATATAAGTTCGAGCAAAATAATAGCTCGGCCTATTGTGTTTTGGCATTAATCAAAAACATATATTCTGTTTGGACGGAGATCAAAAATCAACAAATTTTTCGCTGAAAATTTTGATGAAAAGGGAAGATCCAGCCATTATATAAGAATGGAAATCGAATTAAATTATTTTGGATAAATTTAAAGGACAACCCGTACAACATAACTTAAGTATTTGTTTTATTTTTTGTTTTCTTTATTTAATAACAAGTATCAAAGTAATATTTTTTTTTTGTTTATAAAGTTAAATTGGTTTTTATAATAAATTGTGAATATTTTAATTTTCTTGTTTTTTTTTTGTTTATTAAATGTTGAGTGTTTAGTGTTTGTTTGATGAGGCAGTTCAAAAAAAATTAATGAGAGTTATTTTGTGCAACATTTTAATTGAAGGCCCGTCCCACAACTAAAAAATAATATAGCGCTGCGATGAAGGTACCGTTATATTTGGCATCCCTTGTTTGGGGACATAACCAGAAAAAACAACAGCTTTAGTTGAAGTGTTTTAGCAAAGTAGCTCCCTCATCTTCATTGATTTTGTTTTTTTTAAAGTTTTTGTTGTGTAAAGTGATTAATGTTATTGAAACAGTTTTAGTTGTTATAAAATTTTTGTATTTGTGTTTGTTAGTGATACACAGTTTTTGGGGAAATTATGTGTTAGATTAAGGTGCATGGAAAATTTTTTTTTGTTGTGTAAAGTGATTAATGTTATTGGAACAGTTTTAGTGTTAATAAATTTTTGTATCAGTGTTTGTCAGTGATATACAGTTTCTGGGAAAATTATGTTTTAGATTAAGTTGCATGAAAAAAAATTGTTTGTGCTTTGTTAAGTTATGTATATAAGTTAAGTTATGTGTATAATACACATATATGTGAAAAAAAAAAAAACAAATTATATGTTTGTGATTAGTGTTAATTAGTTTTTGTGATTTTGTGCAAATATAAAAAAAAATTTGGTTTATATCTAGTTTACAGAAAAATATATTAATAAAAGAAAAAAATTTTTTTTTTGCCGGTACAGTTACATATAGTGAGTGAACGAGTTAAATAATAAGTAAATAACAATAAAGTCCAATACGTGAATCACCAGTAGCAGACCAAGCTACAAAATTAACGGGACCAAACACATGCAGTATGCAATTTTTATAACCAGGTAAAATTTATAGTTAATTCATTAAATGAATAAATAAAATATTCAATAAATAAATCTTTAAATTATTTTGTCAATTTCGTTCGTTTCATTATTCATACATCATATATAAAATAAAAAAAAAAATTCATAGTTGTGTCATACAAACTAACAATTATTTCAATTGCTCGATATAAGAGATTATTTATATTTTGTTTCTCTTGCTCTTGTTGGTTGTCTAATTTTTCCGTTCTACTCGCTGGTTTCAGGATTTGCTCACATATACTTATAAACGATATTTAAACATTATTTGGCGTATTTTTTACAACTAATTTGGTTGTAGTACTCATCAATTCAAAATCGCATTTTTAAAATTTATCTTGATAGCGTCTTTGGTTATTAATAAAGGTTTGTTATACGTTGGAAAAAAAAATACACAATATTTTTCGGGAATAATTTTGGGTGTATTAATACGGTTTCATTTCTTGGTACGATATTTTATCTTTCTCGTAAAATTTAAGTAATGGCACTAGGTGAAGATTATACGTACGAGCCTTTGCATTTGAGCGAAGAAGAACGCAAGCACGAGCTTTCCATCAGAGGTGTAGAGGGGTTGGTGACAGCAAGAAGCGAAACGGCTGCTTTAAGAAATGCTTTAGCCAAAGAGAGTAAAGGAGATGAAAGACTGCCATTTCTGACTATTTCAAAACCTCTGGAAGAACTAGATAAGGCACGTACAACATTGACCATTTTAAGGGACGATTTTTCAGTCGCACAAAGAAAAAACGATACGGAGCTCTTGGAAATTGTTAAATCTAGGTCAGGTCTATGGATTGAACGACTACTTAGGGTAAAAGATGCCACTCTTTTAGGTTACTCGGAAGTTTTGGACGGTCTTAAACATTTATTCAAAGAAGCATCGTCCCATCTCCAAGAAGAAGGAGCAAACTGTACTAATGTTATCAGGACGTCGTCAGCTGAATCAAGTCAAAATATACGACTGTCAATAGAACGCGAAAGAAATAACGCAGCATCAGAACAACTGGCAAGCCAATTTGATCAAATGAACGTTGGTAGGGGCAGAGGAAGACTTTCTGCCAATAGTCTGAATGTTTCATTTTTAGACCCAACCCATCGTTCTAGTGAACACGTAAACGAGATGTACAAAGGAATGGGAGATTTCAGAAATACCTCAAAAAATAATTTTCTCGTTCCCGGATATGAACAACAGTTTACTATTAATCCAAGAGCTGATGCGTTGCAAGATCCAAACTATATTAAGAAACGATTTCAGGGGGATAACTTTGGCGGTTGTAAGCATTTATATAAATGGGATATTCGTTTTAGCGGTGACGGACAGGGTCTATCTTTAAACGAATTTTTGACACGAGTTGAGATCTATGCTCGTGGTGAAGCAGTCAATGAGCATGTTTTGTTAGCAAACATCCATTTTCTTTTAAAAAACAAGGCCGAAAAATGGTACTGGAGTAGTGCGGGATCATTTCAAAATTGGGCAGCTTTTGTCGATAGTATTAAGACCGAGTTCTTACCTCGTCATTATGATTTTCTTTTGAGGGAAGAAATACTGAATCGTCTGCAAGGACGCACGGAACCATTCGCAAACTTCATCACTGATTTAAAAATTTTGTTTAGTAGAGTATATCCTGCATTGGATGAGAATTTCAAAATGTATGTTGTTCAAAAAAATATGCTTCCGCAATATAGTTATAACTTAGCGATGACAGATGCAACAACGTTAGATGGTATTGTACGACTTTGTAAAAGGATGGACGAAGTCAAACTTCTAGCAGATCGACGTCAGTGCATGATTCAATTTCCAACATCTTCGATGGTAGAACCGTCATATTCGCGAAACATGAGTGGACAAGATCAATATAGAAGACCAACACGATATCCAGCCGTAAATTGTGTAGACCCAAGTTATGGTAGGCAATACGAAGAATGCGAAACCGAGAAGCCCATATCATTCCACAATAGTATTCCCGATATGCACGAAGAACCATATAATCAAGTCAAGTATTTAAACGATTCTAAGGAAACTCAACAACATTTACATTTTAAAAATGAAGAGTTAGCCAACCATTGCATATGTTCCTTTGGACATCATGTAAGAAGAGAGTCCAGAAATACAAAGCAAAGAAATTTTGAGCTAAAAGATGAAACCGAACGAATAGGAAGGAAACTGCAGTGTTGGAATTGCCAAGAACTAGGGCACTCCCACCGGAACTGCAAAAAAACTCAAACTAGAATTTTTTGTTACATTTGTGGCAATCCAGGGTTAACGGCGAAAGATTGTAGACAGCATTTAAATCTTCAGTCACGTAGAGCAGAAACTTTTACTCATCCGGCAAATAACCAACATTACTGTGGAAAAAACGATGAATCGGGAAACGAATCAATGGGAGAACGAAAAAGAGATGCCACCGATCTTCCAGTAAATACAAGGCATCAGATACACCCGAAATCGCTAAACCAAACACCATAGGAAGTTCAGAACTAAATATTATGTCATCTATTTTAGATTTACAGAAAGATCGTAGACCTTATTTAAAAGTGGAGATCTTAGGATATGAGTTAAAAGGGTTAATGGACTCGGGTGCTAGTTGCACCATTCTCGGACTTGGTGGTTTGGAATTCTTAAAAAAACTTAATTTAACAGGTCAACCGAATTCGTCAGCCATTAAAACAGTAGATGGAACTGTTCATTCAGTTTTAAGTGTCGTAGATATCCCATACAAAGCACTGAATATGATAAAGGTAGTACCAACATACGTCATTCCATCACTTCCCAAAACTCTTATTTTAGGTATAGATTTCTGGGAACATTTCGGCATTAAACGCAAGTTCTGTGAAATGATGTTGGATTGCAATGTTGTAGATCATCCAGAGAACAAAAACCGAACCACTTTAGATCCAATACAATGTAAATACCTGGAAGCTACAATTCAAAAGTTCAAAACAACAAAGGAAGGTGAGCTAGGATGTACAAATTTATTTACGCATGTGATTGACACAGGAAATGCAAAACCGATAGTAAAACGACCATATCCATTATCACCCTATTTGCAGAAGGAAGTTGATGCAGAACTCGACCGAATACTCAGTTTAGGTGTGATAGAAGCAACTCAAAGCGAATGGGCCAATCCACTAGTTTGCGTCCGAAAAGCAACAGGAAAAGTTAGACTTTGTCTCGGCGCGCGTGCTCTTAATCAAGTTACCGTCAAGGAGCTTACCCGCTTCCTCACATTGGAGGAATATTAGGACAAATAAGATCTTCAAAGTACATGTCAGCATTAGATCTATCAGACGCGTTCTGGCAGGTTCCACTACATCCGTTGTCACGTCCGAAAACAGCTTTTATTGTTCCAGGTAGGGGCATTTTATGTTTAAGCGCATGCCATTTGGTTTATGCAATAGTGCACAGTCTATGTGTCGAGTACTAGAGAAGTGTTTGGGACACGACCTTGAGCCAGAAGTTTTTGTTTATATAGATGATATCATAATAATATCCAACACATTTGAACGACATTTATATTTATTAAATGAGGTAGCAAGGAGACTAACAAACGCGAATTTATCAATAAGCCTTGATAAATCAAAATTTTGCGTCAAAGAACTTTGATACTTGGGCTACGTGTTAGATGAAAATGGGCTGGCACCCGACCCTGAAAAGATATCGCCTATTTTAAATATTCCACACCCGAAAAACGTGAAAGATGTTAGACGGTTACTGGGAATGGCAAACTGGTACCGTCGGTTTATTAAAGATTTTTCCACCATTACCGCTCCAATTAGCGACTTATTAAAGAAAGGAAATTCACAATTTATCTGGACAGAAAAAGCACAATCTTCATTAATACAATTAAAGACAGCACTTGTTTCAGCTCCAGTGTTAATAACTCCGGACTATAACAAACCCTTTACAATACAGTGTGATGCATCAGAGCTCGGCATGGGTGCAATTTTAACGCAGGGAGAAGGAGATCAAGAAGGCATCATTGCGTACTACTCCGAAAAACTAAGCCCTACTGAACGCAAATACTCAACTACTGAAAGGGAATGTTTAGCAGTTGTGAGGTCTATATATAAATTTAGATCATACATTGAAGGTGCAAAGTTTTTCGTTATAACGGATCATGCTTCATTACGATGGTTCATAAATCTTAAAGATCCGACTTCTAAGCTGGCACGATGGGCATTAAAACTCCAAGAATTTGACTTCGAAATCAAACACAGAAAAGGCAAACTAAATGTTGTGGCTGATGCCCTATCAAGGCTGATGGAGGTCAATGAAATAAACCAAGAGGATAAGGATGAAAACCATAATCCACTAAAAGATAAGATACTACAAAACCCGGAGCAATTCCCAAATTTCACTGTCAAAGAAGATTACGTGTTCAAATTATGCAACAATAATACAAAGAAAGGAGATGGCGAATGGAGATGTTACGTTCCCGAGAATCAGAGATTAAAAATTCTGCAGTTGTATCACGACAGTCCCTTAGGTGCTCACCTTGGTGTGTATAAAACTTTCAAGAAAATAAAACAGAAGCACTACTGGCCAAATATGTACCGACAAATAAAAGATTATATCAAAAAGTGTGGAGATTGTCAAACGAACAAACACCCCAATATTTCTATTAAAGTGCCAATGGGTAGTCAAAAGAATGCAAATAGTCCATGGGAGATGATTGCGGTAGACTACATGGGTCCATTTCCGAGGTCTAAAATGGGAAACCAGTATCTTTTAGTAATAGTTGACGTCTTTAGCAAATTCTGCATCCTGAAACCAGTGAGAAGAGCCGAAACCAAATCTCTCATTCAAATTCTAGAGAACGAGGTTTTCCTTATGTTTGGGGTACCTCGAACACTAATTTCAGATAATGGAGTACAGTTTACGTCCAAAGAGTTTAAGAGGTTGTTAGAGGAGTATAGTGTTAAACATTTTCTGAATGCTATATACCATCCACAATCTAACCCGGCCGAGCGAATCAATCGAGTCATCTTAGCTAGCGTTAGAGCATATATTAAAAACGATCAACGGAACTGGGATTTGAACATCGCTAAAATTTCTTGCGCAATTAGAACAGCAACTCATGACTCCACAAAATACACACCCTATTTTTTAAATTTTGGTAAGGAAATGGAGTTGGGTCAAGATTTGGTAAGAAATGTAACTGATACAGATGATATGAATAACAACAGGTTAGTAAGGTTAAACAGAGTAAGAGAGGAAGTACTACACAGTCTAAAGACCGCATATGAAAAATATTCCAAGCATTACAACCTGAGAACTAGGATATCTGAATTCGCTCTTGGAGAAATAGTATTGAGGAAGTCATTTAAGAAGTCAATCTTGGCAGAGCAGTTTAATGCTAAATTGGCTCCACAATACGTTAAGGCTATTGTAAAAACGAAACTTGGTGAGTCGACGTATGTTTTAGAAGACCTAGAGAGCAAATACACGGCAAAGTATCATATAAGTAACATACAAAAATTTACAGCATAAAATCACAATTTTAATGTGTTAAATGTTTAATGTTATTACTTATAATTATTAACACCCTTTTAATGTGTTTTGTGTATATGTTCAAATAAGGTGAATTGAATACGTTTGGGTTTTTTTTTTAATTTGTTGTGTCGTCGCATGTATATGTTTTTCTCCATAAATTAATTATTTAATAAAATAAAAATATAGAAATTGTATATGTATATTGTATACATATTTGGTGTAATTTTTTTTGGGTTGGATGTCTTAGATTTTAAAAAAAATTATTCGTATTATTTATTTAATTTATTTTAGTTTTAATTTTTGGGTGGAAGGGTTGAAGCCATGTTCCAATTACTGTTGGACATGTTAGTTTTTTCTTGCATGTTAGTTTTAAGATTTGGAAATTTAGTTCTTGCGTTTGCGGTAGGTTAGTACTTGAAGGATAGATAAGTTGCATAACCTTTAAGTGAGGGCGCTGTGTTTGGTCTAGATCAACCTAGTTTTCCCACAGCGCGCTCATTTAAATAAATAATTAGCCTATCTGTTTTTGTTTAATGTAAAATAAATTCAGTTTTGACAAGAAACTGTTAATTTATTTTGACACGTTCGTTTTTGCGGTAGGGAAATCTTTCGAAAATAGCGCTAGTCGCAAGTTTTGCCACTAAGATTTGCCTACCAGTTAATTTTTGGATATTGTTTTGGATATAGTTCTAAGTTTTTGGTATATATGTGTTAGTGTGTATGTTAGTATTAGTTTTTGCATACCAATCTCCAAATTATATTTGGAACTTGGGTTGCTGCAGCTGGAAACACTTTGGTAAAAGATTGCAATATGCACGTCTTCCAAGGACTAAGTGCTTCTGTTTGGTCCAAAAATTGTTTTGGTTTTCCCAGAAGAGCTAAAAAGAGAATTAGTTTCCTGCTTGTTTGTTATTTTTGGGTAAATTTCATTTTAGTTTAGGTTAAATAAGCATGTTAAGTTTTTGTTCATTAATTTATTGGCATGATCTAGTTAAGTTATTTTTTTTGTGCAGAGTTATTTATTGCATGTTCTTTTAGGGTTAGTAGTCATATTGTTGGATAAGGTAAGGAAAAAATCGAAAGTGTCCACATCATATCTGGAACTTTCGAGAGCATTTTGTTGCAATCTTTTTTAGTTTGGTTTTATGTTAGCTTGGTATAAGGCAACAAAATGCTCTCGAAACCCCAGAAAGGATGTGATGTAACGCGCAAATAATAGTTCACTAAATGATTCAAATTGAAAGTCATTTTTTTTCCATTAATTTGTGTTGTGTTGTAAAATTAAAAAAAATAATCTTCTTAGTTTCATTGATGTTCCCTTTTTTTTATTCGAATAAATATTGTATTTAAATTCACGTTACATTTTCTTATGTTAAAACCCAAAATTTGATTTTGTATAAAAACAACTGATTCCTAATTTTTTGTTAAAAATTAAAAACAATTCTTTCTAATTTTCATTGATGTTTTTTTTCTCATTATTTAAATTCAGATAAATATTATATTTAAAATGACGTTAGATTTTTTTTTATATGTTAACTAGAAAAATTGATAATTGTATAAAACAGCTGATTGCCTTTTGCATGATTAAAACATGAATTTATATAATTTTTTTTGTTAATTGATTCTTTTTGTTAATTTAAGTAAGATTAGAATTAAGCTATGAAAAAACCAGTAATTATTGCAATTTTAAAACTTTAAAATCTACTAAAAAATAAAACAAATCAACAAATCAGTTGGGCAATTTTGATGCAGCTATAACAAAATCTACGATATCAAAAGTTATATTCTTTTGGTACAAAATTATCGATAGATGGTGCTAAGTTGGGTGTTTTAAGCTGAATGATTTTATCCATTATTGAAACTTCAACCAACATTCCAGTATTTTTGAACACATATATATATATATATATATATATATATATATATATATATATATATATATATATATATATATATATATATATATATATATATATATATATATATATATATATATATATATATATATATATATATATATATATATATATATATATATATATATATATATATGTCTAAACTTTAACGCAAATAATCGAAATAAATTGAGGAATTTTACTGTTCTACCTGGTCTACATGCCATTTTGGAAAAACATCTGCTTTAACAATTTCGAAACAGTCACAAAACTTAAAAAAAAATAACAAAACTAGGACAGCCAACTTTCGTTAATAGAGTAAAAAGAAAACCTGGGGAAAAAAATTGGAGGGGAAAATTCTACTATATAAGTTCGAGCAAAATAATAGCTCGGCCTATTGTGTTTTGGCATTAATCAAAAACATATATTCTGTTTGGACGGAGATCAAAAATCAACAAATTTTTCGCTGAAAATTTTGATGAAAAGGGAAGATCCAGCCATTATATAAGAATGGAAATCGAATTAAATTATTTTGGATAAATTTAAAGGACAACCCGTACAACATAACTTAAGTATTTGTTTTATTTTTTGTTTTCTTTATTTAATAACAAGTATCAAAGTAATATTTTTTTTTTTGTTTATAAAGTTAAATTGGTTTTTATAATAAATTGTGAATATTTTAATTTTCTTGTTTTTTTTTGTTTATTAAATGTTGAGTGTTTAGTGTTTGTTTGATGAGGCAGTTCAAAAAAAATTAATGAGAGTTATTTTGTGCAACATTTTAATTGAAGGCCCGTCCCACAACTAAAAAATAATATAGCGCTGCGATAAAGGTACCGTTATATTATTTCCATCGGAGTGATGTAATATCACAAATAATTCATTGAATCAATATTTCGTGATAGGATAGAGAAAATAAAAATTTTGCAGAAACAGAACAAAAATGGTGCTGCCAATTATCCAGCTTCACTGTTTTTCTCAATGAACAGTCCACACATAGAGTTATATGAAAGCTCGATTGTTTGAGCAAGCAGTAACGTAATATCATCAAGAAATACTTCATAGCTAATATCGGGGGTGGTACCGTTGGCTGAATAGAGTTCATCCGACAGCTATCACCTTGGCTAGTGATATCTAATTTCTCACTGCTTATGCCAGTGGTATATGTGATATCCCACGTGAACTCGGATGTCAAACAAAAGCAGGGAGTGGCGTACGCGGGGTTGTCACACCCGTAGATCAAAAATAAAAATTACAAATTAAAAAACATGATCCCTGCATGCGTAAATTTTTAAATACGAATTTTGTAAGTTGCTCTTACTTTTTTATAACAATTGAGCTTTCAGTGCTTTGGTTGATGCAAAAAACATCTATACTGTCACCGAAATTTAACTGCTTCGCTCATTTTGATTCTTAGTACAAAATCGCAAGACACGCTCTTGAAAGAGACAGGATTTAAGGTATTTGTTGATTCAAAAAATAGTATCAATATTTTTAATGCAATTGCATTCATTAAATCTAGAGCGAAAGATTTGCTTCGAAATGTTCCGTATATACGTGTTTGAGGTGAATTACCTTATTTGTCAACTCTTCTGAAATATCTGCCTTGTATATTGCAACGAATTGGTTTGTACAGGTTATTATTTTCTCCTCTTTCCTTAGAATACATTACGCAAACATTACGCTTGATATTACTAAATCTGCAATATCTAAAATCGTGTGTCTTTTGAGTTCTGTTTCTTGTTATAAATGCGGATGTTTTCATGATCTTCATTTGCATTTCCAGAAAATGTACCGAACCGTTTTCTTGTTTTACTCATTGACAAAAAAGAAGAAATATTTAAACCATTTGTTCTGGGAGAAGATTATCAAGATTGCAGACCTCAACATCTATTGTTGTTTGTCTTGTTTGAATGATGATGTTTCTGTTATGGATATCTTTCAATATTTTAAGCCGTATTGATGGCATTAATCTTCAGGCAAATTTACTCATGTGCTTTTTTAGTTTCGTTGAAGTCTAGATAAGTTTCTTGCTGGCGACGTTTTGCAAAAAATCTAACAGCATTAATTCAAATTGACCATCGCGTGTTAGAAAGCTTATGTAGTGACTGCGAAATATATTTCTTTAACATTGCTCTTCGTGGAGGGCTTCTGCTAATTAATCTATAGCATTTATTAATTTATTCCAAGAAATATAACCTCATTTGAATGTTATACAGCAGAATAAACTCTACAGAAATTGAGACTGTGAGCTCCACATGAGGAATACACAGCATATAGGTTTTCTCTACAAATCTCTCTTTCCGTGCTTTTGATTTCACTTTTCATGTTGCTTGCGTTATCATACCGCTGTCCTTCGTTCAGCTTGAATTACTACTAATTCTACATGGCTTGCACATAATCGAATGAGCTCATTTTGGATTTCCGATGAAACATTATGAACTTGTTAACGATGCTAAATTTGCTTGGAAATGCTTACTTTTTCTAAATGATGAAGTAGCAAGGGATCAGAGTGACTAATAATCTCCAAAGTTCCGAAGAAGTTACAATTATTAGGCTCATCAACCATATTGGCTGTCTCTGCTCAAAGCCATGCTCCTCTCACCTAAAAACAAAACAGTATCCAAAATTCTTTTTAAAATGTGGCTCAATATGTTTGCGGTCAAAACAGGATTAATTCATGTTGTCTTTTTATGTCCTCCATAAAACAATTAATTTAAATATCATCTCAATACTTTAATTTTTTGGTTACTGTTAATTTTTTTAAAATTGTACTATGCAAAATTGACCGCTTTTTATCGTTTTCTTATATTTGTAATCACATATGTGGCATCTATTATATGACCCATCTTGGAAAAGAAAAACTTCTTATTTAAACCTTGAAGCCAAATTAATTAAATCATCGTGTATTTATTAATGGTAAGATTTAATGGAAGATCAAATCCACATATACTTTAGTTTTGGTTAAAAATTGTTTTTGTCTATATAATATTTTCATTTTGGTTGGAGTTCGGGCCCTTTTAAAAAACCGGGCCCGGCACGAAACCCCCTCCCCCCTCCCCTCCCCCTCTTGTCGGGCCTGAGGTAAAGTAAAAACGACATACAGCCCCATTACAATTGTCGCCGCCAGTCCTTCTAACTCATTACAGCTTTACAAACACAAAGATCATCATTTATGTAGACAGAACACAAATTATTAATTGATATTGTGTGACGCAACAAAGCAATTAACTGAGAAAATGTTCAAATATTATTGACTGACTTGTAGCACACATAAATATTTTATGTTTGTTGAAATGAATAATTTTATTTTAAGCCCGTCACCGAAACATATTAGCAAACCAATAGCTAATTTCTTTAATAAGAATATGCTTATTTTAGAGTAAAACTCGAAATAATTCGTTGTTACAAGTCCCTGTTTCGGTGCCATAATGCTGGTGATTTCAGGCAGGCCTACGACTCTGTCGCACGAGAGACCCTATGGTCTGCTCTAGTGTGAATGGAAATCCCTAGTAAACTGGTTCCACATTTAAATCCTGTAAATCTGGTATTTTTCCATCCTGCTGGAAGTTGGCCAATGTCCAGCCTGTCCCAAAAAAAGGAACGAAATGTAATTTTTCAAATTATAGACCAATAGCCTTACTCTAAGCACTGTCTAAAATATACGAGCAATATATTAATTCACACATATCTAAATTTTTAGAGGACAACCATTTGATATCTAAAAGCCAATACGGTTTTATAAACAAAATATCAACAACCGATCTATTGAACTATGTAGCACATCTAGTTGGCATGCCAACTTGATCAACAAGCTCGTTGCGTACGGTTTTCATCCCGCAGTCGTGACGTTCATTCAAAATTTTCTGTCTAACCGATACATCTCGGTATCTATAGATGGCTTCTCTTCTGAGTCCAAATTAATTAACGCAGGTGTAACCCAAGGCTCAGTTTTATATCCCACTTTATTCCTAATTTATATCAACGAACTGTTGAAAATCACCAGTAACCCAATAAATAGTTTTGCAGATGATAGTACACTGCACAAGTCATTCGTCCCCCTATCTTCAAAGGGTAAAATGCATGAACGAATAAATCCCGCCCGGAGAGACGTTGCCATAAACGTAAACGAGGATCTAAAAACAGTCGCCGATTGGGGTGACAAAAATTTGGTCAATTTTAATTCCACCAAAACACAGCTATTGATTGTTTCCAGATCAAAGACCGAGTTTCCCATCGATATTTCAATTAATATGTATGACGACTAAATAGACGAATGTGAAAGCATTCGTTTATTGGGAGTCACAATATCCAATGACTTACTCTGGAACGATCATATAATGGCCATGGCAAAGAGCGCGTCAAGAAAACTCGGCCTCTTCAATAGATGTAAAAAATATTTTACTTCGCATCAATAACTCCACATTTATAAGTCCTATATTCGTCCCTGTATGGAGTATTGTTGTCAAGTTTGGGGGCGCTGCACCTGTTACCATCCTAGCTCTTTTCGACTTTGTTCAAAAGCGTGTTATACGAATTGTTGGTGATCGAGATTTAACATTAGATCTTGATTCCCTACAACATCGTCGCACTGTTGCTGATCTCGTTGTTTTTATAAATATCGTCACCAGCAGTGCTCGGATGAAATCAGGTCCATAATGCCTCAGACATATGTTTTTCCCCGTTTGACTCGTCCATCGGTTTGTGCAGGTGGTCGGACTGTCGAGATTACTCACTGTCATAGTAATGTAATGCAAAGGGATTTCTTTGTACGTACATCGTACAAATGGAATGCTTTGCCCGAATCAATAGTCTCGAGTGCCGTCAATCCACAAAGATTTAAAAAAAGCGTCCACCTATACCTCAAGACGCATGTTGTTGTGGGACCTAGGTCTTAAAAGGTATCTATGTGTTGTTGTGACACATTTTGTAATTCCTACTACACAACACCTTTCATTAAAAAAAAAAAAATATGCAAAATGACAGTACAGAACTCTCTATGCTGTGTACGAGTAGAGAACGAAATATCAAAGTTTTTTAAAGTCGACTCCGGGTTAAGACAAGGTGTTGCTATCTTTCATATAATCTTCAATCTAGCCTTGGAATATATGTGCAGTTAAAAGCAATATATTAATTCACTACCGACTAATAACAATATCTTGTCGATAAACTCAGTACAGATGATCGCGTACGCTAATGATGTTGTCATCCTCGGCCGAAGTGAAGCTGTTATGAGTGAGACTTTCAAATTGCTTGAGAGTGGTACTAGAAAAATTGGTCTTCAAATTAACTACGATAAAACCAAATATATGAATGTTTCAAGAGGGACTGAGAAGAAAGATTTGATGTGCGGCGATGAACGAATTGAGGGAGTTGAATTTTTTAAATATTTGGGATCAATGCTCGACTCAAACAACAGCATACTTACAGATATAAAAGCTCAAACTGCTTTTCTTGGATACCGTATGTATCAACTAACACCAAACTCAAGATAAACAAGACGTTGATTAGACCGGTGGTGTGTAATGGATAGTCTGGACTAACGGCTGAACCTCCGGTATTATATTCGCAGCTTCATTAGTTGTCATTTCCTTTATTAGACGGTACCGCTCGTAATAGTTTCTTATCCATTCGTCAGCAATAAGTCATATTTTTTTCTTTTTACATAGTCCCCGTAACCCATAGTTTTCTTATTTTTCTTAAAAATTGACTGAATTTTCCATGGCTGGACAGACACATCTGAGGAGAATTGAACTAATTGCACTAATTAATTTTAAATTGTAATTAATAAAAAAATTTTCACTACCTATAGTAAACTTACATGTTGATCGAAAATTGTATGAAGGTAAAAATTTTCCTTAAATGTTGTCTATGTAAGCCTTGCTATTTGATTTTGCAACCCATTAAAATTGACACATATTATATTTCCATCCGCGTTGGTTCACTTAATTTGAATTCTCTAAACACCAACCGTGCTTACACAACGAAGTCTTCAAACCTTAAAACAGCTGTGCGTATTTGTCCAATTCACCTTACTATCCTAAAATTGCATCTCACCATCGACATGGTCTTAGAAACATTATTATCAACACTTATTTTCTTACTGGGTGTAATCCATCCTTTTTTCTAAATTCCGAAAATTTTTTATTACCATTGTCGACATTGAATTTTGTTATAAATACTGGGTGTAACCTAGCCTTTTTCTCTTAGTCTATTACATTTTGATTCAGATGTTTGACATCTCTTTGTCATTCATTTTGCTTATCAATTGGTTTTAAGTTTGACATATTTTGGATCGGAGGGTTGGAATTTTTTATAAAACGTGTTAAAAGGAAAATTAAATTAACTATTCATGGAGTTGCTAACTAAACCATACACCCTAAGGAGCCATTAAGCGTAATCATCTGTGTTCAAGTGGGATAGTGCGACTACAAATACAAGAGATTTCATCCGAGGAATTACACAGGACACACCCAGGTACAATTTTCAGGTGTGATTTGTTGTTTTTAAATATGGCGAAACCCAAATGCCGAGATCTATTGCAAATATTATGTTGATGTAAATATGGAGCAAATGACCAGCACGGGATCCTTGGTTCGTCCACGAATTAAAACGTATGTATTTTGTCTTCCATCATATTTATTTGTTGCACGATTATTTATTTATTTATCAAATGATAAACATTAGACCAACATAGCAATTTTTGTGATAATTTTAAATAGTAAGTTCTGTGATACTTCAAAGTCGAATTAGTAAATTCTGTGTTAACGTAAAATAAAATAGACCGATCTGAACACTATTAATTGTTGTGACGTATTTTTTTATTCGAATCAGATTTATCGTGCGTATTTATTTATTTATTTATTAAAATCTGAGTGAAACATTAGATTAAATAGGTTATATCTGTGATAATTTTTTTTTGCTGTCAGAAATTTTATTTTTCATTCATACTAACTATGATATTTAAACAGTAGGCTTTGCTTTAACTGTCGGCAATTCTTCTTGTCGTCGATAATTTTGCTTTGTCGTTATGAAAATTCTTTGTTGTCATTTTTTCTTCTAACAAAATGAAATATAATTTCATCTTAGTAGGCGCATAAATTTGTAATTTATTTTTGACAAATAAACAAACATGCAAATATTTATGAATGCAAACGGACATTTTTATTATTTGCATTTTTACATAATTTTGTATTATTAAATAATTTGTAGAAAAATTTTATTTAGAAACTATTAATTATCTTTTAAACAAAATTATAATTAAAAAAAATTATCTCATTAAATACCACTCTTCATTGAAATTTTTGTCTAAAATTTTTCAATTTTACTCATTAAATTATTTTTAAGCAACACTGCTCAATCAAACCACTACTTAAACCACTCGTCCTTCGGACTCGTGGTTTATTGTGCGCTTTGATTCGCAGTGTTGCTAAATAATTTAATTCGTAAAATCAAAAAATTTTCGAAAAAATTTCAATGACTCGTGGTATTACAACCGACAATTCAACTCAAAAAATAAAGTTTCAATAAGGTCCAATCAAAACGCTTCATTTACTATTTTTTAGCAAATCAAAACGATTTGTTTCGATTATTTTTTTCTGTTAGGAAGGAACAGCAAATATTTTCGAATATTTTCCGCCTACTTAATATATTAATTTAAAACAAATATGCATATACAAAATTATGTGAAAATGCAATTTGCAAATAGTAAAAATGTCCGTTTTCATTCATAAATGATTGCATGTTTATGTTTATTTATCAAAAATAAATTACAAATTTATAACATTTATGCGCCTACTAAGAAGAAATAATATTTAATTTTGTTTGACAACAAAGGATTATGTTGTATGAAATAATGTTACTATTTCTGTTCGTTAAATTGTCTGCTAAACACAACTCGTCATCAAATTATTAGTCGATTATTTTTCAACATTACCACTCATGCCATTTGAGGTCAAAAATTTCCCTCGTGCGCTACGCGCACTCGGGACCTCAAATGACATTCGTAATAATGATTATGAAAAATAATCGACTATTATTTGACGACTCGTGATATTATATATGATAATTTAAATAAAAAAAATATTAATTTCGGTGTCCATGGATGCAAATCCTATTGAGCCTTGCGCACCTATTTATTTATTTATCGGATTATTATAGGAACATTATCAGTAGTGCACATAGTGATCTCGTTGATAATTTAAATCCAAAAAGAAAATAAACAAAATAGTAATTTCTGTGATAATTGTAAAAGTTAGTTCACGGAACTGTAATTTAATAATGGATGTTATTTATTCCGTTTCCATTCATATTTAAGTTTACTTTATGTAATTATATATTGATCGAATTAGTGTCGAACCATTAAAATTAGTGTAAATAGCACATGCTGTGCTAACTTAAGATAAAGGAAAAACAAAATGGAATCCTAAAGGATTGATCACCTTTCGTTCAATTCGAATCATGTTTAGTATCTGTATGTATATTTATGTATTCGTTAATTTATAAACGGGACATTAGCCTAATTAATAATTATTGTGATTTTAATAAATGAATAGAACTGATAGCTAGTAATTGATATTCTTTCATTGATTTCGAGTCGAATATATCCTGTGTCCATAATTGGTTCTTTATGTGGGGATAATCGCAAGTTGTGATTAAGTATTGACAGTTGTGATAATAAGAAGTGAATCAAAGGGCCGAAAACAAAAGAAAATAAAAAAAAAAATATATACATTTATGTTGTGTTTGTCGTATGCTTAATTGAGACATCGAAGTAACGAATTAAAAGTGTCATCCATGCACATCAGAATATCATCTTGGAGCCTACCACTACAACAAATAAAAACATACACGTGTACCTAAAACCAAATGCCGTACATGATTTTTGGAATTTTTCTTTGTCAATAATTGAATTACTGGACGGAAGACAACTAACTAGATTTATCGCCTGTGGCTATTGGAATAAAATTTCATAACCAGTTTTTATCGAAGGTGGGAATTACAGGCAAGATGAGCAGCTGATGGATTAGGGGATGGTAGCGGGTGAACAATACCACGTGGTGAGTTACCATTTATATATTTATATAGGTATGTGCGTATGTAGGATTGATTGGGTGCGCGTGTGATCCTGTTGGTGTATCTGAAGGTGTATGTATATGCTTGGGTGATTATGTGCGAGTATGTCAGTGTGTGTGTTCTTGTGTGGACCTACCGTATTATGTTTTCTTATTTTTTTTTGGTAATATCTACTATTTAACTTAGAAGTACTATAATCTCCATTACTTACCCTGGTTTAGATAAGACGATGTCAATATAATGCTACGATGTCAATAATTAACTAAATGCTTTACCTGTAAATTTGTCTAGCTTTACATTTGCTGCTTCTTATTCATTACTAACATTCCTGTTCTTTTCAAAAATTTTTCCTTTTGATTTTTTTTTTTTAAACTAGAGACCAAAGGTCGGGGAAATAAGTTAATGTTATAAAGTGCAATTATTTTCAAGATATTATATATGTCCTTCCCTATATTGCCATTTTTTTGTTTTTTTTAAATATTTACATAAACTTCTAATTACTATGAATGAAATCTAAAATGGTTTGTACCGATTAGTATATTTAGTTTTTTTTTGTGACCATAACACACTTGATTCCTAAAGTTTTACAAAACTACGTAAAAATTTTGTATTACAATGTTTACTTTCACAAAAAAAAAAAAACATTAAAGTTCAAGAGTTCCAGAGTTTAATTTTCTTAAGATTTCTTCCTCGTCTTTTTTTTTAAAAGAATGGAAAATAGTGGTTAAAAGTGATATTAATATTTATTCAAAAATATTGTCATTTAAAAATAGTTTCTCGATTTATTTCTATTTGAAAGTTTAGCAAAGAAGATAAAAAGTACTTCCTTAGCTTTTTTTCTTACACAATAACTTGTATAAGTGATAACTACATAAAGTTATATAAAAAAAAAACAAAAAATTTAAAATAAATACATCACCTAAGTGATTACAGTTACACCCCTTATATATACTAGTTTTTGTAATACTATTTTTGATCGTTATTTCCATTTCATTAAAATTAATATAATCAATATTTAAATTATTTTTATTTGGTAAATTAATTTGGCAACTTAAGTGTATATCTCTATGGCAGAATTTTTGTTTTTTTTTCCAATCAAGGTGTTTGGGTAAGAAGCCAACAACAAACAAACCAAAAAAAAAAAAAAAAGAAAAAAATTAACCAAATACAAAATTAAAGAAAACTGATATTTATGTTATTCACTTTATTTATATCCGAATTAATTTATATCTTAAGTCATGATTAATAATAGGATTTTTTAATAAAGATGCAAATTTCTTAGTTCTTGTTATTTATTGCAAAAAAGGAAAAATAAAAAAAAAACAAACTCAAGACCGAAATAATCTGCCTTACAATTAATTTATTCTTTGTATTTCTGAATAAATCTCCGTAGACTTGGAACGAGCCAATCGAGCGGTGGTAAGATGATCTTGTGTCGCCGGCCCGACGTGGTTTTAGGTAGTAAGCTTGTGTGTGCTTGGGATTGTATGAGTGAGTGGGTGACGTGCGAGAGCGTGTGAATGGGGGATTGAATGTGGGGGTTGGACGTGCTGATCGTGGTTGTTTCGCAAAAGGGGTCGCCAGAGTCTCCTCGTTCACTTGTAATTTTTTTTTCCATTTCTGTAACTCTTCGTAAATTGCGTACATTTCTGCATTTGTGTTGAAGCAGCAGGTATTACACGATCAAATCCACGATGGCTGAGCCTTAGTCGTATGGCGATACAAAAACTCTAGGTACGCATCCTGCTATGCCATTCTCATTGGTTCGCCAATGAGAAAGCTCTTCATTACAAATTGGCGCCCAACGTGGGGCTTCTCTAAGGGTCCCTACAGCGATGTAGGACTCTGGAGGGGTCCCTTCATATTTACAAAAAACTTGAAAAAATTTTTTTTTTAAAAAATCTTTCTTCTTAAAATTAATTTTCATTCCACCGTAACAATAGTAAAGACTCTGGCGACTGGAAGCAATTCCTTGCTTCAAACGCGCAGGAGCGAAGGAAGTCTGAGATTCCTCAGATTTTCCTTCGATGGGGTTTTGCGTCCCCACGCCTCCAGCTACCACTCTCCTTTTTCTTTACTTTCTGAAACGCAAGGGTGAGAATGATTCTTCGGGATCATTCTCAATGGGCTTTACAAACCCACGGACCCTAGTAACGGCTGGGTTCCTTACTGGCACGGGGAATGCCGGAGGTGACCAGATGCCAGGATTAGAAATTTGTGAAATGGGGTATACGGCTATCACATCCATCCTGGTCATCTGGTTATGCTCTGGGTTCGCTGTGGCAGCGAGATTCACAGCTGGGCTAACGACTCCCTAACGTTAGAGCCCCCTCCCTGGAGCGTTAGCACCCTATGGTCTGATCTGTCCAGTTCTCGCGAATGATACTGGGGAACATCTTCTAAAGCAGTTTGATATCAACTGCTGAGGGAAGATGTTCGCCCAGCCTTCATGTCGGGAGTTAATTGGATTAGCTCAGATCATAGCATCTCACCCGTGCGTGTTGGTGGTGAGAATCGAGAATGGCAGGTGACGAAAATAGAATGATGGTGCAGAGGATTTATCCTCTGACCATCCTATCGTCTCCTGTCGTTCAAGTGATACACTACCAGCACACACCCAATCTTATTCCTTCCCACCCTATCATTTCCTTTCCTAAACCATCCCTTCTTGCTCCCCTTCCCTTAACCTAATCCCATCCTTTAACGTAGTGTATATTTTTAAACTTTTCCTTGATCCCAATTTTTTTTTATATTCAACCACAAACAAAATGATAAGAAGGAACGACGATCACTGCCTTCAACCCCAGAAAGTGTTGACCATCCCGTGGTGTGGTGGTTCCCGTCTATCTAAGGCTTTAAAAAAAAAAAAAAAAAAAAAAAAAAAAAAAAGAAAGAAAAAAAAAATAATACATCAGATTGCTGATATCAATTGATATTAATTCCTTTTTTTTTCTCTCTCGATTTTAGGACACTTGTAACGCACCAAGGAAGATTACAAGTTACCAAAAATATAATTAGGAACCGTATAAAATATAGTACAGACAAATAAATTACAACTCAAGTTAGTCAATTGGAAAAAAAATATATATATATTAAGAGATCAAAAGAAGACGTATCAATTCAAACCCTCAGGATAGAGGACATCGTTCAACTCCGTCATAGTCTTAGGTATTAATTTTAGTTAAGTTGCATGCTAGATATTAAGTTATAATTTGAATAGTCGTTAGTACAACCTACTGATTTTGTTTTTACGCACTATCCGGTCTGATCCTTCGGGAATTATTTTTTTTTAATCATTAGTATTAAATCCGCTTAGAGTAGAATTGTTTCTTTTTTCTCGGTCTTTTTTGGTCACAAAAAAATTGTGTTTGATATTTTGCTTGTTAGATATAACACCCCTGCCGGTAGGCTTGCCACTTTGTTTTGGAATTTTATTTTACGTTTCCACCGCTTACAATAGAGTAGTTTAATTGTTTTATCTCTATCCTCCAAACGTTTTGCTACGAATTTTGTTTTTTTTTGATACCTTTATCGTGGACAATAGTGTAGCTTAATTGTTTTATCTCTTGTTAGGATTTCTCTTCCGTGTTGGTAAAACTCATTGTTCCGAATTTCCCTCGTCTGCAATAGTTAGTATATCGATTATCTCTTCACCCTCCACATTCTCGCTTTTGGACAGGTGTTGCGCAGCTGTTTGGGTTTGTTTTTCGTTGGTGTTTTTTTTTATTTTGAGTTTTCATAATGTCAGCTGCTGATAAGATTGACGTTCTGGACAGGTCCAGCTCTTGTGCTGTTTGTCAACACGAAATAGTGCCGGCCGACGTAAAACTCCTCACTCGGTGTAACCACCTCTTTCATGACATCTGCCTCAACGACTGGTTGTTGCAGAATAGCACCTGCCCAATTTGTCGAGCCGCTTGTGAGCGTGCAGAGTTGCAGAGGTTGCCTCGAGGGATGGATAAAAATAATTATACAATAGTGCCACCCCCACCGCGACCTGTGACTCGCTCTATTACCGCAGGTTGGCAACGTCGTTCCAGTACCGGAAATCAACCCTCGTCCACTCCCTTGGCAAACCGTCTTCCACCATCTCGACTCGCCGATGAAGTGCGAGTGAATATAGCTCAACGATCTCCCATACATGGTGCCGCGGAAGCGGAAGATCATGGTTTTCAGGAAGCTGTAAATGCTCATATCGATCAGGAAATTTCGAGGATTAATCACTCAATGAGGCAATCACGTGCTCCGACACCTGAAGTGATGCTACCCCTAACACATAATGTAGTCTCGCCCACCACCCCGCGACATCAATCGGTTCATTCCAGAAATTATGCGCCAGTAAATGCGTTTGTGCAAAATAATGTACCAGTACCACCAATGTTTGCTGAACCTCATCTCGCTCCTACTACTGCCAGAATGCGAACACATCTCGAACAGCACTCTACAACAATTAGAAATTGGAACGTAACGTTCTCAGGTAGACCCGATGGTCTAGATGTTGAAGCGTTCATCTTCAGAATAGAGCGGCTGACAGAGATGTGTTTAAATAGCGATTTTACTATTGTCACCCGCTGTCTGTACTTGTTATTCACCGATCGAGCAGCTGATTGGTTCTGGAGATATTTTCGCCAGAACCGACAGCTTATTTGGACTGACTTGTGTCATGCTCTGCGAATAGAATTTCAGGACAGGCAGACGGACGACGAAGTGAAGGAGCGGATGAGGGCCAGGAAACAGCGGCCCACTGAATTGTTTGACGAATTCTTACAATCAATTTATCGACTGGCAGATAAACTACGAGTACCGATGTCGGACGCGGAGTTATTATCCTTGATACGCAACAACTTACGATTGGAAATTAGAAGGGAGCTGCTATATGTTACCATTTATGGACTGGAACATCTGCGCCAGCTTTGCCGTGATCGCGAAAAATTATGGGCCGAGTCAATAACCAGACCGCGAGATTATAATATTAGACCATCTAGACCGGTGTCTGAGGTGGATTTAGATCGTGAATTTTCACAAATTCAAATTAGCGAGTTGCCAACTGAATCGTTACCAATTACATCCAACGAACTTGCGGCAATACAGCCCGCCCCTAATCTGAAACGAATAACCAGTTCCACTATTTGTTGGAACTGTAAACGACCTGGTCATCGGTGGCACGATTGTCGTGAATCACAGCGATTGTTTTGTTGGGGATGTGGAAAGGACGATGTATTATGTCCGAACTGTGAAAATTGTCGGGGAAACCGAAGGGGGGGCCAGAATCCCAACACCTTTTCTCGCTCCCAGGACCTGTCTTAGATTCATCTGAGACCACATTTAATTTGTCTCCGGATCCTTCAGATATTTCATCTACTAACCGAGCTTCAACATCCACTTCGATAGAACACCCGTTGAATACTACTTCTGTTACCCTAGTACCCACTCATGATACTACTGTGAAATTATTGAAACGAACACCCGATCATACGGAACCACCTCCATTATGGACCAAAACCAAATCTTTCCAACGGCGATTGAACGAATACCTGAAGATACGTTCGAATATATTTATCGATTCATTATCACCTTTGAAACTTCCATCGCGCTCTGCACTCCGTTCTCGTATTTATTGGCAACAACGACGTTTGTTTAAATCCAAAACCATTTCCTCTATTGTGAAATTGGCCAACGATGTGAGATCTTATGCCACAGTGTCCATATTGGGTAAACAACATACTGGACTGTTGGATAGTGGAGCGTCCTTGACCGTAATTGGTGGTGATTTTGCTAAAGAAATCGTGCAAACCCCAGACCTTCTGACTTATTCATCTGCAGTAGTTCGTACTGCCGATGGCCAAAGACAGAAGATCTTGGGATTTGTAAAAACAAAGATTTCATTTATGAACCAAGTAAGAACCCTGGACGTCTTCGTTATCCCGTCTTTAACCCAAAATCTGTATCTAGGTATAGATTTCTTTAATGCTTTTGGCTTGTTTAACCCGATATTTAACTTACCTACATTTTCGACCACGGAGTCAGTAATTTCAGAGTTGTCTTTAGATAATAAGGAACGTCTTCAAAACACTATCCAACTTCTACCTTCATTTTCAAAAATGGGTCTGGGTCGAACACATTTGATAGAACATGTGATTGATGTGGGGACAGCCGCTCCCATCAAACAACGTCACTACCCGATTTCGCCCGCCATTGAGAAACTGATGGGAGAAAAACTGGATAGAATGTTATCTCTGGGTATTATAGAGGTTTCAAACAGTCCATGGTCAAGCCCTGTGGTTTTAATTCGCAAACCTGGGAAGAATCGTCTTTGTTTGGATAGTAGAAAGGTCAATAGAGTTACTAAAAAGGATGCTTACCCCCTTCCACAGATAGATGGAATCTTGAGTCGTCTGCCACAGAGTAATTTCATTTCCAGTTTGGATCTGAAAGACGCTTTTTGGCAGATACCCCTAGAAAAACACTCCCGAGAGAAAACTGCTTTTACGGTCCCAGGGCGGCCATTGTATCAGTTCGTAAGAATGCCTTTCGGACTGTGCAATGCGCCGCAAACGATGACTAAATTGATGGACCAAGTAATTCCTCCACATCTCAAATCGTGCGTCTTCGTATACTTGGATGATCTTCTAATAGTTACAGATACCTTCAAGGCCCATCTGAAACTGTTAGAAGATATCTCCCAGTGTCTTAGACGTGCGAACTTGACGATAAACGTGGAAAAAAGTAAGTTTCTCTTGCCGGATGTAAAATATTTGGGATATGTAGTGGGAGGTGGTAAGCTAAAAATTGATCCTGATAAAACTCAGGCTATCTCTGAATTTCCTACACCGCGTACGTCCAAACAGATTCGACGATTCCTGGGTATGGCGGGTTATTACCGCCGTTTTATATCTGATTTCTCTGCTATGTCCTCTCCAATATCAGATTTGTTGAAGAAAAATTCTAATAAATTCGTATGGACACCAGAAGCTGAAATAGCATTTATAAATCTCAAAAATGCTCTCATATCAGCACCAGTCCTCATAAACCCCGACTATACTAAACCTTTTACTCTCCAGTGCGACGCTAGTAATGACGGTATAGGCTGTGTATTACTTCAGTGTGACATGGACGGCATGGAACATCCCATAGCGTACATGTCCAAGAAACTAAATTCTGCGCAACGCAATTACTCCACTAGTGAGAAAGAGTGTCTAGCCGCCGTACTGGGAGTAAAGAAATTTAGAGCGTATGTCGAGGGTCAGGCCTTTAAGATCATAACTGACCATGCTTCATTAAAATGGTTAATGCAACAAAAAGACCTTTCTGGTCGATTGGCTCGTTGGAGCTTGAAATTGCAGGGTTATGTCTTTGATATTGAGTACCGAAAAGGAAATTTAAACATAGTTCCAGACACTCTATCAAGACGTGACTCTGTTGACGTCATTTCCGAATTATGTCCAGTGCCTGAATTAGATCTTAATTCCCCTTTCTTCAACACTTCTCATTATTTGGAGTTGGTAAATCTGGTTACCGAAGCAGACGGTACATTGCCTGATCTGAAAGTAATTTCGGGTCGGGTCTATAAACGATTGGTTTGTCTAGATCTTGATATTCCTTCAGAGGGAGAGGTTTGGAAATTGTGGTTACCTGAGGAATACACTGACGAGTGTATTGCAAGGGCCCACAATCCCCCTACCTCATCTCATGGAGGTCTAGCAAAAACCCTGTGTAATATTCGTAAATTTTACTATTGGCCTCGTATGTATACCCAGGTTAAATCGTACATAGGAAATTGTAAGACCTGCAAGGAAATCAAAGCGACTAATGTTCCACTTCGTGCTCCCATGGTGTCTCAGATGAAAACAGAACGAATTGGTCAGCGATTATACATCGATATTCTTGGCCCTTATCCTCGTTAAAAGGCCGGGAATATCGCTATTCTTGTAGTATTAGATCATGTTACGAAATATCCATTTTTGTTTCCTTTACGGAAACTAACTAAAACAAGAAAATAAAACAGAAGCACTACTGGCCAAATATGTACCGACAAATAAAAGATTATATCAAAAAGTGTGGAGATTGTCAAACGAACAAACACCCCAATATTTCTATTAAAGTGCCAATGGGTAGTCAAAAGAATGCAAATAGTCCATGGGAGATGATTGCGGTAGACTACATGGGTCCATTTCCGAGGTCTAAAATGGGAAACCAGTATCTTTTAGTAATAGTTGACGTCTTTAGCAAATTCTGCATCCTGAAACCAGTGAGAAGAGCCGAAACCAAATCTCTCATTCAAATTCTAGAGAACGAGGTTTTCCTTATGTTTGGGGTACCTCGAACACTAATTTCAGATAATGGAGTACAGTTTACGTCCAAAGAGTTTAAGAGGTTGTTAGAGGAGTATAGTGTTAAACATTTTCTGAATGCTATATACCATCCACAATCTAACCCGGCCGAGCGAATCAATCGAGTCATCTTAGCTAGCGTTAGAGCATATATTAAAAACGATCAACGGAACTGGGATTTGAACATCGCTAAAATTTCTTGCGCAATTAGAACAGCAACTCATGACTCCACAAAATACACACCCTATTTTTTAAATTTTGGTAAGGAAATGGAGTTGGGTCAAGATTTGGTAAGAAATGTAACTGATACAGATGATATGAATAACAACAGGTTAGTAAGGTTAAACAGAGTAAGAGAGGAAGTACTACACAGTCTAAAGACCGCATATGAAAAATATTCCAAGCATTACAACCTGAGAACTAGGATATCTGAATTCGCTCTTGGAGAAATAGTATTGAGGAAGTCATTTAAGAAGTCAATCTTGGCAGAGCAGTTTAATGCTAAATTGGCTCCACAATACGTTAAGGCTATTGTAAAAACGAAACTTGGTGAGTCGACGTATGTTTTAGAAGACCTAGAGAGCAAATACACGGCAAAGTATCATATAAGTAACATACAAAAATTTACAGCATAAAATCACAATTTTAATGTGTTAAATGTTTAATGTTATTACTTATAATTATTAACACCCTTTTAATGTGTTTTGTGTATATGTTCAAATAAGGTGAATTGAATACGTTTGGGTTTTTTTTTTAATTTGTTGTGTCGTCGCATGTATATGTTTTTCTCCATAAATTAATTATTTAATAAAATAAAAATATAGAAATTGTATATGTATATTGTATACATATTTGGTGTAATTTTTTTTGGGTTGGATGTCTTAGATTTTAAAAAAAATTATTCGTATTATTTATTTAATTTATTTTAGTTTTAATTTTTGGGTGGAAGGGTTGAAGCCATGTTCCAATTACTGTTGGACATGTTAGTTTTTTCTTGCATGTTAGTTTTAAGATTTGGAAATTTAGTTCTTGCGTTTGCGGTAGGTTAGTACTTGAAGGATAGATAAGTTGCATAACCTTTAAGTGAGGGCGCTGTGTTTGGTCTAGATCAACCTAGTTTTCCCACAGCGCGCTCATTTAAATAAATAATTAGCCTATCTGTTTTTGTTTAATGTAAAATAAATTCAGTTTTGACAAGAAACTGTTAATTTATTTTGACACGTTCGTTTTTGCGGTAGGGAAATCTTTCGAAAATAGCGCTAGTCGCAAGTTTTGCCACTAAGATTTGCCTACCAGTTAATTTTTGGATATTGTTTTGGATATAGTTCTAAGTTTTTGGTATATATGTGTTAGTGTGTATGTTAGTATTAGTTTTTGCATACCAATCTCCAAATTATATTTGGAACTTGGGTTGCTGCAGCTGGAAACACTTTGGTAAGAGATTGCAATATGCACGTCTTCCAAGGACTAAGTGCTTCTGTTTGGTCCAAAAATTGTTTTGGTTTTCCCAGAAGAGCTAAAAAGAGAATTAGTTTCCTGCTTGTTTGTTATTTTTGGGTAAATTTCATTTTAGTTTAGGTTAAATAAGCATGTTAAGTTTTTGTTCATTAATTTATTGGCATGATCTAGTTAAGTTATTTTTTTTGTGCAGAGTTATTTATTGCATGTTCTTTTAGGGTTAGTAGTCATATTGTTGGATAAGGTAAGGAAAAAATCGAAAGTGTCCACATCATATCTGGAACTTTCGAGAGCATTTTGTTGCAATCTTTTTTAGTTTGGTTTTATGTTAGCTTGGTATAAGGCAACAAAATGCTCTCGAAACCCCAGAAAGGATGTGATGTAACGCGCAAATAATAGTTCACTAAATGATTCAAATTGAAAGTCATTTTTTTTCCATTAATTTGTGTTGTGTTGTAAAATTAAAAAAAATAATCTTCTTAGTTTCATTGATGTTCCCTTTTTTTTATTCGAATAAATATTGTATTTAAATTCACGTTACATTTTCTTATGTTAAAACCCAAAATTTGATTTTGTATAAAAACAACTGATTCCTAATTTTTTGTTAAAAATTAAAAACAATTCTTTCTAATTTTCATTGATGTTTTTTTTCTCATTATTTAAATTCAGATAAATATTATATTTAAAATGACGTTAGATTTTTTTTTATATGTTAACTAGAAAAATTGATAATTGTATAAAACAGCTGATTGCCTTTTGCATGATTAAAACATGAATTTATATAATTTTTTTTGTTAATTGATTCTTTTTGTTAATTTAAGTAAGATTAGAATTAAGCTATGAAAAAACCAGTAATTATTGCAATTTTAAAACTTTAAAATCTACTAAAAAATAAAACAAATCAACAAATCAGTTGGGCAATTTTGATGCAGCTATAACAAAATCTACGATATCAAAAGTTATATTCTTTTGGTACAAAATTATCGATAGATGGTGCTAAGTTGGGTGTTTTAAGCTGAATGATTTTATCCATTATTGAAACTTCAACCCAGTATTTTTGAACACATATATATATATATATATATATATATATATATATATATATATATATATATATATATATATATATATATATATATATATATATATATATATATATATATATATATATATATATATATATATATATATATATATATATATATATATATATATATATGTCTAAACTTTAACGCAAATAATCGAAATAAATTGAGGAATTTTACTGTTCTACCTGGTCTACATGCCATTTTGGAAAAACATCTGCTTTAACAATTTCGAAACAGTCACAAAACTTAAAAAAAAATAACAAAACTAGGACAGCCAACTTTCGTTAATAGAGTAAAAAGAAAACCTGGGGAAAAAAATTGGAGGGGAAAATTCTACTATATAAGTTCGAGCAAAATAATAGCTCGGCCTATTGTGTTTTGGCATTAATCAAAAACATATATTCTGTTTGGACGGAGATCAAAAATCAACAAATTTTTCGCTGAAAATTTTGATGAAAAGGGAAGATCCAGCCATTATATAAGAATGGAAATCGAATTAAATTATTTTGGATAAATTTAAAGGACAACCCGTACAACATAACTTAAGTATTTGTTTTATTTTTTGTTTTCTTTATTTAATAACAAGTATCAAAGTAATATTTTTTTTTTTGTTTATAAAGTTAAATTGGTTTTTATAATAAATTGTGAATATTTTAATTTTCTTGTTTTTTTTTGTTTATTAAATGTTGAGTGTTTAGTGTTTGTTTGATGAGGCAGTTCAAAAAAAATTAATGAGAGTTATTTTGTGCAACATTTTAATTGAAGGCCCGTCCCACAACTAAAAAATAATATAGCGCTGCGATAAAGGTACCGTTATATTATTTCCATCGGAGTGATGTAATATCACAAATAATTCATTGAATCAATATTTCGTGATAGGATAGAGAAAATAAAAATTTTGCAGAAACAGAACAAAAATGGTGCTGCCAATTATCCAGCTTCACTGTTTTTCTCAATGAACAGTCCACACATAGAGTTATATGAAAGCT
The DNA here is from genome assembly GCA_963693315.1 of Diogma glabrata. NCBI lineage: Eukaryota > Metazoa > Arthropoda > Insecta > Diptera > Cylindrotomidae > Diogma > Diogma glabrata. The sequence goes on along the minus strand of OY856186.1, from coordinate 126,516,488 downwards.
CGATTGTTTGAGCAAGCAGTAACGTAATATCATCAAGAAATACTTCATAGCTAATATCGGGGGTGGTACCGTTGGCTGAATAGAGTTCATCCGACAGCTATCACCTTGGCTAGTGATATCTAATTTCTCACTGCTTATGCCAGTGGTATATGTGATATCCCACGTGAACTCGGATGTCAAACAAAAGCAGGGAGTGGCGTACGCGGGGTTGTCACACCCGTAGATCAAAAATAAAAATTACAAATTAAAAAACATGATCCCTGCATGCGTAAATTTTTAAATACGAATTTTGTAAGTTGCTCTTACTTTTTTATAACAATTGAGCTTTCAGTGCTTTGGTTGATGCAAAAAACATCTATACTGTCACCGAAATTTAACTGCTTCGCTCATTTTGATTCTTAGTACAAAATCGCAAGACACGCTCTTGAAAGAGACAGGATTTAAGGTATTTGTTGATTCAAAAAATAGTATCAATATTTTTAATGCAATTGCATTCATTAAATCTAGAGCGAAAGATTTGCTTCGAAATGTTCCGTATATACGTGTTTGAGGTGAATTACCTTATTTGTCAACTCTTCTGAAATATCTGCCTTGTATATTGCAACGAATTGGTTTGTACAGGTTATTATTTTCTCCTCTTTCCTTAGAATACATTACGCAAACATTACGCTTGATATTACTAAATCTGCAATATCTAAAATCGTGTGTCTTTTGAGTTCTGTTTCTTGTTATAAATGCGGATGTTTTCATGATCTTCATTTGCATTTCCAGAAAATGTACCGAACCGTTTTCTTGTTTTACTCATTGACAAAAAAGAAGAAATATTTAAACCATTTGTTCTGGGAGAAGATTATCAAGATTGCAGACCTCAACATCTATTGTTGTTTGTCTTGTTTGAATGATGATGTTTCTGTTATGGATATCTTTCAATATTTTAAGCCGTATTGATGGCATTAATCTTCAGGCAAATTTACTCATGTGCTTTTTTAGTTTCGTTGAAGTCTAGATAAGTTTCTTGCTGGCGACGTTTTGCAAAAAATCTAACAGCATTAATTCAAATTGACCATCGCGTGTTAGAAAGCTTATGTAGTGACTGCGAAATATATTTCTTTAACATTGCTCTTCGTGGAGGGCTTCTGCTAATTAATCTATAGCATTTATTAATTTATTCCAAGAAATATAACCTCATTTGAATGTTATACAGCAGAATAAACTCTACAGAAATTGAGACTGTGAGCTCCACATGAGGAATACACAGCATATAGGTTTTCTCTACAAATCTCTCTTTCCGTGCTTTTGATTTCACTTTTCATGTTGCTTGCGTTATCATACCGCTGTCCTTCGTTCAGCTTGAATTACTACTAATTCTACATGGCTTGCACATAATCGAATGAGCTCATTTTGGATTTCCGATGAAACATTATGAACTTGTTAACGATGCTAAATTTGCTTGGAAATGCTTACTTTTTCTAAATGATGAAGTAGCAAGGGATCAGAGTGACTAATAATCTCCAAAGTTCCGAAGAAGTTACAATTATTAGGCTCATCAACCATATTGGCTGTCTCTGCTCAAAGCCATGCTCCTCTCACCTAAAAACAAAACAGTATCCAAAATTCTTTTTAAAATGTGGCTCAATATGTTTGCGGTCAAAACAGGATTAATTCATGTTGTCTTTTTATGTCCTCCATAAAACAATTAATTTAAATATCATCTCAATACTTTAATTTTTTGGTTACTGTTAATTTTTTTAAAATTGTACTATGCAAAATTGACCGCTTTTTATCGTTTTCTTATATTTGTAATCACATATGTGGCATCTATTATATGACCCATCTTGGAAAAGAAAAACTTCTTATTTAAACCTTGAAGCCAAATTAATTAAATCATCGTGTATTTATTAATGGTAAGATTTAATGGAAGATCAAATCCACATATACTTTAGTTTTGGTTAAAAATTGTTTTTGTCTATATAATATTTTCATTTTGGTTGGAGTTCGGGCCCTTTTAAAAAACCGGGCCCGGCACGAAACCCCCTCCCCCCTCCCCTCCCCCTCTTGTCGGGCCTGAGGTAAAGTAAAAACGACATACAGCCCCATTACAATTGTCGCCGCCAGTCCTTCTAACTCATTACAGCTTTACAAACACAAAGATCATCATTTATGTAGACAGAACACAAATTATTAATTGATATTGTGTGACGCAACAAAGCAATTAACTGAGAAAATGTTCAAATATTATTGACTGACTTGTAGCACACATAAATATTTTATGTTTGTTGAAATGAATAATTTTATTTTAAGCCCGTCACCGAAACATATTAGCAAACCAATAGCTAATTTCTTTAATAAGAATATGCTTATTTTAGAGTAAAACTCGAAATAATTCGTTGTTACAAGTCCCTGTTTCGGTGCCATAATGCTGGTGATTTCAGGCAGGCCTACGACTCTGTCGCACGAGAGACCCTATGGTCTGCTCTAGTGTGAATGGAAATCCCTAGTAAACTGGTTCCACATTTAAATCCTGTAAATCTGGTATTTTTCCATCCTGCTGGAAGTTGGCCAATGTCCAGCCTGTCCCAAAAAAAGGAACGAAATGTAATTTTTCAAATTATAGACCAATAGCCTTACTCTAAGCACTGTCTAAAATATACGAGCAATATATTAATTCACACATATCTAAATTTTTAGAGGACAACCATTTGATATCTAAAAGCCAATACGGTTTTATAAACAAAATATCAACAACCGATCTATTGAACTATGTAGCACATCTAGTTGGCATGCCATCTTGATCAACAAGCTCGTTGCGTACGGTTTTCATCCCGCAGTCGTGACGTTCATTCAAAATTTTCTGTCTAACCGATACATCTCGGTATCTATAGATGGCTTCTCTTCTGAGTCCAAATTAATTAACGCAGGTGTAACCCAAGGCTCAGTTTTATATCCCACTTTATTCCTAATTTATATCAACGAACTGTTGAAAATCACCAGTAACCCAATAAATAGTTTTGCAGATGATAGTACACTGCACAAGTCATTCGTCCCCCTATCTTCAAAGGGTAAAATGCATGAACGAATAAATCCCGCCCGGAGAGACGTTGCCATAAACGTAAACGAGGATCTAAAAACAGTCGCCGATTGGGGTGACAAAAATTTGGTCAATTTTAATTCCACCAAAACACAGCTATTGATTGTTTCCAGATCAAAGACCGAGTTTCCCATCGATATTTCAATTAATATGTATGACGACTAAATAGACGAATGTGAAAGCATTCGTTTATTGGGAGTCACAATATCCAATGACTTACTCTGGAACGATCATATAATGGCCATGGCAAAGAGCGCGTCAAGAAAACTCGGCCTCTTCAATAGATGTAAAAAATATTTTACTTCGCATCAATAACTCCACATTTATAAGTCCTATATTCGTCCCTGTATGGAGTATTGTTGTCAAGTTTGGGGGCGCTGCACCTGTTACCATCCTAGCTCTTTTCGACTTTGTTCAAAAGCGTGTTATACGAATTGTTGGTGATCGAGATTTAACATTAGATCTTGATTCCCTACAACATCGTCGCACTGTTGCTGATCTCGTTGTTTTTATAAATATCGTCACCAGCAGTGCTCGGATGAAATCAGGTCCATAATGCCTCAGACATATGTTTTTCCCCGTTTGACTCGTCCATCGGTTTGTGCAGGTGGTCGGACTGTCGAGATTACTCACTGTCATAGTAATGTAATGCAAAGGGATTTCTTTGTACGTACATCGTACAAATGGAATGCTTTGCCCGAATCAATAGTCTCGAGTGCCGTCAATCCACAAAGATTTAAAAAAAGCGTCCACCTATACCTCAAGACGCATGTTGTTGTGGGACCTAGGTCTTAAAAGGTATCTATGTGTTGTTGTGACACATTTTGTAATTCCTACTACACAACACCTTTCATTAAAAAAAAAAAAATATGCAAAATGACAGTACAGAACTCTCTATGCTGTGTACGAGTAGAGAACGAAATATCAAAGTTTTTTAAAGTCGACTCCGGGTTAAGACAAGGTGTTGCTATCTTTCATATAATCTTCAATCTAGCCTTGGAATATATGTGCAGTTAAAAGCAATATATTAATTCACTACCGACTAATAACAATATCTTGTCGATAAACTCAGTACAGATGATCGCGTACGCTAATGATGTTGTCATCCTCGGCCGAAGTGAAGCTGTTATGAGTGAGACTTTCAAATTGCTTGAGAGTGGTACTAGAAAAATTGGTCTTCAAATTAACTACGATAAAACCAAATATATGAATGTTTCAAGAGGGACTGAGAAGAAAGATTTGATGTGCGGCGATGAACGAATTGAGGGAGTTGAATTTTTTAAATATTTGGGATCAATGCTCGACTCAAACAACAGCATACTTACAGATATAAAAGCTCAAACTGCTTTTCTTGGATACCGTATGTATCAACTAACACCAAACTCAAGATAAACAAGACGTTGATTAGACCGGTGGTGTGTAATGGATAGTCTGGACTAACGGCTGAACCTCCGGTATTATATTCGCAGCTTCATTAGTTGTCATTTCCTTTATTAGACGGTACCGCTCGTAATAGTTTCTTATCCATTCGTCAGCAATAAGTCATATTTTTTTCTTTTTACATAGTCCCCGTAACCCATAGTTTTCTTATTTTTCTTAAAAATTGACTGAATTTTCCATGGCTGGACAGACACATCTGAGGAGAATTGAACTAATTGCACTAATTAATTTTAAATTGTAATTAATAAAAAAATTTTCACTACCTATAGTAAACTTACATGTTGATCGAAAATTGTATGAAGGTAAAAATTTTCCTTAAATGTTGTCTATGTAAGCCTTGCTATTTGATTTTGCAACCCATTAAAATTGACACATATTATATTTCCATCCGCGTTGGTTCACTTAATTTGAATTCTCTAAACACCAACCGTGCTTACACAACGAAGTCTTCAAACCTTAAAACAGCTGTGCGTATTTGTCCAATTCACCTTACTATCCTAAAATTGCATCTCACCATCGACATGGTCTTAGAAACATTATTATCAACACTTATTTTCTTACTGGGTGTAATCCATCCTTTTTTCTAAATTCCGAAAATTTTTTATTACCATTGTCGACATTGAATTTTGTTATAAATACTGGGTGTAACCTAGCCTTTTTCTCTTAGTCTATTACATTTTGATTCAGATGTTTGACATCTCTTTGTCATTCATTTTGCTTATCAATTGGTTTTAAGTTTGACATATTTTGGATCGGAGGGTTGGAATTTTTTATAAAACGTGTTAAAAGGAAAATTAAATTAACTATTCATGGAGTTGCTAACTAAACCATACACCCTAAGGAGCCATTAAGCGTAATCATCTGTGTTCAAGTGGGATAGTGCGACTACAAATACAAGAGATTTCATCCGAGGAATTACACAGGACACACCCAGGTACAATTTTCAGGTGTGATTTGTTGTTTTTAAATATGGCGAAACCCAAATGCCGAGATCTATTGCAAATATTATGTTGATGTAAATATGGAGCAAATGACCAGCACGGGATCCTTGGTTCGTCCACGAATTAAAACGTATGTATTTTGTCTTCCATCATATTTATTTGTTGCACGATTATTTATTTATTTATCAAATGATAAACATTAGACCAACATAGCAATTTTTGTGATAATTTTAAATAGTAAGTTCTGTGATACTTCAAAGTCGAATTAGTAAATTCTGTGTTAACGTAAAATAAAATAGACCGATCTGAACACTATTAATTGTTGTGACGTATTTTTTTATTCGAATCAGATTTATCGTGCGTATTTATTTATTTATTTATTAAAATCTGAGTGAAACATTAGATTAAATAGGTTATATCTGTGATAATTTTTTTTTGCTGTCAGAAATTTTATTTTTCATTCATACTAACTATGATATTTAAACAGTAGGCTTTGCTTTAACTGTCGGCAATTCTTCTTGTCGTCGATAATTTTGCTTTGTCGTTATGAAAATTCTTTGTTGTCATTTTTTCTTCTAACAAAATGAAATATAATTTCATCTTAGTAGGCGCATAAATTTGTAATTTATTTTTGACAAATAAACAAACATGCAAATATTTATGAATGCAAACGGACATTTTTATTATTTGCATTTTTACATAATTTTGTATTATTAAATAATTTGTAGAAAAATTTTATTTAGAAACTATTAATTATCTTTTAAACAAAATTATAATTAAAAAAAATTATCTCATTAAATACCACTCTTCATTGAAATTTTTGTCTAAAATTTTTCAATTTTACTCATTAAATTATTTTTAAGCAACACTGCTCAATCAAACCACTACTTAAACCACTCGTCCTTCGGACTCGTGGTTTATTGTGCGCTTTGATTCGCAGTGTTGCTAAATAATTTAATTCGTAAAATCAAAAAATTTTCGAAAAAATTTCAATGACTCGTGGTATTACAACCGACAATTCAACTCAAAAAATAAAGTTTCAATAAGGTCCAATCAAAACGCTTCATTTACTATTTTTTAGCAAATCAAAACGATTTGTTTCGATTATTTTTTTCTGTTAGGAAGGAACAGCAAATATTTTCGAATATTTTCCGCCTACTTAATATATTAATTTAAAACAAATATGCATATACAAAATTATGTGAAAATGCAATTTGCAAATAGTAAAAATGTCCGTTTTCATTCATAAATGATTGCATGTTTATGTTTATTTATCAAAAATAAATTACAAATTTATAACATTTATGCGCCTACTAAGAAGAAATAATATTTAATTTTGTTTGACAACAAAGGATTATGTTGTATGAAATAATGTTACTATTTCTGTTCGTTAAATTGTCTGCTAAACACAACTCGTCATCAAATTATTAGTCGATTATTTTTCAACATTACCACTCATGCCATTTGAGGTCAAAAATTTCCCTCGTGCGCTACGCGCACTCGGGACCTCAAATGACATTCGTAATAATGATTATGAAAAATAATCGACTATTATTTGACGACTCGTGATATTATATATGATAATTTAAATAAAAAAAATATTAATTTCGGTGTCCATGGATGCAAATCCTATTGAGCCTTGCGCACCTATTTATTTATTTATCGGATTATTATAGGAACATTATCAGTAGTGCACATAGTGATCTCGTTGATAATTTAAATCCAAAAAGAAAATAAACAAAATAGTAATTTCTGTGATAATTGTAAAAGTTAGTTCACGGAACTGTAATTTAATAATGGATGTTATTTATTCCGTTTCCATTCATATTTAAGTTTACTTTATGTAATTATATATTGATCGAATTAGTGTCGAACCATTAAAATTAGTGTAAATAGCACATGCTGTGCTAACTTAAGATAAAGGAAAAACAAAATGGAATCCTAAAGGATTGATCACCTTTCGTTCAATTCGAATCATGTTTAGTATCTGTATGTATATTTATGTATTCGTTAATTTATAAACGGGACATTAGCCTAATTAATAATTATTGTGATTTTAATAAATGAATAGAACTGATAGCTAGTAATTGATATTCTTTCATTGATTTCGAGTCGAATATATCCTGTGTCCATAATTGGTTCTTTATGTGGGGATAATCGCAAGTTGTGATTAAGTATTGACAGTTGTGATAATAAGAAGTGAATCAAAGGGCCGAAAACAAAAGAAAATAAAAAAAAAATATATACATTTATGTTGTGTTTGTCGTATGCTTAATTGAGACATCGAAGTAACGAATTAAAAGTGTCATCCATGCACATCAGAATATCATCTTGGAGCCTACCACTACAACAAATAAAAACATACACGTGTACCTAAAACCAAATGCCGTACATGATTTTTGGAATTTTTCTTTGTCAATAATTGAATTACTGGACGGAAGACAACTAACTAGATTTATCGCCTGTGGCTATTGGAATAAAATTTCATAACCAGTTTTTATCGAAGGTGGGAATTACAGGCAAGATGAGCAGCTGATGGATTAGGGGATGGTAGCGGGTGAACAATACCACGTGGTGAGTTACCATTTATATATTTATATAGGTATGTGCGTATGTAGGATTGATTGGGTGCGCGTGTGATCCTGTTGGTGTATCTGAAGGTGTATGTATATGCTTGGGTGATTATGTGCGAGTATGTCAGTGTGTGTGTTCTTGTGTGGACCTACCGTATTATGTTTTCTTATTTTTTTTTGGTAATATCTACTATTTAACTTAGAAGTACTATAATCTCCATTACTTACCCTGGTTTAGATAAGACGATGTCAATATAATGCTACGATGTCAATAATTAACTAAATGCTTTACCTGTAAATTTGTCTAGCTTTACATTTGCTGCTTCTTATTCATTACTAACATTCCTGTTCTTTTCAAAAATTTTTCCTTTTGATTTTTTTTTTTTAAACTAGAGACCAAAGGTCGGGGAAATAAGTTAATGTTATAAAGTGCAATTATTTTCAAGATATTATATATGTCCTTCCCTATATTGCCATTTTTTTGTTTTTTTTAAATATTTACATAAACTTCTAATTACTATGAATGAAATCTAAAATGGTTTGTACCGATTAGTATATTTAGTTTTTTTTTGTGACCATAACACACTTGATTCCTAAAGTTTTACAAAACTACGTAAAAATTTTGTATTACAATGTTTACTTTCACAAAAAAAAAAAAAACATTAAAGTTCAAGAGTTCCAGAGTTTAATTTTCTTAAGATTTCTTCCTCGTCTTTTTTTTTAAAAGAATGGAAAATAGTGGTTAAAAGTGATATTAATATTTATTCAAAAATATTGTCATTTAAAAATAGTTTCTCGATTTATTTCTATTTGAAAGTTTAGCAAAGAAGATAAAAAGTACTTCCTTAGCTTTTTTTCTTACACAATAACTTGTATAAGTGATAACTACATAAAGTTATATAAAAAAAAAACAAAAAATTTAAAATAAATATATCACCTAAGTGATTACAGTTACACCCCTTATATATACTAGTTTTTGTAATACTATTTTTGATCGTTATTTCCATTTCATTAAAATTAATATAATCAATATTTAAATTATTTTTATTTGGTAAATTAATTTGGCAACTTAAGTGTATATCTCTATGGCAGAATTTTTGTTTTTTTTTCCAATCAAGGTGTTTGGGTAAGAAGCCAACAACAAACAAACCAAAAAAAAAAAAAAGAGAAAAAAATTAACCAAATACAAAATTAAAGAAAACTGATATTTATGTTATTCACTTTATTTATATCCGAATTAATTTATATCTTAAGTCATGATTAATAATAGGATTTTTTAATAAAGATGCAAATTTCTTAGTTCTTGTTATTTATTGCAAAAAAGGAAAAATAAAAAAAAAACAAACTCAAGACCGAAATAATCTGCCTTACAATTAATTTATTCTTTGTATTTCTGAATAAATCTCCGTAGACTTGGAACGAGCCAATCGAGCGGTGGTAAGATGATCTTGTGTCGCCGGCCCGACGTGGTTTTAGGTAGTAAGCTTTTGTGTGCTTGGGATTGTATGAGTGAGTGGGTGACGTGCGAGAGCGTGTGAATGGGGGATTGAATGTGGGGGTTGGACGTGCTGATCGTGGTTGTTTCGCAAAAGGGGTCGCCAGAGTCTCCTCGTTCACTTGTAATTTTTTTTTCCATTTCTGTAACTCTTCGTAAATTGCGTACATTTCTGCATTTGTGTTGAAGCAGCAGGTATTACACGATCAAATCCACGATGGCTGAGCCTTAGTCGTATGGCGATACAAAAACTCTAGGTACGCATCCTGCTATGCCATTCTCATTGGTTCGCCAATGAGAAAGCTCTTCATTACAAATTGGCGCCCAACGTGGGGCTTCTCTAAGGGTCCCTACAGCGATGTAGGACTCTGGAGGGGTCCCTTCATATTTACAAAAAACTTGAAAAAATTTTTTTTTTAAAAAATCTTTCTTCTTAAAATTAATTTTCATTCCACCGTAACAATAGTAAAGACTCTGGCGACTGGAAGCAATTCCTTGCTTCAAACGCGCAGGAGCGAAGGAAGTCTGAGATTCCTCAGATTTTCCTTCGATGGGGTTTTGCGTCCCCACGCCTCCAGCTACCACTCTCCTTTTTCTTTACTTTCTGAAACGCAAGGGTGAGAATGATTCTTCGGGATCATTCTCAATGGGCTTTACAAACCCACGGACCCTAGTAACGGCTGGGTTCCTTACTGGCACGGGGAATGCCGGAGGTGACCAGATGCCAGGATTAGAAATTTGTGAAATGGGGTATACGGCTATCACATCCATCCTGGTCATCTGGTTATGCTCTGGGTTCGCTGTGGCAGCGAGATTCACAGCTGGGCTAACGACTCCCTAACGTTAGAGCCCCCTCCCTGGAGCGTTAGCACCCTATGGTCTGATCTGTCCAGTTCTCGCGAATGATACTGGGGAACATCTTCTAAAGCAGTTTGATATCAACTGCTGAGGGAAGATGTTCGCCCAGCCTTCATGTCGGGAGTTAATTGGATTAGCTCAGATCATAGCATCTCACCCGTGCGTGTTGGTGGTGAGAATCGAGAATGGCAGGTGACGAAAATAGAATGATGGTGCAGAGGATTTATCCTCTGACCATCCTATCGTCTCCTGTCGTTCAAGTGATACACTACCAGCACACACCCAATCTTATTCCTTCCCACCCTATCATTTCCTTTCCTAAACCATCCCTTCTTGCTCCCCTTCCCTTAACCTAATCCCATCCTTTAACGTAGTGTATATTTTTAAACTTTTCCTTGATCCCAATTTTTTTTTATATTCAACCACAAACAAAATGATAAGAAGGAACGACGATCACTGCCTTCAACCCCAGAAAGTGTTGACCATCCCGTGGTGTGGTGGTTCCCGTCTATCTAAGGCTTTAAAAAAAAAAAAAAAAAAAAAAAAAAAAAAAGAAAGAAAAAAAAAATAATACATCAGATTGCTGATATCAATTGATATTAATTCCTTTTTTTTTCTCTCTCGATTTTAGGACACTTGTAACGCACCAAGGAAGATTACAAGTTACCAAAAATATAATTAGGAACCGTATAAAATATAGTACAGACAAATAAATTACAACTCAAGTTAGTCAATTGGAAAAAAAATATATATATATTAAGAGATCAAAAGAAGACGTATCAATTCAAACCCTCAGGATAGAGGACATCGTTCAACTCCGTCATAGTCTTAGGTATTAATTTTAGTTAAGTTGCATGCTAGATATTAAGTTATAATTTGAATAGTCGTTAGTACAACCTACTGATTTTGTTTTTACGCACTATCCGGTCTGATCCTTCGGGAATTATTTTTTTTTAATCATTAGTATTAAATCCGCTTAGAGTAGAATTGTTTCTTTTTTCTCGGTCTTTTTTGGTCACAAAAAAATTGTGTTTGATATTTTGCTTGTTAGATATAACACCCCTGCCGGTAGGCTTGCCACTTTGTTTTGGAATTTTATTTTACGTTTCCACCGCTTACAATAGAGTAGTTTAATTGTTTTATCTCTATCCTCCAAACGTTTTGCTACGAATTTTGTTTTTTTTTGATACCTTTATCGTGGACAATAGTGTAGCTTAATTGTTTTATCTCTTGTTAGGATTTCTCTTCCGTGTTGGTAAAACTCATTGTTCCGAATTTCCCTCGTCTGCAATAGTTAGTATATCGATTATCTCTTCACCCTCCACATTCTCGCTTTTGGACAGGTGTTGCGCAGCTGTTTGGGTTTGTTTTTCGTTGGTGTTTTTTTTTATTTTGAGTTTTCATAATGTCAGCTGCTGATAAGATTGACGTTCTGGACAGGTCCAGCTCTTGTGCTGTTTGTCAACACGAAATAGTGCCGGCCGACGTAAAACTCCTCACTCGGTGTAACCACCTCTTTCATGACATCTGCCTCAACGACTGGTTGTTGCAGAATAGCACCTGCCCAATTTGTCGAGCCGCTTGTGAGCGTGCAGAGTTGCAGAGGTTGCCTCGAGGGATGGATAAAAATAATTATACAATAGTGCCACCCCCACCGCGACCTGTGACTCGCTCTATTACCGCAGGTTGGCAACGTCGTTCCAGTACCGGAAATCAACCCTCGTCCACTCCCTTGGCAAACCGTCTTCCACCATCTCGACTCGCCGATGAAGTGCGAGTGAATATAGCTCAACGATCTCCCATACATGGTGCCGCGGAAGCGGAAGATCATGGTTTTCAGGAAGCTGTAAATGCTCATATCGATCAGGAAATTTCGAGGATTAATCACTCAATGAGGCAATCACGTGCTCCGACACCTGAAGTGATGCTACCCCTAACACATAATGTAGTCTCGCCCACCACCCCGCGACATCAATCGGTTCATTCCAGAAATTATGCGCCAGTAAATGCGTTTGTGCAAAATAATGTACCAGTACCACCAATGTTTGCTGAACCTCATCTCGCTCCTACTACTGCCAGAATGCGAACACATCTCGAACAGCACTCTACAACAATTAGAAATTGGAACGTAACGTTCTCAGGTAGACCCGATGGTCTAGATGTTGAAGCGTTCATCTTCAGAATAGAGCGGCTGACAGAGATGTGTTTAAATAGCGATTTTACTATTGTCACCCGCTGTCTGTACTTGTTATTCACCGATCGAGCAGCTGATTGGTTCTGGAGATATTTTCGCCAGAACCGACAGCTTATTTGGACTGACTTGTGTCATGCTCTGCGAATAGAATTTCAGGACAGGCAGACGGACGACGAAGTGAAGGAGCGGATGAGGGCCAGGAAACAGCGGCCCACTGAATTGTTTGACGAATTCTTACAATCAATTTATCGACTGGCAGATAAACTACGAGTACCGATGTCGGACGCGGAGTTATTATCCTTGATACGCAACAACTTACGATTGGAAATTAGAAGGGAGCTGCTATATGTTACCATTTATGGACTGGAACATCTGCGCCAGCTTTGCCGTGATCGCGAAAAATTATGGGCCGAGTCAATAACCAGACCGCGAGATTATAATATTAGACCATCTAGACCGGTGTCTGAGGTGGATTTAGATCGTGAATTTTCACAAATTCAAATTAGCGAGTTGCCAACTGAATCGTTACCAATTACATCCAACGAACTTGCGGCAATACAGCCCGCCCCTAATCTGAAACGAATAACCAGTTCCACTATTTGTTGGAACTGTAAACGACCTGGTCATCGGTGGCACGATTGTCGTGAATCACAGCGATTGTTTTGTTGGGGATGTGGAAAGGACGATGTATTATGTCCGAACTGTGAAAATTGTCGGGGAAACCGAAGGGGGGGCCAGAATCCCAACACCTTTTCTCGCTCCCAGGACCTGTCTTAGATTCATCTGAGACCACATTTAATTTGTCTCCGGATCCTTCAGATATTTCATCTACTAACCGAGCTTCAACATCCACTTCGATAGAACACCCGTTGAATACTACTTCTGTTACCCTAGTACCCACTCATGATACTACTGTGAAATTATTGAAACGAACACCCGATCATACGGAACCACCTCCATTATGGACCAAAACCAAATCTTTCCAACGGCGATTGAACGAATACCTGAAGATACGTTCGAATATATTTATCGATTCATTATCACCTTTGAAACTTCCATCGCGCTCTGCACTCCGTTCTCGTATTTATTGGCAACAACGACGTTTGTTTAAATCCAAAACCATTTCCTCTATTGTGAAATTGGCCAACGATGTGAGATCTTATGCCACAGTGTCCATATTGGGTAAACAACATACTGGACTGTTGGATAGTGGAGCGTCCTTGACCGTAATTGGTGGTGATTTTGCTAAAGAAATCGTGCAAACCCCAGACCTTCTGACTTATTCATCTGCAGTAGTTCGTACTGCCGATGGCCAAAGACAGAAGATCTTGGGATTTGTAAAAACAAAGATTTCATTTATGAACCAAGTAAGAACCCTGGACGTCTTCGTTATCCCGTCTTTAACCCAAAATCTGTATCTAGGTATAGATTTCTTTAATGCTTTTGGCTTGTTTAACCCGATATTTAACTTACCTACATTTTCGACCACGGAGTCAGTAATTTCAGAGTTGTCTTTAGATAATAAGGAACGTCTTCAAAACACTATCCAACTTCTACCTTCATTTTCAAAAATGGGTCTGGGTCGAACACATTTGATAGAACATGTGATTGATGTGGGGACAGCCGCTCCCATCAAACAACGTCACTACCCGATTTCGCCCGCCATTGAGAAACTGATGGGAGAAGAACTGGATAGAATGTTATCTCTGGGTATTATAGAGGTTTCAAACAGTCCATGGTCAAGCCCTGTGGTTTTAATTCGCAAACCTGGGAAGAATCGTCTTTGTTTGGATAGTAGAAAGGTCAATAGAGTTACTAAAAAGGATGCTTACCCCCTTCCACAGATAGATGGAATCTTGAGTCGTCTGCCACAGAGTAATTTCATTTCCAGTTTGGATCTGAAAGACGCTTTTTGGCAGATACCCCTAGAAAAACACTCCCGAGAGAAAACTGCTTTTACGGTCCCAGGGCGGCCATTGTATCAGTTCGTAAGAATGCCTTTCGGACTGTGCAATGCGCCGCAAACGATGACTAAATTGATGGACCAAGTAATTCCTCCACATCTCAAATCGTGCGTCTTCGTATACTTGGATGATCTTCTAATAGTTACAGATACCTTCAAGGCCCATCTGAAACTGTTAGAAGATATCTCCCAGTGTCTTAGACGTGCGAACTTGACGATAAACGTGGAAAAAAGTAAGTTTCTCTTGCCGGATGTAAAATATTTGGGATATGTAGTGGGAGGTGGTAAGCTAAAAATTGATCCTGATAAAACTCAGGCTATCTCTGAATTTCCTACACCGCGTACGTCCAAACAGATTCGACGATTCCTGGGTATGGCGGGTTATTACCGCCGTTTTATATCTGATTTCTCTGCTATGTCCTCTCCAATATCAGATTTGTTGAAGAAAAATTCTAATAAATTCGTATGGACACCAGAAGCTGAAATAGCATTTATAAATCTCAAAAATGCTCTCATATCAGCACCAGTCCTCATAAACCCCGACTATACTAAACCTTTTACTCTCCAGTGCGACGCTAGTAATGACGGTATAGGCTGTGTATTACTTCAGTGTGACATGGACGGCATGGAACATCCCATAGCGTACATGTCCAAGAAACTAAATTCTGCGCAACGCAATTACTCCACTAGTGAGAAAGAGTGTCTAGCCGCCGTACTGGGAGTAAAGAAATTTAGAGCGTATGTCGAGGGTCAGGCCTTTAAGATCATAACTGACCATGCTTCATTAAAATGGTTAATGCAACAAAAAGACCTTTCTGGTCGATTGGCTCGTTGGAGCTTGAAATTGCAGGGTTATGTCTTTGATATTGAGTACCGAAAAGGAAATTTAAACATAGTTCCAGACACTCTATCAAGACGTGACTCTGTTGACGTCATTTCCGAATTATGTCCAGTGCCTGAATTAGATCTTAATTCCCCTTTCTTCAACACTTCTCATTATTTGGAGTTGGTAAATCTGGTTACCGAAGCAGACGGTACATTGCCTGATCTGAAAGTAATTTCGGGTCGGGTCTATAAACGATTGGTTTGTCTAGATCTTGATATTCCTTCAGAGGGAGAGGTTTGGAAATTGTGGTTACCTGAGGAATACACTGACGAGTGTATTGCAAGGGCCCACAATCCCCCTACCTCATCTCATGGAGGTCTAGCAAAAACCCTGTGTAATATTCGTAAATTTTACTATTGGCCTCGTATGTATACCCAGGTTAAATCGTACATAGGAAATTGTAAGACCTGCAAGGAAATCAAAGCGACTAATGTTCCACTTCGTGCTCCCATGGTGTCTCAGATGAAAACAGAACGAATTGGTCAGCGATTATACATCGATATTCTTGGCCCTTATCCTCGTTCAAAGGCCGGGAATATCGCTATTCTTGTAGTATTAGATCATGTTACGAAATATCCATTTTTGTTTCCTTTACGGAAACTAACTGCTGAACCAATTTGTCATCTGTTGGCTACCAATGTCTGTGTCCGATAATGGGACCCAATTTAAATCAAAACAGTTTGCAGATTTCTTGGCGAAGCACGGAGTGAAACACACGTTATTGGCCTTATATTCACCTCAAGCTAACGCTTCTGAGCGAGTAAATAGGAGTGTGTTGTCCGGTATTCGAGCCTACTTAAAGGAGGAGCATTCTAAATGGGATCTGCACTTGAGCGAGATCGCTTGTGCACTACGTTGTTCCCTGCACCAAACACTTAAATGTTCCCCATATTTCGCAATGTTTGGAATACCTATGGTGACTCATGGTTCGTCATATGAACTGCTGAGACGATTGAATAGTATTCATGAACCAGGTGAAACGGTTCTGCGACCTGATTATCTTAACAAGATTCGGATTCGAATTCTTGATTTAACTGCCGAAGCATTTGTTAAAAGTGCTGGAAGATATAATTTACGAGCTCGAGTAGCTTTGTTTAAACCAGGTGATACGGTGTTCCGAAGGAACTTTATTTTGAGTGACGCCGGTAAGAAATTATCTGCTAAACTTGCACAGAAGTTTATTGAGACCAGAGTAATAAGGAGTCGGTCCAATGATGTTTTATTTTTCGATCTTATAGCAGATTGAATAAAATTTTTTTTTGACTTTAGGGTCTCGGGAACCCCCAGATCTGCCCGAAATTGGGTCTGGAAGATTTTAGTTAACCATCGCCTGCAATAGAGTAGAATATTGTTTTGATCGTTACCCCTCCAAAAAGTTTTTTTTGTATAATCATAGATACTTTGTTATTTTCTGCTAAGTCTGGGTTTGTAATACCGATCGATTTGATTACTAATTTCGTTTGAACATTGAAATGCCTCACCGAACGAATGTGGGTACACAAGATCCATTGGAGACCAGTCTATGCCTTTTTTCAACTTCTTTTTGGTCGTGAGTGTTCTTCCAAAAAGCACTTGTTCTGTAATGGATAGTCTGGACTAACGGCTGAACCTCGGGTATTATATTCGCAGCTTCATTAGTTGTCATTTCCTTTATTAGACGGTACCGCTCGTAATAGTTTCTTATCCATTCGTCAGCAATAAGTCATATTTTTTTCTTTTTTACATAGTCCCCGTAACCCATAGTTTTCTTATTTTTCTTAAAAATTGACTGAATTTTCCATGGCTGGACAGACACATCTGAGGAGAATTGAACTAATTGCACTAATTAATTTTAAATTGTAATTAATAAAAAAATTTTCACTACCTATAGTAAACTTACATGTTGATCGAAAATTGTATGAAGGTAAAAATTTTCCTTAAATGTTGTCTATGTAAGCCTTGCTATTTGATTTTGCAACCCATTAAAATTGACACATATTATATTTCCATCCGCGTTGGTTCACTTAATTTGAATTCTCTAAACACCAACCGTGCTTACACAACGAAGTCTTCAAACCTTAAAACAGCTGTGCGTATTTGTCAAATTCACCTTACTATCCTAAAATTGCATCTCGCCATCAACATCGACATGGTCTTAGAAACATTATTATCAACACTTATTTTCTTACTGGGTGTAATCCATCCTTTTTTCTAAATTCCGAAAATTTTTTATTACCATTGTCGACATTGAATTTTGTTATAAATACTGGGTGTAACCTAGCCTTTTTCTCTTAGTCTATTACATTTTGATTCAGATGTTTGACATCTCTTTGTCATTCATTTTGCTTATCAATTGGTTTTAATTTTGACATATTTTGGATCGGAGGGTTGGAATTTTTTATAAAACGTGTTAAAAGGAAAATTAAATTAACTATTCATGGAGTTGCTAACTAAACCATACACCCTAAGGAGCCATTAAGCGTAATCATCTGTGTTCAAGTGGGATAGTGCGACTACAAATACAAGAGATTTCATCCGAGGAATTACACAGGACACACCCAGGTACAATTTTCAGGTGTGATTTGTTGTTTTTAAATATGGCGAAACCCAAATGCCGAGATCTATTGCAAATATTATGTTGATGTAAATATGGAGCAAATGACCAGCACGGGATCCTTGGTTCGTCCACGAATTAAAACGTATGTATTTTGTCTTCCATCATATTTATTTGTTGCACGATTATTTATTTATTTATCAAATGATAAACATTAGACCAACATAGCAATTTTTGTGATAATTTTAAATAGTAAGTTCTGTGATACTTCAAAGTCGAATTAGTAAGTTCTGTGTTAATAAAATAGACCGATCTGAACACTATTAATTGTTGTGACGTATTTTTTTATTCGAATCAGATTTATCGTGCGTATTTATTTATTTATTTATTAAAATCTGAGTGAAACATTAGATTAAATAGGTTATATCTGTGATAATTTAAATAAAAAAAATATTAATTTCGGTGTCCATGGATGCAAATCCTATTGAGCCTTGCGCACCTATTTATTTATTTATCGGATTATTATAGGAACATTATCAGTAGTGCACATAGTGATCTCGTTGATAATTTAAATCCAAAAAGAAAATAAACAAAATAGTAATTTCTGTGATAATTGTAAAAGTTAGTTCACGGAACTGTAATTTAATAATGGATGTTATTTATTCCGTTTCCATTCATATTTAAGTTTACTTTATGTAATTATATATTGATCGAATTAGTGTCGAACCATTAAAATTAGTGTAAATAGCACATGCTGTGCTAACTTAAGATAAAGGAAAAACAAAATGGAATCCTAAAGGATTGATCACCTTTCGTTCAATTCGAATCATGTTAAGTATCTGTATGTATATTTATGTATTCGTTAATTTATAAACGGGACATTAGCCTAATTAATAATTATTGTGATTTTAATAAATGAATAGAACTGATAGCTAGTAATTGATATTCTTTCATTGATTTCGAGTCGAATATATCCTGTGTCCATAATTGGTTCTTTATGTGTGGATAATCGCAAGTTGTGATTAAGTATTGACAGTTGTGATAATAAGAAGTGAATCAAAGGGCCGAAAACAAGAGAAAATAAAAAAATATATACATTTATGTTGTGTTTGTCGTATGCTTAATTGAGACATCGAAGTAACGAATTAAAAGTGTCATCCATGCACATCAGAATATCATCTTGGAGCCTACCACTACAACAAATAAAAACATACACGTGTACCTAAAACCAAATGCCGTATATGATTTTTGGAATTTTTCTTTGTCAATAATTGAATTACTGGACGGAAGACAACTAACTAGATTTATCGCCTGTGGCTATTGGAATAAAATTTCATAACCAGTTTTTATCGAAGGTGGGAATTACAGGCAAGATGAGCAGCTGATGGATTAGGGGATGGTAGCGGGTGAACAATACCACGTGGTGAGTTACCATTTATATATTTATATAGGTATGTGCGTATGTAGGATTGATTGGGTGCGCGTGTGATCCTGTTGGTGTATCTGAAGGTGTATGTATATGCTTGGGTGATTATGTGCGAGTATGTCAGTGTGTGTGTTCTTGTGTGGACCTACCGTATTATTTTTTCTTATTTTTTGTTGGTAATATCTACTATTTAACTTAGAAGTACTATAATCTCCATTACTTACCCTGGTTTAAATAAGACGATGTCAATATAATGCTACGATGTCAATAATTAACTAAATGCTTTACCTGTAAATTTGTCTAGCTTTACATTTGCTGCTTCTTATTAATTACTAACATTCCTGTTCTTTTCAAAAATTTTTCCTTTTGATTTTTTTTTTTTAAACTAGAGACCAAAGGTCGGGGAAATAAGTTAATGTTATAAAGTGCAATTATTTTCAAGATATTATATATGTCCTTCCCTATATTGCCATTTTTTTGTTTTTTTTTAAATATTTACATAAACTTCTAATTACTATGAATGAAATCTAAAATGGTTTGTACTGATTAGTATATTTAGTTTTTTTTTTGTGACCATAACACACTTGATTCCTAAAGTTTTACAAAACTACGTAAAAATTTTGTATTACAATGTTAACTTTCACAAAAAAAAAAACATTAAAGTTCAAGAGTTCCAGAGTTTAATTTTCTTAAGATTTCTTCCTCGTCTTTTTTTTTAAAAGAATGGAAAATAGTGGTTAAAAGTGATATTAATATTTATTCAAAAATATTGTCATTTAAAAATAATTTCTCGATTTATTTCTATTTGAAAGTTTAGCAAAGAAGATAAAAAGTACTTCCTTAGCTTTTTTTCTTACACAATAACTTGTATAAGTGATAACTACATAAAGTTATATAAAAAAAAACAAAAAATTTAAAATAAATATATCACCTAAGTGATTACAGTTACACCCCTTATATATACTAGTTTTTGTAATACTATTTTTGATCGTTATTTCCATTTCATTAAAATTAATATAATCAATATTTAAATTATTTTTATTTGGTAAATTAATTTGGCAACTTAAGTGTATATCTCTATGGCAGAATTTTTGTTTTTTTTTCCAATCAAGGTGTTTGGGTAAGAAGCAAACAACAAACAAACCAAAAAAAAAAAAAAAAGAAAAAAATTAACCAAATACAAAATTAAAGAAAACTGATATTTATTTTATTCACTTTATTTATATCCGAATTAATTTATATCTTAAGTCATGATTAATAATAGGATTTTTTAATAAAGATGCAAATTTCTTAGTTCTTGTTATTTATTGCAAAAAAAGGAAAAATAAAAAAAAAAAAAAACTCAAGACCGAAATAATCTGCCTTACAATTAATTTATTCTTTGTATTTCTGAATAAATCTCCGTAGACTTGGAACGAGCCAATCGAGCGGTGGTAAGATGATCTTGTGTCGCCGGGCCGACGTGGTTTTAGGTAGTAAGCTTGTGTGTGCTTGGGATTGTATGAGTGAGTGGGTGACGTGCGAGAGCGTGTGAATGGGGGATTGAATGTGGGGGTTGGACGTGCTGATCGTGGTTGTTTCGCAAAGGGGTCGCCAGAGTCTCCTCGTTCACTTGTAATTTTTTTTTCCATTTCTGTAACTCTTCGTAAATTGCGTACATTTCTGCATTTGTGTTGAAGCAGCAGGTATTACACGATCAAATCCACGATGGCTGAGCCTTAGTCGTATGGCGATACAAAAACTCTAGGTACGCATCCTGCTATGCCATTCTCATTGGTTCGCCAATGAGAAAGCTCTTCATTACAGGTGGTGTATGAGTAGAAAACGTGGACCCTTACACAAAATGACGAATGGCATTTATCTGTATTGGAAAGTACAGAACCCGATATAGTTTTGAGATCAGAGACCTTCTTGAGATTCCTGATATAATAGGTTGTATTCATTCCAGCAGGATTGCTTGGTTTGGGCATATTCTATATGAGCCAATTCACAGTCTGGAATGAGTAAAAAAATGTACGTTAGTACTCCAAGGAGTGGACGACCGCGTGGAAAACCACAACTAGAATGGGAAACGGACGTAATGAACGACCTTAAAAAATTGGCTGCCATGGTAACTATGCCGCTGTTGCAAATGACCGTGGTGAATATTTGAAGCTGATGAGCTTGGCAACGCTCCTACATGGAGCATAAACGCCACATAAAATATATATTTACTTACACATTATCCTTTTTGTATAGAAAAAGTCATGGAATAAATAAAAAGTCGTCATCTTTTTTCCTTTTGCACTTATAATATTTTTAAATCTTCTATTTCACAAAATAAAAAAGACGAGAAACAAGACTAATGGAGAATAACCTTTCCAGAGTTCCATAGTTTAGTTCGCATATTTCATATCGTTATACACTTCAACTAACCTAGTTCACAAACGCATATACGAAAACTGCGTTTTTTTCACTTGGGTCAGGGTCAAGGTCTAGATCAAGTCTATTTTTTACATGTAAAACAACTACAACATAACCCAGATATTTATCTGGGTCTAGATCAATGATCTAAAATATTTTGGTTACATAAAATTGCAAGAGATGGCGAAACGTAGGTTTTGATTTTATAAGGTTGGTATGGTCATTTTAAAACTTATAAATGTCAAAGAAAATTTATTCAAAATAAAAAAACTGTCAAAGATACTTTGTTAAATTTGTTTAAAATCAATTTTAATATGATTTGTTTTCAACATGATTTCAATAAATTTTAAAATTAATTAATCATAAAATCCATATTTTTTAAAGAATTGATGTTTACAATTTTTTATTAATTATCAATTATTTTATTTCATTTTATTTCACACCATTTGCAATAATCAATGAACATTGCCATATGTAAAAAAATGGATTAGTGTTTCTGATTAAATTTTTTTGAATTTTTTTTATATGAAGTTTTATTTTTCAAGAGACGTTAAATATTTTTTGAATTTTTTTTATATTGAGTTTTAATTTCAAAACGGCGCTACAAGTCCACAATTTTTTTTCTTCTCAGCTCAGTGTTGCCAACAACTTACAATATAATATTTTTTTTCTTTGCGTGACCCACATCGTTTTTTTTTTCAAACCTTGACCCTGACCCAAATGAAAAAAACACAGCTAAAGCTGTTTAGTATTGTGTCAAATGGCATTTAAAAAAATAAATAATTCATGTAATGAATTTTTTTAAATATATATGAAAGCAAAATAATATAGGATAGACGATAGTCATTTACTAACATTTTTATTAACAATATTTATTTTAATTTTTCTTACTAAAAATTTCAAATACCTACATATTCAAATATTTTAATAGAAAACTATGGAGGGGCTGAAATCTCACAGCTCTGAGATATCAAGACTTCGGTCTGGGTTAAGGATTTTGATATAGTTTTCGGCAAAAAACTTTTATGAGGACTTAGTTTTTAGTTTTGGGCAGCGATGTATATCAAACAAAACTCTTTGATAAAGTACAAATATTTTCTTATCTCTGTTTAGATATTTATTACAAAACTAACACGAAACATCAATACGTTGCCGGAAAATTATAACAGATCATATATTAACATAATTTAGTGAAAAGATGATACACTCAGCAAAATACTCAAAAACCTCTCCATTTAGCGTTTCGAGAAAATATTAATCACAAATTCATATATCTTTCACAACTCCAAAAATATTGTAAAAATTAAATAAAATCAAACTTTTTTCATAATTCTAAAAATATTCCAAAAATTATTACAAAATCAAAAATTGAAATTTTCTTCAAAATTCCAAAATAATAACATCAAAAATTATAAATTTTTCAAATTAATAAAAATATTCTAAAAATTCTTACAAAATCAAAAATTAAAACTTTTCCCAAAATTCTAAAAATATTGCAAAAATTATTACAAAATCAAAAATACAAACGTTTTCCAAAATTCCAAAAATATTTCAAAAACTATAACAAATTCAAAAATTTCCATGTCCAATTTCATTTTCAATTACATTTACGTCATAAAAACAGCTACATTTTGTTTGACACAATTGACAACTTTTGACACACTTGACAACATTTTTTTGACAAACTTTTTTTTTTTTTTTTTTTACGGCGTTCATGCTCCATGTAGGAGCGTTGACAGGCTAATCAGCTTTGAATATTCACCACGGTCATTCGCAACAGCGACATAATTACCATGGCAGCCGATTTTTTTAAGGTCGTTTATTACGTCAGTCTCCCATTGTAGTCGTGTCTACCACTTCCTGGGGTACTAACGTACATTTTTCTAATCATTCCAGACTGTGAATCGGCTCGTAGAATATGCCCAAACCAAGCAATCCTATTAGAACGCATACAACCTATTATATCAGGACCCTCAAGAAGGTCTCTGATCTCAAAGTTATACCGGGTTCTGTACTCTCCATCGTCTGTCTTAAGTGGACCAAAAATGTAGCGTAGGATCTTACGCTCAAATACAGATAAATGCGATTCGTCATTTTGTGTAAGGGTCCACGTTTGCAACCCATACATCACAACCGGTCTAATCAACGTCTTGTATAACTTGAGCTTGGTGTTAGTTGATACATACGGTGATCCAAGGAGAGGTTTAATTGAGTAGAAAGTTCGATTACCTGCAGCGATTCGAGCTTTTATATCTGTAAGTATGCTGTTGTTTGAGTCAAGCATTGATCCCAAATATTTAAAAGATTCAACTCCCTCAATTCGTTCATCGCCGCACATCAAATCTTTCTTCTCAGCCTCTCTTGAGACATTCATATGTTTGGTTTTATTGTAGTTAATTTGCAGACCAATTTTCCTAGCACCACTGTCAAGCGACTTGAAAGTCTCACTCATAACAGCTTCACTTCGGCCGAGGATGACAAAATCATCAGCGTAAGCAATCATCTGTACTGAGTTTATTGACAAGATATTGTTATTAGTCGGTAGTTTCTTTTGACGGCACACATATTCCAAGGCTAGATTAAAAAGTATAGGAGAAATAGCATCACCTTGTCTTAAACCGGAGTCGACTTTAAAAAACTTTGATATTTCGTTCTCTACTCGTACACAGCATTGAGAGTTCTGTACTGTCATTTTGCATAGTGATACCAGTTTACCAGGAATTCCCATTGACACCAGAGCAGACCATAGAGTCTCTCGTTCGAGAGAGTCGTAGGCCTGCCTGAAATCAATGAAAAGTTGGTGCACAGTTATGTTGAACTCTCGACACTTTTCCAAAATCATCCTTATCAAGAAAAGTGCATCGGTGGTATCTCGGCCACGCCGAAAACCACACTGATATTCTCCAAACAGTTGCTCGGCAAAATTATTGATTTTGGATAGCAAAATGTAGGAAAAGATCTTATATGCTGTGCAGAGGAGAGCGATTCCTCTGTAGTTTGCACATTGTAGGCGATTACCTTTTTTATGAATTGGTATCAGCATAGCTGTGTTCCAGTCCTGTGGCATGGTTTCAGTCCTCCAGATCATTTAAACAAGTTCAAACAATCTTAAGGATAGAGTTTCGCCACCATGTACAATCATTTCGGATGTTATATCGTCGATACCAGGTGCTTTATTGCATTTTAATTTAGACAGCGCCGCATCGAATTCCTCTCTGGTGGGTTCTTCTACATGTACCTTTGACGCACGAATAAGCTTTGCTCGTCGCCCAACTTGTTGCTGGTCACTTAAGTTGAGAAGATTCTCAAAATAAGCGGCCCAAGTATCTAAAATATTTTTAAGGTCTACTTGTAGCTCCCAATCTTCGTTTTGAATAGCAGTCGATCTAGTTTGAGGGCCCTTCTTTAAGGTTTTAACCTGTTGGAAGAAGTTGCGCGATTGATGTTCCTTATTGACATAGTTCGCCTACATAGCTTTGTAACGGCTTGTCTTGCCAGTTTATAGTTCTCTTTCGTGGACCTGGTGTTGCGTCCTTGTAGACACTTCAGATAGCAATCTCTTTTGTATTGAATAGCATCAAGGCATGCTTGATCCATCCATGGCTTCTGAGAGTGGTTCTGTGGTCGTCCAAGTATTCCCTCAGCGCTTAAAACAGCATCTTTGAGCAAATACCATGACTTATCGACGTCTCCATTAATGGTTTCTGATTTCTCCACTGTTTCGACAATATGGATTTGATATCTCTCTTCTGTTTCAGCATTCTTTAATGATGAGATGTTAAAACGTTTCCGTTGATTGAATTTTGGAATGCCTGGATTTGGGAAGTGGAACCTTATCGTTGCACATACAAGGAAGTGATCACTTCCAATGTATGCACCCCTAAAGGATCGCACATCCCGAAACGCTCGAAAAGAAACGTGCTGTTACTAGAACGTGATCAATTTGATTTCGAGTGTTTCCATTCGGTGAGACCCAAGTCTGCTTATGAATCGATCGATGCGGAAAGAACGTACTGGCAATTCTCCAAGCCGCCCCTAACATGGAGAACTGACACTTGGTCGCATTGGTTGTAAGGCGCCAATTCGCCGTGATGTAGCGTCATTGACTAAGCAGTTTTTACTCTGCTTGTCTCCAATACACCAACCTAATTCTGTCAGCATTACCCAGGCAGCAAGGCGAATTTCGGATTTCGCTACCCAAACTTTTGACAAACTTATAATGCCATAATTCTAAATAATAATAATAAAATTTCATTTCAAAGAAAATTTTAATTTAATTTTTTTCCAACAAATTGGGTAAAAAATAAACAAAAATCTTTCTTTTGACACACTTGACAACATGTTTTTGACAAACTTAGGCAATAATCTAGATTTTGATCTCACATACCAATCCCGACCATCAAAATTTCTCCAAATTCAATGTTCCTACTCGTAATCACTTAAAATGAACGTTTTTTAAGCAAAAAATATGCAAATTTCCTTGTTTTGACACACTTGACGATTTTTTTGACACACTTCCGGTACGGCTATCGAGCACATCGCCCTTTCGGCTCTTCCCTTTGAGTAAACCTAGTTTTAGAAAGAAAAAAATTTTCAAATCCGTCCAGCTGTTTTTTAGATCTCGTCGGTCGCGACGGACGGACGGCCGGCCGGCCGGCCGGCAGGCAGACATACATTTTTTTTTGCTTTTTTAGAATCCGGAGGTCCTAAAATATCGAGAAATGTCAAAAAAAGTGGGAGTAAGAATTTCACTTTGAGCTCATGAATGTAATACTTAGGTCTTTCAGACCGAAGTAATGATACGGACATAGCTTTAATCATGCGTCTTTAAATTACAACACGAACTTAGTTCGCATAGTTGAAGAAAAAACATAGCTTATATTGCTTAGCCCAAGTGTATCCATTTGATTACCACATATACAAAAAACGTAGTTCGCAAAGTTTAGCTCAAGTATATAGCGAACCTAATTTACTGAAACAATGTATAATTAAATACATTTGTATTTAAAATGTTACAATTTGTTGTATTTTAGATAAAAACAGTTTTTTTGTCACTAAAATCATGTAAAATCTGCATTGAAAATTCAATTTTCAACTCAATCACTGATGAAAAACGTGATCTACGCAGGTTAACGCAGGTGATCGAAATTTGAACTTGACTATTTTCGATTTTTCTGAAACTTGGCATATAAGTAATATGGACAAAATAAAAAATACAACTTATTTCACAATTTTTTAAATCCACAATCCGATGTAACTTTGAAATTAAATGGCTAAAAACGGCTATACTGATTTTATCAAACTTTTCTTTGTTTGATAGATGATTAATTAATCGTTTGAAAAAAAATTTTATTCATTGTTTTTGTAATTAATTTTAAATTAAAATATTAAAAAAAATATTTTAAAGATGGCGCTAGGGTCGAAGATCAATTTAATTTTTTTTTAAACAGTTCTATCCTTACTCTAAAATATTCCAAACTAGCAGGACCCGGCGTACGTTACTACGCCTTTAAAAAAGTTTGTGTGCGTAAATTTTGTTGAATTATTGTAAGAATAATTTCAAAGAGTCATAATGAGAATAATAAGGAGCCTATTTTAATTTTCCCATTTGGGAAATATGAATAACAGAGATCATTAGCATTCTAGCTGATGAATCCATATAGTTTGAAAATTGAACGGAAGGGCAACATTTGTAAGTGATTGGTAAAGAGTTTCGGAGAGTTTAAATTAAACACTTGCAATTTTTTGCAATTTTTCGCGTTAATCGGCTTAATATGTGTCGCGAAAAATTAGGTGAACGTCAAAACATTCGTTTATTGGGTATTATAGTTGTCAATGACTTACTCTGGAACTGTCATACTTGCGATACAAAATAGGCACACCGCACCAAAATTTGCTCGTACCATTTCATGTTGACTAATTTCATTTATCAATCTATCCAGATTATTTGCGGATCTTAAATAAAGTCAATTTGGATTTTCAAATATATTTTACCAATTATTTTTAATGCTCTACATGCGCTCTGTGTGTTTTTATTAGTAATGGAGAATGTCACTGAAAGAAAACTTTGAAGAGCAGACTATATATGCATAGCGCTGATGTTTGGTACTAATCGAAAAACCGGTCTAAGAATGACAGCATTTTTAGGGAAGGTTTTCGTTTTTTGGCTTTTGTCGATTTATGGTCATCGTCTTATTTCGATATTTCTGCCAGAGTTTTAAAAAAATTTGGACAAACATAATAATAAAAATAATTTGTAGCATAATATAAAAAGTAATAATAAGAGTAATATCATATATAAATCCAGACTTATATACTAATCTAAAACCAGTCAAATCTTTTCGTTTGTTGACATATTTGCATATATTTTACCGATTTCTTCAAATAACCTACATTGTTTGTTTGTTTTTTAAATTAATGGGGACGCATATTTTTCTTAATAAGTAAAACACTTTCAACCTGCAGCTTTGATATTATTGTTCATAATCCTTTTCTTCAATACAAAGGTTCCATTGCAAAAACTTGCTGCATCAATGTTTCTAAAAAAAGAAAAAGAAACGCCCATTTTCTATATTTTGAACATGTATAACATATATATAAACCAAATGAAATATGTATTACACATGTATATACACCAAACCATGAACATGTTTGTTGTAAATTAGAAATATTGTTGCAACGTAATGTGTTGAATGCATATAATTGTGTGTATATAACAAATATATAAATGTATATAATTTTCATCTAAATGAATTTGTTTGTCACATTATACTTTAATTTTCCATTTGAATGCTAATTCTGTTTTGCGGAAAAAAATCGATCAAAGATAACTGAGTGAAAGTTGAATAAAACCCAAGTATAAAATATAATATTTAGGCAAGCCATTAGGAAAATTAAAATTATTAATTAAGAAAACTAAATTAAATTTTAAAATTTCGGCTCCGAGGTGCATTAATACCTGCTAATGGCCTTCTCATGGCAAAATTTCAGACTCCTGTGTG
Source organism: Diogma glabrata (assembly GCA_963693315.1). Taxonomy (NCBI): domain Eukaryota; kingdom Metazoa; phylum Arthropoda; class Insecta; order Diptera; family Cylindrotomidae; genus Diogma; species Diogma glabrata. Next base: position 126,487,687 of record OY856186.1, on the reverse strand, counting down.
CTACAAATTTTGCTGGAGAGCGCACGCAGACAGACAAACACTTTATTTTATTATTATAGATTTACAAAGAAGCGATAATTCATGTTCTTGAGATATTTAATTTTAAAGATTTTAATCCGACTAAAAATTCTAGTTTTTCATAATTTTTTCAAACAATTTCCATTAACAAATGATTTTAACTTCAATTTAATTTTAACTTTTTTTTTTATAAAAAATGGTTCCATCCTTACTTTAACATACATATCAAATTTGCAAAGACGCGCTAATTCATGTTCTTGATTTTGGTTTTAAAGATTTATAGTTCGACTATAACAATTCGAATTTTTCATCATTTTTTCGAACTTCAGTCGTTAAAATTGTTTGTTGATAAAACTATGCTCAAACTGTACAATTTAAAAAATTGTAAAATAAGTTGTATATTTTATTTTGTCCATATTACTTATAAGCCAAGTTTCAGGAAAATCAAAAATGGTCAAGTTTTCACAACTCGGTCTAGAACACGTTTCTTCCACTAATGTTTAATGACAAAATTATAAGCCTCGATACTTCAATAAAATTGAAATAAACAATTTTAATCAAAGTTTGCATAGACCTTAAACAAAATTCTGTTTTCTAAAACATCTGTCAAGTTTATTTTAACAAGCGGGATGGATAGTGAGCATGATTTGTTACGAATATATTTAAAACAACATAAATACGTAAACAACCAGAATAATTATGACAATGGTTCCAACAATTCATCTCCATTATCTTCATCCAGAACAATAAATTTAGATGATTATCGTGAAAAACGACAACATAAAAAAAATAAAATTAAAATAACAGATTGGATTAAATATCAAAGTGATACGGAAGCAGAACGAAAAAGTGTGCTTGATAATATCCCAAGAAAATCACTTCACTCCAGTGACTCAAAGTCACTAATTCAATTACCATCACATTCGAATCATCACTTGTGGCATAACCAGAAATCAAATGCAAGTTGTAACTATGAAGTTGAACCTTTGCAGTTAAACGGTGTGAACAGTAGTGCATCAATATTTTCAAATAATAATGCATCTGAATCAGATAAAGGTGACAACGCTTCATACGATCGTTTATCTAAGGATTCATTTGATGAATGGTATCCCTCGAATATAACACAGCGTCCTCGAAACAGATTTCGATTAAAACAAGTCTCACCTATTGATGAAATTTCCGAAAAATCAAGTAATTCACTTAAATTGCAAGAACTGTGGTTAAAAAGACAAAAAGAAAAAGCTGATCAAATTTATCAGATCAGAAATGCATCGAGAAATTCAACTTTAAATCGACCAGTTAGTAGACAACCAAGTTGGATGTGTGAATATGAAAAAAATGTAGAGCAAAATAAAATTAATGAAGAAGAAACGAGTGATGAATTTCATATGCCAGAAAAACAAATAAACTCCACATCAGTTTTTGAAAATTATGTGGAAATAAATTATTCTTCTTCAAACTTCTATAGTCAAGAAGGACAAAAACCTCCTAACCGACATAACTCGAGCAAGAGTAACTGTATTGTGTATTATCAATGTCCGTCAAATTTGTTTGAGATTGATTCACAAACCCAAACTTTTCATAAAAAATGTTCGAAAGAGTCTCCTAATAATATGCACATTAATAGTCCAAGAAATCCCCAACAAGATTCATACAGGAAAACATACTTAAATAGCCCTAGAAATTTTCAAAAAAATGTTGGCTCTCAAACAATGGAATGTGATTTTTTTTCTAGTAGAAATCAATTATTTGATAACAGTTTAAGCGAAGATGATAAAACTTGTTGTTGTTTTGGTGTTGCTAAAAAAGAAAAACAAGCACTTAAAACAAAATCAAAATTGAAAAAAAATCAAAAGAAAAATAATTAGTTTAATATCTAACACATCCTCTTCACGTGACAAATATCATGCCAATGATATTGATAAAAATGCAACAGAAATATCAAAGATGGCTGTTGATGTTACGAAATACACTGATAGATTTTGACAGATATAAAACATCGTTTTTGTTTGTTTGCAAAACTTTAACTTCTCTTTTGTTTTCTTCCATAATTTTATTATAACTATGAATTCACAAAAATTCTACGAATGTTAAATATAAATAATATATAAAATTTGTTTTGGATTTTAAATGTTTGAAGATAAACAAAATCAAATCGCCATATTTTTTTTGAATTATCATAAAATCATACTGATATTTTTTTCTACAATTCTTGTAGAAAACAATATCATGAAAAATGTTATGACATTGATAGAAGTAGTCTTCACGTGCGATTTCTTGTATAACTCGATTGTAGATGTTACGTGAAGACCCACAGTAAGTCTAATTGTTTGGGTTTGATTATGGTTTATAAGAAATTTAAATTAAGTTTATTTAAGGTATATTTCTGGTTTATTTCTTGTATGTTATACAAAATAAATATATATTTGTGATTTTTATTCTTTAATGTAACTAGTGTAGTAAGCTAATAATGGTAATTTAGTAACCGCAAGGGGTGGGGGAGGGGGGGTTTGGGTCATGGGATTTAGTTTAAATTTTTATTTTATTATAAGTTTTGGAATTTTAAGGTTTCAGGTTTTCAGTTTTTTTTCAGTTCACATTTTTTCTGTTCGATTCTCGAAAAAATGTTGACCTGAAAAAATTTGCGTTTTTTTTCTCGATTTGGATGCAAGTTTCAAACTTTTTGAGGGCAATATTTCTGCATTTTTTGACTTTTTCTCAGGAGACGGTGCAAAAATGTTGCCTTGTATAATATATTAATATAGTATACAAAATAAGAAAAAACATATTTTTAATGATGTAATTTTCTTAAACAAAAATATTTAAATAGTTTAAAAATAATAATATTTTTTTTTTTTTTTTTAAATAAAATGTGATGTGTAGTAGGCATTACAATATGTGTCACAACAACACATAAAAACCTTTTCAGACCAAGGTCCCACACCAACATGCGTTCTAAGGATGTTAATGGACGCAAATCTGTTTTTTTTTCGTTTTTTTTTTAATATTTTTTTGTTAAATAATGGATAACTAAACCATAAATCCTATCACATATAAAATATGACATAGGCCAATATTTCGTGATAGGATAGGGAAAATAAAAATAAAATAAGAGGTAAAAAGCAAATTTGTTTTAAAAATTTGCAGGAACAAAACTAAAATTGGTTTGCCAATAGTCCAGCTAATGGCATAAACCTTGATTATGGGACGCAGTATATTTTTCAATGATTAAAGCTCAGATATATAGTTATATGGAGGCTCGTTTCTTCGAGCAAGCTACAGCGTTCCAGCATCAAGGAATATTCATTAGCTAAGATTGAGAGTGCTCCCGTTGACTGAATACAGTTCATCCGCCAGCACCCCTAAGATATCACCTTGGCTAGTGATATCTCACTGCTACTGCCAGTGGTATGTGATATCTCACGTTAACTCATATGCCAATATACGTTAAAAATTGAATTTCTTTATTTTGTTAAACAAATTTGACAGATCTAAAAAATGTGACTTTTTCCTGTTCGATTCTCAAGTATTTTAAGGGCAAAACTGAAAAAATAAATGCAAAACTGAAAGAGTTTTGCCCGCTCTGAGGTCAAAACTTATATCGAGAAACGAAAACGCTATAAATGTATCATCTTTTTACTACTAAATTATGTTAGTTTATGATCTGTTGTAATTTTCCGGCAACGTATTAATGTTTTGTGTTAATTTTGCAATAAGCTTCTAAGCAGAGATAGAATACTTGTACTTTTACAAAGAATATTTTATATTTTATACATCGTTGCCCAAAACTAAAAACAATGTCCTCATAAAAGCCTTTTGCCGAAAACTATATAAAAACCCTTAACACAGACTAAATTAATTATAAAAATAATAATAATAATTAAATATTTTCGTTTTAAAATTTAAATATTTTCAGGCTTATGCCTACTAAATTATCACGTTATCGTCTTTTTTTACGAACAGCAATGGACCGCATCACTTTGATCTGTGTTAGTTTGTATATTTTGAAATTAAACGATTAAGCTGAGATTTTCGAGTTCTATTCACTGACTGATTGTTTCACTGAATATTCATTTTGAGTTGATATGATGCATCGTTTTGTGCATATATGTTCAATTTAAAAATAAAATTTACTTAAATTTGTTAAATGTTCACAATATCAACCGAACAAAACCGTTTATCTTATTACCGTCTCAAAATGTCAAACGGCTTTAAAAAAAATATAAACGTCCACCACTTCTTTTTGATCAACCCCCACTTTAACCGATAAATCATCCGTTCAACAAAGTCAATTATAATAATTAACCTCAAACAACCTTTTTTGTTTTTTTTTAATATTGTCAAATAAATAAAAAGAAAAGCGGAAATAATTTTAAAAATATCATAAATCAAAACTTTTTACTAACTTGTATCAAGAATTAGAGACCAATTTACTAAAAATGGAACTTTTTCGACTATTGTTTAAAGCAAATAAGTCATTTATATTTTGATTATATCCTATTTTGTACATCTGTCATGCTATAAAATATAAATTACATAGTTAGGCCAACACAAAAGCAGAAATATTCTTGCTATACAAGCTGGTAAATTTATATCAGAAATAGGATAAGGTTGTAAGATAAAGAGTATCGTTGTGAAGTTTTCATTTGTATTGTATTGTAGCGGTTTAAATTTAAATTTAATACGTGTGGTGTGTTTTCATATGCTTTATTATAAAGCGTCTATTTTGTGATTAATAACAGTTTTTATAGCTCCGAGCAATTAAATTTTTTTGTATACTGTGAAATACGTCAAGTCTTGTTTCACCTTTACGATTATGATAATAATCAAATAGGATTTTGTTTTATTTTATTTTATTATGATGCTCTTATCACTTTTTCTCTCTTATTGTGTTTTTGGAAAGAAAATTTATTATCTCCTGCGATAGTAGTTTAGATTTCGATACAACCATAGCTTCAATGTGCACAGATGTTTAGCCACCAATTTTATTTTGTGTTGAGGGAGTTTTACCCGCCTAGTTTTCTTCTTTTAACGGATATGATGTCTGGCGTCTATACTCATATATCACTGAAAGCTAAATATTTTCAGATCATTCCACACGTCAACATACCATGTACGGAATAACTGGATCGGATTGGTGCTTTATTCTTCTACTTATAATTTCTATTATCAAATGTGAAAGAGTGCAGCGGAATAATTTTTCCATAATCGTGTTTTCATTGAAAATTTTGGCACCAATATATTATCCATCGACCTGTGGTGATGCTTCGAACTAAATTTTTTAAAGAAGATTGCCTTGATTTTCGTTTTTGTAAAAAATTATTGTTTGTTTTAAAAAAAATTAGATTTAAGAATTTTGTTTTCTTGTTTGCATATGAATTTTTTCTGTAAAAATATTTAAAAATAATTTTCTGTGCTAAAAGTATTTGTATAGCATTTCCAAACGAGATAAAGAAATCATAAACTTTCTTGTGTTGTAAATTTTAAATAATTATGTTACAACAATTAATGTTAATTAAATAATTAAATTACAAAAAATTTACAAGAACAGATTGTGTTTTATTACACATAACAACATAGATATTAATACTAATTAATATAAGGAAACTAATATTGAACACCCAGTGAATGATATGGTTTACTAACCAAGAACTGCAGTTAGAAAAACTATTAAAGAATTGAATTACTTAGAGTGCAATTCAAAGCACTAAATTATTAAAGAAGGGATTGATTATAAGGAAGAACAACTAAGCTGGCAGAACTTATATAGAACACGCAGTAATATATATGGATTGTCTCTGAAGAAACTCCATATAATTAGTGAACCCGACGTGATAGGATTATCATCGAAATATTTAACGTCCAACTTGAGGGTCAACGACGTGTACTAGCGTCGCAACGTGAGGGTCATCAACGTGAACTAACGTTGCAGCTTGAGGGTCCACGACGTGTACTAACGTCGCAACAGAATTGGAACAAAATTAAGGCAATTTATTTTAAAAATTTCTAAATCAAAATTTTTCAATTAAAAATTTTTCTAGAATATTTTTTGTTTATTTGATTTTTAATCTTTTTGTTTTAAATATTAAATTATTTGCACGTAATATGAAATTTTGAATATTCTTGATTATTTGATTTTATATTTATTTTAATTGTTTGAATTTCGCAAAATATTTTAAAAAATTTTGAATATATATAATGTCGCGGAGAACATCACCAACGAATGCTTTCTCACCGGTGGAAGAACAGAGCACTTCCACACAATTACTAACGTTGACAAAAGCTGAGCTGGATGCTTATGCTCAACGTTATCATGAGAATAAGCAAAATTTTGATAATGAAGCACTATTTCCATCCAAACCAATTCCTGACCAACTTCCACCTACTCCATGGGACTTACCGAATAATACCGGGGAAGTACATGGAGTACATTTTCGTGTTTCCCAAGCTCCTCTTTTCGAGCAAAATACCTTTCTTTGGTTTAAGACATTGGAAATGCAGTTTCAAGCTTGGGGTATTAAGAGTGAAAATACTAAGTATATGTACGCATATGGCGCTGTTGATTCACGTTTACACAATCGTCTGATGCCAATCCTCATGAAGGAACCTGGTGTAAACCCTTATACTACATTCAAAGAGGATGTTATTAGAACTTTAGGTGAAAGTGATAAGACTAAGATTCACAACATCCTGCATAAATTATCCCTTGGTGACAAAAAACCGTCACAACTTTTAACCGAATTCCAATTAAACGGTGCAGATATTGGGGATAAAGTAGTGAAGCAATCGTGGATGACCAGATTACCGGAAAACATTCAACTCATATTAGCATCATTTGAAAACGATCTTCCTTTAGATCGGTTAGCTGAACGTGCTGACAACTTGATGGAAACATTGACTCATCGACAGGTTTTCAGTGTTAATTCACCATCAACATCCACAGTTGCAGAAACTATGAGTCCAATTCAATTTGGTCGGGATTTTTCTCGACTGCAGACGAACTTCCAAAATATGATGGACAGCTTCAAAACGCAAATGTTGAGTGAAGTTCACTCTATTGTTTCTGCTGGCAACCGGTCGCGCTCTATTACAAGAAATTCTTATAGGGGCAATAGATCCTGCACTAAGTCGAAGTCACAAAACCGCCGAGGGGGTTTTGTCACTTCGGACCTATGTTTTTACCATTCTCGTTTTGGTGATAAGGCGTTACATTGTGTATCCGGATGCAAGTTTCACCAAACATTTGTATCACCAAATTCTCTCGTAACAAAAACGATAAAACGATTGCCAATATGATGTCAGTAGCATTAGTGATCGTCAAGTCAATCGTCTTTCAGTTTTTGAGGTAAACTCAAGACTCAATTTTTTAATTGATACGGGTGCTGACGTTTCAGTCATTCCTAGGTCAATGTTTAAGACAAGACCAACTGCTAATTCGTTTTTTAATTTATTTGCGGCAAACGGCACTCCCATTTTGGCCTATGGTACACAAACTCTGCATCTCAACATAGGCCTTCGCAGAAATTTTTCTTGGGAATTTATTGTTGCCGATGTATCAATACCTATTATTGGTTCAGACTTTCTGAAACATTCTGGACTACTGGTTGATATACAGCGACAGAGGCTTATAGATCCGTTAACCTCTCTGTTCTCAATTGGTAGTATCTCAAATTCTACTGAACCTTCGGTCTTTCTCGTCGACAAGACGAATAAATTTTCAATTATACCAGCACAAATTTTAAAAATCTTGGACAAATTTCCTGGAATTGCAAATCCAAATTTCCGTCCAAGTAGTGTGAAACATAATGTAACACACAAACTCGAGACAGTTGGTACACCTATATCTTGTAAAACTCGTCGTTTAGCTCCTGACAAGCTTAAAATAGCGAAAGCTGAGTTTGACAAGATGGTGCAAATGGGTATTTGTAGGCCCAGCAGTAGCTCTTGGTCCAGTCCGTTACACCTGGTCCAAAAAAAGAATGGAGAATGGCGTCCCTGTGGTGACTATCGAGCTCTAAATAGGATTACAGTTCCTGATCGATATTCCATTCCTCACCTCCAAGATTTTTCGCATCAGTTGGAGGGATGCACAATTTTTTCGTCCCTCGATCTTGTTCAGGCATACCATCAAATTCCAATATGTCCGGAGGACATTCCTAAAACCGCTATCACTACACCTTTCGGTCTTTTTGAATACACAAAAATGACTTTTGGTCTTAGGAATGCTGCTCAATCGTTCCAAAGATTGATGCACTCCGTTTTAACCGGATTCAATTTTTGCTTCGTTTATTTGGATGATGTACTTGTAGCATCAAAAACTCCAGAGGAGCATCTTATCCACCTCCAAATGATTTTTCAAAGATTCTATGAAAATAGTCTCATTATTAATCCAGATAAATGCGTTTTCGCTAAATCTGAGATTAAATTCTTAGGTCATGTGGTTAATGAACAAGGCATTTTGCCAGATCGTGAACGTGTTCAAGTCATAAAAGACTTTGAACGTCCCACTACAGTTAAGCAGCTTAAGAGATTCTTAGGAATGCTTAATTTTTATAGACGATTCTTACCAGCTGCAGCAGCTGACCAAATTTTACTTAACGATTTCTTGAAAGGATACAAGAAGAACAGTAAAATTCCTGTCACTTGGACCACTGAGTCCATCAATGCCTTTCAAAATTGCAAAGATAAGTTGTGCAATGCCAGCCTTCTTGCTCATCCATCATCTTCTGCTCGACTGGCAATTATGGTCGATGCATCTGATACAGCGATAGGAGCCGTAGTGCAGCAATTTGTTGAAGAAACCTGGCAACCGCTCAGTTTCTTCTCGGTACGTCTTAACGATGCCCAAATTAAATATAGCGCTTATGATCGAGAACTTCTCGCAGCGTATTCCGGCATCAAACATTTCAGGTATCTTCTGGAAGGTCGTGAATTTACAGTATTCACTGACCATAAACCTCTAACTTTTGCTTTTAAACAAAATCTTGAAAAAGCATCTCCCCGTCAATTTCGACACCTGGATTTCATTGGGCAATTTACCACTGATATCCAGCATATTTCTGGTAACGACAATGTCGTAGCCGACGCGTTATCACGTATAAATCAAATCCTCATTCCTGAGAAAATTGATTATGCTACAATCGCGGATGCCCAAACCAATGACGAGGAATTGTTAACATTACTTCAAAGCAACACAACTTTGAAGTTTACTGCTTTTCCAGTTACTTTCAATGAAAGTAAACTGATTTATTGTGACACAACTACAACTATGCGCAGGCCATTTATTCCTGTAGCTTTTCGTCAAAGTGTTTTTGATGCATTTCATAATCTTTCGCATCCTGGTGTTAAAGCTTCAACCAATCTTCTCACAAAACACGTAATTTGGCCGTCAATAAAAAAAGACGTTAGAAATATGGCTCAACAATGCATAGCGTGTCAAAAGTCCAAGGTTTCTCGACACACTAAGTCACCCCTTGGCAATATTAAAACGAATTCACAGCGATTTTCACAAATTCACCTCGATATCATTGGTCCTTTACCAATATCGGAGAATCAACGATATTGTGTGACCTTAATTGATCGTTATTCGCGGTGGCCTGAAGCAATTCCTGTTCCAGCCATCACAGCTAGAACAGTTGCTTTCGCTGTTTACAATACATGGATTTCAAGATTTGGTGTTCCAGAATCAATTATAACTGATCAAGGAACCCAATTTGAATCTGAATTGTTCACTGAACTTTCCAATCTATTAGGTTTCAAACGATGTAGAACTACATCATACAATCCGAAATGTAATGGCATGATAGAAAGGTGGCATCGTACGATTAAATCTGCAATTATGTGTTACAACCGTACCGATCGGACAACAATACTGCCTTCTGTCCTATTGGGTTTAAGAACCTCCTTTAGTGATGAACTACAAACTACTTCAGTGGAACTGACTTATGGAAGCTCGATACGAATTCCGGGGCAATTTCTAAATTCTTCTACAAATTCATTCGTTCCCCAATCCGAGTTCGTCAAACAGTTGAGAGAACATTTCGATGAAGTTGGACCTAAACCAGCGTCTGCACACGTAACGTCTTCTTCCTTTGTGAGCAAAGATCTCCAAACTTGCTCACATGTCCTCTTACGTACCGATGCTGTAAGGAAATCTTTACAACCTCCTTACACCGGCCCATTCAAAGTTTTAAGTCGTAATAACAAAAATTTCGATTTGGAAATAAATGGCAAAACAGCCAAGATTTCAATCGACAGACTTAAACCCTGTTATCAGGAAAATTCAGGCGAAGAACAATACAGTTCTCTCGCAAATTCTAATTCTTATACATTTTCAAAATACACTCTGAAACGGTTATCTACAACTGATCATTCTGATCCTACTATGGATCACAATTTCAACTTTTCGGCTAACCTGATACCATCAGATATTAAGGGTACGAATCAACAAGATTCAGCTCTACCCAAAAAGCCTACCAAAAGGTTACTTTTAATGATCAGTCTCAAATCATTCCTCCCTTAAGAACTTCAAAATCTGGAAGGACGATCAAAACTCCAAAAAAATTACTAGATTATATCAGCATACGCTTCGATAATCTAGCTAAATCCTTTCCTTCCAGTATGATTTTGTAGGATGTTGTTGATCTGTTTTAAACTTTAGCTAAAATCGTGATCCGCGTCAATTTTTCGGATTTCTTTTTTCCACAATCCAGCATCTTTATGTAAATATTTTAAAAATTTCTATCATTTAGTACTTTCGGTACATCCGTACCAACATTTTTCATTTCGTGTCTTCTGCGAAGCCACTAGTGGGGAAGTATTTGTGGTGATGCTTCGAACTAAATTTTTTAAAGAAGATTGCCTTGATTTTCGTTTTTGTAAAAAATTATTTTTTGTTTTAAAAAAAATTAGATTTAAGAATTTTGTTTTCTTGTTTGCATATTAATTTTTTCTGTAAAAATATTTAAAAATAATTTTCTGTGCTAAAAGTATTTTAATAGCATTTCCAAACGAGATAAAGAAATCATAAACTTTCTTGTGTTGTAAATTTTAAATAATTATGTTACAACAATTAATGTTAATTAAATAATTAAATTACAAAAAATTTACAAGAACAGATTGTGTTTTATTACACATAACAACATAGATATTAATACTAATTAATATAAGGAAACTAATATTGAACACCCAGTGAATGATATGGTTTACTAACCAAGAACTGCAGTTAGAAAAACTATTAAAGAATTGAATTACTTAGAGTGCAATTCAAAGCACTAAATTATTAAAGAAGGGATTGATTATAAGGAAGAACAACTAAGCTGGCAGAACTTATATAGAACACGCAGTAATATATATGGATTGTCTCTGAAGAAACTCCATAGACCATTCAAACTTTTGTTTTATTTTTAATTACTGAAATCCCTTTACACATAATTGAAACAATGTTGTTGTTAAATTTGATTGTTTAATTGTTAAATGTTGGGTTTTGTAAATGCAATCTTGTGAAAAGCTTTGAAATACTTATGCTCTTCCATCCTCAATTAGTGACCTGAATATCTGAACAGAATAATATGCCTAAAGTTTTACAGGGGAATAACAGAAGTGTTTCTTATATATGATTTTGAAAAAAAAAATACTATTGTAAAGTTCTTTTGTGTTTTTCGAATAAAAAATCTTTCAAATACGAGGTGCAGTCTTTAAATTTGTCTTCAAAAAAAAACCTTTCGAAATTTTAGCTTGAGTGAAAACCACTGTGAAAACTATAGTGTTCGGTCATGCAAAATGATAAAAAATATCATTTTAACATAATGTCAATCTCTTGTTACTTTACGCAAGTAACTTATTTAATAAGTTTAATAAAAAATTAAAGAAAACAAAGTTTTTGATAATTTTATTGTTACTCTATATATATTTCAGCTTGCTAGGCCATCTGAAACGTGTAACTTTTTCACGTTTGAAATAGATGCCTAAGGCGTCTATATATCCAAGGGATTTATAGATTTGGAAAGGGATAAACGGTTATTCGCGATCTTCGCCAGGGAAAAATCCCTAAATTAGTGTATTTACTCTAACACTAACAAAATCCTATCGAGCATTTCTACTTAAATTTTAGCTAACAGGAAATGTAATAACTTAACACAAAAAGAGACGAACTATAATACAAAAGTTATATAAATTAAAATAATATAAAAAGTGCTTACATTAATTGTATGTTGAATGTTGTCTTCCAATATCAGTCCTGTCCAAAAATTTCCTTTCCTTTTCCATGCAATCCATCTCTCAATATAACCGGCGTTACATAATTTCCAATTATAGTACATGTACATACATTTCCTTTTTAATTCTATATAAAATATCTATTTTATCCACTCGTTGCACTTTATACCGCTTAACAAATTTTGTTGCATATAAATAACATCAACAAACTATCAGCATGCATATATTATTTATTTCTAATCCACAGACGTAATTTTCTTCGTCGACGCTATAATTTAACAAATTTTACGGTTTCCAATAAAGGAATAGATAACTTTAATTTCGAACACTGAGCAATTTAAAAACTACATTCACATGAAAATAAAAACATTTCTTCAACTATGTAATTCTTTTTTTGTATATTTTATTTATATTCAACAATAAATTTTTATAAATTTAACACAATATGATTTTTCTTTATTTTATTTTCTTTTACATTAAATGGTTAAGATCATTTTTATTTTAATTTTAAGTTGCAACTCAAATGAATTCAAAAATATTTTTTGTATTTATAATATTTAAAATAAAGTAAAAAAACAGAGTGTTTGTTTGTTGATTGCATGAACTCTCCCGTTTCGTTTTATTTAGCAAAGAGATAAAATAAAAGAAAACAATTTGAAATGTTTTAGAGAGGATTCGAACATAAAAAAAAACTATTATGCCTTTGATGTTTTTTTTACAGGAAGTACGAAGATTGTGTATACTGATTGTTTGGCCGGTACAGAACTTAAATTTGTTTTAGAGTTGATGTAGATTTTCTCATAAGTACTACCTGTTAAACATCACGTAATTTGGCGGGCATAACACTTCTTCTGGATTACTCCAGGAGATGGCCTAACAAGCTGAAATATATATAGAGTAACAGTAAAATTATAAAAAACTTTGTTTTCTTTAATTTTTTATTAAACTTATTAAATAGGTTATTTGCGTAAAGTAACAAGAGATTGACATTATATTATTTGAAAACTTACGCCAAGTGCCAACGGCAAACAGTGTTAAATATCATTATATTTTACGTCAATTTTTTTTCTGCTAACTTCACTTCGTTGACTATGGAGTCAAACCTGTCCATAAAGATAAAGGTTAAACGTTAACATGTTACATATTTAAATAGTTATATATTGTCATAAAATAAAGATCATTGTAGTCCAGTAGTATATATTGTTCTTTGAAGTGTGGAAAAACTATTATCTCTATGTTGACTGTCGAAAAAAAGAGATTTTGTAATGCATTGTAAAATTCGCAAAATCTGTTATAAGCAACTGTTTATATCCGGAATTACAGTTAGGAGAAACAAAACGCACACTTGGGCTCTTGCACGGGATCCCTAGCGATTGGCTAGAGGAAAATTTGAATGAAAAATTTAAATCTAATCTAAATTTAAATCTAACTATATGTTTAGTTATGAGCATCCACTAAATAAGTACATGTAAAATAAATAAGTAAATAAGAGGAATAATTATATATGCTAAATAATTATGTACCTAATTGATGTACATTGAATAATTTAATTAGAAAAAAATATTCCAAGAATTGGATTGTGTTTTATTAAGTATTGTAACTATACATTTATTTAAAGAAATTTAAATCTATATCAGATTTAGAGTACAATACAAAGTATTTTTGCTAATAAAGAAGGAATTGAATATAAGGAAGAACAACTAAACGGGGTAGGTATTATTTAATACAAAACGGTTGGTTTGCTAACGAAGAAATATCATATAATCGGTGACCCCGGCCTGATAAGTTGGACTTAAACCAGCGTCTGCACACTTGATGTTTTCTTCCTTTGTGAGCAAAGATCTCCAAACATGCTCACACATCCTCTTACGAACCGATGCTTTAAGGAAATCTTTACAACCTCCTTACACCGGCCCATTCAAAGTTTTAAGTCGTAATAACAAAATTTTCGATTTGGAAATTATTGGCAAAACAGCCAAGATTTCTTTCGACAGACTTAAACCCTGTTATCAGGAAAATTCAGGCGAGGAACAATACAGTTCTCTCGAAAATTTTAATGCTCACACGAATTACACAGATTCAAGTACATTTTCAAAATACACACTAAAACGGTTATCTACAACTGATTATTCTGATCCTACTATGGATAACAATCTCTACTTTTCGGCTAACCTGATACCATCAGATATTAAGGGTGCGAATCGACAAGATTCAGCTCTACCCAAAAAGCCAACCATTAATGTCTAAAGCGATAACGTATGTTTCACCACCTTTATCAAGTATGCTGTTCCAACAATGCGCTACATAGTTTAATAGGTCGGTAGTTGATCTTTTGTTTCGAAAACCGTATTGGCTGTCGGATATTAAATGATTTTCTTCCAGAAATTTTGAAATATGTGTATTAATATAATGCTCATAGACTTTGGATAGGACCGATAGTAAAGCTATTGGCCTATAATTTGAGATATCGGATTTTGGTCCCTTTTTGGGGACGGGCTGGACATTTTCCAACTTCCAGCACGAGGGAAATATACCAGATTTGTAGGATTGGTAGAATATTTTAGTTAAAGTTGGTGCAAGTTCTTTGGAAAAGGTTTTTAAAATAATGGGTGGAATATTGTCCATTCCTGATGCTTTGTTGATGTTTAACCCCTTTAAAAGTTTAGCGACTATTTTGGGTTTGAAGTGAAGTTCATTCATATTAACTCCTGAAGACTGGATTTGGGGTATTTCTTTAGGAGTTTCCAAAACAGTGGAGTTCAGAGCAAAGCGTTCAGCGAACAAGTTAGCTTTTCTTGCGGGATCATTGACGATTAAATCACCATCAATAATGGGGGGAATAGAAAATTTCGTACCAGAATTTAAAGAATTAATGGCACTGTAGAAACTCTTGTCAGAAACAGACATAGACGTAAGTTTTGAGGCTTTCGCTCTGTCAATTTCGGACTTTTCGTTTGAGATAATCTGATTAGATATTTTGTTGACCTTTAGATATTGGGATCGATTAGTGGGAGTTTTGTTATGAATCCAAATATTAAATGATCTACGTTTGTTTCTAAGTGCCGTTTTGGCAGCTTTCGAATACAAGTATTTTTGTTTGGGTTTTACTATGGAGAAAGGGACAAATTTATTGATAGCAAATTGGATGGTTTCTGTAAAGTTTTGAGCAGAAACATTTACATTGTCAGTGTAAAAACAATGACGGTCGAAAGGGAAACCATGGAAAAAAATTTGAAGACCACTCTTATCCTTTTTTGAGTAGTGAAATATTTTACGGGGTTTGGGAGCTGTAGTTTTAAGTAAATCAGTTTTGATAACTGATGAGATTAAATAATGATCAGAATTTCCAATACTACCTTTCGCGACATCGACACTCGTAATATCTGGCATTGTGGTAAGATAGAGATCTAGTAGAAAACTATTATCACCGCCATTACGGGGAGTGAAAGTCGGGCTTTTAACAATTTGGAATAGGCCCTGAGACGCGGCAAAAATTTCTGCCAGTTTTCCACTATTGTCAACATCGTCGGTCGATTTGGAGAATTCCAACCATGATTTGTTGTGGACGTTGAAGTCACCGGTAACGATAACTTCACAATTAGGGGACTTTGCTCTAATCTCGTCCATAATTTTTGTCAGTATATTAAAAAAGTTTGGGTTACGTTTGTTGGGGGACCGGTATAAAGCTATTGTAAAAAAAGTCATTTCTGGAAGACAAATCTTTAAAACCATTGTATTGAAGCCGTCACCGTGTAGTTCAAAATTTGGAAAGCGCGTGTACGCAACACTCTCATGAATGAATGCGCATACGCCCTGATGGAGTTTGAAAGCTGATTCGAGCCTATATTTGGAATTAAGCGATTCTATAAAGAGAAAATTTTCAGAAACTTGTGTTTCTGTAAGGAATAGAATGTTCGGTTTGTCGTGCTCAAGATGATGTTGCACGTGGTCATGGTTAGCGTTCAATCCGCAGATGTTTTGAACATGTATTTTAAAATTTTTTATTGATTCATATATGTTTTGTCCCTGCAAATTCCGTGGACATGCCGCTTTATGGGCGGGTGGATTGCGCAAATTTGCTTTACCACTTGCAGACTTATTTTTTTTCGGTTGTACTGCCATATATATATCAAAATGTTTATTTTATTTTTTTATGTTTTATTTTAAAATGCATAACTAAGTAAAAAATCCTATCATACTACAAAATATGACATATGCCAATATTTCATGATAAGATGAAGAAATGATAACAAAATAATAAGTGAAAAACAAATTGTGAGAAATTTGCAGAAAACAAAAGAAAACTAAATGCCAATAATTCAGCTGATGCAGCGCACCCCAGACGCACCGCCCACCACCTCAATCAAGGCACAAAGCCCACACATAACTACGTGTTGGTCCGGTTCCTCGGAAGAGCTAATGAGCGGTACCGCTACGGAACGCTGCCGAGCTAAGACTGGAAGTGCTGCCGTTGACTAATTAAAGTTCGTCCGCCATCACCCTAAGATATCATCTTGGCTAATGACATCTCCTGCCATTGCCAGTGATATGTGATATCTCACGCTAACTCATATGTCAATAGCAGGGACTGGAGTACGCAGGGTAGTCAGACCCGTAGATCAACATTGATCATAATCGATCAAAATCGATCAAAATCGATCCCTCCTGCGGCGTGATGGAGGCACTGTAAGGACACATAAGAGGTGTAGCATAAGTGGGAGATTTTGTTAATTTTATTAACTTAATCAAAAATGAAATACCACTACTCTTATTGTTTCCTTACTTACTTGGTCAAATGAGGTGCGAGAGGTGAAATTCGTGGACCGTCGTAAGACTAACATAAGCGAAAGCATTTGCCAAAGATGTTTTCATTAATCAAGAACGAAAGTTAGAGGTTCGAAGGCGATCAGATACATAGAGTTTCAACACCATAACCCTGCCGGCATCTAGTTAAGAAATTTGAGTCTCGTTCGTTATCGGAATTAACCAGACAAATCACTCCACTCCACCCAATTATTACAAGCCCGTTCCCTTGGCTGTGGTTTCGCTAGATAGTAGATAGGGACAGTGGGAATCTCGTTAATCCATTCATGCGCGTCACTAATTAGATGACGAGGCATTTGGCTACCTTAAGAGAGTCATAGTTACTCCCGCCGTTTACCCGCGCTTGCTTGAATTTCTTCACGTTGACATTCAGAGCACTGGGCAGAAATCACATTGTGTCATCACCCGCTAGGGCCATCACAATGCTTTGTTTTAATTAGACAGTCGGATTCCCCTGGTCCGTGCCAGTTCTGAATTATTTGTTAAATGATGGTCGTTTCAGACTACATATTTTCATACATACAGAACTATACATTTATTTAAAGAAATCTATATCAGATTTAGAGTACAATACAAAGCATTTTTGCTAATAAAGAAGGAATTGAATATAAGGAAGAACAACTAAACGGGGCAGATAATATTTAGTACAGAACACGCAGTAATACATATATATGGTTTGCTAACGATGAAATACCATAGTCTTACAACGTATTACAAATTAAATTTCACGATGAATTCATGTCCACTTAATCCAACAACAAGATTTGGTACAACAAATGATGCAGTTTTTCAAGAAATTTAGCAAATTTTCAAAGTGAAGTTTATGTTTCTCACTTTAGCTATCATAAACCTCTAATTTCATATTTCAATTATGATAATAATTGAATTGACTTTGTAATACATTATGTAAATATTACTTTTTATTTCGCATGTTGTAAATCATATTATCAAGAAATGCTACTCTAAATTGCAATATGACATTTTTATTTTATATTTAACCTTTTTAGTAATACCTGCCACAGTAGCCAGAGAAATTTAATTCAACCGCGTTCAAATATTACACGCACTCATTTTTTTATTTAACAAAACAAATTTAATAAACACATATATTTTTATTTAAAAATAAACTTTTAAAAAAACGACCTATAAAATACTCATACTCATACGGCATATTCATAGAAAATTATCAACGACGACCTCGACATCTATAGCAATATAATACAAGTCAAACTATCCAAACATTAAGATGTTTTGATTAAATCGCCTATAATACATAAAAATACCAATTTTCTGAAAACACCATTTTTCACATTATAAAAAATTATGGGACCCTCTCGAAATCAACCCAAATAGAATGTAGAGATTTGGACTATTTAAAAATAAGTAGCAAATAAATAAAAACGACTCGCCATTTCCATTTTATCCAAGGGTTTTACTTTTTCAAACAATAAATGAAATGTACGGTTATGCGCGGTCTCTAACCCACGAAAAATCTCTAATGTACACTAATTTATTAAAAATTTAACCGTATCATTCAAAATCAAAAATATTGAAAAATTATAGGTCTTACAACATTAATACAGGTATTGAAACACCCAACATATTACAGTAAAAAAAATCGCAATATGCCGATATTAAAAATACAAAAGAATATCAAAAAAAGTTCAAAACATTAAAATATCGGGGAACCCGTTATTTAACTGGTTTTTGTTTTCGGCGCCACGTGTAGAGATTTGGACTATTTAAAAATAACTATCGCAAGCCCTGACCCTGGAAAGTCTCTTTTTTACACTAATTTTTCAATACAAAGAAATCACCAACCAAAAATTTAGCTTCAACATCAAACTTTTGACCTTCCGAATCAATATCATAATACAAGTGTCCTCAAGTACTACCTTGAATATATATGTTTCGCGTTGAAAAAAATCTATCACTTTCAAATATTGATGACGAGCTATATTTGTATGCGCTTATTGAGCACAATTTCTTAGATTTCAATATCAATCATCTTCTACTTTTCTTAACCGCCATCGATTTAATTATTTTCCAATAAATGGTGTGGAATAATGAACAATTAAACACGCTCATAATTTAAAATACAAAACTATGCCATTCATAAAAATCAACAATGTTGAACTTTGTATTTTATTTGTCTGTTTTATTTTTTATATTGCAACATAAAAAATCTTCATATACAAAATTTAATTTAAATGCCACGAAAATTTTAGCCAGTTTTAAAACAAAAAATAGACTGATTTTACAAATTTAACTTGAACAATTAATTAGTCAAAACAATTAAAATTTAAAACACTTGTGGCACAATACACTACTCATTACAACTTTATTGTTTAATTTTATTTTACATCATGATCCCGAATCAAAAAATGTTCGGAGATAAATAGCATTTTCCATGTTTTTATTTCTTTCTTTAATGTCGCTTTCATCGTAATAAAAATTATACATTTAAACTTTTACAATCGGTATATGTACCGGTATATGTACCACCCTATCAAACAACTTTTCTAAAAACTCAATAAATTTGAACAGCTGTGTTGTTCGAGGGCAATGAACTAAAATTACATACATAAAAGCTTTTATATCCTTTCCTTCTATAAAAAAAAGCCTGAGTTAAAACAAATTGGCAAATTATTAAGATATTTCTTTATATATGAATATTCCTACTTTTAGATATATATTCGAAATCGTTACAAGAATACGGTTTAAATCATCCAAATCGAACGAGCCGTTTTTGAGAAATCGGTCAACATTCATAAAAAACCCCATAATGAAACACAGAACCTCCTCTTGTTTGAAGTCGGTTTAAAAAACTCAAATAATTCAAAATATAAATTTAAAAAATAACGAAACTCAAAATGAACACATCCTACTCGTAAAACATTTAGTACGAGACTGAATAAAAAATATAATAACATTATGCATTAACAAATGAATGACAATTGACACACATAATACACATAATCGAATTGTATCGCATTCTTGCCGAACATAAAATTCGTTTGCCTTTTACTTCATTGTTGTTTGAATTTCTTCTTATTTTGTTTATTTATTTTTTTTTTTTTCAAAATGTTATTTCCGTTCAAAAACTTGTCATATCGCGCCTAAAGAGGTTTTACTTCAAAAAATAATTTCGTTTTCAGAAATTTAATTATAAAATATGGAGGGGCTGAAATCTCACAGCTCTGAGATATCAAGACTTCGGTCTGGGTTAAGGATGTTGATATAGTTTTCAGCAAAAAATTTTTATGCGGACATGGTTTTTAGTTAAACTCAGCAAACTACTCAAAAACCTCTCCATTTAGTGTTTCGAGAAAATATTACAAAATCACAAATTCATATTTCTTTCAAAATTCCAAAAATTTTGTAAAAATAAATAAAATCAAACTTTTTCCAAAATCCTAAAAATATTCCAAAAATTATTACAAAATCAAAGATTAAACTTTTTAAAAAATTCTGAAAATATTGCAAAAATTATACAAAATCAAAAATTGAAACTTTTTCCAAAATTCCAAATATTCCAAAACTTAGAATAAAATCAAATATTTAAACTTTTTCTAAATTCTAATAATATTCCAAAAATTCTTAAAAATTCAAAAATTGAACCTTATTTCAAAATTCTAAAAATATATATAAA
The DNA here is from genome assembly GCA_963693315.1 of Diogma glabrata. NCBI lineage: Eukaryota > Metazoa > Arthropoda > Insecta > Diptera > Cylindrotomidae > Diogma > Diogma glabrata. Next base: position 126,466,977 of record OY856186.1, on the reverse strand, counting down.
ATTAAAAAAATTTTTTTTTTAAATGCTAAAAACATTCCGAAGATTGGATTAAAATCAAATATTTAAACTTTTTCTAAATTCTAATAATTTTCCGAAATTTCTTAAAAATTCAAAAATTCAAACTTTTTCCAAAATTAAAATATTGCAAAAATTATAACAATATCAAAAATTGAAACTTTTTCCAAAATTACAAAAATTGTAATAAAATCAAAAATTTTAAATTTTTTAAAATTTTAAAAATATTCCAAAAATTCTTGCAAAATCAAAAATTGAAACTTTTTCAAAATTCCAAAAAATATTCAAAAACTATAACAAATTCAAAAATGTCCATGTCCAATTTCATTTTCATTTACATTTTCAGCAAACTATTCAAAAACCTTCAATTTAGCGATTCGAGAAAATATTACAAGATCACAAATTCGTATTTCTTTCAAAATTCCAAAAGTATTGTAAAAATTATAATAAAATCAAACTTTTTTCAACATTCTAAAAATATTTCAAAAATTATTACAAAATCAAAAATTAAAACTTTTTCCAAAATTCTAAAAATATTGGAAAAATTATTACAAAATCAAAAATACATACTTTTTTCAAAATTCCAAAAATATTTCAAAAACTGTAACAAATTTAAAAACTTCCATGTCCAATTTCATTTTCAATTATATTTACGTCATAAAAACAGCTACATTTTTTTTCCCAAAAAATTGGCTAAAAAAATCAATGAAATCATTTTTTGACATGCTTGACATTATTTTTTTGACAAACTTATAATGCCATAATTCTCTATAATAATAATATATTTTCACGTCATACAAATTATTTATTTTATTTTTTTCCAAAAAATTGAGTAAAAAAATAAATAAAAATCTTTCTTTTGACAAACTTGACAACATTTGTTTGACAAACTTATAATGCCATAGTTCTCAATAATAATAATAAAATCATTTCAAACAAAATTTTAATTTAATTTTTTTTCCGAAAAATTGGGTAAAAAAATAAATAAAAATCTTTCTTTTGACACACTTGACAACATTTTTTTGACAAACTTATAATGCACTAATCTAGATTTTGGTCTCACATACCAATCCCGACCATCAAGATTTGTCGAAATGCAATGTTCCTACTCGTAATCACTTAAAATGAACGTTTTTTAAGCAAAAAATATGCAAATTTCCTTGTTTCGACACACATAAAGATTTTTTTGACACACTTCAGATACAGTTATCGAACACAGCGTCCTTTCGGACCTGTCTCTTGAGTATACTTATTTTTAGAAAAAAAAATTTTTGAAATCCCTCCAGTGGTTTTCCCTGCAGCGTAGGTAATGACGGACCGACGGCCGGCCGGCTGGCAGACAGACATACATTTTTTTTTTGCTTTTTTAGAATCAGTAGGTCCTAAAACGTCGAGAAATGCCAAAAAAGGGGAGGTAAGAATTTCACTTTTGGCTCATGAATGTAATACTTAGGTCTTTCAGACCGAAGTAATTAATAATATATAAATATAAACTCAGAAATATATTATAATTATAAGTCGATGAATTTGAAAATCTAATAAATGGCCACTTGACAAAGAGTTATTAGATATTGAATCAACAACAACCGAGCAGTTACTGGAAAGTAACAGTTATCAGGGATTAAATAGGAATTTGTGGTTCATTGTGAAATTGATTTAGATGCGGGGAAGTTGCAAAATTTTGTGGATCTACCGAACTACAATCAAAATCCATAAGATAAGTTTTTTTTGTATTATATACATTCCTTTCTTTTCGTATTTTTATTTTTACAATAATTATTTAACTAAAGCAAAAATTGACGATGTTTTTACCTTGGTTAATATGAATTATTAAATTTTTTTGTCTATAGAGATTCTTCCAGGCGCAGATTCCATTGTGTAAGTTTTTATTTTTTCCTTGTTGTTAAAATCCCGGTATAAACCGAATAACGGTTCATAACAATATCGCACGTTAGCTCGTATGTCAATAGCAGGAACTGGAGCAAGCGGGATCAAAAATAAAAATACTACAAATCAATAAAAACTGATCCCTACATGCGGAAGAATTGGTGGGTATAGTAAAAACTTCCCTCACTTGACAGAGCATTTGTTTGAACAGAATGTACTTCTTTCGTCCTATTCAGTAGATTATGAAAGTGGAATCTTCATACGACCAGCACATCATGTTTCCTTGTTAAAAGTACGTAACTTTCATTTTTGTCGGATGAGGATCTTGAGGATCTCAAATATCTGAGGATCTAAATAAAAGTAATTGTTATCAAAAAAATGTTTATATAATATGGGTTAAGCAACTTGTCTTAAAAATTAATTGAGAGTTATAAAAAATAATAAATAATTACAAAATGTTTTATGTAAATGATTATGAATATAAACTTACATGTATACAAATGAACTAACATAAAATAACATTATTTAGTTTTGTGGATTCGATATTCGGTGTTTGCGAAGTAAACATCAAAGTATCAAGTTATAATCAAATTTTTCAATATTAAAATTTCTAACTGTGTTTTATTTTTTGTTTGGATTTGTTGTTAGTTATAAATTCAAATCAAATTAAAGTTAAACATTGAAATATAAATTGATTGTTTTGTGATTATTGTGTGTGGATGCTCACAAATAAAAGAACTATAAGTCGCCAGATGCGTAGCCTCCCTAGGAGCTCGCTCAGCAGCATTAAACAGATGAGTCAAGGCATTAAAATGAGTGATATCCCAACAGTAAACAGGTATGCAGGTTTACCGCCTAACGTTAATTTATCAAAATATGCAAAAACATCGCAAACTTGTTCTCCGTCTGGTGAAAGTTCTGGAAAACCTGTAGAAAAGATTCCTCCAATAATTACAAAATCTTCCTCAACGGAGATTCATAGAAATATGAAGGAACTAAATATTTCAAAATATAATATACAAATCATGTCAATTGGTTTAAAAATACTAACATATAGCCTATCAGACTATAACAAAAATTTTACTAAATTAAAAGAACATAACAATGGTATGTTCTCATATACGCTTGAGGAAAACCGCTTTGTTAAATTTGTACTATGTGGGCTCCATGATATGGATACAAATGAAGTTAAGAAAAGCCTCGAGAATAGTGGCCTGAGTCCTGTTAATGTTTGGAAAACTATTCCTAAAAAATATCGTCGAAACAGTGAAGATGCCCTTTATTTTGTTGCTTTCAAAAAGGGATCAATGTCTCTGAATCAATTAAAAAATATAAGATTTGTTAATAACACAGTGTGCAGATGGGAAATTTGTCGATCCACCAGCAAAGGTCCTCTCCAATGTTATAAATGTAAAATGTATGGTCATGGAGCGAACGCATGCTACATGAAGCCAAAATGTAATTTCTGTGGTGGAGATGAACATATTGATGATATGGAGTGTCCTTTACAAAACGATATTACTAAACATGTTTGCTGTAATTGTAGTGGAAATCATACATCTAACTCTATAATTTGTCCAGAAAGAGAAAAATACATTCAAATAAAAAATCATCTGAATCTAAAAAATAAGTTGAGTCGACCTTCAAATCAACCAACGTTTTCATTTCAACAACAGGATTTTCCTATTATTCCTTCAATACCTCATCAAAACAACAATAACAATTTTAATAATAATTTTAATAATAATTTTGTTAACAAAAAAATGCAGTTCAGTACAGTGGTTCAAACAAATGCAATCAATCATGAAAATTCAATTAATATTAATTCAGATAGCACAAATGATTTGTTTTCACCACATGAGTTATTACAAATTCTCAAAGAACTTGTTTCAGGACTTCGGGGGTGCCATTCCAAAGAAGAACAATTTGATGTTATGGCTAATATTGCTATTAAATATGTCTGTTATCCATAATTCTTTAAAAATTTGTGTGTGGAACGCGTACGGTATAAAAAATAAAAAATTTGAGGTAATTCAGTTTTTAGATAATTTTGATATTGATATATTACTTATTAGTGAAACGCATTTAAAGCCTTCTATTTCATTTTCGATTCCTAATTTTCGCTTTTATCGTAATGATAGAGAAAATCTTCGCAGGGGTGGTGTTGGTATTCTTATAAAAGATTGCATTAAACATTCGCTTCTTCCTGACCTTAAATTAAATTGTATAGAATCCCTGGGTATTAATATAATAAGTAGTGATAATAATCAATTTAAAATATTTTCTGTATATTGTTCATATTCGAATTCTGAGCATCTCAGAAATGATTTTATAAAAATTTGTAGTGGTAATATTCCTTACCTAATTGGTGGTGATTTAAATTGTAAGCATCCTAACTGGTTTTGTCCTAGAACTAACCGTGGTGGTCGAACTTTATATGATTATTCTATTAACTCTGATTGTGTTGTTATCGCTCCCCAAGATCCTACCCACTATAGTCCTTGCTGGAGTCCCTAGTATTATTGATATATTTTTAACAAACAACCCACAGTTAATATCCGAAGTTAACACCATTCAAGCACTCTGCTCCGATCATCTGCCAGTCCTCTGTTCAATAGTATTTAATAATCAAGTAGATCATTGCCATCGTAAATACTTTAACTATAAAAATGTTAATTGGAGCATTTATCAGAATCATATATCAACTGAAATTGAAAATTTCAATTTAAGTTCAATTCATACTATTTCAGATGTCAACGCTGCAGTCGATTTTTTGACAGCATCTATTTCTTCAGCTCGTGAGCTATCCGTACCGCTTGTGCCTGTTCTTCCAACTGATAAATTGTTATTATCTGATCAAGTGTTAAGTTTTATCAGACACCGGAATTCGCTTAGAAGATCTTACCTCAGAAGTCGCCTTGCTCACATTAAAACCTCAATAAACTTGCTAAATAGAATTATTAAATATCATATAAATATCCTTTATAATCAAAAATGGCAAACGAAGCTTGAATGCTTGGATAATGGTTCAAAAAACTTCTGGAAAACAACTAAACATTTTAAAAACCATCGCAAGTCCATTCCACCATTAGTTACTCCCAACACTGGAAATCGAATTTTCTTAAATACAGAAAAAGCACAAGTATTGGCTGATGTTTTCCTTGACGCTCATCAAATTCCAAACTCTAATATTGTAATTGAAGAACAAGTGAATGACTTTTGCACTAATTTCAATAATTTGGATAACAATGCTACAATTCCTGAAATTCACCCTTCTGAAATTTCTGATATTTTGAAATTCCTTCCAAGGCTCAAAGCTCCAGGTGTAGATAATATTCCATTTATTTTACTTAAAAATCTTCCTGAAAGTGGAATCCATTTTCTTAAGATAATATTCGAGTGCTGCTTGAACCTAGGCTATTTCCCCATTCAATGGAAAAAAGCAAAAATTACTCCTGTTTTAAAGCCTGGCAAAGACCCCACTCTTGCTACAAGCTACAGACCTATTAGTCTTCTTTGTACATTGGGAAAACTCTTTGAGCAGATTATCAAAAGAAGAATGGAAGAGTTCATAGCTGATAATCAAATAATTATAAACGAACAATTTGGTTTTAGATCCGGGTACTCTACAGTTCATCAAATCCATCGTGTAGTCAATCATATTAAATCTAATAGATCTTCGCTAAAATCTACTGGAATGATATTATTAGACCTTGAACGAGCCTTTGATAAAGTTTGGCAAGACGCAGTCTGCTATAAATTATTTATATATGGATTTCCAATATTTTTAATTAAAATCATAAAATCGTTCTTAACTGATAGAACATTTTTTGTCCAGATTTTTGATTCCATGTCCTCTATACTTAGCATTCCAGCTGGGGTTCCTTAAGGTGCTGTATTGAGTCCTTTGCTTTTTTGTTTATTCATCAATGATATTCCAAGAGATAGTGAATGTAAATTATCATTATTTGCTAATGACACTGCAATATTTGTGTCAGATGAGCTGGCGGTATCTATTATCAATAAGCTTCAATTGTACCTCACTAAAATTCTCGAATTTTTTAAAAACTGGAAACTTAGTATTAACATATCAAAATGTGAAGCTATTTATTTTACTAGGTGCAGAGCATCCCGTAAACTTCCACAACAACCCTTTCTGATTCAAAACTCTTCTTTGGAATGGAAACCTTCAACTAAATATTTAGGAATTTATTTGGATAAATCATTAACATTTAAGACACACGTCACTCAAATACAACAAAAATGTAATGCACTGTTCAAAAGTCTATATCCTCTACTCAACAGAAAT